>CM060893.1:36648551-37378551 GCA_030762935.1 Hymenopus coronatus
TATTTCTACAGAAATATGAAGTTTTTATTTAATTACACAAGCACTGGTGATATTAGAAAAAAAAATCAACTCATCAATTTTCTTTTGTACAATTTTTAATCAAGCATAAACATTTTCTATCTTGTGTTTCGAAAACTGAATCCTGGTGAAAAATTTAAAGTTTGAAAACTGTTTCTTTGTTAGTATTAGAATGTCATATTCTTCAGCAGAAATTTTTAAACCAAGAAAATATGTCAACTCTCACGGACTGATTACATAAACTCCCCAGGAATATATAAAGCAAAGAAAACTGCAAGTCATTTGGTCCGAGTCGAGGTGCGCACTCTGCCGCCTAACAGCCGGAAATATGTTGTTGCTGGGGAGGCCCGCTATCTGTGGTTTAGGATGGGGAGGGCCCAGGTTAAATCATCGGTGATACGGCATGCCTGGATGATAACAGGGCAGGTAGAAGCATTCGGTGTGAGACCTTTTTCGTAAATTTTGGAACATATTACTATAATTGGTTTTTTTAGTTATTAGTGAAAATTATTGTATTTTGGACTTGAAATAGACACATTTAATGGCCAAAACCAAATTTTGGAATTTTACCAATTTATGACCATAGTGAAAAGGTGAAAGCACCACACCCACTTACAGTCATCCATTTAAATCGTTACGTGATACGGTTTAAAACGCCGTATAGTAACAAAAATACAGGAAATTGAACTAAAAATATTACATTATTAATTAGGCAAGAAACATTTTTTTTTTTTAATTTTTTGAACTTTTTCATCACATTTCATATATGCGTTACATTAGGTGGGGCTGCTTGCTTCCGTTTCAGTTTATGTATACCACACACGAGATTTCTAATACTGCGATTAACGGACATTCTGTATTTGTTATTATTGTTACTATTAATAATAATATTACCACTAATACTATTAAATATAAGAATAGGAATTTATTCCTTTAATATTGTTTATAATTCTGAATATATTCCATAGTTTCTGGAGTAAACCACCACCACCGCCGCCGCCACCACCACTGTAACTTCTGTGATTTGTGTTTTCGGTAAGTCCTGAGTAGTTAAGATACATGGGAAAATAAGGGAATTCAAGAGGGAGACCCGAGCAAGAGAGAGAGAGAGAGAGAGAGAGAGAGAGAGAGAGCAAAAGCTAGTGAGCATACGTGGGAGAGTAAGGGAATTAAAGAGGTGGTGCTAGGAAGAGGAGTAATCTAACGTAGGCCGAGAGTTTTAGATGATTTTTCATCCCTTTACGGTGTATAGAAGGTTTTTTATTTTACAAATGTTTTATCTTAGGGTCCGGGTTCGATGTGGAAACTCAATTATAGTTTTCTCAGGAACTGTTAATCCAAGCAAGATGGAATAAATATTTTATGGTAATTATTACTGTACTACATCAGATTAAAGTATAATTTGTAATCCTAAGTCCTTAGTTCGAACCCCTAACTTTCGATGACTTTTTAAGTTTTTGGCTTAATTCTGAACTATAAGACCTATATTATCACTGAAAAGTGAGAATTGATCCCCTGGCATGTCAAACTAAGAATTTATATTAACTTTTAAGCTAGAGGTTTTCTGTTCGATTCTAGATCGATGTATGAAACTTTGATCTTTTATAGGGGCTATACTAATTTAAACAAAGAATTCCATTAAACTTTATTCAATAAAGGGGGCTTACGTGCACTGATTTACATGTATAAAATGTGCCTGAAGGTTCGGGGATACAACAAAATCTTAAAAACAGTTATCTCAAGAACTATTTATCGTAACGAGATGAAACAGTAGTACGCGACAATAGTTGTGAGAATGAATTTTGATTGCAGGTCCTTGGTTTGAATTTTTAATTTTCGAGAACATTTTAAGATTTGAGTGTAATCCTCAACTATTAGACTGATAATAACAGGGCGGGTGGGGGGAGAGCATACTGATGTCTTTAGCATATGCATTTAAAATTTTAAGTAGCTCTTAACCTAAAGGACCCGCTTCGATCTCTGACCCGTTGAAGTTTAGTCTCATGGGTGAATAACTCTTGGAGGAATTAACATTATGGAGAGCAAATAGCATGGAAAACGGCTGCCTCCTCTGTTTTTGAATATTGACACTAATAAAGTAGATATCATTAGGGTCTTTTTTCCAATCTATGAAGGATCCGTTTTTATAACTTGGAAACTAAGAACGTTATATAGTCTAAATAAATGTATACATAAAGATAGAATAACTGGGATAATAAATCGGCTAATAACTTTCTCTGTATCTCTGCAACAGATTGAAAAGCATAAAAAGCTTATGCTTCTATTTACTTCAGGCTAATTAGCAGAAATAGTCTTATTACTTGCTTCCTTGTAAGCAGAAACGAAATGAGGTAGTTCCATAGGTTAAAATGATAGCCAAAGCTGGTTGCAATGTAAGTGAAGTTCCTTTGTGTGTAAGGACAGGAGTTAAGAAATTGCTGTATAAGAAAAGTATAAGTTTTTCAAAGCTAAAACTAAAAGCCAGGAATATTTTAAAAATGATTAACTCCACGAAAAGCATGTATATGACATAAATTGTGTGTTTTATCGTGAGCTACATTTTCTGTGTAGTAAGTTTTTCTCCACCTCTTACGGTTTAGCAGTTATGCACAGTTCCGTAAAATTCCTCCAGAATAAAGTAGTCTTCAGGGGCTATTCCCAGAAAATTCAAGATAAACATTTTATTTGTCAGGTAAGTATCTTTAATATACGATATTTTAATCAAAATCGTTAGAGCCAGTTTTAAGAAAATCAAAGTGTTCAAAATTCTGTCCATGTAAAGGGTAGTTTGGGGTGGGGGGATTTTCTGGAAATCTTCGGGTCGCATCCTTGGAAGATACCAAACATAAATACCAAGTTTGGGCTTTAACACACACGGACACTTTTCTAAAAATGTTTTTTTTTATATTCAGGGAGTCTCAAAACATGTATTTCCGATGAAATCTCGGTATCGAATTTTTGTATGGAGTGCAATACCTTCTCTATACACTATGTATCTAGTACGTGTAGAGAAAGTAAAAAACTCCGGTACAATTCCCGTGCATCCATAAGAGGTCTTTTTATGATTTCCTATGCTTTGGAACTTTTAGGGCCCTAAATGCCCTCAAAATATTGTGAAATGAGATGAAAAGGGTTAAAGTAACTGTTCTAGAGGTCTATACACAGGCTCCAAATGATATGGAGTATCATTAAGTGTAATCTAAACAAATAAAAATCATCTTATGAAAAAGACGTGTGAAAGCACTATAATCGTCGAAAAAGTGTGCCAAAATGTACTATAATGTCAGGAAAGTGTTCAAAATCAGTAGAAAACACTGTAAAATAATGAACATAGAAAGAACAACCAGGCATTTTCATTTTGAGTCTTTTGTTTCTTCCAACGTACAGTGAATAACCATATACTTTTCCATATTTTCAGGGGTCATTGTTTGTCTCCTATCGGATAAATGTTGTTATAAGCAGAGAAGCTTCTCTCCACGTCACACGAATAACATGAGCATATTTAAACATAGGAATCTGATTGGCAGAGAATTTTTTTGGTAAATGGATACTCGCCATTTAGCACTTTAGAATGCCCTGGATTCCTGTTTAGCACAGCTTGGAAGTTTTCTCATACATCTTCTGCAACTACACTAAGTTTCTGTGATGCACGTTCCATTAAAGCCATAGATTCGTGAAGAAGGGAACCTGACGTTTCCAACTGCTTGATGGTGCTAGACAACCAGTCGAAGTTACTTTTGATGTAAGCACAGGAGCTTGTCACTTTCACATCTTTAAAGATGTCCTGAGATTCACGTACTTATGAAGAGAACATGTTCACCACTGACAGGACTCCTTCAAAATGTTCACAATAGAAGTTCAGAGCTTCTAACTGAGACCGTTAGTCGGCCTCGCTACTACTATTATTATTACTTCTGTCAATTATCAGTCATCTAATGTTTTAAAAGTGTTAATTATCAATCATTTAATGTATTTAAAAGTTTAAAGCTAGCTTCTAGCAAGCACGGTTCAAAGTTGTTTACCAAACTTGGCTATTGGAGAGGGGAAGGCTCTTTGTGAAAAAGAACTCTATTGTTAGTCACGTACTCTTGTGCATGTGCGTGCAATAGAGGAATAAGTGAAGACGCAATGTAGTAAAGAACCGAATTGCAGAGAAATGAGTTTTTCTTCATTGTGTGGTGATGGTCACGAGAGGTTTATGATGCATTCTGAGTAAAGAAAGGTACATTATGGGCTACCTAGACGCTAAGTTCGCGGTCTTTTTGACCAATCAGAATGAAGCAGTTATGACTGTAGGATCTACTATATAAGTAACAGATTGTAGGATGTCAGGGCACTAAGTCACGCACTCTTACACACACTCACGCATACAATCATTACGAAGGTCGACATCATGTACGGGAAATTGCTGTTAATCAGTCACTTACGCGTAATTATTGTTTAGAACACTCACCGCTAAGTTCAAGGCGCATACTCGTTGTCAGATTACTATACACTGTGAAAGTAATAAGTGAGAAAGTAATCAATTTTATGAGAGAAGTTAAGTTACGGCGTTAAAGAAGGAAAGCTCTTAGAAATAATCATCTGCTTGTAAAGCAAAGTGCTTGTCTACATATGTCTTACTTCTAGTCAAGAATAAAACGAATAGATGAAAGAGAAAGTGTGCTAACCACTCCTAACTACCCTCATTGTCGTTACCACCCGAGTGAGTCAATCTTCAAGCAGGCTGAGTTACTCCGGAGGCAGCATCTTCGGTAGTGGATCTTCAAAACCAGGTACGTGGGAGATCTACTATCTTGGTAGTGGAGTGAGTCCAGAGACACCCTCAACGTGAGAGTAAAACACTTCATACTTGGCTCCCATCACGTGGGACCGATAAATACCCTGAACATCCATGTACCCCATTTTGTAAGTACTGGCTTAGGAGGCAAGGGACATTTGGAGATGATTTTTTTAACACTGAATTCTGTGCGTTGCTTTCACGAAGACCTTTTTTGTTGCCGATATTATCTTATTCACACAGGAAAAATTACTTCTTACTTCTTCAGCAACACGTTGCAATGCATGGGCCAAGCAGGTGAAGTGAAGTACATTTGGAGCACTAGCAGCATTAGTCATGTACACTGCGGCATCTGAATACATAATTAAAACCTTTCCCTCACACACACCCTCTGGCCACAGAGCTTTCATCCATTATTTACGAGTCTTGCAATTGTAGAATGATTTGTTTGCTTTAACACCTTGCAACAGATAAGAAATGGTTTTGCTGGACTTTCGGAATCTAGTTTTCCTGCTACTAAATTTCTATGGACCGACCCATGTCATCTGTAGTTTCATCGACGGCAAACCAAATACAGGAGTCTCCAATTTCATTCTTTATATGAGCAACTGCTTCTTCATAACACGCATGAAGATACTTTTTCCTCAGAGTAGATTCGTCAGACGAAATTGCCACGGAATGTTAGCTGCAACCATTGCACTGCACAGGTCTTTAAAAAAATCATTTCCGGACGCTTCCTGTTGCATTTGTGTCAACAGAACTTGCTTTCTAGAAGACTGTAGGTGTTTGTGCGTATGTGAAGAGCACTCTTGACATGTTCCAATTGAGATTTCATGGAACAGCCAAATCTTTTACCGCATGCTTGACAGACTATTTTTCCGTCGGTTGGAAAGGCGCTATCTAATTTCACTCATGAATTCAACTTGCAGGATAGCGAGGACGCAATTGGCGTCATTTTACTAAGACTTGGAAGAAACCAACTGCAGTATTATCGCCTCGCTATGTTTTGATGGTTGTCTAGCGGCTCACTTTTGTTTCCTCGCAGCTATTATATTACAAGATGGCGACTACCGCGACAATGGCAACAATCAATTTGCCCAGTCCTAAGCGCTACGTGAAGCGTGACAGGCATTGTCAAGCTGCTTTGATATAAACGGACAACAATCAGAACGAGGCGAGGCGGTTACTATCGCATTCTCAATTTAATTTGCATCCTATTTCGCAGATTGATTTTTGTTGCTTTCAGCAAAACCTGTGGAAACAGTAGTCTATAATGTGACTACAATATTTTTTAAAAAATAATAAAATTGTAACGAAACCCAGAAAATATGAACATTTTATGTAACATCATTGTAATGTGCAAAATATGTAAAAAAATATGATGTGTACCATTCACATGACTTTCTCTATATCCCTGCAACAAATTATTCTCAAAAAGCTTATACTTCTATTTACTTTATGCTAATCAGAAAAAATTAGCAGAAATAGTCTTATTACTTGCTTCCTTGTAAGTAGAAGCGAAATAAGGGACTACCATAGGTTAAAGTGATAGTCAAAAACTGGTTGCTATGTCAATGAAGTGCCTTTGTTTATATGGATCGGAGTTGACAAGTTCCTGTATGAGAAAAATATAAGTTTTTCATTGCAGAAACCAAAAATAAGGAATGTCTCAAAACGACGAACTCCACAAAATATGTATACAATAAAAATTGTGTGTTTTAACGTACTCTACATTTTTTGTGTAGTAAGTTTTTGTCCATCTCTTACGGCTTGGCAGTTATTCAAAATTCCGTAAAATTCATCCAGAATAAACTACTCTACAGAGGCTACTCCCAGAAAATTCAAGATATACATTTTATTTTTCAGGTAAATATGTTTAATATACGAAATTTTAATCAAAATCGTTAGAGCCATTTTTAGAAAATCAAAAATTTCGAAAAACGTTCCATGTAAAGGGTAGTTGGGGGTGGGTGGATTTTTCTCAAAATCTTCGTGTCGCATCCCTGGAAGATACTAAACTTAAATACCAAGTTTGGTATTTTACCGACTTTTCGTTTTGGAGTTATCGTGTTCACAGACACATGGACACACACACACACGGACCTTTTTCTGAAAATACTTTTTTTGGACACAGAGGACCCTAAAACATATATTTCCGGTGAAATATCGGTATCGAATTTTTTGGTGGAGTGCAATACCTTCTCTATACATTATGTACCTAGTACGTATAGAGAAAGTAAAAATAATAAAACTGTAAACGAAACCCAGAAAATATGTACATTTTATGTAACATCGTTAAAATTTGTAAGGGAGACCCAAATGACATAATTCGCCAGCATTTTTACTTCTCATTGAAATATTATGGAGGATTTAAAATATGTAATTTCATAGAAATCCGGGCTCTAATAATGTTATAATCATATAAGTTATATATGATTAAGAATAATTTTAAGTGAAACTAACTGTTAAATTATCTATTATATTTGTGTTGTGTAGTAGTATTTTTATAGATCCTTCAAGTGAAATTATTACAATATGAATCATATTCCAATGCCACTTTGGATTAGAATATAAGTTAAAATAACCCAGAAGTTATGAAGCTGTGTATCTCGTGACAATATTGAGAAAAAGGAGAATGTAAAGAAAGTGAGATTCATTATCAAAGAAAATATGCAGAATAACATAGTAAGATAATCATCAATGACGAACATTTTAACAAGCGCTTTCGCTAACTTTTAACTAAGTGAAGCCACCATTTTGGGGCAAGTAACATAGAAGCTGTTCCTAGAACGGATAATGAAGTACGTGGTCGCGATTTTGGTAATCTGAAAACATTCCATGAGAAATAAACAATTGCGAATCACAAATAACAAAATAACTATTACAGAAGCTACAAACATTATTTTCTTATAATTAAAAGCAAAAAGAGCATTATCCATGTACATGGGCGTATCCGAGGAGGCTATGTTTTTAAATGTGGTGGAAAATATATGTTCCTGCTTTACATTTCATTTTTCTGCTGATAAATTTATAATATGTTACTTAAATAAGAGATAAAATAACTGCAAATACTATAGCCAATAAAAAGAAAAAAAAATCTGATGTTTTCCATTCACATGACTTTCTCTACACCTCTGCAACAAATTATTGTTAAAAAGTTTATACGCTTCTATTTACTTCATGCTAATCGAGAACAAATAAGCAGAAATGGTCTTATTACTTGCTTCCTTATAAGTAGAAGCGAAATAGGTTAAAGTGGTAGTCAAAAGCTGGTTGCTATGTGACTGAAGTTCCTTTGTTTATATGGACAGGAGTTGACAAATTCCTGTATGAGAACAGTAGAAGTTTTTCAAAGCTGAAACCAAAAACAAGGAATGTCTTTAAAAGGATCAACTCCACGAAAAAATGTGTATAACATAAATTGTGTGTCTTAACGTGACCTATATTTTTTGTGCGGTAAGTGTTTGTCCATCTCTTACGGTTTAGCAGGTATACAAAATTCCGTAAAATTCTATCAGAATAAAGTATCTCTCAGAGTCTATTCCCTGAAACTGCAAGATAAACATTTTATTTGTCAGATAAATATATTTAATATATGATACTTTAATCAAAATCGTTACAGTTATTTTTGAGAAATTAAACATTTTCGAAAAAAGTTCCATGTAAAGGGTAGTTTGGAGTGAGGGCATTATTCTCAAAATCTTCGTGTCTCATCATATATTTCCGGTGAAATCTCGGTATTGAATTTTTGGGTGGAGTGCAATACCTTCTCTATACACTATGTATGCAGTGCGTAAAGAGAAAGTAAAAACATGGTATATTTCACTAAGGGGCATTGTCATATTGATGTTATAGATCAATCTGGAATTATTTTAGCGAAAGTTGAAAGAAAATAAAATATCCGTGTCTCGGCTTTCTCTCTCATAATCTGAAGTTTTGATAGGAAAAGTTATTTACAAATCAGGATGAGCCATCCACTAACAATATCTAATTCCTGCATATATCAACAATTAACAGTTATTAAAAAAAACATTTACATAAAGAACATTTATCTCTTCAGCATTATTTTAGGCACTCATCACTTTACAAGTTTGATTATAGGTTATCTTTAGTGCGATCTTGCGAACAGATGCTTGTGCCTTCGGTGTGGAAGAAGTTCGTTCTATCAACACCGTGGATAATGCAAGACCGCTGATCTTTGAGTGGAAGGCAGACCTAAGCCCCATCGAACTACCCCACCAGACATGGCCGTGCCTATATGCATTAGTTAGATTCGGAGACTTAGAATACCATCCTAGAAGTTTTGGCTAGGGTATGTATAAAAGTTTAAGCACCAGCTCCAAGATTTATAAAGAACTCTTAGCTAGGATAGATATGTATAATATTCAATGCTTTGAACTAGTTTTTGGAGCTCAAGCTAGAAGATTTATAAAATGTCATCTCTTAGAACTCCTAGCTAGGAAAGATATGTATAATATTCAGTCCTTGAATCTAGGCTTTGGAGCTCAAGCTAGAAGATTTATAAAATGTCAGCCCTTAGAACTCCTAGCTAGGGTATGTATAAAATTGAATCCTTGGTGCTAGCCTTGGAGCTCAAGCTAAAGTATTTATAAAATGTTAGTTCCTTAGAACTTTAGCTAGGGAAGTCACTTGAAACATTGTGCTGCTAGGCACATAAGGAAGTTGTATGGAAGTTTAATAAATAACACGTCATATATTCGAATCGCTCGCACGAGATAAAATAACAGGGTTGACAACCAGAGTAGCTTGAAACTTTTAGCTATGTATAGAAGTGTTTATTTAT
This sequence comes from Hymenopus coronatus, assembly GCA_030762935.1. Classification (NCBI taxonomy): domain Eukaryota; kingdom Metazoa; phylum Arthropoda; class Insecta; order Mantodea; family Hymenopodidae; genus Hymenopus; species Hymenopus coronatus. The sequence continues at coordinate 36,658,154 of CM060893.1, forward strand.
ACAGGGAATATAGCACAGCATTAACTGATTATTTATGTTTCAATTCTGAACAAAATATTTGTAAATTTTTTTGAAAGTAATATACTGTTTCGAATTTTGTGAGAAAATGCCACATTATAAAACATTCTTGCTGTCAACTTTAAAGCATCTGGTCTCTTCTTTCTTTAAAAAAATCTTTTCTGGTTACAGAAAACAACGCCCATAACGTTTATTCGGTTATTGCACAGTCATATTGTTTAATTTTTTCTCGTAGCGGAAACGGTGCTACCGGAAGCTGGAGTGTTGGATGAGAAGGGAATACTGAACAGGCAGGCAGACGCTCTTAAGGGCACCGCAGGTGTCAGCTTCCCTGGTCCATATGCGTCTCATAGTTTGCCTTTCCCAGAGAAGATATCGCAGCGTACAGGAAGTACATAAACTGATAAGCCTTGGTCTTTTGTTCCCCATAGGAACATTATGATCCTTCCACCAGTTTCCTTGCAATTTCTGTAAAAAGGAATCTAATGTGCTCCATTCACATGACTTTCTCTATACCTCTGCAACAAATTTTTGTTAAAAAGTTTATGCTTCTATTTACCTCATACTAAGTGAGAAAAAATTAGCAGAAATGGTCTTATTACTTGCTTCCCTGTAAGTAGAAGTGAAAGTAAAAGCTGGTTGCTATGTGATTGAAGTTCCTTTGTTTGTATGGACAGGAGTTGACAAATTCCTGTATGAGAAAAGTATTTTAAGGCTGAAACAAAAAACAAGGAATATCCAAAAAATGATCAACTCCACGAAAAACATGTTTATAACATAAATTGTGTGTTTTAATGTGCTCTACATTTTTTGTGTGGTAAGTTTTTGTCTATCTCTTACGGTTTATCAGTATAAAAAATTCATCCAGATTAAAGTAGTCTTCAGAGGCTATTCCCAGAAAATTCAAGATACACATTTTATTTGTCAAGTATATATCTTTAATATACCATATTTTAATTAAAATTGTTAGAGCCATTTTTTAGAAAATCAAAATTTCCGAAAATGTTTCCATGTGAAGGGTAGTTGGGGGTGGGGGTGGGCTGAACTTAAATACCAAGTTTTGTATTTAACGGTCTTATCGCTTTTGAGCTATGCTGCCCACAGACACACAGACACACACACACACGGACATTTTTCTAAAAATGCTTTTTTCGGATTCAAGTAGAACTCAAAACATGTATTTCCAGTGAAAACACGGTATCGAATTTTTGGGTACAATGCAATACCCTCTCTATACACTATGTACATAGTAGATACGTATAGAGAAAGTAAAAATCTGGTGTGTTCCATTCACATGACTTTTTCTATATCTCTGGGAGGAATTATTGTTAAAAAGCTTATTTTTTTTTATTTACTCCATGCTAATTGAGAAAAATTAGCAGAAATAGTCTTATTACTTGCCTTCTTGAAATAAGGGAGTACCATAGTTTAAAGTGATAGTCAAAAGCTGGTTAGCATGTGACTGAAGTTCCTTTGTTTGTATATACAGGAGTTGACAAATTCCTTATATGTTTTTTAAAGCCGAAAACAATAACAAAGAATATCTCAAAACAAATCAACTATATGAAGAAAATGTATATGACATAAGTTATATGTTTTATCGTGATCCACATTTTTTCTATAGTAAGTTTTTGTCTATGTCTTACTGTTTACCAGTTATGCAAAAATCAATAAAAACATCTTGAATAAAGAGGTCTTTTAAGGCTATTCCCAGAAAATTCAGGATATACATTTTAATTGGCAGGTAAATATCTTAAATATAACAGATTTTAATCAAAATCTTTAGAGCCATTTTTAAGAAATTCAAAATTTTCGAAGTTCTTTCCATGTAGAGGATAGTTTGGGGTGGGGGGATTTTCTTTAAAATCTTCGTGTAGCATTCTTAAAAGACACCAAACTTAAATAGCAAGTTTGGTTTTTAACCGTCTTTTCGTTTTTGAGCTATGCTGCACAGACACATATACACACAGACAGACAGGCACAGATATTTTTCTAAGAATGCGTTCAGGGGGTCTCAAAACATATATTTCCGGTGAAATATCGGTATCGGAGTTTTAGGTGGAGTGCAATACTTTCTCTATATACCATGTACATAGTACGTGTAGAGAAAGTAAAAAACTAGGTTTTCATAACCTCGGTCACCGCAACACTAAACAGTGACTTACCAGGAGACGCTATATTTCAAGAGAGAGCCTTGCTGTTAAAAACATGGTACCGAAATAAAATAGAAGCTTCACTAACGTGTACATACGTTTGAAAAACATGTCTGTACTTTAAAAATTGCAAGACGAATTAATTCTAAACTATATACCTTCTGTCAAGAAAGTACCGGGAATTGATTATTTAAAAATCCTGTTTAAAAGGGGATTCGAATTTATTGTTGTCGCTAAGTTGGTACAACTTTCCTCTATATCCACGCTGAGTTTGATCATCATCTGTCATCTAGTTTGTTTACAGTACGCCATTTTGTTAGTTCATCTCAAAGGTGATTTGCGATTTTACGATGGATACAAATATTGAACAAAGAATCTGTCTCAAAATTTTCAATACAAATGGTATTTCGTGTGCCGAATCGCTGAAAATGTTACAGAGGGCTTACGGTGAATCGACTTTATAAAACACGTGCATATGAGTGGTACAGTGCATTCAAAAGTGGTCGAGATGTGGTGGAAGATTTTCCTCGCTGTGGTCGGCCATCAGCGGCTTCAACTGAACTGAACATCGTCTTTTAGGTCTGAGAGAGAAACCGCTGAACTTTCTGTGTCTCACAAATCGATTCGTACCATTTTAATTGATTGTTTGGGCATGACACGCGTTGCAGCTCGGTTAGTTCCGAAAGACTTGAATTTTCTACAAAAACTCAATCGCGTAAGGATTACTGAAGACATGCTAGAACGAGCCAGTTCCGGCGCCACATTCATGAAACGCATTGTAACTGGTGATGAGACGTGGGTTTACGAGTTTGACACTCAAACCAGTCAATAAGCTTCCGAATGGCGCCTTCCAACTGAACCGAAACCTAAAAGGGCACGTTAAACTCGATCAAAAGGTCATGTTGATTTTTTTTTTTTTTTTTTTTTTAACTATCGCGCTCTCGTGCACTCAGAGTTCATGCCAGAAGGTCAGATGCTAAATAAAGACTATTATCTGAGCGTTATGCGGCGTTTGAGAGAACAAATACGGCGAAAAAGGCCAGCTTTGTGGAACGACAACTCATGGATTCTGCACCATGATAACGCACCAGCTCACAAGGCTATTATTGTGAACGAATTTCTGGCCAAAAACTCAAGAAATTTCATCAAACAACCACCGTCTTCATCTGATCTGGCTCCTGCTGATTTCTTTCTCTTTCAAAAACTCAAATTACCTTTTCGAGGCACCCGTTTTCAGTCGATAGAATACATACAGAAAAATTCGCGGCGACAATTGACATCGATTCCTAAAATGGCTTACAAAAAATATTTTGATGCCTGGATTAATCGTTGGCATAAATGTATAATTTCAGAAGGGGAATACTTTGAAGGCGATAAAATAAAATTGAATGAATAATTCATTTTTTGTGTTTTATTGGCAAATTCCCGGACTGTAGTTCCTTTGTTTGTGTGGACAGGAGTTGACAAATTCCTGTATGAGAAAAGTATAAGTTTTATAAAGCAGAAACCAAAAAACAAGGAATGTCTCAAAGGCGATGAACTTCACGATAAAAATGTATATAACATAAATTGTGTGTTTTAACGTTTTCTACATTTTTCATGTAGTAAGTTTTTGTCCGTCTCTTACGGTTTAGCAGTTACTCAAAATTCCGTAAAATTCATCCAGAGTAAAGTACTCCTCAAGGCTATTCCCAAAAAATTCAAGATATAAATTTTATTTGTCAGGTAAATATCTTTATTATACGAAATATTAATCAAAATCGTTAGAGCCTTTTCTGAGAAAACCAAAATGTTCGAAAAAAGTTCCATGTAAAGGATAGTTCGGGGTGGGGTGATTTTTCTCAAAACCCTCGTGTCGCATCCCTGGAAGATATTGAACTTAAATACCAAGTTTAGTATTTTACTGACTTTTCGTTTTTGAGCTATCGTGTTCACACACACTTACACACACACACACATACACACACACACGCAGCCTTTTCTGAAAATGCTTTTTTTATATATTGGGGACCCTAAAACATATATTTCCGGTGAAATCTCGGTATCGAATTTTTGGTTGGAGTGCAATACTTTCTCTATACACTAAGTACAGAGTGCATATAGAGAAAGTAAAAAAGAATTTTCAGAAAAAGGTACCTGTATCCGTGTGTCCATGTGTCCGTGTATCCGAGTGTCTCTGAACACGATAACTCAAAAACGAAAAGTCGGTAAAATACCAAACTTGGTATTAAGTTTAGTAAATTCCAGGGATGCGACACGAAGATTTTCAAGAAAATCCCCCCCCTCCAAACTAACCTTCACATAGGTACCCTTTACATTCGAAAATGTTGATTTTCTCAAAAATGGCTCTAACTATTTTGATTAAAATATCGCATATTAGAGATATTTACCTGACAAATAAAATTTATATCTTGAATTCTTTGGGAATAGCCTCTGAAGAGTAATTTACTCTGGAATTTTGAATAACTGCTAAACCGTAAGAGACGGACAAAAACTTACCACACAGAAAATTCAGAGCATGTTAAAACCCACAATTTATGTTAAATACATTCTTTTCATGAAGTTGATCGTTTTTAAGATATACCTTTTTTTGTTTTTTTTTGTATTTTTTTTTTGTTTGTTTCAGCTTTAAAAAAACTTATACTTTTCTCATATAGGAATTTGTCACTCCTGTCCATACAAACAAAGGAACTTCAGTCAATAGCAACCAGCTTTTGACTATCATTTTAACCTATGGTACTCCCTTATTTCGCTTCTACTTACAAGGAAGTAAGTAATAAGACTATATCTGCTAATTTTTTTTTCAATAACATGAAGTAAATAGAAGCATAAGCTTTTTAACAATAATTTGTTACAGAGATGTAGAGAAAGTCACGTGAATGAAACATATCAGATTTTTTAAATAAAACTGTTTTAAATGACGGTTTCAAAAAATATACTTCATAACCTTATGACTTGGCGTTAATTAATTCATTTTGATTTATGGGATACTTAATGTTTTCAACCTTCCGGTCTATTCCATCCCTTCAAGACAGCTCAGTTTGCCATCTGCTCTCGAGGGCTGATAGTTTAAAATTGCTTTAGCAATCTGTTGATTGACATCAACTGATTCACTGATGTTCCTTTGTTCTCAGTCATAGATTCCTAAGCAATTTACTATTACAACTGATTTTATGCAGCTTAGAGTGGACATATTTACTAGTAGATAAGCCAGTGAAACTCATGAAAAATCTGATGTGTTCCACTCACATGACCTTCTCTGCAACAAATTGCTGTTAAAAAGCTTATCCTTCTATTTACTTCGCGCTAATCTAGAAAAAATTAGCAGAAATAGTATTACTTGCTTCCTTTAAGTAGAAGCGAAATAAGGGACTACCATAGGTTAAGGTGATAGCCAAAAGCTGATTCCTATGTGACTGGAGTTCCTTTTTTGTATGGACGGCAGCTACAAATTCCTGTATGAGAAAATTATGTTTTTCCAAGCTGAAACCAAAAACAAGGAATATCTAAAAAACGACCAATTCCACGAAAAAAGGTATATAACATAAGTTGTGTGTTTTAAAGGGCTCTACATTTTTTGTCTGGTAAGTTTTTATATGCGATATTTTAATCAAAATTTTAGAGCCATTTTTAAGAAACTCAAAATTTTCGAAAAACGTTCTATGTACAGGGTAGTTGAGGATGGGGGGATTTTCTTGAAAATCTTCGTGTCGCAACCTAAGAAGATAGCAATTTTATATACCAATTTTGGTAATTAACGCTCTTTTCGTTTTTGAGCTATGCTGTCCACAGACTCAAACACAGACAGACACATAGACACATACACGCATACACACACGGACCTTTTTCTAAAAATGCTTTTTTTTTGGATTCAGGGGGACCCGAAACTTGAATTTCCTGTGAAATATCGGTATCGAATTTTTGGGTGCAATACAATACCTTCTCTATACATAGTACGTGTTGAGAAAGCAAGAAACATATAAAGTAATATTCTTTCTCCCACTCTCCCTCCAAAAATCTTTTTAAATTAAGTATGCCATTTTAGTATTTTTACCTTCTGTACACATACAAGGTACATAATGCATAGAAAAGGTATTGTATTCCACCCAAAAATTTGACATTGAGATTTCCCTGTTTTGAGATCCCCTGAATCCAAATAATGAATTTTTAGAAAAAGGTCCGTGTGTGTCTATGGATTGAATAGCCCAAAAACGAAAATACCATTAAATACTAAACTTGGTATTTAAGTTTGATATCTTCCAAGGATGCGACACGAAGATTTTCAAGAAGATCCCTCCACCACCCAAACTACTCTTTACAGGAAGATTTTCGAAAATGTTGGTTTCCTAAAAACTGGCTCTAACGATTTTGATTAAAATGTCCTGTGTTTAAAATATTTTATGACAAACGAAATGTATGTATGTACGTATGTATGTATGTATGTATGTATGTATGTATGTATGTGTGTGTGTGTATGTATGTATGTATGTATGTATGTATGTATGTATGTATGTATGTATGTATGTATGTATGTATGTATGTATGTATGTATGTATGTATGCATGCATGCATGCATGTATGTATGTATGTATGTATGTATGTATGTATGTATTTCTCATTTCTCTGCAAGTGGGTATCACCCGGTGGCAGAGTTATATTTGTATACAAGATATATAAACAATAATTCACAGCTGCCAGTTTATGGCTTTGTAAGCTAGATATAATAGTTGTTTACACAAATATGAAAACATTAATTTTTCTCTCAATTCAGATTAATTAATTTCATAATTAGAATCACCAACCAATTTAACATTTGTATTTACATCAATATAAAATCACAAGCATTTCATTTAAGGAATATTTACAAAAATTATCCAACATTAATATCAAGATTTTCCTAAATTGCTTCAGAGACAGAGGACAACCCAGTCTTTTATGGTTCTATTAACAAAGCAGAACTTTCCCACGTCAGTTCTGTATCTTCTACCCTTAATTTTGAACGGATGATCGTTTCGTGCATAGTAAGATGTGTTTTCCAGTTTGTCAGTAACGTCCTCCCATGCGTTTAAGCCAGCGTAAGTTTTAATTAAATAAAGCGCACAACGTATGTTTCTCACGCCTGACTTTCAACGGCTCCCATTTTATCTCCTCAGTGTTTGTAGGCCCAAAATATTTACCCCTTTTTATGAATTTTATAGCCCTTTTCTGGATATTTTCTAACGAATCAATTTGATTTACTCTATACGGGTCCCAACAAGTTACTCCAAATTCCATGACCGGCCGCACTAAGGACTTGTACGCGATTTCCCTGGACTTTGTACTCCCCTTTCTTAAAATCCTCATTAGGAAGTGCAGTGTTTTCCACGCTTTCTTAGATATAGAATCTACCTGCTCGTCCCATCCAGCGTTACTCGCCAAGTAAACTCCCAAGTATTTGCAGTTGTCCACCTGTGGAATTTTTTCCCTACCCATGTGATAGTTTTGCAGAATTTTTTTCCTAGATCTATTAAATGCAATTGATTTACTTTTGCCAGGGTTAATTTTCATTTTATTTGCAGCAGCCCAATCACTAATTTCATTTAAATCTCCCTGAAGAGCAGTCTCATCTTCAACATTTCAAATTTTATTGTAAATAATACTATCGTCTGCAAACAACCTTATCTGGCATTTTATATTAACAGTTATGTCATTTACAAAAATAAGAAAAAGTAACGGCCTCAGTACTGAGCCTTGGGGTACGCCCGAGCTTACCATACCCCTTTCAGATAGCTCCTTGCCTACTTTTACCCTTTGCGATCTTCCTTCCAAAAATGTTTTAACCCATAGAACTACGCGTTTATCAATTTCTGTAGCAGTTAGCTTCTGGATAAGTAAATTATATGATACAACATCAAAAGCTTTGGAAAAATCTATCACCACTGCATCTGTTCTTCCCCCTGCATCCACCTCCTCTGCTAAATCTTGAAATAATGACGTTATCTGGCTTTCACACGAGTATCCAGGTCAAAACCCATGTTGCGCTTTATTGAACCACTTTTTGTTTTCTAATTCCTCCCGTATATATTCCACAATTAAATGTTCCATCAATTTGCACACTACTGAAGTTAGGCTGACTGGTCGATAATTATTTCATTCTGTTTTATTTCCCCCTTTATAAATTGGAACTACAATCGCGGTTTTCCAGTCTTCCGGTAAAGCACAGTTATTTATTGACATATTAAATAAAAGCATTAGGCACGGAATCATGGATTCCCCTCCAATTTTTAGTATTTCGGTCGGTATATTATCAGGCCCCCTCAACTTTCGATTTTGCAGCATTCTGATCCTTCTGCGCAATTTGGATGCCATCATTTGAAAAACGGAATTTCCACTATCCTCAATTTCCAATTTATAATTATAATCGGTTTTGTTAAAAACAGACACAAAATGTGAATTTAATGCGTTCGCTTTTTCCTTATCGTTCAATATGGCAATTCCATTTTCCTTGAGTTCTGGTATGCCAAGTTTATTTCCCCTGCGTCTACTTACATAATTGTAAAAAGATTTCCAACTATTATTGGTCCCGCTAAGAATTTGTTCTAAGAACCGCTCCTGGGCTTGCAACGTTTCGTCTTTCAATTGTTTAGCTAATTCTTTATATCTGTTAAAATGCCAATCTGACTTCTTCCGTTTATGAAACGCGCGCCTAGACTTTCGTTTAAGTATTCTGATGGATCTTGTATAATATTCTGGATCATTATTCTGTTTGATAACTTTGTATGGAACGTATTTCTTTATTGATTCCGAAATAAGTATTTTGAAACTATCCCATGCTGCATCTACATTTGTTGCAGATTTTACAAACAGGCAAAATTGCTTTTTGAGAAAAGTCTGAATTCCATCTACGTCTGCTCTGCAGAAGTTAAAACTAATAATTTCCTCTCCTTCAAAACGGTTTCGCACCTTCCAGTTTATGTCTAATTGTACACAGCTGTGGTCACTTATACCTGGCAAGACCTCACAGGCGCTAAACAACTCAGGTCTGCATAGAAACACATCCAGTACAGCCGATTTCCGGGTATCTGTTTGGACTACCTGCGATAACCCATGATCCCAAACCAGAAGGTTAACAACATATTCAGCTTCGCCTCCTAATAACTGCCCATTCCAGTTTACATTTGGCAAATTTAGATCTCCTGCTAAAATAACATTTTTTCCCGTTTCCGAAGAAATTTTTTCCACTAGTTTATGAAGAGTTTTAAAGTTAGTTTCGCCAGGTGGTCTGTAACACGCTATTAATGTAATGTTATTTGCTTCGTTTTCGTGATCGATAATTTCAATGGCCATCATTACTACGTCTTCTTCCACCCACAATATCTTACTGCTTAACTCTAACTTGGTACAAATAAAAATTCCCCCTCCCCTTTCTTCCCTGTCTCTCCTAAACACCCTGTAATCTGATCTAAATACCTCCGCGTCATTAATATCAGCACTGAGCCATGACTACTTACCTATAATCACACTTGGGTTACTTATTTCCATTAAATTCCAAAATTCTAATGTTTTGTTTATTCTGCTTCGGCAATTTACCTGTAACAGCCTTAAGGAATGTGCCCCTACCTGAGAATCGTCGCTTCCCCGAAGCCGTTGTCAGTGCTGCCCGGTGCCACCGCTCCACTCGGATATCCTCGCGAACAATGCTGCCAACTTTGAAGTTCCTCTTCTGTTTAGGTGAACACCATCCCGTCCATAGTCCCAGTCGTCAATCCACGAATTTGAGTCCACAAGCTGCACATCCAGTCGTTCAGCCACCCACGAAAACGCGTCGTTTACCTGCATTACCTTCCTCCAGTTGATATCGCGTCGCCGCAAAGCTCCACTGATGACAATGTTTGCTGAGGGAAACAGTGCCTTTGTCTTCTTAACTAAATCATACATGTCTCCCATCACGTAGTCAGAACTCCTTCGTAGGTCATTACTTCCAACGTGTAATACGATCGTCCGGTAGTTGCTTTCTTCCTCCTCTCGCTTCTTCTCAATTTCCCTCAGAAGGCCGTCAGTCTTTATGCCAGGATAGCAAGATACCTTTGCATCTGTAGTTCCCGCGTGTCTAACGATAGAGTCGCCGATGATCAAAAATGGTTTCTCCTCTTTCTTTAGGCCATCTTCCCTTGTCTCCCTCAGTAAGCGGTTTTCTTCTTTAAGCTTCCGAATAATATCTTCCGCTGTTTTCAGCTTGTCGCGTAAGTCTCGTAGTTCCTCCTGCAGCTGCTCCAATTTTTTATCATTTGCGGTGACGGTCACATCATTCCTGCAGTCCTTACATGACCAGTTTTCTTCTATGTTCTGTTCTCTCTTAATTATTTGACAGCAAAATGGTATCATATCGCGCATGAAATACAAAGAAGTCCGGTCCTCAGTGCTTTGTGGCAGCTTCCACATCTTTCATCTCCTACAGGTCCTGGATTTATTTCAACTCCTCCTATCACAAGCAGGGCTAGTAATACAAAAGCCATACATAATAATTCTTCATAGTTTCTGTAGCTCCTGTCGCCTCTCTACCTGATTTCTGCAGTCGCCTTCCCGACCACATTCCTACCCTCGCCCGGTAAACAACCAGATCCACACCCATTGTTCTGCTACTACCTGCCTCCCACTGGTACGTCCGCACTGCTCGAGATCCCAACTCTAAATCGAATATTATCTTTAATTTTATGGGAGAGTCTCTAAAGACCTCTTCATTCTGAATGACTTTTGTATAACTGGCAAACCATAAGAGATATACAAAAACTTACTACACAAAAATGAGATCTCATTAAAACACACAATTTATGTTATATACATGTTTCCTTTCTCTATACATACTATGTACATAGTGTATAGAGAAGGTATTACACACCATCCAAAAATTTGATATCGAAATTTCATCGGAAATATATGTTTTAGGGTCCCTTGTATACAAAAAAAGGATTTTCGAAAAAGACCCTACGCGCTTGTGTGTGTGTGTGTGTGCGTGTGTGTGCGTGTGTGTGCGTGTGTGTCCGTGTGCCTGTGACCACGATAATTCAAACCCGAAAAGTCAGTAAAATACCAAACTTGGTATTTAAGTTTAGTATCTTCCAGTGATGCGACACGAAGATTTTAGAAAGATCACCCACTCCCAACTACCCTTTACGTGAAACTTTTTTCGAACATTTTGATTTTCTCAAAATTGGCTGTAACGATTTTGATTAAAATATCGCATATTAAAGCTAATTACCTGACAAATAAAATGTATATCTTGAATTTTCTTGCAATAGCCTCTGAAGACTACTTAATTAGGATTAATTTTATCGAACTTTGAATAACTGCTAAACCGTAAATGACGGACAAAAAGGTACTACACGAAATATGTAGAGCACGTTAAAACACACAATTTATGCTATACCTATACATTTTTTTTCGTGGAGTTCATCGTTTTTGATACATTCCTTGTTTTTTGGATTCTGCTTTGAAAAACTTATACTTTTCTCATACAGGAATTTGTCAACTGCTCTCCATACAAATAAAGGAACTTCAGTCACATAGCAACCAGCTTTTGACTATCACTTTAACGTATGGTGCTCCCTTATTTCGCTTCTACTTACAAGGGAGCAAGTACTAAGACTATTTATGCTAATTTTTACTGATTAGCATGAAGTAAATAGAAGCATAAGCTTTTTAAGAATAGTTGTTGCAGAGATGTAGAGAAAGTCATGACCCATCAGATTTTTTATGGGCTGTTTTCAAGATATTCTGGATTATTGGTTTCAATTTTAGCCACTTAAACTTCTCTCTTTCTTCTCGTTCCTCGTTTGTTTAACCCTGGCAAGCAAAGAGATTGGAATACCAATTGTTTCAGATAGTGACCGACTTTTAAAGGACGATACTATCGCTTTAGCCCGTGCATTTTCTTATTTCCCTTCTACTTACAAGGAAGCTAGTAATAAGACTATTTCTGCTTCTGCATTCTTGATAAACTTGACGTAGATAACAGATTAATATTTTGAATGAAATATTTGTTTACCGTCTAAAGGACATCATATGAATGGAACACATTATGTTTTTACTTTCTCTATCCCCGTAAGTACAATGTGCATAGTGGATAGAGAAGGTATTGCATTCCACCCATAAATTCGATGTCGAGTGTTCACCGGAAATATCTGGTTTTTGATCCCCATAGCCCATAAAAGGCATTTTTAGAAATGGTCAGTCTGTGTGTGTGTGTGTTTTTTGGGCAGCTTATCTCAAAATTGGTATTTAGATTTAGTATGTTACAAGGATGCCACACGAAGATTTTCAAGAAACCCCCCCTTTACCCTTAAATGGAAACATTTTCGAAAATTTTAACTTTTTCAAAACAGCTCTAACGATTTTATTGGAATTTCGTGTATTAATGAAATTTACACCCCAAATAAAATGTATATCTTGAATTTTTTAGGAATAGCCTTTGAAGACCTGTTTATTTTGAATGAATTTTGCCGAATATTTTTTAACTGCTAAACCATAAGAGATACACAGAAAAATGTAGAATTCCTTTACATTTTTACTGTGGAGGTAACCGTTTCCGAGATATTCCTTGCTATTGGTATCCATTGGAAAGTACTTATACTTTTCTCAGACATGAAGTGTTCGTTTTTCTACTCCTGGCTAAGCAAAGAAGCTATTTATATGACAGTCGCATAACGCTACCTTTTAAAACATTTGAACATCGGTTTATCCCAGCGTATTCCCTTAGTTTCCTCCTGCTACAAGGCACTAGGTAATATCTCGATTAGCATGGTGTAGAAACAAGAATAATCTTATGTAAGCAGTTTTTAGAACAGCTTCATGAAGTCATGTGAATGTAACACATCAGATTTTTACTTTCTCTACACGTACATAGTGTATAGCGAAGGTATTGTATTGCACCCAAAAATTCGATGCCAAGATTTCATCGGCAATACATGTTTTGGGTCCCCTTGAATCCACAAAGAGCATTTTTACTTTCTCTATAGTGTATAGAGAAGGTATTGCACTCCACCAAAAAGTTCGATAACGAGATTTCACCAGAAATATATGTTTTAGGGTCCCCTTTATCAAAAACAAGCATTTTCGGAAAAAGTTCCGTGTGTGCGTGTGTGTATCCGTGTGTCTGAGAACACGTTAACTCAAAAACAAATAGTAACTAAATACCAAACCTGGTATTTAAGTTTAGTATCTTCCAGGGATGCGACACGAAGATTTTGAGAAAAATTCCCCCACCCCAAACTACCCTTTACATGGAACTTTTTTAAAAAATTTTGATTTTCTTAAAAATGGCTCTAACGATTTTGATTAAAATATCGTATATTAAAGATTTATACCTGACAAATAAAATGTATATTGAATTTTCTGGGATTAGCTTCTGAAGACCTGTTTATTCTGGATGAATTTTGCTTAATTTGCCATAACTCGTAAACCGTAAGAGATAGACAAAAACTTACTGTGTTTTTAAAGTACACAACTTATGTCATATACATTTTTCTCGTGGAGCTTACCGCTATCGAGGTACTCATTGTTATTAGTTTCAGTTGTGAAGTACTTATACTTTTCTCAGACGGGAGTGTCCGTTTTTCTTTTGTTCTACTCCTGGCCAAGAAAAGAAGCGATTTGTAATGACAGTCGCATAACGACAGCTTTTAAAACATTTGACTATCGATTTAGCCTAGTGTATTCCCTTATTTTCTTCCTACTTATAAGGAACTAAGTAATAAGAACATTGTGCTAATGCGTACCTCGATTAGCAAGGTGCAGAAAGAAGAATTATCTTATGTAAGAAGTTTGTAGAAGAGCTAGAGAAAGTCATGTGAGTGTAACACATCAGAGTTTTACTTTCTCTATATGTACTATGTACATAGTGTATAGAGAAGGAATTGCACTCCACCCAAATATTCGATACCGAGATTTCAACGGAAATATAAGTTTTAGTGTCCCCTGTATCCAAAAAAATCTGATGTGTACCATTCACATGACTTTCTCCATATCCCTGCAACAAATAATTCTTAAAAAGCTTATACTTCTATTTACTTTATGCTAATCAGACAAAAATAGCAGAAATAGCCTAATTACTCGCTTCCTTGTAAGTAGAAGCGAAATAAGGGACAACCGTAGGTTAAAGTTATAGTCAAAAGCTGGTTGCTAGGTCAATGAAGTTCCTTTGTTTATATGGATAGGAGTTGACAAGTTCCTGTATGAGAAAGGTATACGTTTTTCATAGCAGAAACCAAAAATAAGGAATGTCACAAAAACGACCAACTCTCCAAAAAAATGTATATAACATAAACTGTGTGTTTTAAAGTGCTCTACATTTTTTGTGTAGTAAGTTTTTGTCCATCTCTTACGGTTTAGCAGTCATTAAAAATTTAGTAAAATTCATCCAGAATAAACTACTCTTCAGAGGCTATTCCCAGAAAATTCAAGATATACATTTCATTTGCCAGGTAAATTTGTTTAATATCCGAAATTTTAATCAAAATCGTTAAAGCCATTTTTGAGAAAATCAAAATTTTCGAAAAAAGTTCCTTGTAAAGGGTAGTTGGGGGTAGAGGGATTTTTCTCAAAATCTTCGTGTCGCATCCCTGGAAGATACTAAACTTAAATACCAAGTTTGGTATTTAACCGACTTTTCGTTTTTGAGTTATCGTGTTCACAGACACACGGACACACGGACACACACACACACACACGCACGGACCTTTTTGTGAAAATGCTTTTTTTGGATATTGGGGACCCTAAAACATATATTTCCAGTGAAACCTCGGTATCGAATTTTTTGGTGGAGTGTAATACTTTCTCTATACACTATGTACATAGTGCATATGGAGAAAGTAAAAAGCATTTTCACAAAAAGGTCCTTGTTTGTGTGTGTCCGTGTGTCTGTGAACACGATAACTCAAAAACGAAAAGTCGGTAAAATACCAAACTTGTTATTTATGTTTAGTGTCTTCCAGGGGTGCGACACGAAGATTTTGAAAAAAATCCCCCCACCCCAAACTACCCTTTACATGGATCTTTTTGGAAATTGTAGATTTTCTTAAAAATAGCTCTAACGATTTTAATTAAAATTTTGTATATTAAAGATATTTACCTGAAAAATAAAATGTATATCTTGAATGTTCTGGGAATAGCCTCTAAAGACTACTTTATTCTGGATGAATTTTACGGAATTTTGAGTAACCGCTAAACCGTAAGAGATGGACAAAATCTTACTGCACGAAAAATGTAGAGCACGTTAAAACACACAATTTATGTTACATACATTTTTTTCATGGGGGCATCGTTTTTGAGTTATTCCTTGTTTTTGGTTTCTGCTATGAAAGCTTATACTTTTCTCATATAAGAATTTGTCAACTGCTTCCATACAAAGAAAGAAACTTCAGTGACATAGCAACCAGCAAAGAACAAAGCAAACATAGCAACAAGGAACCAAGTAATAAGACTATTTCTGCTATTTTAGTCTGATTAACATGAAGTAAATAGAAGTATAAGCTTTTTAAGAGTAATTTGTTGCAGAGATATAGAGAAAGTCATGTGAATGGTTCACATCAGATTTTTTACTATCTACACCTTTTGTGTGTTAAGCTTCTGTCTATCTCTTACGGTTTATCAGTTATGCAAAATTCTGCAAAGTTCATCCAGAATAAATAAGTTTATTCCCCAAAACTTAAAAAAAAAAAAAAAAAAATGTAAATGGCGTGTTATTTATGGACGCTCTTTAACTGCTGTGGTTCTCATCGTCCCATTCTAAATTGGGCATAAAAGACCGCTTAATTTTGCTCAGAAGCCTCTCAATTAGGCTTGAGGTTATTTTACGTGCCGTAAATCTACGACATGGGACCAACGGCTTTACTTCCCTTCCGAAGTAAGCCATGCCAAGGATTTTTACACCGGATAAAATCCATCGTCCTCCGCCGGGTTTGAACCCGCGTATATGAAGTCAGCATGGTAACCATTACACCACGGAGGGCGACCAGAAGCTTTAAGATATATAGCTTATTTGTGATGTAAAAATATTAAATATAACGTATTTTAATCAAAGTCATGACATCCATTTATGAGAAAAACAAAATTTTCAAATATTTTTCCATATAAAGAATAGTTTGGGCAGAGAGATTTTCTTAAAAATCTTCATGACGCATCCTTGGAGATATTGAATATAGTTACGAAGTTTGATATTTTACGGTTTTTTCGTTTTTGAGCAATGTTGCGTAAAGGTATATAGATAAACACACTTATTTTTAAAAACGCTTAATTTGGACTCAAGGTATATAAAATATATAATTAAATCCTGTGAAATCTCGACATGGAATGTTTGGGTGGAATACAATACCTACTCTAGCTACTACATACAGTGTGTATAACACTAATATCGTGATAGAAACAACAAAAAATCTTATGTGTTCCATCCACAGCTCTTTCTTTAGCTGTTCCACGAACAAGCTATTCTATCCATTTATTTACATATGATAATCGAAATAAGCAGAATTGTCTTATTCCTTGTTTCTTTGTAAGTAGAAGGAAATAAGGAATGCACAGGCTAAAGTGAGAGTCATTTTTTAAAAAACCGGTCGGTATGTAAAGCAATTGAAATCCGACAAACTAAAGAGAAACGAACCATATCTTCCCGTTTGAGAAAAATTTAAGTAGCTTAAAACTTTAACCCATATCTCGGAATATCTCAAAAACGGTTAACCCTACAAAAAGATGTATATGGCATAAGTTGTGTCTTTTAAGGTCAAGTAAAAGAACTTCAACCCTGATAGAGAGGCCTCTGAGCAAAATTAAGCGGGTTTTCACGCCGAATTTAGAATGGGACGATGAGAACCAAGTAGTTAAAGGACGTCCATAAATAACACGCCATTTACGATTTTTAACGAGATTTACATTTTTTGTCTATCTCTTACGGTTTACCAGTTTTACACAACTTAAACATATGGAAAAATAAAATCGTTAGACATTTTTGAGAAAATAAAAGATTTAGAAAAATGTTCCATGCAAAGTGTAGTTGGGGAGGGGATATTCTTGAAAACCTTTGTGTGCATCCTTGAAAAATACTGAACTTAAATAACAAGTTGGTATTTAACCGACTTTTTTACCTTCTCTAGTCCCATATGTACAATGTAATTAGTGTAATGCACCCAAAAATTCGATACCGAGATTTCAACGGAAACATATGTTTTGGGGTCCCCTGAGTCCGAAAAAAACATTTTTTAAAAAAGGTTCGTGTGTGTGTGTGCCTGTGGACAGCATAGCCCCAAAACAAAAAGACCGTTAAATACCAAAATTGGTATTTAGGTTTAGTATCTTACAAGGATGCGACACGAAGATTTTCAAAAAAATCCCCCCACCACAAACTACCCTTTACATCGAAAAAATTTCGAACTTTTTTATTTTCTTAAAAATGGCTCTAACGGTTTTGATTAAAACCCCGTATATTAAAGCTATTTATGTCCGAAATAAAATGTATATCTCGAATTTTTGGGGAATAGCCTCTGAAGACCGCTTTATTCTAGATGAATTTAACTAAACTGATAAACCGTAAGAGATAGATAAAAGCTTACTGCACAAAAAATGTACCTCATGACAAAACACACAATTTTTGTCCTTTGCGTTTTTATTGTGGAGGTAACCGTTTTCGAGATATTTCTTGTTATTGATTTCAATTGTGAAGTACTTAAACTTTTCTCACACAGGAAGTGTCTGTTTTTCTTTTGTTCTACTCCTGGCCAAGCAAAGAAGTGGTTTGCAATGACAATCGCATAACGATAGCTTTTAAAACAATTGACAGTCACTTTAGCATAGTGCATTCCCTTATTCCCTTCTACTTATAAGGAACTAAGTAATAACATTCTGTTAACATTTATCTTGATTAGCATTGTGTACAAAGAAGAACAATCTTTTGTAGCAGTTTTGTAGAGCAGCTAGAGAAAGTCATGTGAGTGTAACACATCAGCTTTTTTTACTTTCTCTATACGTACTATGTACATAGTGTATAGAGAAGGTATTGAAATGCACCCAAAATTCGATACCGAGATTTCACCGGAAATACATGTTTTAAAACACCCTGAATATAAAAACAAAACTTTTTAGAAAAATGTCCGTGTGTGTGTCTGTCTGTGTGTGAGTCTGTGTGTATGTGTGTGTGTGTCTGTGGGCTGCATTGCTCAAAAACAAAAGGACCGTTAAATATACCAAAACTTGGTATTTAAGTTTAGTACCTTCCAAGGATGCGACACGAAGATTTTCAAGAAAATCCCCCACCCCTAATTGCCCTTCACATGGAAAAATTTTCGAAAATTTTGATTTTCTAAAAAATGGCTCTAAAAATGTTGATTAAAATATCGTATATTAAAGATATTTACCTGACAAATAATATGTTTATCTTGAATTTTCTGGGAATAGCCTCTGAAGACTACTTTATTCTGGATGAATTTTACGGAATTGTGCATAACTGGTAAACAGTAAGAGATAGACAAAAACTTACCACACAAAAATTGTAGAGCACATTAAAACACACAATTTATGTTATATACATATTTTTTCGTGGAGTTAATCGTTTTTTAGATATTCCTTGCTTTTGGTTACAGCCTTGAAAAACGTATACTTTTCTCATACAGGAATTGGTCAACTCGTGTCCATACAAACAAAGGAACTTCGTTCACATAGCAAGCAGCTTTTGACCATCACTTTAACTTATGGTACTTCCTTTTTTCGCTTCTATTACAAGGAAACAAATAATAAGACTATTGCTGCTATTTTTTTTTCGATGAGCATGAGGCATACGCTTTTTAAGAATAATTTGTTGCAGATATGTAGAGAAAGTAATGTGAGTGTAACACATCAGTTTTTTTGAGTTATGCTGCCCATAGTCACACACATATACATACACGGACATTTTTCCAAAAATACATTCTTTGGAGGGGAGGGAGGCTCAGGGGACCCTAAAATATATATTTCCACTATGTACATTGTACATGCATGCTAGAGAAAGTAAAAATCATGCAAATGTTTTCACATCTTGTTGTAAATCTTCGTTTATATTTTAGATACCGGTTTTCAAACGATTTTCGTTTTTGGGTTATGATGTTCACAGACAGACTGTCAAAGAGACAGCCGAACTAATGCAGACAGGCACAACGTTCTTTATTTCTAAAACTGCCGTTTGTTGGGGTTCAGGGGACCTCAAAAATGTATTTCTAATGACATTTCGATATCGAATTTTTGGGTGGAATACATCTTAGCTAGGTAAGTGATAAGATAGATATTCAAAGGTAGTACATAGGAAAAAAAATCTGATATGTTTCATTCACATGGATTTCTCTACATCTCTGCAACAAATTATTATTAAAAACTTATGCTCTTATTTACTTCATTCTAATTGAGAAACATTAGCAGAAATAGTCTTATTACCTGCTTCCCTGTAAGTAGAAGCGAAATAAGGGAGTACCATAGGTTAAAGTGAAAGCCAAAAGCTGGTTGCTATGTGACTGAAGTTCCTTTGTTTGTATGGACAGGAGTTGACAAATACCTCTTTGAGAAAAGTATAAGTTTTTCAAAGCTGAAAACAAAAACAAGGAATATCTCAAAAACAACCAACTCCTCGAAAAAATGTATATAAAATAAATTGTATATTTTAATGTGCTAGATATTTTTTATGTGGTAAGTTTTGGTCCATCTCTTACGGTTTAGCAGTTAAGCAAAATTCCGTAAAATTGATCCAGAATAAAGTAGTCTTCAGAGGCTATTCTCTGAAAATTCAAGATATACATTTTATTTGTAAGGTAAATATCTTTAATATACGATATTTTAATAAAAATCTTTAGAGCCATTTTTGAGAAAATCAAAATTTTCGAGTATATAATACCAAGTTTGGTATTTAACGGTCTTTTCGTTTTTGAGCTATGCTGTCCATGGACACACAGACACACTCACACGCACTCTCACACGGACCTTTTTCCAAAAATGTTTTTTTTTTTGGATTCAGGGGGACCCAAAACATATATTTCCAGAGAAATCTCGGTCTTCTCTATACACTATGCACATAGTACGTGTAGAGAAGGTAAAATGGTTGTGATAGTCCATTTCGGCTACGAGAGAAAAGGACAGTAAAGGTCATCATCCCAGCAGACCGGAATTGCCCCTCCCCCTCTTCCTTCCGCAGTAGCTTACCCCCCTGCCCCATTTGCTTCTTGAGGATGGTTAGCTCCTGATCGAGGCCACCTGGACCAACAGCGTAAGATTTTCCCACGCAAGTTCTCAGCTGTCCAAATCCCTCCACCTCGAGATGAAGGGGCAGATTTCTTGGTCAGGTAGAGAACAAGTTCCTTCCTTCCTGCCCCTCACATCCAACAATTATTTGTTGTTGTTTCCAATTGGACGGTCTCTTGAGTTATAGAACACACTCAACGACCTAGGTATATTAGAAATATATGAAAACAATAACACCTTAGAGGATTGTGGCAAATATGGGTATTCAGATGGGCCTCCAGAATCCTCTGTGATTAACACATCAGCTGATCGCTCAACAAGTCATCTTTCGTGCTAGGTTATAATCCTATTAAAAGTTCACTACATTTTATAATTAGATCCAAACAACAGATAGTATGCGTATTTCAATGAACTGCAATAAGCTAATTAATCAAATTCAATCTCATTTCCAATGACAAGCCAGCATTGAAATGTTGAATTCTATAAATTTTAAACAATTTAATTGATTTTTTTGTTGCGGATTTGCTTAACATTATTATAAAAAAATGAATTTATAGCCCACCTGGGTAGTGTCTGCTTCACATTCGAAACGCCGTGAGTTCTAATGTCGCTTAGGGTGAGTTGCCCGGGGTTTTCCCTTATCCTGAGAAGACGAATGTCGAGTAACTTTAAGCTCCCTGGACCCAGAGATCATTTGAGCATCATTTCATCAATTTCATTCATCGTCCGATGTGACCAACCAGGTTAAAGGACGTTAAGCTACAAAAAAAAAAAAAAAAAAAAAAAAAAAAAAAAAAAAAAATTGAATTTCCTGGTCCATTAGTTGAAACAAGTTAAAAAATCTGATGTGTTACATTCGCATGACTTTCTCTACATCTCTGCAACAAATAATTGTCAAACAGCTTATGCTTCTGTTTATTTCATGCTCATCGAGAAACAATTATTAAAGTGATACTCAAAAGCTGCTTGCTATATGGCTGAAGTTCCTTTGTTTGTATGGCCAGGAGTTGACAAATTCCTGTATGAGAAAAGTAAAAATGTTTAAATATAAAACTAAAAACAAGGAATAACTAAAAAATGATCAACTCCACGAGAGAAATGTATATAACATAAATTGTGTGTTCTAACGTGCTCTAACTTTGTGTGTGGTAAGTTTTTGTCCATCTCTTATGGTTTAGCAGTTATGCAAAATTCCGTAAAATTCATCTAGAATAAAGCAGTCTTCAGAGACTATTCCCAGAAAGTTAAGATGTACATTTTATTTGTAAGATAAATATCTTTAATATACGATATTTTAATTAAAATCGTTAGAGCCATTTTTGAAAAAATCAAAATATTCGAAATAACTTGTAAAGGGTAGTTTGGGGTGAGGGTTTTTTTTTTCAAAATCTTCGTGTCGAATTTCCGGAAGATACTAAACTTAAATACCAAGTTTGATATTTTATCGACTTTTCGTTTTGGAGTTATCGTGTTCACAGGCACACGGACACACACACGGACCTTTTTCTGAAGGTCCCTAAAACATATATTTCCGTTGAAATCTCGGTTTCAAATTTTTGGGTGGAGATGCTAAAGTGAAAGTGGGTATTCACTGCTGCATTACAAGAAAAGTGGCTCAGCCTATGGTATAGGACTGGTAATATAATAGCTAATCTAGGTAAATGTTTAAATTTTACGGTAATTTTTCATAAATCAATGAATACTTAGTCTTTCTTACTTATCTTCAATGGTAGATACAGATGCTTTAAGAAAACGCGGAGCGATTCTAATTTTCTTTGCACCATATCACAATTTATCCTGTAATCTGCAGAAATGGTGTAATGCCAATAGACTTTGTGTTAATCACAATACAACTGTAGACGCCATTTTCTCTATAAATTCTTCCTCCCTGTCATCGCTTAAGTTTCTGGGCATCCATATCGAAACTAGCTTGGGCTGGCTGACTCATATTAACTACTTATTAAGTAAAATAAATAAAAACTTATTCTTATTAAGGTCGCTGAGACTTAGTGTCTCCCGTTCTACTCTTGTTACACTGTATTATGATCATGTTCATAGTTACCTAGGTTACGGTACTCTGTTGTGGGGCAAGCATACCTCTTCCGGGCAGTTATTTATTGTTCAGAAGAAGTCTGTACGTATTATATTTGGAGCTTCACCAAGAACTCGCTGTAAACCACTTGTTATGCAACTTGGTATACTGACATTGCCTTCAATGTTTGTTCTGGATTCCCTCCTATATGTTAAAACAATATCAACCTTTTCTCAATATGTTCTTCTGTCTATAATTATCCCACTCGAAAATACTCTGATATTTATATTAACAAATGCAAATATAGTAAAACTCTTAACAGTTTCTCATGTACGTTAGTTAAAATGTTCAACACCTTACCTCAGAACATCAAGACTCTTCCGTTGTTAAACTTTAAGAGGAGGATCAGAACAATCTTGAAGGCAAATCCTCTTTATAGCATTTCAGAAATTTATGACCTGAAATGGCATTAATCTAAATGTATTGTTGTAACATTATTGTATGCAGAACGTTTCATTAATTTTTACTTTCCCTAGTCCCATATGTACAATGTACAATGGATAGAGAAGTACTGTATTCCGCCCAAAAATTCGATACCCAGATTTCACCGGAAATATATGTTTTAGGTCCCCCTGTATCCAAAAAAACATTTTCAGAAAAAGGTCCGTGTGTGTGTGTGTCTGTGAACACGATAACTTAAAAAGGAAAAGTAGCTAAAATACCAAACTTGGGGTTTAAGTTTAGTATCTTCCAGGGATGCGACACGAAGATTTTGAGAAAAAATCTCCCCACCCCAAATTACGTTTTACATGGAACTTTTTTCGAAAATTTTGATTTTCTTAAAAAGACTCTAACGATTTTGATTAACATATCATATATTAAAGATATTTACCTACCAAATAAAATCTGTACCTTGAATTTTCTGAGAATAGCTTCTGAAGACCTGTTTATTCTGGATGAATTTTGCATAACTAGTAAACCGTAAAAGATAGAGAAAATCTTTCTATACAAAATTTTGGTCATGATAAAATACACAAGTTATGTCATATATACTTTTCTGACACGGGAGTGTCCGTTTTTCTTTTGTTCCACTCCTGGATAAGAAAAGAAGCGATTTGTAATGACAATCGCGTAACGACAGCTTTTAAAACATTTGACTATCGGTTTAGCCTAGTGTATTCCCTTATTTTCTTCCTACTTATACAGAACTAAATAATAAGATCATTGTGTTATTGAGTAGCACGATTAGCAAGGTGCAGAAAGAAGAAGAATCTTATGTATGAAGTTTGTAGAACAGCTAGAGAAAGTCATGTGAGTGTAACACATCAGATTTTTATTCTCTTATGACGCAGCCTATGTATGTTTCATACTTAATGGCTGAAAATAAACCTGCCTGTGTGTCTGTCTATGCAACATTGAGTTTTGTGTGTCCTATGGAGAGGGAAGAGCGACTTTGAGCCACATCTAAAATGGCTTCACCCTCATCCACAGGCGTACCTACATTTTTCTGGCCAAATTCAGCAGCAGATCGCAAAAGGCACTTGTCTGCAATTTAAGGAGCCTATGCTTATCATGTGGTTGAAGAAAATCATAGTTTTCTCTCAAATGACGTGCTTTGAAACTAAATATTTTTCACAAACTTAAAAAGGCATTGGGGTTGGATGTAGTTCAACACAATTAGCACACAACTTGTCTACCTGTAGATGCAGAAACAATTACTCACAGCATATATTACTATTTTCACACCTACACTGTGCTTCGAAACTAGTAAAAATCTGGTTTGATCAGAAATTGTTGTGTTGTCGCACGAAGTGTGAAGCCATTGTTGTTATTGTGCTTGCACTTCATTCTTATGAAATATTGCAACAACAACAAAAATAACCATTATAGAAAATCAGCTGTGACTGTTTACAGATGCTTCTAATCACGGGGGAGATTATTAAGCTACAGTAAACGAAGTGAGTGTTAATGCCAGCATTTGGAAATGTTCTTGAAGGACTGAGGTCCTATTTTCTTGGTCAGGTAGAATAATGAGTGACAATAACATCTTTTTTTGTAAACTCATAGGCAAAAGTTGTTTTTCATTTTCTCCTCAACCGAACCAAAACTTTCCATTAGGCAATTCTCATCTAGAAGGTGAAGTGGCTTTGCTCTTTTCATGTTGAAAGTAAATATAACTGAGAAAAATCTGATGTGTTCTATTTACATGACTTTCTCTATATCTCTGTAACAAATTATTGTTAATAAGCTTATTCTTTTATTTATTTCCTGCTAATCGAGAAAAATTAGCAGAAACAGTATTATTTCTTGCTTTATTGTAAGTAGAAGCGAAATAAGGGAGCACCATAGGTTAAAGTGATAGTCAAAAGCTGGTTGCTATGTGACTGAAGTTCCTTTGTTTGTATGGACACGAGTTGGCAAATTCCTGTATGAGAAAAGTAGACATTTTCCAAAGCTGAAACCAAAAACAAGGAATATCTCAAAAACAATCGACTCCACAAAAAAATGTATGTAACATATATTGTGTGTTTTAAGGTGCTCTACGTTTGTTGTGTGTTAAGTTTTTGTCCATCTTTTACGGTTTAGTAGCTATGCAAAATTCATCCAGAATAAAGTAATCTTCAGAGACTATTCCCAGAAAATTCAAGATATACATTTTATTTGTGAGGTAAATATCTTTAATATACGATATTTTAATCAAAATCGTTGGAGCCATGTTTTAGAAAATCAAAATTTTTGAAAATAGTTCCATGTAAAGGGTAGTTGGGAGTGGGGGGATTTTCTGGAAAATCTTCGTGTCGCTTCCTTGGAAGATACCAAACCTAAGTACCAAGTTTGGTTTTTAATGGACTTTTCATTTATGAGCTATGCTGCCCTCAGACACACACACACACATACACACACACACAGACACACACGGACATTTTTCTAAAAATGTTTTTTTTTGGGGGGGGGGATTCAGGAGGTCTCAAAGCATGTATTTCCTGTGAAATCTCGGTATCGAATTTTTGGGTGCCTTACAATACCTTCTCTATACACTATGTACATAGCACGTATAGAGAAAGTAAAAAGGAGAACAATTTGATCCCACATGCTGTAAAATGTGCTTTACATGAATATCAAGCACAAGTAGAGGATTTCCAAACGATTTCTGTCCAATATATTCAATACCTAACAGCCTGGACTGACAAATTTGAATGGACGCAAGTCTAAACCCTCAAGTGGTACAGTACCAGGAGGTCTGAGAGACCGCGTAACTTTCAAACTATTATGACAGCATAGCTATTTAAAACCCATTTCACTGTATTAAAAAGTTCTCTAATAAACACTTTTTGTCTTAGATAACTTTAACATACTGGGCAAAAAGTAGTTATTTGTTTAATTTGGAAAAGTGAACAATTTTGTGTATTATACACAGACATTCTTTCTCTGCACAAATTCGACACACTTTTTTGGACAAAGTTTTCGATATATTGCACGCTGACACTTGTAGCAAGGTTTCCTGACTTTCTTTTCAGTTTCAGGAAGCACAGAGTACATGTTTTTCTGTTTTCAGAAATTTCTTCTTCAACCGCATCCTTTTCTGGAATTTTGTCAGGGAGCCTCAAAATCCTTCTCAATTCTTGGAGTAAATTATGTGAGTCTCTGGCAGAAACCTGAGAAAACCCGCCCCTGCGCCGCATTGTCCACCATAAATCTCACATGCGGTCGCTTGAGATCTAATCGGCCGTCTAGATGAGAAGCGAGTAGTCTCACCACTCAACCACGGCGTGGCCCCATTTCATTGGTGAATAATAATTGTCATACATTTTAGGGTTTCGGATTGTTACCAATAGATTTAGCTGGAAGATGAATTAAAATATTGAGCGGTTTGAACATTTCCTGGTGGGGGTGTTTTGTTCCAAAAGAAACGTTTTTACTTCCTCTATACGTGCTATGTATATAGCGTATAGAGAAGGTATTGCACTCAACCAAAAAATTCGATACCGAGATTTCGCGGAAATATCTGTTTCAGGATCCCTTGTATCCAAAAAAAGTATTTTCAGAAAAAGGTCCGTGTGTCTGTGAACACGATAACTCAAAAACGAAAAGTCGGTAAAATACCAAACTTGGTATTTAAGTTTAGTATCTTCCAGGGATGCCACACGAAGATTTTGAGAAAAATACCCCCACCCCAAACTACCCTTTAGATGGAACATTTTTCGAAAATTTTGATTTTCTAAAAAATGGCTCTAACAATTTTGATTAAAATATCGTATATTAAAGATGTTTACATGACAAATAAAATGTATATTTTGAATTATCTGGGAATAGCCTCTGTAGACTACTTTATTCTCGGTCAATTTTACGGAATTTTGCATAACGGCTAAACCGTAAGAGATGGACAAAAACTTACCATACAACAAATATAGAGCACCTTAAAACACACAATTTATGTTATATATATTTTTTTCGTGGAGTTGATTGTTTTTGAGAGATTTAAGGGTATTTAACGGTCTTTTCGTTTTTGAGCTATGCTGCCCACAGACACACAAACACACACATACACACACACGGACATTTTTCTAAAAATACTTTTTTTTTGTATTCAGGCTGTCTCAAAACATGTATTTCCGGTGAAATCTCCGTATTGAATTTTTGGGTGCATAGTACGTGTAGAGAAAGTAAAAAAGTAGCCAAATTGGTTGACCGACGGGATTTGAACCCGGAACACCCCGAATGCAGCCGGTCCCCATGGCCACGCTCGCTAAGGCGTCTTCGTGGGCAGGGAATCGTGGGCATGGGCGTTATATGCTTGTGCAATGTGTATATGTTTGTGTAAAGGAACAGTAAAACCAGTAATCATACAGTAAATTTAGGGGGGAAATGTAAACGGGGATACAGCCCCGGAGTCCTGACCAGACTCATGACCTGTTAAAATAAAAAAAAAATTGCGGGCCACGGACGTTTTCGTACCGTGTGAGCTTCCCCTCCATCCGTTTTCAGGATGTTCTCGTCTTGTTCTTTTACCTTCTGAGGGCCTGTACGTTGTTTTAATATTACTACTTATCTTATTTCTGTATTTCGTTTATGGCTTGATCTATGATATCCGGAATTTTTTTCGAAATAACATTTTATCGCATTGTATTTGTTATGTTGATCATTTTGTTAGAATTCAAGTTTGAGTATATATTTTAATGTTTGGACTACCATTGTGTAACTTAATTAATGATTATTTTATTACTTTAATATTTAAATTTCTCGGTATAGTTCCATTTATATTTCAAATGAATTAATTTTACTTTTTAATACCTTGATTTTATATATAAGTTATATTGCGCCCTAGATAATCAAAATGATCGCTTATGCTCTTTCGAATATTTTCATTGCTTATGTTGTTGTTTATCTACGTTATCACATAGCGGTTTGATAAATATGTACTATGGAAAACTCGCTATCTAATATGATATATTTAGTTAACATTTATGCATGTCCCTGATGTGTGAATTGTCTCCTCCCTGCCATCTGTTGGCAGTCATCCCCAGATACGGAGAAACGACCTTGAAGAAAGAGATGATGATAGTGGCCAGAGGCAAGACGTACTGCCCCTTCCCGAGGGAGATCCGCCCCCCTCCTATCTCCCTAAAGGGCATTTCTTTCCCATTGTGCTCTAAACCAGACGTTGCCAGCGAAAGGAACAGGACCAACAGCTTCAGCCGTTTCCTGTTACGCAAAAGCCATTTTTCGTCTTCCAGAACCTGATTCTAAAAATCTGACCGTTCCATACACATGCCTTTCTCTATATCACTGCAACAAATTATTCTATTAGCAGAAATGGTCTTATTACGTGCTTCCTTGTAAGTAGAAGCGAAATAAGGGAGTACCATAGGTTAAAGTGATAGTCAAAAGCTGGTTGCTATGTGACTGAAGTTCCTTTGTTTGTATGGACACGAGTTCAGAAAGTCCTGTATGAGAAAAATATAAGTTTTTATAGCTTAAACCAAAAACAAGGAATATCTAAAAAACAATCAACTCCACGAAAAAAATGTATACAACATAAATTGTGTGCCTTAATTTGCTCTACATTTTTTGTGTGGTAAGTTTTTGTCTTTCTCTTACGGTTTAGCATTTATGCAAAATTCCGTAAAATTCACTCAGAATAAAGTAGTCTTCAGAGGCTATTCCCAGAAAATTCAAAATATACATTTTATTTGTCAGATAAATATCTTTAATATACGATATTTTAATCAAAATCGTTAGAACAATTTTTTAGAAAATCAAAATTTTAGAAAAATGTTCCATGTAAAGGGTAGTTTGGGGTGGGGAGATTTTTCTCAAAATCTTCGTATCGCATCCCTGGAAGATACTAAACTTAAATACCAAGTTTGGTATTTTACCGACTTTTCGTTTTTGAGTTATCATGTTCACAGACACACACACATTTTTTCTGAAAATACTTTTTTTGGATACAAGTGGTGACAGTGATGATACATGAATGAAGATGGAGCATCGGTGGAATGCGATGGCGGGGGAAACAGGAGAACCCGGAGAAAACCCGCCCTAGCGCCGTTTTGTCCACCACAGATCTCACATACGGTCGCTTGGGATCGAACCCGGCCACGGCGCGGCCACCCATTGATGTAAGCGCCTCTCAGTGTCAGCATAAACATATCTTTACATTTCTATACATTAGTTCTTTTAAAATTTTGGATTTTATGGTTCCGTTTCGTAGGATCTGGCTTTGACATATCCCTATAAGAAATAAATGCAGTAAATGATCTCTCTGGCCACCGCCATGCAACTAGGGGGTAACTAAAATGGGACATCTTCCAGAATAAACTTCATTGATTCGTCATCACAAATTATACACAGGGATGATCGGTGTAGTGCAGAACTGCGATGTCATTTCAATAAACCTAGGGAAAAAGACTACTTTTGTATTCAAGATAGCAACAAAGCTGCTTGTTTATAAGTGCCTTTGCAACAAATCATTTTACTCTGTAGATGAATATTTAAGTGGCAAATCTGTCTGACAATACCGTAATAATCATTGTATTTATAAATATTATAATGTATTGCATTTTGTGTATATTAGTGTGTGTGTGTTTTATATTAAACTTAAACTGACTTGCACGAATGAGTCAAATGAATTTTTTTAGTAATTAGCAATGACACAAGGTCTGTAAAGCCTGATGCTTTGATATTTAACACTCTAGTACATAATTGTAAATTTTTGCATTGTAAATTCTATAGCTTATTTGTAAATATGTATTGTAATTTGTTGACATTTATGAAGAGTACATAAATACAATAATCATATTTTAGTTTTATATAATTACTAGTATTAACTATTATATCGATAATTAGAAAAGTATCATTTGATATTACAGCAGTGTTACACATAATTAAACTATATTTATTTATACATTTTAACATTAATGTTTGATACTCTTTGTTTTATGAGCAAAAAAAAAAAAAAAAAAAAAGTACATGTGTTTTATACAGCACATTAAGTATAGTGCAGTGGGTACAGACCTCAAAAGCAAATGGTGTAATTATATATCTATTCTGCTGTTTTTGTAACTCATGCTTTTGCACTAGAGCTTTATACATTGTTTTCTTTTTCCGTAGTATATAAACATAGGTTCTATGTTCAGTGGCTTCCTGGCCTAAACGAACCTACAGAATGCTTTCTAATCTAATCTATAGACAGATTTCCACTCTTCAACAAAATGAAATGTACCACTTTATACGTTTAGATTCTTTGAAAACTAAAACGTCTTTAACTGTATACAAATTACATATTGTCTCTGGACAACCATTACAGACAATTTGAAGAAAGGTTCGGCGAGGTAACTTTTATGGAACAAAACATACGACTACTTTCAATCTTTTTAATTTGAAGAGTAGTACCCATAAGGGAAACAAGGCCTGGAACTCTACTGAATGTTGGCAGCAACACAGGCCACTTTGTGGCAATGTTTGGTTTGACATTTACGAGGAACAACCATTCTGGAAATGTAACTATTCTCTGATATGCGCTCCAGATTAAACGATGACACATTAGCCTGAATATTTAGTTTCTCTGCAAGTGCTACCCAGTCTAATTTAATGTCACGAAAAATGGTCCACTATTCGCCCTTCAATAACACACCGAGTTAAGTTTGACTTACACACCACTGTATAGTTTGTAGGTTGTAAGTGTATGCCCCCACTGATACCGAGATAAGTATAACAACTGATTTAGGGCAATGCAAAATGGAAGGAAAATGAGGTACCTCCCCATCCCTGTTTTCCATATTCAGCCCATTCTGAAGCAATCTCCATTACAACTGACGCAACAGATCTGGACATTTGACAGAGAGCTAGGAAGCGAGTTGTACTTTCAGATAAGCAGTTCACCAGTCGATTCATGCATGCTGGAAGAGTGCCTGTCACAGTCAATGTCAAATATCTGTCACCTGCACTATACGGCGCTGCACTGATAAACATGTGTTATATTCATATCTACAAAACATCTATACAAATGGCCTACTATATAAACAATGTCAATCGTCTGCCGGCCAATTCTTCCACACCTGACAGCCCGTCTTCGCTCACGTCATTGTCATCATCAACGTTATCGCTACTTTCTGCACCATTATCCTGGATTAGAATTCTTTTTGATTTTCTACAATTCTTTCTAATGATTTTCAATGTTCTCAACATGTCGACATACATTTTCACATTCTGGCCTGTCAACTTGTGCAATTTGCTGGCGACACAGCTGTTGCACATCTTTTACTTTAAAGGTGACATATTAAGTTTTATTTTTCTTTCTTATCTTTGAGAACCCTGGAACTAGAACTCAGTGAAATATCAGTTGCCTTGGATACTCTTTCATTCACTTTCTACAAGTTTTTGAAGAACTCGGGTGATCATACATTTTCTTCCTTCATCTCTGCCTCTTGTTTCATGAAGTTTGCGATTATTTGGCAAAGCAATACCTTGCTACTTAGCTTTGAAAACGTAGGAGCCATGGTAACAAATATAAAATAAATAAAATGAACACTATTTACTGCCCAATTTGAGTACAAACATATGCGGAACACTTTCGATACAGATTGTACAAAGTTTGCTCGCTGTGACTTTAAGTAAGCAAAGTATCATAGCACAAACTCCGATAAGCTAGGCTCGGTAGCTGGGTTGGCGGTCAGGGTCACGATTCCAGAAGTTTTGCGCCGGCAATATCACACATTAAGCCTCACTGAGCCTGTGTGCGGTGTCGTCATAACTAGTAAGGATATTTAGGAGCCCAATGTGAGGTTATGTTTATTTACATTAGAGTAGTTGACGAAACAACATTCCTGGGTTAAATCCAGATTCTTGTTTATTTTATTTAATTGTCTGTAAATCTATTTGCGATTCTATAAGTCGTTCCCACAGCTGTTTTTATAAGTGCAGTTTAGAGACATGCTGTTTTTCAATCCCCAGATGAGCTGTGGTACTTCTTTGCTTTAATTAGAATGAGAAAAATTAATGGTTAAAATAGAACAATAGCCAGAAATATGCATCAGTTCTTGATTCTTAATTGCAAAAGGTAGTCGTCCCGTCGTTCAGAACACAGCCTTCAATTCTCAGCAAACTTCCAGAGTGTCTTCTCGCAGATTATAACTATATTCGTGCCCTTGTGGTAGGTGAGCATGTGCTTGGTCTAAATTACCTGGCTCGATCGGGAAGCAGGTGACCACGTGGGCTTATCAGTACAGAAATCTCGAAATAAAAATGCTAACCTTTCGCGTCGTATCTGCTTTCTCCCTTTGAACTATTGAAGAATGGAATGGAATGAATTGCCTGTAGCATACATACATACATTGTACATACATACGTGCATACATACATACATACATACATACATACATACATACATACATACATACATACATACATACATACATACATACATACATACATACATACATACATACATACATACATACATACATACATACATACATACATACATACATACATACATACATACATACATACATACATACATACATACATACATACATACATACATACATACATACATACATACATAGTGTATACGTACGTACATAGTACATACACACATACATACGTACATACATACATAGTACATACATACGTACATACGAACATATATACATACATAGTACATACATAGTACATACATAGTACATGCATACGTACATACGAACATATATACATACATAGTACATAAATACGTACTTACGTACATATATACATGCATACATACAAAATGAGTGATGCGGCAACTTCCTTTGCGCTTCTGTATGCGGAAACAAAGCTGTAAAGAACGGCTTGTTTGGAACACCAGGTAGATTTTATTGTAATTGAATATCTTTTGCATGCAACATTTTAATCAAACCCTTATGGCAACTTTTTAGAGAGTAATAACAATATGTGTGTGTGTGTGTGTGTGTTGCATGTAAACGGCAGTTTAGCGTTGGGAATTTTTTTCTGAACACCTCTATGTCGCATCTTTGGAAGGTATTAAACTTAAATATCCAATATGCTATTTATGCGACGTTTCGTTTTTGAGTAATGCTATTCACGGTTACACAATCATAAACAGATATTTCCCTAGAACCTTATGCGTTACATTTACATGGATTTCTGATATTGTTTACTAGTGGCTATATAACCATCCTAACGAAGATTTATTTTTTCCTCATTTGAATCGAGAAAATAAATGCTGCATTACCTATACATTTCGTTATAGATACAAAGGGAACAGCGACAGTCAAACGTGTAACAATTGGAATTAAAAGATCTGATACGTTACACTCACACGACTTTCTCTAGCTGCTCGATAAACTTCTTACAAAATATTCTTCTTCTTTATATACAATGCTAATCGAGATAAACATTAACAGAATGTTCTTATTACTTAGTTTCTTTATAAGCAGTTGAGAACTAAGAATGCACTATACTTAGGTAAAGTGATAGTCAACTGTTTTGAAGCTATCGTTATGCGATTGTCATTGCAAATCGGTTCTTTACTTGGCTAAGAGGAGTACAAAAGAAAAACGGACACTTCCTGTCTGAGAAAAGTAAGTATTGAAACCAATAATAAGGAAAATCTTGGAAACGGCTACCTCCACAATAAAAAGTAAAGAACATAAATTGTGTGTTTTGACGAAATCTATATTTTTTGTGTTATAAGTTTTTGCCTATCTTTTACGGTTTAGCAGTTAAGCAAAATTCGGCAAAATTCATCCGAATAACGAGGTCTTCAGAGGCTATTCCCAGACCATTCAAGACATAAATGTTATTTGGGATGTAAATAGCTTTAATATACAGAATTTTGGTCAAAATCGCTAGAGCCATTTTTGTGAAAATCAAAGTTTTCGAAAATTTTTGCATGTAAAGAGTATTTTGTTGTGAGGGGATTTTCTTGAAAATCTTCCGTGTCGCATCCTTGGAAGATACTAAACCTAAATACCAAGTTCGCTATTTAACGATCTTTTCATTTTTGAGCTACGCTGTCAACAGACACACACACACTCTCACAACACTCTCTCTCACACTCAAACACGTACACACACACACACACACAGGCATGTTTCATAGAAAATCGCCATGTTTTGATTTAGTTCGGCATGTTTTTACAGGACTTTAATATGAGAGAAGTTCAGTAAGTATCCGTGTTAAGGTAAATATGTCATTTCTCAAACACAAATCATTTACTTCTCAACTCAAGGACCACAACTGGGTTCTACGCATTTGCTAACGTTTTTGTCAATATATATTAAAATTATGCAACAGTATATTATCCCACTGTGTATTTTATTAGTTTAATTAATATTTTTGCATAGAGTTTATATAGGAAATATCTGCTTCAGCAGCCAAGACTGAGCAGATTGTAGAATACAAAATCTTAGGGTGAGAAGTTGCTATTGTGCTCGCCAAGGTTACTTTCTTTGTTAATGCTAGTAACACAATTGCCTTTGTAGAGCAAGATTTTTGTCGCATTAGAGACATAAGTAACATGGTAAATTTGAGAGAGAGGTTTGTCCCCTAAAAGTCAGCAGCTCGGGACTTTTCCATTATAAAGAGCGGTCAGGTGAGTTGAATACAAAGAACTTACAAAGTTAGTCAAGTGACAACGTTATTTTCGCGCTTCTTTTCAGCCAATCAGGAATGAGTTCAATATTGGCGATTTTAGGTATTTAAGCAATGCGCTTACAAGGGTTTAGGTTACTGTTATTGTCGTAGTTGCTGCTTATTCTTCGCGTGAGACGCGTGATGCTGAACGCAGTATGCTCTAGGTTGTACGTGCGTGAATGCGGCGGTGTGAGTGCCTATGTATGTGATGTTATTACGCGAGATATTGTAAAGCAGCATTGGGCATGACCATCACTTGGATGGGTGACCACTAAGTCCATGAGAAACCAATGATGTCTCTGCTAAATGACAACGTCCTCTCTAGTTAAAGGGTTGAACACAACTAATAACTAATAACTAATGACTTCGCCAGACAGGGCAGCAGTAGTTGTAAAAATATAACTAGCTTAGAATTTATACCAAAATGAAATATCTAAATGACTATGTCCTTATGTTACAGGGCTCCAGACATACGAAATGTACCAGCGACTTTACCCGAAAGGGCAGAAAATGTTATACTGACTACGTCCTTTTGTTACAGGGCTGCAGATATATACACACACAATATGTACTTATTCCTCACCACAAATCTTCCAAGGGCGCAATCAGGGCCCCGGTCATGTTTGCGTCCTGGCCCTCACTCTCTCCTGGCTATGGCCTTTGGCTAGCCATAACACCCGCTCCTTGAATCCGCAGGTGCAACAAGCGGTACTGCAGCATTCCTACACCCGAATTCTCTCCGGTGGAGTGGTTTTTTAGTGGGTATTGCCAGTTTAGGGCGACCCCCACACTTGGCAGAGATATCCCCTCTGTCGACTGTAGATTGGGGTTTTCCACTCCACTCGAAAAAAAAAAAAAAAAGAGAGATATTGCAGTTGTCGCCCGAGTTGGTTTGTCGCGTAAGTACGCAGAAGTACCGATGACCGTCGAAAATAAGAATAGTTTTAATATTTCTGCGTCTTCAAGAATTACTATGTCGGGAGTCGCTCGTACGATTAATGCCTCAACAATCAACAAAAGCTAATAAAAGCATTAATTTTGTGGATGCTAAAGTGAAGTACTTCTATTTTTAAGTCTACCCCGTGTTACATTCCCCAGTCATTCTTTCTCCCCCTCAGTGAGAGTCACACTCGTAGTGTACAGGAACGAGCAAAGCCGGCGCACCAAAGGACTTTTCAGAGGTATGTTTGTTTATTAAGTATTTCACGGGTGCTGATCTCAACCGACTCCGAGCTAGACAAATAAACGGTGACATTGGGGCACAACGGACAGCGACAATTAGCAATGGTCAAGTTCTGCAAAAAAACAAAACAAAAAAAAAAACAGTTTTTATGAGGATACCTACTCATTTGATCTTAATTATATTTCTCCGAGCCTTTTCTTCATGTGTGTAAGGGAACAAGATTAACCTTCCGGTAGAGAGGTTGGGCGAATATAGATGATAGCGCGGGTGTTGTTATAGTGAAACATCACTTTGTTCTTCACCAAATGAGGTTGTGTCTCCAATGTCCTGTCGAACGGGTCAATAAGTCACTGTGCTGTTGCTCAGTAATCGTTTTTCCTTCTATGAAATCAGTGAGTATGTCACCCTTCGCAAAAAAAAAAAAAAAAAATCACTCAAAAAATCCTCACCATACTTTTCCGTCGAAGGGACGTCTTTGCCTCTTTGGAGCACTAGAAGCAAGCCATTGTTTTGGTTGTTCCTTGGTTTCATTGGTATAATGATGCATCCAAGTCTCATCGACAGTTAAGACCCAACGCAAAACGTCCTTCGGATTTCGCTTGAATAGCTATAAACACAGCTTCCAAGTTAAAAGCCGGTCCTTGTTGCTCACTGTGACCAATCGTGGCACCTATTAGGCCGACATTTTTTCAACTTTTTTTTTTGAGTCAGGGGTGAAAGAATCAGAGAGGATTAAAGAGTGAGGAAAGTAAATGGAGTACCGCGATTGCACCTCCGTTAGTATATGCTACGTGCTTTGCCCCGGAGGTTCAAGGGTGAAGAATTGGAGTGTTACGTATAAAGGTTAATTTGTACTTTAATCATAGATATGCAAGTGTTATGCCAACCTAGCGGCGAGGAGGATATTTAGCAATGCTGCAGGGAGCAGTCATCGCTGGGGGGCTTGGCTTTAGCATGGTCATGAGACCAACGCTGCTGTTGAGGATAAGTTGAATCTGCTGTTCAAGCATCTTGAAGTTCTTGGCCAGTGTGCTGTTCGTAGCCGCTCTCCAAGTCCAGCGACCAAGGCCTCAAGAGCGCACAGTCGCTGTCGCTTTCGGTGTCGTCTGGGGCGAGGTAATGCTCAATCCGGCACAGCTTGCGCTGGCAGGTTGAGAGCGCCTCCCCGCGGTTGAAGTCCGCCTGAGTAGACGCCCGGTGGAGTTGCTGGAGCTGTCCGGTGTTTGCCGCAAGTTGGCGGATGGCACTCCGTTGCTTGACCTCCATTGCCGCACATTGGTAGCCCTCTGTAGCGCTTCGAGGCGGATGCTGATATCTTGGAGCTGTCGGCTGATGTCTCTGATGGAATCCAGGAACTGAGGCGAAGTCTGAGGCAGAGAGTGGCGTGGCTGTGGAGCTTGTGGTGCTGGTAGGTGGTACTGTGGAGCTTGTGGTGCAGGTAGGTGGTGCTGTGGAGCTTGTTATGCCAGTAGGTAGTACTGTGGAGCTTGTGATGCCGGTAGGTGGTGCTGTGGAGCTTGTGGTGCCGGTAGGTGGTGCTGTGGAGCTTGTTGTGCCAGGAGGTGGTGTTGTGGAGCTTGTGGTTCAGGTAGGTGGTACTGTGGAGTTTGTGGTGCTGGTAGGTGGTACTGTGGAGTTTGTGGTGCTGGTAGGTGGTACTGTGGAGTTTGTGGTGCTGGTAGGTGGTACTGTGGAGCTTGTGGTGCTGGTAGGTGGTACTGTGGAGTTTGTGGTGCTGGTAGGTGGTACTGTGGAGCTTGTGGTGCTGGTAGGTGATACTGTGGAGCTTGTTGTGCCAGGAGGTGGTGCTGTGGAGCTTGTGGTTCTGGTAGGTGGTACTGTGGAGTTTGTGGTGCTGGTAGGTGGTACTGTGGAGCTTGTGGTGCCGGTAGGTGGTACTGTGGAGCTTGTGGTGCCGGTAGGTGGTACTGTGGAGCTTATGGTGCCGGTAGGTGGTACTGTGGAGCTTGTGGTGCTGATAGGTGGTACTGTGGGCTTTTGATGCCGGTAGGTGGTACTGTGGAGTTTGTGGTGCCGGTAGGTGGTGCTGTGGAGCTTGTGGTGCCGGTAGGTGGTACTGTGGAGCTTGTGGTGCCAGGAGGTGGTACTGTGGAGCTTGTGGTGCCGGTAGGTGGTACTGTGGAGCTTGTGGTGCCAGTAGGTGGTACTGTGGAGCTTGTGGTGCCGGTAGGTGGTACTGTGGAGTTTGTGGTGCCGGTAGGTGGTACTGTGGAGTTTGTGGTGCCAGGAGGTTGTACTGTGGAGCTTGTGGTGCCAGGAGGTGGTACTGTGGAGCTTGTGGTGCCAGGAGGTGGTACTGTGGAGCTTGTGGTGCCGGTAGGTGGTACTGTGGAGCTTGTGGTGCCGGTAGGTGGTGCTGTGGAGCTTGTGGTGCCGGTAGGTTGTACTGTGGAGTTTGTGGTGCCAGGAGGTGGTACTGTGGAGCTTGAGGTGCCAGGAGGTGGTACTGTGGAGCTTGTGCTGGTAGGTGGTACTGTTGAGCTTGTGATGCTGGTAGGTGGTACTGTGGAGCTTGTGGTGCTGGTAGATGGTACTGTGGAGCTTGTGGTGCTGGTAGATGGTACTGTGGAGCTTGTGGTGCTGGTAGATGGTGCTGTGGAGCTTGTGGTGCTGGTAGGTGGTGCTGTGGAGCTTGTGGTGCTGGTAGATGGTGCTGTGGAGCTTGTGGTGCTGGTAGGTGGTACTGTATAGCTTGTGGTGCTGGTAGGTGTTACTGTGGAGCTTGTGGTGCTGGTAGGTGGTACTGTGGAGCTTGTGGTGCTGGTAGGTGGTACTGTGGAGCTTGTGGTGCTGGTAGGTGGTACTGTGGAGCTTGTGGTGCCGGTAGGTGGTACTGTGGAGCTTGTGGTGCCGGTAGGTGGTGCTGTGGAGCTTGTGGTGCCGGTAGGTTGTACTGTGGAGTTTGTGGTGCCAGGAGGTGGTACTGTGGAGCTTGTGGTGCCAGGAGGTGGTACTGTGGAGCTTGTGGTGCCAGGAGGTGGTACTGTGGAGCTTTTGGTGCCGGTAGGTGGTACTGTGGAGCTTTTGGTGCCGGTAGGTAGTGTTGTGGAGCTTGTGGTGCCGGTAGGTGGTACTGTGGAGCTTGTGGTGCCAGGAGGTGGTGCTGTGGAGTTTGTGGTGCTGGTAGGTGGTACTGTGGAGCTTGTGGTGCTGTTAGGTGGTACTGTGGAGCTTTTGGTGCCGGTAGGTATTGTTGTGGAGCTTGTGGTGCTGGTAGGTGGTACTGTGGAACTTGTGGTGCCAGGAGGTGGTGCTGTGGAGTTTGTGGTGCTGGTAGGTGGTACTGTGGAGCTTGTGGTGCTGGTAGGTGGTACTGTGGAGCTTGTGGTGCCAGGAGGTGGTACTGTGGAGTTTGTGGTGCCAGGAGGTGGTACTGTGGAGCTTTTGGTGCCGGTAGGTAGTGTTGTGGAGCTTGTGGTGCCGGTAGGTGGTAATGTGGAGCTTTTGGTGCCGGTAGGTAGTGTTGTGGAGCTTGTGGTGCCGGTAGGTGGTACTGTGGAGCTTGTGGTGCCAGGAGGTGGTGCTGTGGAGTTTGTGGTGCTGGTAGGTGGTACTGTGGAGCTTGTGGTGCTGTTAGGTGGTACTGTGGAGCTTTTGGTGCCGGTAGGTATTGTTGTGGAGCTTGTGGTGCTGGTAGGTGGTACTGTGGAGCTTGTGGTGCCAGGAGGTGGTGCTGTGGAGTTTGTGGTGCTGGTAGGTGGTACTGTGGAGCTTGTGGTGCTGGTAGGTGGTACTGTGGAGCTTGTGGTGCCAGGAGGTGGTACTGTGGAGCTTGTGGTGCCGGTAGGTGGTACTGTGGAGTTTGTGGTGCTGGTAGGTGGTACTGTGGAGCTTGTGGTGCCAGGAGGTGGTGTTGTGGAGTTTGTGGTGCTGGTAGGTGGTACTGTGGAGCTTTTGGTGCCGGTAGGTAGTGTTGTGGAGCTTGTGGTGCCGGTAGGTGGTGCTGTGGAGCTTGTGGTGCTGGTAGGTGGTACTGTGGAGCTTGTGGTGCCGGTAGGTGGTGTTGTGGAGCTTGTGGTGCCGGTAGGTGGTGCTGTGGAGCTTGTGGTGCTGGTAGGTGGTGCTGTGGAGCTTGTGGTGCCGATAGGTGGTACTGCGGAGTTTGTTGTGCTGGTAGGTGGTGCTGTGGAGTTTGTGGTCCTGGTAGGTGATGCTGTGGAGCTTGTAGTGCCGGTAGGCGGTACTGTGGAGTTTGTTGTGCTGGTAGGTGGTACTGCGGAGTTTGTTGTGCCAGGAGGTGGTGTTGTGGAGCTTGTGGTTCTGGTAGGTTGTGCTGTGGAGTTTGTTGTGCTGGTAGGTGGTGCTGTGGAGTTTTTAGTGCCGGTAGGTGGTGCTGTGGAGTTTGTGGTGCTGGTAGGTGGTGCTGTGGAGTTTGTGGTGCTGGTAGGTGGTGCTGTGGAGTTTGTGGTGCTGGTAGGTGGTACTGTGGATCTTGTGATGCTGATAGGTGGTGCTGTGGATCTTGTGGTGGTGGTAGGTGGTGCTGTGGATCTTGTGGTGCTGGTAGGTGGTACTGTGGATCTTGTGGTGGTGGTGGTATGTGGTACTGTGGAGCGTGTGGTGCTGGTAGGGAGTGCTGTGGAGTTTGTGCTGCTGGTAGGTGGTGCTGTGGATCTTGTGGAGGCTGATCATTTTGCTGAGTTTGTGGTGGTAGTGGTTGCATCTTATCAAGCAACACACCTATGGTCTTTGCTATTTAGCCGCTTTCATTCGACAATCAGTGAGGCTCCTAGCGTGATCTTCTCTGAAAGATTTCCTCATTAACCTCATCTACTGGGACTCTTAGACGCTTGTCTCAAATTCGGTTGTTCACCACGTTTTAACTGGTTGAACCAAAAGCCAACTGTTGTTATAATTGCCAAAAGCTCCCTATAAATAGCATCTAATTTCATTTTTATGTCCTCGTAAGTTTTCCCATTCAAAAATAGAAAGCGAATCAAAGAATGATGTGGCAGTTTTTACATCTTAGCGAAAACACGATCAAGGACTAACCGAAGCTTCTGTAAACTCCAAACTAACCTAGGAACCAGTACGATATTTTGGACCATGTCTAACATTTCTAAGTACAACATAGAAACAACAATTTGCCTTAACAGCACCATATATTTTGAATAACAGGCATTACTGAATTTCCTTCGTACGTTTTGCAGTAATTTTATGTGTTTTTTTTTTTTTTTTTTAAGTTTTTCATCATTTTATAGCAGAGTATCGTATTTACGATAGTAATTTTACTCAC
Organism: Hymenopus coronatus; assembly: GCA_030762935.1. Classification (NCBI taxonomy): domain Eukaryota; kingdom Metazoa; phylum Arthropoda; class Insecta; order Mantodea; family Hymenopodidae; genus Hymenopus; species Hymenopus coronatus. The sequence goes on from CM060893.1 coordinate 36,699,157, forward strand.
ATCTATAGACATACATAATTTTAATAGCTTTGTTCTGGTTTACAGCATTTTATACTTTTATATTCATTTACATTACGCCATTTGAAAACTTCTAAAAGGTTAGATACCAGCGTATAAAGAGAGGTGCAATTTCAAAAACTTTTAAGGTGTTTCTAGGAATATGGAACCAAACTAATTTAACCTGAGTTAACTAAGAGTTTCCTTAGAGAGTGCATTTTATTATATGTATTTATGGTTTTCATTATGTTTAATGCGTAGAAGTGATTGGATTTGGGGTTCTCTGGGTGCATTTTAATTTATTGTGGTATTTCGAATTTTATAGTAATAAGTATATTATTAGGTTTATTTTGAGTCTTATTTATGTTTGTTGATTGGCGTTTCTCTTTCTTTCAGCGGGCCGCGTCGTGGCCGGGTGGTTAGACCACTCGCCTCTCACCTAGACGTCACGGGTTCGATCCCAAGCGACCACAAATGAGATTTGTGGTAGACAAAGCGGCGCAGGGGCGGTTCTCCGGTTTTAGCATCACATTCACCGGTGCTCCATCGCCTGCGGTGCCGTAGCAGTTAAACACTATCAAAAATCTTTTATCTGAACTTGATATTAAACACTAAGGGTAATTATAGCGACAGAGCTACCGCCTTCCACTTCTTTCTAATGCTTTCCTTCACGACTGGATGTATGCGAAAAATAATTATTGGTTTCCTTATTCCAATTCTTACAATATGTTTCTCTATTTTGGATGTGTCCAGATTTATAATAATCCTCACTTTAAATAGTAGTTAAAGGTAGTTAATCAATTATTCATATGACTGCCTCCATAGTCGAGTAATCAGCTGACATCTCAACCGGGGGTCCCGGGTTCGATTCCCGACTGGCACGGGCAATTTTTTTTTTTTAACAAGAATTATTCCTCATCCCCATAAAGTCTGGAATTATAAATGTGAGAGTAAATGTGCGTGTGTTTAGTAATATAAACATTTAACTTAATGTTCTGAACCTACAGTTTCACAAGTCAAAGCTCGCGATATGACCATTGAACTTAAAGGAGGGCCATACAAATGAAAACATTAAAAAAAAAAAAAATCTGTGTATTCCATTCACATGACTTTCTCTATATTGCTGCAACAAATTATTGTGAAAAAGTCTGTACTTCTATTTACTTCATGCTTTTTACTTTCTCTATACGTACTATGTACATAGTATATAGGGAAAGTATTGTATTCCATCCAAGAATTCGATACCGAGATTTCACCGGAAATACATCTTTTAGGACGCCCTGAATCCAAAAAAAGCACTTTCAGCACAAGGTCAGTGTATATGTGTGTGTGTGTGTGTCTGTCTGTGTGTGTGTCTGTGGACAGCATAGCTCAACAACGAAAAGACCGTTAATTACTAAACTTGGTATTTAGGTTTGGTATCTTCGAAGGATGCGACACGAAAATTTTCAAGAAAATCCCCCCCAACTACCCTTTACATGGAAAAGTTTTCGAAAATTTTGATTTTCTAAAAAATGGCTCTAACGATTTTGATTAAAATCCCGTATATTAAATATATTTACATACCAAATAAAATGTATATCTTGAATTTTTTGGGAATAGCCTCTGAAGACCTCTTTATTCTGGATGAATTTTGGTAAATGTTGCTTAACTGCTAAACGGTAAGAGATAGACAAAAACTTATTACACAGAAAATGTTGATCTGATCAAAACACACAATATATGTATTTTATATTTTTGTTGTGGAGGTAACCGTTTCCGAGATATTCCTGGTTTTCGGTTTCAGTTGTGAGTACATATACTTTTCTCAGACAGGAAGTGTCCGTTTTTCTCTTGTTCTACTCCTGGCCAAGCAAAGAAGCAATTTGCAATGACAATCGAATAACGACAGATTTTAAAACATTTGACCATCGGTTTAGCCTAGTGTATTCCCTTATTTTCTTTCTACTTATAAGGAACTAAGTAGTAAGAACATTCTGCTAATGATTATCTCAATTAGCAAGGTGCAGGAAAGAAGTATAATCTTATGTAAGAAGTTTGTAGAAGAGCTAGAGAAAGTCATGTGAGTGTAACACATCAGATTTTTTAATTCACTTCGAGAAAAAATTAGCAGGAATAGTCGTGTTCCTTATTTAATGGTAGTAGAAGCGAAATAAGGGAGAACCATAGGATAAACTGATAGTCAAAAGCTGGTTGCTATGTGACTGAAGTTCCTTTGTTTGAATGGACAGGAGTTGACAACATCCAGTATGAGAAAAGCATACGTTTTTAAAGATGAAACCAAAAATAAGGAATATCTAAGAAGTGTTCAACTCCACGAAAAAAAGGTATATAACATAAATTGTGTGTTTTAACGTGCTCTACATTTCTTGTGTAGTAAATGTTTGTCCAACTCCTACGGTTTAGCAGTTATGCAAAATTTAGTAAAATTCATCCAGAATAAAGAAAATTCAAAATATACATTTTATTTGTGAGGTAAATATCTTTAATATACGATATTTTAATCAAAATCGTTAGAGTCTTTTTTAAGAAAATCAAAATTTTCGAAAAAAAGTTCAATGTAAAGGGTAGTTTGGGATGGGGGGATTTTTTTCAAAATCTTCGTGTCGCATCCCTGGAACATACTAAACTTAAATACCAAGTTTGGCATTTTCCGAATTTTCGTTTTTGAGTTATCGTGTTCACAGACACACTGACATACGGACACACACACACACACATACACACAGACCTTTTTCTGAAAATACTTTGTTTGGATACAGGGGACCCTAAAACATATATTTCCGGTGAAATCTCGGTATCCATTTTTTGGTGGATTGCAATGCTTTCTCTATACACTATGAGAAAGTAAAGATATATACACACATCTAAAATTAGGAAACTATATCGTATATACCGTTGTTGTTGTTGGTTTTTTTTTTTTCTTCTTCTTCTTTATTTTGTCCTCTTTAGTTCTTTTAAGGCTTCTGATAATTTTAGAAGGGCAGCTTGTTAGTAAAATATCCCTATTTTGTTTTTCTTTCGAAACCGCCTTCCTTCGGACCTCATTGCCTTATTATGATAGGATTTCTTCAAACTGCCAACTGGCAGCCCAATTTTATAGACTGCAGAGACTACTAGAGTAAGTCTGTAACCACAGCATCTAAAGCTGCAATGATAGCTATCAGTGGTGAAAATCCACCTGTCTTCATATTCTTTTTGCAGCACGCACAACAGCTATATTTTTACTTTCTCTATACGTGCTATGCACATATTGTATAGAGAAGGTATTGTATTGCACCCAAAAATTCGATACCGAGATTTCACCGGAAATACATGTTTTGGGTCTCCCTGAGTCCAAAAAAATCATTTTTGGAAAAAGGCCCGTGTATGTGTGTGTATCTGTGTCTGTGGACAGCATAGCTCAAAAACGAAAAGACCGTTAAATACCAAACTTTGTATTTAAGTTTGGTATCTTCCAAGGATGCGACACGAAGATTTTTAAGAAAATCCCTCCACCCGCAACTACCCTTTACATGGAACTTTTTTCGAAAATTTTGATTTTCTCAAAAATGGCTCTAACGATGTTGTTTAAAATATCGTATATTAAAGATATTTACCTGACAAATAACTTTGTATATCTTGAATTTTCTGGGAATAGTCTCTGAAGACTACTTTATTCTTGATGAATTTTACATAACTGCTAAACCGTAAGACATGGACAAAAACTTACCACACAAAAAATGTAGAGCACATTAAAACACACAATTTAATTTACATAAAAATTTTTCGAGGATTTGATTGTTTTTGAAATATTCCTTGTTTTTGGCTTCAGCTTTGAAAAACTTGTACTTTTCTCATACAGGAATTTGTCAACTCGTGTCCATACAAACAAAGGAACTTCAGTCCCTAGTAACCAGCTTTTGACTTCACTTTAACCTATGGTACTCCCTTGTTTCGCTTCTACTTACAATGAAGCAAGTAATAAGACTATTTCTACTAATTTTTTCTCGATTAGCATGAAGTAAATAGAAGAATAAGCTTACTAACAATAATTTGTTACACAGAAGTAGAGCAAGTCGTGTGAATGGAACACATAAGATTTTTTTTATAAAGTTTTGTCACATGTGAAAATATTTTGAACAGTGTACCTACTATAAAAGCGAACTGCAAATGTTTCTTAGTTGACACTACTGTAGCTTCATTTGTCAATGTGATAAAAAAAATAAAACATACCGTTGACATAATATCTGAAGAAGTGAAAATGATCTAGGATTCAGCAAAGAGGCGGTGTCCTGCCCCTGATTCTCGTCAGTCTAGAACTGTCCCGGCAAAGGAAGTATGCGATGTAATAATTAATCAAGTATTACATAGATTTCAGTTCACTAGCCATTTGAGAGCTGCAACATTGTTGGGATATGAGAATTTCTGCAAACTTAAGAAAATGTTTCCAGCGAAACCTTGGACTATATTACTATATGTTACTCTGGAGCGATGAGCTGTGTTATTGTGCTCTGTTTGCCAAGTCACTGTCCCAACTCCTATCTTATTTCCCTCTCACTCGCACAACGAACACGCAAATCTGCCTGGCGACATATAGGTCGACGTAAGGAAACCTAAATGCTTTTTCAAAACTTCTATAATTTTGGAGTTTTTAAATTTAAAACTTGACCATGCACATTTGCACATTATGTGCACTTAAATGCTATATTATTATAATTTATAAATGACCTGTTCTTTTAATCCTATGGAACTGACTGTGGCTCCTGTCATCAGATACGTCAAGAGACAATAATTCGTCATTGCTGCATTTTTTTAGACCATAAAAATAATTCTTCGAGCCTGGCTACGCAATACGTGCCTCTTAGATTCGCCACTAAAAGCCATTGCACATGCTCCATCCTTGACTAAACGGCAACGGAAAACTTACTTCCATTCTGTAAGGACTAGAGTTAAATAAACACGGGCCTTGAGACATAAACATGCGATAGCTGACGCAACATTCTACAACTAACAAGAGTGTGTTCGCTCTCTGTCTCTCGAATTTAACAGCTTGCTAAACGTAATAAATTAGTAACTCTTTTAATACCATCATTTCAATAGTTTAAGTTCCTTTTCTGTGTAATCCAAAAGTCCTTTTTTTTTTTTTTTTTTTTTTTGTATTCAGGGGGACCCAAAACATTTATTTCCGGCTAAATTTCAGTATCAAGTTTTAAGTGGAATACAACCTCTACGTGTAGAGAAAATAAAAACGAGAGCTAAAAATTTAAAAGTACAAGTGTATGCTGGCATGGGCCTCCTCGGCTAGCAGGACCTTCGCACCAGTTGCGACGACAAAACAAATACTTTGGACACTCCATTGTCAGAAAAACGCAAGTAACAAGAGTATCGTATAATCACAACTATACCAGCTCTTATCGACTGCAAAAACACATTACACCTTGGAATATATATGTACCAAAACTTATGCATTACGTTTCGGACATAACCTGCTTCATAGACAGAAAAGATTGGGCGACCTTATAGCAGAGGAACTTATGGTACCACTAGAATGTTTCTCGACGGAATTTCATGCACTCCAAGAGATTCACTGGTCGATGAGGACTGCCAGTATTCACAGACAGCGCCTAGGTCTTCCATGGTGCAAACATGGAAGTCCAACTCTACTTAGCCCTCACAATATCACCTGGCAATTCATTGCACCGCAGGCGGCTTATTGGGGAGGATGGCGGGAGAAAATAGCGGGCAAGAAAGTGTCTACGAAAGATGCAGCACAAATGGGAGATAAACCGCAATGGAAAGAGAAGTAATCATGAGAAGGATCATTATGAGAGACTTCGAATACATCGAATCCAGCTGCTTGTCACACTAGAGGTCGATGGGAGGATATGGATAGCTGAGCATATAATCTCCTCGATTTTTTATGTTGTTTGTGACTATCCTTTGTATTGGTTACAAACGTTATGATTATAACTAAAACAAGAGGGTCGTGCCGTGGCCGAGTGTTTAGATCACCTGCTTCTCACTTAAGCCCAGCTTCGATTCCAGGTGACCGCATGTGGGATTTGTGGTGGACAACCCGGCGCAGAGGCGAGTTTTCTACAGGTTCTCCGGTTTCTCCCGCAATCGAATTCCACCGGTGCTCCAACATATTCATGTATCACCAGTGTCATCGCCTGTGGTGCAATATGCACTAAAAATGGACGTTAAACAATATTAAAAATAACTAAAACGAAAATAAATAACCTATATAAGTAGTAAATAAATAAGGCTTCCAAAACAGGCAAATATGTGACCGCAATGTCTCGTATTTGAAAGACGACAATATATTGCACGGGAATGCTTGATGAAGTTACACGTGGCTGGGCAGGCATCCGAGGTATCGGGAAAAAAAGAAATTGATGAGATCGTATGGAATGAGGTAGAGGAGGGGGGAAAAGAAGAACAAGAAGAAAAGGCTATTAATAGTGAAAGCGTATAACAAGAAAAAAAAAAAAGCTGCCAAAGAGGGTATTCCGATGAGTGTACGTGTGTGTATGTGGATGTGTGAGACAAGAGTAACGAGGTCATCGAACAAGAGTAACGAGGTCATCGAACAAGATAGAACATGTTTAAAACTTTGAAAAGCAGCACGTGCGTAATGTGGTCGGTAGGCAGTAATGAACAAGTTCAAACATCCATCCCCTCCTCCTTTTACATTGGTAGAATAATTGTTGCTGTATCACATCCATCTGTGAGCACAAAACCTTCAAAACTCTCGGAAGGCATCGTGTGAGTAATGAGGTCATTGAGCAAGACAGAACATGTTCAAATCTTCGGAAAGGCAGCACGTGGGTAATGAGGTAATCGTAAAAGAATGAACACGTTCAAATCCCTTTCAAAACTCCCGAAAGACATCTTGTGAGTAATGAGGTCATTGAGCAAGACAGAACATGTTCAAATCTTCGGAAAGGCAGCACGTGGGTAATGAGGTAATCGTAAAAGAATGAACACGTTCAAATCCCTTTCAAAACTCCCGAAAGACATCTTGTGAGTAATGAGGTCATTGAGCAAGACAGAACATGTTCAAATCTTCGGAAAGGCAGCACGTGTGTAATGAGATAATCGTAAAAGAATGAACACGTTCAAATCCCTTTCAAAACTCCCGAAAGACATCTTGTGAGTAATGAGGTCATTGAGCAAGACAGAACATGTTCAAATCTTCGGAAAGGCAGTACGTGTGTAATGAGGTAATCGTAAAAGAATGAACACGTTCAAATCCCTTTCAAAACACCCGAAAGACATCTTGTGAGTAATGAGGTCATTGAGCAAGACAGAACATGTTCAAATCTTCGGAAAGGCAGCACGTGTGTAATGAGGTGAAGCATTATTTATGTGTCCCACCAACAAACTCTTGTACGAAAAAGGTTCTATATAACCTAATGTTAGTATTTAAAACTTTTAGTACATCAAAAACAGTGAAATTATAATGAATTGAATAGTGCGAGAAGGATTTGTGAGCGTGTGTGTGGGGGGGGGGGGCGCAACGGTGGGAGGTAGAGGAAAGTAGGTCAGCACCAAGATTATAAATACCTATAGAGAACCACAAAGGAGCACAGCTTGTGACAAGTCACAGCAGGAGAAAAATACTAGAGACAGAATGATGGGTGAGTTCTAAGTTCAATTTAATACAATGCCGTTGCGTTTTCAGTAATATAAGTATGTTTAATTTCAATAGTGATTCTATATTTCAATTATAAAAACAAGTACACCTTTTGTTATATTAAAATCTATACTTCGAAAGAAAAGTAAAAATATTTCAGTGGAAAGTTTAATATATTTTTATTCATAGATTCAAAAGATATTGAATATTAAAAATTCTTTAGTTTTGAAAACTGGTTTTTGTATTTCAATAATGAAGTTACACTTATTTTATAAAAAAAACTATATTTCAAAAGAACTGTGAAAAGATTTTTATGGATTCAAGAAGTATTGAATATTTATAATTCTTTGTTTTGAAAACTCATTCTCTATTTCAATAATGATGTACTTATTTAAAAAATCTGTTTTTTCAAAAAGAGCTGTGAAAATAAACAAGCGTTTCAGGTAAAAAAAAAAAGCTTATCTGGTATTATTTTAAAACAGTATAAATATTTATAATTATTGTAAATATCTTCATAATTTTTTTAAAAAATCTTTTCCATATAATTTTCCAAAACAAAAATTGAAAAAATAATAGAAATTGTATGAATTATTCTGTTTTCAGAGGCACGAGTCGTAGCAGACTTAAATGACAAGGTAGCTGGAACAGAAATTCTACCCACAAAAGCATTGGCTGATATGGAACAAGGCTTAGCACACAATATCAAATCGCCAAAGACCATAAAAACAAAATGGAAGAATATCAAGTATTCCTTCCCGACCGATTCAGCAAGATGTCTGACGAACAGAAGCAGACCAGCAACGCTGGTGGTTTCCAGATGATTTACAGAGGCCAGGACACGTTGAGCGGAGGATTCAAGAGATACATCACTTTTTTACGAGTAAAGCTAAACATTCCTTCCAAAAAATATATCGCAGGGGGGGGACTAATGTTTAATTTACCATCGTACAACATCAGCTCTTCTGTTCTAACTTGTAAAATAACTTATTTGTTTTTTGCTATATCAAAAAATATATCGAAAATTTTTATGTGCTTTTTTTTGCTAAGAATGACAATTGTTGTTGATATTAAAAAAAAGTGATTTCAAAGAGTGTTAACAACGTTCTAAAAAAATTCTATTTCAAAAAAGTGTTAACAACGTTTCTTGATTCTCCACACACAACTGAGAATGTTTCACGTTTTCCATAAGAAAAAAATAATTTGTTCTCTAATTTCACTCTTGATTGCAGGAAGATTTTTTTTTAATATTCTGCTAGCACAACTGAATCCTTTTATCCAGACAGTATAATAAATCCGGATGGTACGATGCCGCACAAATCGGACAGTGAAGTACCAAAAATTCCAGGTAATAAAGACAGTCCTTTGCAGATAGTATTTCACTTTTAAAAAACTATGTTTGTTTTAATGGATAGTAATCATTTTATTAATAACAAAAATACTATTTACAATAGAAAAAACTATTCTTGTTCATAAGTCACTTGAGACAAATAAGAAGTTATAAAACAGAACAAAAAGAACAAAAGGCAATTTATTTATCGATATACAATGTTTCACACGAATACATCCCGAGTAAAGCTGGCAAGAGACGAATCAACTGTGACTCTATTGAAGAAAACGTTCCTCCCGCAAGAAGGGTTACAAGAGAGTTCGAAAAAAGTGTTGTGGATACATTTGGGACTGAAAATTCGGTGAGTTGTGCTCAGATGAACCACCAGGAACTGATATGTAAAAGAATAGATACTTTCAAAAACAGAATTTATACAAAGCAAATGGAAAATACTGTTGAAATAATAGATCCCTCAATATTCTTAGACGAATGTAAACTCCTGGTTTGTGATGAAATTCGGAATAATTTGATTCAACACAAAACAGGTCTTAAATTAAAAGGTGCATTGATATGTAAATATATGGTACAATCTGCTGAAAATAAAAGAATTGAGACATTTATTTTGTTTGAATGGTAAAATGGATTCAATTACTCGGGCTACAAACATCGCTGAATGGTTCGAGAGTAAAATGAAACATCCCATACTTGCATGTGTCGATAATTTTAAATCGAAATGCAGTTCAAAAGCTCTATATCCAATATGTGGTCTAATTTTAAATGCTTGTCAGTATGACGTGTTAAACGCAGGATGCTGTATGGAACTCCCCGATTTCATAAACAAGAAAAAATTTGTAACATGAAATTCTATAGTAAGTGATTTGCATATTGTCTGTTAGCGTCAAAGTATACAGAGTGAGTTCATGTACCTAACGCGATATGTTTCAAGAATTTGATTTTAGGGGGACAACCTTTCCCGTTTCACTGGAACAAATGGAACAATTCGAAAATCAGAATGAAAGTATATCAGTTACGGTATATGGCATAGATCATGGATCAATTATTCTATTATATCAAACTTCTGAACGTAAAGAGCATCATGTGAATCTGTTACGTGTTACCAAGGAAAATAGATCGTACTATTGTCTAACAAATGATCTATCCTGGCTACTGGCCAAACAGATCACCCGATGTAATGGAAAAGTCCTATTTTGTGAAACGTGTTTAAAGAATTTCTTAACTAAAACATATTGTTATAATGCTAGAAATTGGTGTAAATAATACAACTGAATTTAATGCATATTCCAAGTGTACTCCTGTTCCGTATGTCATCATTTATGCAGATATAGAATCTGTACTTACCAAAGTTTATTCTTGTCAACCATCCCTGGAAAGTATTTGGGCACGTCAAATACAAAAACATGAGGATGTCTCAACTGCATTAAACTTGTTTGTCATTATGGCGATTCCTTGTCAGAATTCAAATTCTATAGAAGTCCAAATGCTGTTCAGGATTTTTTCAAAGAATTGCAGCCAATCGGTGACCGAGTAATTGATGAATATTCAAAGATTGCTGAGATAAAATTACTGGTGAAGATAACATAAATTTTATAAATGCCAGACACTGCTATCTATGTGAAAAAGATTTCGATATTGACAACTCACGAATGAGGGAACATTGCCACACCTCAGGCATATTCTTGGGCCCCAGTCAGAAGCTGTGTAATTTAAATAGGAAGCTACCAAATTTCATACCAATGTTTCTCATTGCTCATCAAGCTATGATGTGAATTTCCTTGTGAAAAATCTTGCGTATGACAATGAAGTCATAAATTATATTTCACAGATATCTGAAAATCATTTGTCTCTCAATAAGAGATATATATTCAATGGAAAGAGTATATATTTCAGATTCTTAAACAGTTATCTATTTCTAGACGATAAATTAAGTACTTTAGCTGATATGTTGAATCCTGAAGACTTTAAAAGTATGAGCACGGAGTATGAAAAATATTAATGAAACGCAAAGGTATTTCCCCTATACATACTTAGACAGTATAGATAAATTAGAAGAACGTAAATTGCCTGATATAGCAGAGCTTGATGATATAACGCAAGAAGATTATTTGCATGCCCAAACTGTGTGGAAAGCTTTCAGTATTAGAAATCTGGGTAAATACAGTGATTTGTATCTTAAGTCTGATGCTATAGTATTGGCTGATATATTTCAAAAATTCAGAGAATTATGTATGAATTTATATACGAGTAAATTAGATCCACGTCACTATTACACAATACCGGGGTTAGCATTCGACGCAATGCTGAGAACTACGCAGGAAACATCTTTAATCACTGACAAGGAAATGCTTGAATTTTTTTTAATCTGGAATCAGAGGTGGACTTTGTACAGTGTCTAATCGATACGCGAAGGCGAATAATAAATATAAACATGATTTTAATGAGTCAATGCCCATTAAGTACTTATCATATATTGATTCCAATAACGTATATGGATGTGATCAGTCTGATTACATGCCTTATGGAGAGCTTCGATGGATAACCAGAGATGAAATTAATGCAATAGATTTCTTAAATGTTCCCTCCGATGCAGAAATAGGATGTGCGATCGAGGCAGACCTTGATTATCCCAGAGACCTGCATGACTCACATAATGACTTGCAGCTGTGTCCAAAGAGTGATACCCCACCTAATGCTAAGTTTAAAAAGCTGCTCGCTATACTGACAAATAAACAAAAGTCATAGAGCTGTAGGTTTCAGGCAATCGCAGTGGATGAAAACGTATATAGACCTGAATATAAAAAAGCGTTTTCAAGAGAAATAAAAATTCGGACAGAGTCTATGGAAAAATATTAATAATTGCGTCTCTGGGAAATTTATAGAGAATGTACGCTAATATAATGACTTTCGGCTTTGTAAAAATTGGAAGTAAACACGGAAATTAATATCGCGACACACATTCAAACGAGTTATAATATCTGAGGAAAATCTTGTCGGAATTGAATTGGCAAGAGAAGAAATCGAGATGACTAAACCCATTTATATAGGACAGGCAATCCTTGATCTTTCCAAATTTGTAATGTGTGATTTTTATTATAAAGTTCTGAATAAGAATCTTAAAGATCTGACTTTAAATTATACTCATGCAGACACATTTCGTTTTGAAACCAGTACCAATATTTACGATTTTGTGAAAACGAACATACAGTACTTCGACACCTCAAATTACCCTCCTGATAACAGATATGGAATACCATTGTTGAATAGTAAAATAATGGCTCTTTACAAGGATGAATTGTCCGGAAGGGTAATGACAGATTATGCAGGGTTGCATTCCAATTATATGCTCTTCGATACGACCGTGAGGAAGTTAAGAAATCGAAGGGTGTTTCAAAGCCCGCAATGCGTTCAATAATGTTGACGAATACTTATCATGCCTCAGGGATGTAAATGCATGGCATTATATTAAACAAACAACTTTTAGGAGCTATAAACATCGTGGAAATTAACAAAGTTTCTTTAACTGTTGTTGATACAAAGCTTTATATTTCAGAGAATTCACATTCAACTTTTCCTTGCCATTATCGGACTGGATATTCACAGTATTCAGATCAGAGAGTATTTCACTCATTGCTTTTGTCACACCGACTGCAGTCTTGTCTTTCAATGGCCGCACGTAAGCCATTTTTTTAATAAAAATTAACAGCAATAAGAACGTACTTGTAATTGTTATTTTCTTTTGCATATAGTATCATCTCGATTAGATCCATTTGCAATAAGTCATTTAGACCGTTACTGACTATTTTTCTGCGAAAAATTTTTCTTCTGGCTGGAGACTGCAACTCTGCGGCAATGTTACGTCTGATCATGCTATGATGTTTGAAGGTTTCAACTCTGTCACTATTTACCTAATTTCAGAATTATGGTTCAAATTGCCTGCGTCTTTAGATGCAATAAGTAATCTTGAGTCTGTTTATTAAAACGTTCGAGTCGGACCAGACGTAATCAGATTTTCTATTGGGCACGTGTTCCTTCCACTCAAGAACTAAAATTATTTTACGCTTAATTAAATCTCGTATGATATTTTTATATTTGTATCCCTTGTTCAATCTCAGACGTCTGTTTCTGATGTAACCCTGTCGATGAACTAGAGTTTTTTTTTTTCAAAAGTTCCGAATAAGTATCCAGATCATCCTCGGTATATGAAACACTGTGAGGTACGCGCTTAAAAGGAAGTTCATATACACCGGGACTGAACATGTATGTATCTTCTCCTATCCGGACATTGTTATCAAGAATGAAATGGTTTCGTTCCCTAACTTATAGGAACCATCTTCGTAGCGTATGCCAAAAGTAATGTCCAGATCACTGCCACTGGCAGTGCGTACCTTATGCAGATATTTTACAAGTGTGTCTGCTGTTTCTTCTTCTACTTCTTCTTCGCCGATGCGAGACAGAGGTTCCTTCATCTCCTGGTTTTTTTTATTGTATCCTTCAGTGGCAAGCTACGGGTTGGAGAACCCTCGACATTACACACCTGGTCTCGAACCTGAGACCTCTTAGGGAACGTTTTTTGTCCCTAATAGCCTTACTATATCAAGCGATGGATTGTTTGGGTCGTATACCTTCAACATCCATCATCAAATGAATACATTTAAGCTATTGATGTCAATTTATTTCACTCCATTGGTTGGAGCTGTGAAACTAATTTTATCGCCTATCAGAATGGGTGCAGGATAGCTTTCAATTTTCTTATCATTTATCATAATTGTCGTATCTGCTTAGGTATTAGGGATCACAGAGCAGGCAATCACCTTTCCGTTTACGGGAGACGTATAGTATTCGAGTCCCGACGTTAACATGTACCTTATGGAGTTTCTTCTATACGGTTTTGTTTGCAACGGAATAACAAGCATCCCTCTCGTTTGATCTAATATAGTACTGATGGCACTCACCTGTGATTTTAAAATATTGACATTATCCTTTGTTGAGGTTATCCAGTGAGATCTGACGACTTAATATAGTTTCCATATTTTCCTCCACTGTTGTAGCAATATCCAAGGCCATAGAAGCTAGACTCTATTTAAGGCCGGCTGCGCTTCATTTTGTTTCTTTGCAACAAAGCGTTTATCAAAAATGTTACTTGCTGCATCGCTATTGTCTACGGGATCTGCTATCTCCTTTATTCTTTTTTTTTTCGAAAGGAAAGGTTTCCCGTTTGAATCATGAAGCGGTGTCCGTGCATTATTGGGTTGCAATGAAAATGTAGCCTTTTATTTTGACAGCTTTGGCAATTTGAAACTTCCAGTAGAAATCGAGTCTTACCTTTCAGGCGTTAAAATTATGTATAACAAACGCAAGTATTAGGACTTTGATTGAGTAATTTGTGGTCACTTGTGGTTGCAGTTTCTGTTATGAAAGAGTTTCATTGATCTGTTTGCATCGTCAAAATGAGTTACACTATCACTGTGAGCGGATCTGATTCTAGCTCCTCTACTCATCTGAATCCACCACTCCATCTAGATCCTAATGGAACCTACGAGATTGCTTTATTGAATTTCGAGACATTTTATTCAATACCCAATGTTGATCATAGCAACAACCTTTTCCATTACATTCGAGATGGAAGGCTTGAAACAACAGTGATTCCATCCGGCAGTTATGAAATTGATGATATAAACAATTTCATAAAGAATAGACTCGACGTTGATGACAAGTTTTTTCTACGACCTAATAATAACACGATGAAGGCCAAGATCCAGTGTCCCTATGTCATCGATTTTACTCAAGAAAAATCGGTTGGTTCTCTTCTTGGTTTCACAGACACGCGCACGGTGAAGTCTAATGAACTGACAGAGTCTGGCAAACTGTTGAGTATCTTTAAAGTAAACATTATGCGCATCGAGTGTAGCCTTGCAACGGGATCCTCCGTAAATGGTAAGACCAGTAATTCTCTTTACGGATTTTTTCCATCGGTTCCTCCTGGCTATCAAATTTCTCAGAAACCATCCAGTTCTAAATATCTGCCAATCATCGACACACATCTCATAGAACAGCTCAGCATTCGAGTGGTGGACCAGAACGGAGAAACGCTTGACTTCAGAAACGAAGCTATCACTGTGAGGCTACACATACGACGAAATGGGGATAAGTTTTAAAATACAGTAATATAATAAAAAGTTTCTCTCAAGATTAAGACTTACTCTGTCTTCAACATGCAATTTGCTAACATCATCCAATCGGCAGTTTCTAGAGGGACTGGGCTTCAAGGTTCTGTAATGGACGTATTAGACGTGACAGGGGTTCCAACGTTTGATGATAAGATCAGTAAAGAGGAAGAGCATGTGTTCCTACCTTGCAACACATCAGCTCTCGATGCGAGCGATGAAATTAGAATACCATGCCAAGCTGAGGATCTGTATACGCTTCCAAGCCGAAGTTATCTCTACATAGAAGTTTCTCTTACTAAACCCAATGGAGAGCCCACATCGTCAAAGCTGACAAACAATGCTGATCAATCTGTTTGATGAGGTTCGCTTGGATATGAATGGTATTCCTATAGAGAGAACACGGAATACAGGAATTTCTTCGACTGTACTCAACTATGCTTCTCTGAACACTTTGGACTGCAATCGCTTACAGAACGCCGGTTGGGCCTATCCCGGCGAAGATATCGAAATCGTGAACCCGGCGAATGGTATATTCATAGCTATCGTTCCTCTCTCGATGCTTCTAGGCTTCACAGACGATCACAAGGACCTCATTCTTAATAGCAAGTTGGAACTTGTTCTCATTAGATCAAAAATTCTAATTATTGCATATTGGGCAATTGGGTAGTTATTAAACTAACCAGAATCGAATAGAGGTTGCCCGTACTTCGACTTTCCGATGCCGAGAAGGTGGAGAAACTTAAACTAGTCAAGTGGAATCAGCCTCTGCAAATTGCCCTTCGAACCTTGGACCTTCACACTCAACTTGCTGTTCCGCAGACCAAAGCCTTTACATGGAACGTTGCCACGACATCCAAGCTTGAAAAACCAGGTTTCGTCATAGTGGGTGCACAAACCCACAGACTGAATTTTCTTTCTAAAGATAGCTCTCTCTTTGATCATTGCAATATCACCAATCTCAAGCTTTATCTCAACCATGAATGCTATCCCCATCATGATATAAATTTGGATTTTGCAAATTCAAGATTCGCATCTTTACATGATCATTATTCTTAGTTTCAATATTCTTACTATGGGAAGGACAATTATCCGCGTTTGAAGAAAAATGATTTCGTCAAATATGCACCTCTATTTGTCATCGACTGTTCTCATCACCCCGAGGTGATTGTGACCGGTGCCATTAATATCAAATTGGAAGTTCAAGCATCAGCAAACTTTCCCGCACATACATGTTTATTTTGTTTAATTATTCATGATAATATGTTCACTTACAAACCTTTAACTCATATTGTTCAACCTATTATTTAGATAGTAAAATGTATTTTTATATGAATAAAGAAAGGCAAAGTTAAGCATACTATCTTTTTATTGAGTTTAGCATAGATCTCCTTAACACTTCTCCTGACACTCCTACCAGCAACTTCGTATGAGCATCATACAATTGAAATAAAAGTCTTTCAAAATATGGAATTAGCCTCTTCAATCCTATTAGTGCAACTCTATCCAGATTTAGGACATGTTCGTTTATACACGTGTTCACAAAAGCTGTTTCATTACATTTGTTCATTTGCAATATTACATTATACGCATAGATTATATTGTCTGTACAGCACTCTGGGAAACGTATCTTCTACGTTTCTAGCACAACTATGTTTTGAATTATTATCTGCCAGTCTTGCTTTGTTATGTATGCATACGCTTCGTCTGCTGCTATGCTGTATAGCAAAGGGAGTTCGTAATGCAGTTCTATATTCACTCGATGGTAGGGACTAATGGAATGTTGTTGAGCATAAACACGCTATTTTGATTCATCTTTCTCCATCTTTTCTAAGATTGAATCGAAAATGATTACTATAACGTCTTCCATTCTCTTCTTCTTGACGTCAACCTTTGCCTTGTTCCACTTCTTCTCAGATTTCTTATCGGCCCTAGAAACATACATACGCAAAGCAGTAAGAAATAATAATAATAACACTAACAATCATCATAATCTCTTCTTTAGTGACACTAAAATAAACTGTTATATTCACTTTTCTTCTTCACCTGCATCCTCGGTCAACGCTTCGATCCATATCCCTACACGGAGGTACATCTTTACCTTCGTTTATTCTATGTGTTTCACATATTCCTCGCGTACTTACCTAGTCAACTTGCAGTACACATCGCAACAGTCACCACAACGGAAGGATGTAGTCATTTCATCGTGCTGCGATGGATGCCTACAGACAGTGCCATGTGTATCTCCATGACACGTTTCCTCATGCTTATTAAGACAGTGTTTTTTCATTTGCTCGTACTCTCCCATGTTCACCCAGTGCGCGTTGTCACTCTCGACTGCACTTATGATTATTTCACTGTTCATGGTGACGGCTCCCAGACATCTGTGCCAGCAACAACTATTTCACCGAGTGGAAGGGATTTGAACGTGTTCACTATTTCATGATTACCTCAATACACACGTACTGCCTTTCTGAAGCTTTGAACATGTTCTGTCTTGCTCTATGACCTCATTACTCACACGATGCTTCCGGGAGTTTTGAAGGTTTTGTGCTCACTGATAGCTATGCATGTGATACAGCAACCAATGTAGATAGAGGAGGGGATGGAGGTTTGAACGTGTTCATTACTGCCTACCGACCACATTACGTTCGTGCTGCTTTTCAAAGTTTTAAACATGTTCTCTCTTGTTCGATGACCTCGCTACTCTTGTCTCACCAACCACATACACACAGGTATACTCATTGGAATACCCTCTTTGACAGCTTTTTTTTTTTTCTCTCGTTATACGCTTTCACTATCAATAGCATTTTTTCTTCTTCTTGTTCTTCTTTAGTCCCCTCCCCCTTCTCTACCTCATCCCATACGATCTCATCAACTTCTTTTTCCCCCGATATCTCGGATTCCCCGTCACGCATAACTCCGCCGTCGTTCAAATGTGAGGCTTCTCAGTCACATATTTTCCCCTTCCTCTACCTCATCCCATATGATCACTTCAACTTCTTTTTTTTTTTTTTTTCCCCCGATACCTCGGATGCCCGGAGCGTCACGAGTAACTTTATTATGCATTCGCACACAATATATTGTCTTTCAAATATGAAACTTTGCGGTCACATATTTTTCTCTTCCTCTACCTCATCCCATACGATGACATCAACTTCTCCCCCCCCCCGATACCTCGGGTGCCTGCCCAGTCACGTGAAACTTCATCATGCATTCTCGCGCAATATATTGTCGTCTTTCAAACATGAGGCTTTGCGGTCACATATGTTTGCCCTGTTTTTGAAGCCTTACTTATTTACTACTTATATAGTTGCATAAGTTTGTGCATAAGAAAACAATAGATATGTATAGGGCAGAAATATCATAAACGGTAAAAATTGCTAAATAGATATAAGCAAATGTAATTTTGTTTGAGGGAAGGAAAAATAACACACATACATATATTTTACATTTTGACAATTATTTAATACTTTTTTCTTCCCTGAAATAAAATTACATTTGCTTACATCTATTTTGCAATGATTACCGTTTATGATATTTCTGCCTGAATTGTGTTCTCTGATGAAGCTACTTTCTGTCTGTCGTCACAACCGTCACTATTAGGCTAAAGAATTACCTAAATCATGAATTTCAAGGAAGATGGATTGGCAGAAGGGGAAGTATTGGATGGCCGCCAAGATCTCCTGGCCTGAAACCCTTAGACTTTTTCTTGTGAAGATATCTGAAGTGGAGGGTTTACGAAGACTTACCAAGAGATCTTGATGAGTTAAAGTGAAGAATTAGGCAAGAAATGCAGCTAATCATGCGAACAGTGTTGCAGGAAACATTAACTAATTTCAAAGTCAGTGTTTAGCAGTAAATGGAGGCCATTTTGAGCACCTTTACAACACAGCACCACTAATTTTGTTATGAATGTTTTCTTGGTTTACATTTCATACGATGTAATACGTCCTAATAAATTTAAATTACCGAGACCTGAGGACAAACAAAAATGTCATTAAAAAAAGTCACTCCCAGTTCTCAATAATAGTAATATGAAAACATGTTGATATCTTACAGCTTTTCTAAAAAACATCACTTCACAAAACTATAAAAACATTGTTCCATACTTTTTACTCGTCCCGTATAAGAGGGTCATAATTCCGAGTAATTTCATATTAAACTTCCAAGCATAAACCATAATTATTTAATAACATTTTTGCCATAATGATGTGATTTTTTTAACAAAAACGCAAACTCCATACAACGGCATAATAAGAATATTTCAGCTAATTTTTATCTCAATTAGGATGAAGTAAAGAGAAGAGTAAGCTTCTTTTGCTACAAATCTGCTGTGTCGCATTCACATAACTTTCTTTACCTATGCTGCAGCAAACTATTCTTATAAAAGCTTATTTATTACTTTCTCTAGCACGTATGTACAAAATATAAGTAAATAGAGAAAGTATCGTATTGCACTTAAACACTCGATGTCGAGATTTAGCCGGGAACATATGTTTGAGGTCCCCTGAGTGGAAAAAAGAAATCTTAGAAAAAGGGTCATGTGTCTGTGGATAACATAGCTCAAAAACTAAACAGACGTAAAGTACTAAGCTTGGCATTTAAGTTTAATATCTTTCAAGGATGCAACACAAGATTTTAATCAAAACCCCCCACCCGAAACTATCCTTTACATGGAAAAATGTTTGAAATGTTGGTTTTTATAAAAAATGGCTCTAACGATTTTTATTAAAATATCGTATATTTACACCACATATGAAATGTATAGGTATCTACCTATCTTAAACATTCTGGAGATAGTTTCTGAAGGCTTGTTCATTCTGGACGAGTTTAGTTGAAATTTGCGTAACTGGTAAACCATAAGCAACAGACAAAAACTTATTCATAAAAAATGTAGATCTCGTTAAATTTATGTCATATACATTTTTGGTGTAGAGTTTTCCGTTTCCGAGATATTTTCTGTTATTGGTTTCAATTTTAAGCTAATTTTCTCAAACATAGATCGTCTTTCTTTCGTCTGTCATTTTTTTTTCTTTACTCCTGGAAAGCAAAGAGAATTTCATTTGTTTTACATGGCGATCGGCTTTTAAAAGAATTGACTGTCGCTTTAGCTTTGTGTATTCCTTTATTTCTCTTTTGCTTGCAAAGAATCAAGTAATAAGATCATTTCTGCTAATGTTTATCTAGATTAGCATGGTGTAGATAAAAGAATAATCTTTTGTAAGAAAAGCTTGTTTGCGGAACAGCTAGAGAAAGTCACGTGAGCGGCACACACCAGATTCTTTTTTATCTACTTCACGTATATGGATATAAACGTCTGTCAAAATTATTTTATTATACACTTGCTTGTAAATGCACGGGAAGGAGGGAATACACTTGGTTAAAGCGAATTATATCATTTAAGAACTAGTCAATATCTGATGCATTAACATTCTGTTCTCTTTGCTTGATCAAGATAAAGAAACACGAATAACGGTTTTACATTTGAGAAATATAAAGTATTATAAAATTGAAACCAATAACTAGGAATATCTTGGAAACGGTTAATGTATCACAAAAAATGCATCAAACATAAATTAGATGTTTTGACGAGATATACATTTTCGTCTAAATCTTACAGTTTGTGAACTATAAAAAGCCACCCACAATGAAGAGGACTTCAGGAGCTCCTCCCAAAATATTCAAGATCTGCGGATGGCATTAGTTCCACAGTCGCTTTCCTAGACATGCATTTATTGCTATTAATTTTTGGGAAGTTAAACTTTTGGAATTGTGGAATTATTATCCTGAGTTCTCTGGTTTATATGGTCACGTCAACGGTTTCTTCTAATCTGCAAGTGAAACCTGATCTGTGCTCAGTCCGATATTTATCTTTGCTGATGAGGGAAACCACGAATGGGGATAATCATTTCAAGCATTTGAATCCAGAAACTTCCAAATGTGAGCCATCGATCTTAGGACAGGTCATTCTGTTCAGTACTGCAGCGCTTTTTGCTTACATTTTAGATATGCAAATTAGATTAGATTAGAAAGCATTCTGTAGGTTCGTTTAGCCCAAGAAGTCACTGAACATAGAACTTGTCAAGGGATGTACACGTATACATATGTTTATATATTGCAACAACAAAAAAACAATGCATAAAACTCTAGTGCTAAAAGCACGGGTTACAAAAACAACAGAATAGACATATAAGCACACGATTTGTTTTTGAGGCCTGCGCGCCTGCGCTATACTTAATTCGCTCTATAAAAGCATAGGTACTGCTTTTTTTTTTTGTATGCACATAAAAACAAAGAGTATAAAAATTAGTGTTAAAATGTATCAATATTATGTAACACTGTTTGTAATGTCAGATGATAGTTTTCTAAATATCGACATAAATGTCAACAAATTACAATACATATTTACAAATATGTTATAGAATTTGCAATGTAAAAATTTACAATTATGTACTAGAACGTAAAGTATAAAAGCATCAGGCTCTACAGACCTTGAGTCATTGCTAAGTACTAACAATTCATTTGACACATTCGTGCAAGTCAAAGTATACATCACTTTAATTTGAATATAAAACACTAATATACATAAAATGCAATACCTTATAATACTTATAAATACAATGATTGTTGACAGTATTGTCAAACAGATTTGTCACTTAAATATTCAGAGTAAAATGATTTATTGCAAAGGTACTCCTTAAGAGAGGCCTTAAAAGCTCTGAAATTCCCAACATTTTCTTTGAGATTACTGGGGAGAGCATTAAATATCTTGATTGTTTCTTAATATACACCTTTCTGAAAGTAACGAAGATTTGCATTGGGATGATGAATGTTTATTATAAAACTATGTAAATTAGCTGCATAGAATTTTAAAATGGACAACATATAAACACAATGTAAGGCGAGTATGCCCAATTTTAGGATACGCTCAGTGTAGCTATGAGGCAGAGAACAAACAGAGGAGCGGGTAATTAAATAGGTGAATATCGAGATTGTAAACAAATGACTAAATAAGACAGGAGACAGTGAAGATGTGCATCAAGGTTGTATAATGCACCGCAGATGGCCAGAAAAAGAAAGAAAGGAGGAGGGTTTAACGGTACGACGATGTTGTGAGAGCGCCTTCCTATTCCCTCATTGAAATCTCCTGGCAGGTGGTGGTGGTAGTCGGGCCGTGGGAACGACTTCTTCTCTCTCAACCAACACCTTGCCCAAGATATCGATACAGTGGCGTTCTTTGTGTAACAGAACACGTCTACAATATCATGTCCATGAAATTCGAGACGGATATTCAATTTGCATGCAACAGTATAGTGTTCCGCAGTTTCCACCTTTTTAAACAACTTAACTATAGACGGAAGATACAAGCTATAAATACCTCACCCAAACATTAACTTCCGACGACGCTACCGACATACCAGCTAATCTTCATGCTCTCGAATGCTAGAAGAGAGTAATTCCTAATTTTCTCTGTTGGAGCCTCTAGTTGTAACCACCAAGCTCTAAACTTACACATTTTTGCCTTCTCTCCCACCTATCTATACTAAGAAAAATCTTATGTGTTCCATTCACACGACTTTCTCTACATCTCTGCAACAAAATATTGTTAAAAAGCTTATGCTTCTATTTACTTCATACTAATC
Organism: Hymenopus coronatus; assembly: GCA_030762935.1. Classification (NCBI taxonomy): domain Eukaryota; kingdom Metazoa; phylum Arthropoda; class Insecta; order Mantodea; family Hymenopodidae; genus Hymenopus; species Hymenopus coronatus. The sequence goes on from CM060893.1 coordinate 36,721,930, forward strand.
TAGAAAAAATTAGCATAAATAGTCTTATTACTTGCTTCCTTGTAAGTAGAAACGAAATAAGGGAGTACCATAGGTTAAAGTGATAGTCAAAAGCTGGTTGCTATGTGACCGAAGTTCCTTTGTTTGTATGGACAGGAGCTGACAAACTCCTGTATGAGAAAAGCATAAGTGTTTTAAAGGTGAAATCAAAAACAAGGAGTAACTCAGAAACGATTCAGCTGCACGAGAAAATTGTATTAACTTAATTGTCTGTTTCAACGAGCTCCACATATTTTGTATGGTAAGCTTTTGTCCAACTCTTACAGTTTAGCAGTTATGCAAATTTCCGTAAAATTCATCCAGAATAGAGGACATTCCCAAAAAATTCAAGATATACGTTTTATTTGTCCGGTAAATATCTTTAATATACGATAATTTAATCAAAATAGGTTGACCCGTTTTTGAAAACATCAAAATTTTCGAAAAAAGTTCCATGTAAAAAGATAGTTTGGGGTGGGGGATTTTTCCCAAAATCTAAGTGTTGCAACCCTGAAAGATAATAAATTTAAACACCAAGTTAGGTATTTTATTTTCGTTTTTGAGTTATCGTGTTCAAAGACACACGGATCTTTTTCTGAAAATTCTTTTTTAGGGTTCAGGGGACCCTAAAACATATATTTCCGGTGAATTCTCGGTATCAAATTTTTTGCGTGGAGTGCAATACTTTCTCTATACACTATGTACGTAGTGCGTACAAAGAAAGTAGAAAGTATTGTATCCAAAACACACCAACTTTCTTGTGGATTCACTATAATTCCTTAAAACTTCTGTAATTAAAAAAAAAATATTAAATGCAGGCATACACCCGTAAATTATCTATTAAACATCCAAATTTTATTTCAGTGATGTCATGTGCGGGAGCTATTGCCAAGATGGAGGAGATCATACCAGTGAGTTCAGGACTGAAAACAAGAATGGAGAAGATGGAGGAGATCATACCAGTGAATCCAGGACTGAAAACAAGAATGGAGAAGATGGAGGAGATCATACCAGTGAATCCAGGACTGAAAACAAGAATGGAGAAGATGGAGGAGATCATACCAGTGAATCCAGGACTGAAAACAAGAATGGAGAAGATGGAGGAGATCATACCAGTTAGTCCAGGACTGAAAACAAGAATGGAGAAGATGGAGGAGATCATACCAGTGAATCCAGGACTGAAAACAAGAATGGAGAAGATGGAGGAGATCATACCAGTGAGTCCAGGACTGAAAACAAGAATGGAGAAGATGGAGGAGATCATACCAGTGAGTCCAGGACTGAAAACAAGAATGGAGAAGATGGAGGCGGAAATGAAAACGGAAATTAAATCAGGATGCAGGAAGATGTTCTGTTTGATTCTGCATAGCTGGTATACCGGAAAAATAAACAAAAACTTAATTCACAAAAATGTAGATCTTATTAACATTAACATAACAACTAAAGCTTTCCTGGCGACGTGTTAATTCAAAATCTTCTCGGGCTTCTAGCCAGGTAAAAACTTGGCTTGACACCAACGTTTCGAAGAAGTGCATCTTCCTCGTCTTCAGGGTGAACTGAACTATCACCCTGAAGACGAGGAAGATGCACTTCTTCGAAACGTTGGTGTCAAGCCAAGTTTTTACCTGGCTAGAAGCCCGAGAAGTTTTTGAATTAACTTATTAACATTTTTCGTACATTTCTTCAAAATATTCCGAGTTATTGTACCGGCAGCGGCAACAACAGGAGCAACAGCGGTAGCAGTAGTAGTAGTAGTAGTGGTAGTGGCAGTAGTGGTAGTAGTAGTGGTAGTGGTAGTAGTGGTAGTAGTGGTAGTGGCAGTAGTGGTAGTAGTAGTGGTAGTGGCAGTAGTGGTAGTAGTAGTGGTAGTGGTAGTAGTGGTAGTAGTGGTAGTGGCAGTAGTAGTAGTAGTGGTAGTGGCAGTAGTGGTAGTAGTAGTGGTAGTAGTGGTAGTAGTAGTGGCAGTAGTAGTGGTAGTAGTGGTAGTGGTAGTAGTGGTAGTAGTGGTAGTAGTGGTAGTAGTAGTGGTAGTGGTAGTAGTGGTAGTAGTAGTGGCAGTAGTGGTAGTGGTAGTGGTAGTGGTAGTAGTGGTAGTAGTAGTGGCAGTAGTAGTGGTAGTAGTGGTAGTAGTGGTAGTGGTAGTAGTGGTAGTGGTAGTGGTAGTGGTAGTAGTGGTAGTAGTAGTGGCAGTAGTAGTGGTAGTAGTGGTAGTGGTAGTAGTGGTAGTAGTGGCAGTAGTGGTAGTAGTAGTGGTAGTGGTAGTAGTGGTAGTAGTAGTGGCAGTAGTAGTGGTAGTAGTGGTAGTAGTGGTAGTGGTAGTAGTGGTAGTGGTAGTAGTGGTAGTAGTAGTGGTAGTGGTAGTAGTAGTGGTAGTGGTAGTAGTGGTAGTAGTAGTGGTAGTGGTAGTAGCAGTGGCAGTAGTGGTAGTAGTAGTGGTAGTGGTAGTAGCAGTGGTAGTAGTGGTAGTGGTAGTAGCAGTGGTAGTAGTGGTAGTAGTGGTAGTGGCAATAGTAGCAATAGTAGTAGTAGCAGTAGTGTACCAGAGGGGACTCCACACCTCCGCCATTGATTGACTTCCTGTATGAAAAACTCCTGAGGAAAGGATGAGATGAGTGTAGTTTCAGAGGGCGGCTGACAACCGGACAGGGAGAGAGCCGCCTTGGAGGATCTCTAACAGTTCATATATTCCATTATTTTGTTGGTATCGTAATTTCATCTTTAATGTAACCTTTGCGATCCTTTTAACCCCCAGAAAAGGGTTTTAGTAAAAAGTGTGTGGAATATTCAAAGTTAATATTTGAACTTGGTATATTGCAAGGATGCAGCAAGAAGATTTTTAAGAAATTCTGCATCCACTACAGGGTTTTTATATCGTAAAAGTTTTGTTTATATTTTTATTTTCTCAAAAATAACATTAAAGATTGTGATTAAAATGTCGCATGTTTAATATATTGATGAAAGAATTAAAATGTTTATATAGCTTGTTCTATGTATGTCCGTGAATTTCTCTTTATTTTATTGAATTTTGTATACTTTTATGTAATAACAATCTATGAAAAAAGTGGTTTCGTTAATATAGTGATTGTTTAAATTTTTGGGCCATTTTTCGTTTTAATATATTCTGTCTTGCTAGTTTAGACTGTTCACTATACGGATATGCTGAAAGTTTGTATGTGTTGCAAAAAAATGAAAGAAAAAAGGGAAGGTTTGTGATTCCCTGCTCCCGCCCCTCCGCCTTATGTTTTCTTTTCATCGCAAGATAAATTTTAAAAGGCAATTAAGGGACTATATTGATCACACATATGTATTCACGGTTGATTTTATGAATTAGATTAACATGTATCTGTAATTTAATTTTAAACGACTTGCGAATTAACTTGTCAGAAAATTTATTTGACGAGTATTACTGACTATAAATTCTTGGTAATAACTATTAATTTATTTTAACAAATATAATGTTTTTAGTCCCTTGTCTGCAAATCATTGACATCCTTGGTACCTGCACCAGAGGAAGTACGGCATTCGTCCAAGAAGACCACCTTTCTTAACTTTTAATGTTTATTTTTATGCTAATTCGAAATTATTCATATTAAAACTTCTTCTATTTCCTTCCAGAAATGGTTTGCAGTGTGTGAAATATTGTGACGGTAACACTTTTAGGCACAGATACCAATGAACTGCTAATATATATATATATATATATATATATATATATATATATATATATTTTATAGCTAGCCGGGTGGTGTACTGAAAAAACTGAGACAAAAGCTTTCGTTTACAATACGACCATGCAATGAAATAAAATTACAATTAAATAATTTGACAACACGTTATTGTAATGTACAATTTTCCTTCCGTAGAGTAGATAAATAGCGCCGATGGTTTGTCGACTCTCGAGCACGCAATGTACAACTACCCATGCAAATCACGGCGATTCAAGGTATATTTCTAATGATTGAGATTATAGCATAATTATCAAAGAGTGAACCTTGAGCTTAAATTGCGTGGCGGAATCCTGGCAAATCCAATGAATTTAGGAATGGAGTTAGATAATTGGCGACTTCATTTGGATTGGTAAAGGAATCGATGGACTTTAACATTTTACTCTGATTTTTTTATATCGTTCGCTCACCTAAGCATAGTTAATTTTTGTGAACACTTTCGATATTAATTCTTCCTTTGACGTTGTGAAGTGACAAAAGTGTGGTGGAAACGAAATGAAGTCAGTAGAAGAATCAACAGGAATTTTCCCTTTGCCAATGTCTAATAATGCCTTTGCATCTGTAAAGCGCAAGGAAGCGCATTGTAGCATATATTGTTGGTATTGCGAAAAGGACGAAGTCAGCGCACCCATAAGGTAGTATGGAAAGGATGACACGCAATTAACAGCGTGGGTAAGCAAGGATGTCGTTGGCATTATAACACTAATGGCAACGCTTTCACAGTGTGGCGGGCAAACGCTAAAGTAGGTAATGAATTATGTTAAGGAGAAAGTCACATTCATGCTTCTTTCGAATATCTTTCCTTCCTTTACTCCTAAGTTATCCACCTCTTTCTTTATTATCTTCTATGTCAAAGCAGTCATTTTTATGACTACAGTGACATAACTAAAGAGCAAGTAGATCTGGTTGGGAAAGTGTTAAGTTTTTATTTGATGATACCTTTGTGTATTAAATGTATCCATTGAAGCCAAAATATTACTTGATCAAATGCATTAAGAGCACCGCAATTGCACTGTGATGGTGACGGGAGTATCTTCATGTTCTGATGAAATCACTTTTAGCTAGCTCATATAACACATAACCTCAAACAGCCAACATCTGCAATAGGAAAGTAACTTAAACGGTTTACTATCCGGGGTCCTTCATTTCTCCGCCATTTTCAGATTCCAAGAAAGATTATTGGTTATGTGCAAAGTTTATAACTTCTTCATTTAAAGAATTACAACAAAAAATGCTTATTTCTTATATCTTACCAAGGATACGATAGTTAGTCGCCACAAAAGCTTCTTTGCTTCTTTATTTTAAACGATAGGAGTAAAGAAAGGACAGTTAGTACATAAAAATGAATTTGAATTTCACTGCTGCGTTGCGTAATTGTCTCGATAAACTGGTGCGTAACCTTAACATTTAATGAGGAGGGAAAATACTACTACGGCCATCTAGCGACAAATAAATTAGTACTAACTCTAGGTGTTCGTCGCCAGGAAAGCTTTTTTGCTTCTTTATTTTAAATGTTAGGAGTAAGGAAAGGGCAGCTAATACATAAAAAGTATGTGAATTTCACTGCTGTGTTGCTTCATTGTCTCGATAACTGGTGCGTTACCTTAACATAGAATGGGGAGGGAAAATATAGCAGTTCTACAACCATTTAGCAACAAAGAACGTAGTACCACTGCCATCTGGCGACTATTAACCGAAATGCGTATTCTAGCACTATTATTCATATTATGAGACTTTAAAAACTTTTCTGTACTATTTTTAAACATTTTCTTTCCACAAACCTTGTCATGACAATAAGGAACAAAAAAAAAAAAAAAGTTCAATTTGGTGCAGTCGTTCGGAAGTGATGTGCGTACATACATGCACAATGTTCTCTTTGCTTGAGATCATCAGAAATAATAATAATAATAATAATAATAATAATAATAATAATAATAAAATCATTTAGCATTTTAAAGCGCACTGCTCTAAATATGAAACAAAACTCAAACGTTTATCAGCTGATATTTTACAAATGGCTCAATATCATTCACCTTTGATTCCACATAAATGGCATACAATAAAATTGCTCTACAAATGTCCTATGCTATTTTGTCTCTATATATTGCTTTTAAGGTTTCCAGTTGTACTAAATTAACCTAGAATGGAAAGGATTTCAAAGGATAGAAAAGTTGAAACATATATTTTATTCAACATGCCAAAGAAAGAAAAACATATTAATACTCGTTTTAAAAGCATATTTTGTTTGCTCAAGAGTACACGGATGTCTGTTAGACTGGTTCGACATTTCACAAAGGTTTTTTTAGCTGATTGTAAATTAATAACAGGTTTTCTGAACACGTATACGATGGTAAACGGTAAATTAGTTAATTTAGTCTGGGCAGGGAGAGAGAGGTTTGGAGGACGAGTATATTCTTTTGAAAAGACAAAAGATAGAGGAGCGAGAAACAAAACACAGACGAACAAGAAGACAAAAACCAGTGTAGCCACCAGTGAAATATTTTGATTTAGTGAGACTGTATCAGGTGTACGATCTCTTCTATCATGCCTTCCACCTCTTCTATGTCTGTGAATACGTACTTACATAATATACGTCTGTATCCATATATCTCCAGGCTAACAGAATAATTATGTTGTGTTTCTTTTGGTCCAAGATGTTGCTAACAAGCTCAACAAGGATATAGCTCTGACTTATTGGACCGCCACATATAGAGCTTCCGTATATTCCTCGATCCATTAAATAATACATTCATTTTGAGACACAATCTCCTGAGAAAATTCATGACAGAGTAGAAGAGAAAGAGATAGAGAATGAGAGTGACAGCAATAACTAAAACTCTTTCACATGACTTTCTCTACATCTAGACAACAAATTATTCTATTTACTTCATCTAATCGAGAAATAATTAGCAGAAATAGTCTTATTACTTGCTTCCTTGTAAGCAGAAGCGAAATAAGGGAGTACCATAGGTTAAAGTGATAGTCAAAAGCTGGTTCCTTTGTTTCTATGGACAGGTGTTGACAAATTCCTGTATGAGAAAATGTTTTTCAAAGTTAAAACGAAAAACCAGCAATATCTTAAAAACAATAAACTCCACGAAAAAAATGCATATAACATATATTGTGTGTTTTAATGTGCTCTACATTTTCTGTGCAGTAAGTTTTTGTCCATCTCTTACGGTTTAGCAGTTATGCAAAATTCCGCAAAATTCATCCAGAATAAAGTAGTCTTCAGAGGCTATGACCAGCAAATTCAAGATATACATTTTATTTGTGAAGCAAGTATCTTTAATATATGAAATTTTAATCAAAATCGTTAGGGCCATTTTTGAGAAAATCAAAATTTTAAAAAAAAGTTCCATGTAAAGGGTAGTTTGGGGTGGGGGATTTTTCTCAAAATTTTCGTGTCGCATTCCTGGAAGATACTAAACTTAAATACCAACTTTGGTATTTTACCGTTTTTTCGTTTTTGAGCTATCGTGTTCATAGACATACAGACACACACACGGACCTTTTTCTGAAAATGCTTTTTTTTTGGATACAGGGGGCCCTAAAACATGTTTTTCCGGTGCAATCTCGATATAGAATTTTTTGGTGGACTGCAATACGTTCTCTATACACTATGTACATAGTGCGTGTAGAGAAAGTAATAAAAAGAAAATAGCGATGGACAAACTTTTAGAAACAGACGCTATATGCTGGATATATTCCATATTCTTTCTCTGACATCGTGAAGAATCGACATTTTAAAAGAATTATTTATGAACTCAACGGATATCTACACGTAAATATATTAGTGTACTGTATTTTAAGCAAAAGTATCAGAACCATTGTAGATAAAATAATAAGTTTAAAAAATGTTCTATGCAGATATTTTGGGATGACCAGGTTTTCTAGAAAATACTTGTGGCATCTATGGAAGATGCTGAACTTAAATACCACGTTTGGTATTTTTCCAACATTTTCTTTTCCGCGTGACTGAAGTTTCTTTGTTTGTATGGACAGAGTCGACAAATTTCTATATGAGAAAAATATGTTTCTTAAAGCTGAAACCAGTAATAAGGAAAATAACAAAAATTATCAGATCCACGGGCAAAAAATGTATATAACATAAATTGTGTGTTTTAACGTGCTCTACATTTTTCTGTGTGGTAAGTTTTTGTCCACCTCTTACCGTTTAGCAGTGAGGTAAAACTCCGTAAAATTCGGCCAGAATAAAATAGTCTTCAGAGGCTATTTCCAGAAAATTGAACATATACATTTTATTTGTCATGTTAACATCTGTAATATACGATATTTTAATCAAAATCGTTAGAGCCATTTTTGGAAAAATCAAAATTTGCGAAAAAATGTTCCATGTAAAGTGTAGTTGGGGGTGGGAGGATTTTCTTGAAAATCTTCGTGTCGCACCCTTGGAAGATATCGAATTTAAATACTAAGTTTGGTGTTTAACGGACTATTCACAGACACACACACACACATACGGATATTTTTTTTTTTTTTGTACTCAGGGGGGCCTAAAACATGCATTTCCGGTGAAATATTGGTATCGAATTTTTGGATGCATTACAATACCTTCTCTGTACACTATGTACATGGTACGTGCAGAGAAAGTAATAGTTTACTGGTGGTTATTGCTCTAGAAACGAAAAAAGTATCTATGTGTTCAGTTCACCTGACTTTCTCTATATGTTCTGCAAAATATTCTAAAAAAAATATTATTTTATCTACATCATGCTAATGGAGATAAACATCAGTATATTGCTTGCTTCCTTGTAAGTAGAAGGGGAATACAGTAGGCTAGTCAACTCTTTTAAAAGCTATCACATTCAGAAACAATTGAAATTCGGATCTCGTTCCGTAGTTATGAAAATGGATATTCGAATCAAAATCGTTAGAACCATTTTTGAGAAAATAAAAGTTTTCAAAAAATGTTGAGTTTCTTGAGTTTTTTTATGGTAATTTAACGTCCTTTCACTTGGTTGGTCATATCGGTTGATGAATGAAATTGGTGAAATGATACTCAAATAATCTCGAGGTCCATGGACTTTAAAGTTACTCGACATTCGTCTTCTCGGGATAAGGGAAATTTCCGAAAAAAAAAAATAACCTTATCCGGGTAACTCACCACAACTGAGATTTGAACTCACGAGCTTTAGAATGTGAGGCAGACACGCTACCACCACACTACCCACGTGCACGAAATGTTTCTTGTCGCATCCTTGAAAGATAATGAACTTAAATGTCAAGTTTGGAAAACCGACTTTTCGTTTTGAGCTATGCTGTCCACACGCACATACACACTCAGACATACACACTCAAACTTAGACATACACACATACAGACATTCATACACACCCAGCCATACACACATACATACACACCCAGCCATACACACATACATACACACATACACACCCAGACATACACACATACATACACACACAGACATACACACATACATACACACATACACACCCAGACATACACACATACACACACAGACATACACACATACATACACACATACATACACACATACACACCCAGACATACACACATACATACACACCCAGACATACACACATACATACACACATACACACCCAGCCATACACACATACATACACACACAGACATACACACATACATACACACATACACACCCAGACATACACACACATACACACACAGACATACACACATACATACACACATACATACACACATACATACACACATACATACACACATACATACACACATACATACACACATACATACACACATACATACACACCCAGACATACACACATACATACACACACAGACATACACACATACATACACACATACACACCCAGCCATACACACATACATACACACACAGACATACATACATACATACACACATACACACCCAGACATACACACACATACACACCCAGACATACACACATATATACACACACAGACATACATACATATACATAGATATACATACACACACATACACACTCACACTTAGACATACGCATACACACATACAGACATACATACACACCCAGACATACATACACATACACACACATAGATATACATACATATACACACACAGACACACTCAAACTTAGACATACACATACACACACAGACATACATATACACACAGACATACATACACATACACACATAGATATACATACATATACACACAGACATACACACACATACACACTCAAACTTAGACATACACATACAGACATACACACACATACACACTCAAACTTAGACATACACATACACACATACATACATACACACATACAGACATACACACATACAGACATACACACAGACATGCACACACATACATTCTCAAACTTAGACATACACATACACACCCAGACATACACACATACATACACACCCAGGCATACACACATACATACACACAGACATACATACACACATACACACCCAGACATACATACACACAGACATACATACACATACACACACATAGATATACATACATATACATACACACACATACACACTCAAACTTAGACATACACATACACACATACACATACAGACATACACACACAGACATACATACACATACACACCCAGACATACACACATACATACACACAGACATACATACACACATACACACAGGCATACACACACATACACACCCAGACATACACACATACACATATACACACACATACACGGGCCTTTCCCTTAAAATATTTTTAAATTCAGAGTGTCTAAATACAAGTATTTCCATTGAAATCTCGGTTTCAAATTTTTGGGTGGAATAAGATACTTTGTCTACTATGTACATTGCACATACGTGCTAGAGAAAATAAACATTACAACTGTGCTTTTAAACAAATATTTCACATTTAAGAAATAAAAAATGATTTTCTTTTATCCTAAATGTGTCATTAAAATGTAGATGAAAAATAAAATGGCGTGTTATTTATGGACGCTCTTTAACTACTGTGGTTCTCAGCGTCCCATTCTAAATTGGGCGTGAAAGATCGCTTAATTTTGCTCAGAGGGCTCTCTATCAGGCTTGAGGTTTTTTTACGTGCCGTAAATCTACGACACGGGACCAACGGCTTTACTTCCCTTCCGAGGAAGCCATGCTAAGGATTTTTACACCCGAAAACATGAAAACGAGTAAACTAATTGAGACACTCGCCTCCCGCCCCTGCACTCGAAAACATGAGGATTCACAGTGTAAGTTGCCAATGCCTGCTTCCAGTTCGCTAAATGCTGTGCAACTGCGAACAAAGCCGGAAGAAGTCCACGCGAATGGGACATCACGTGATCTCGACCGGCACGCGTCTTCTCAGACTGGGATAGAGCTGCCAGGGGCGGGGCAAGAAAGTGGGGAGGGACCATGGTACACCACGGGTAGCCTGCCAGCTGTTCGCTGAGACAGCAGTGGCGGATACATGTTTTGTTGCGAAATTACCAATATCATTACTGATTCTAGGTCTTCATATAACTGACAAAAAGACCTGTAACTAAAGGCATTTTGAAGATATATAAACGATTGTGATGAAGCAGAATTTGTACTTACTGATATTGTTGATGAGCATCTGGAACATCATATCCTATGATGGCAATAATTGCCCTCACAAAGAAAACTCATTTAGTGATTTTTATGATATCTAGAACCTAAATTAATATTGACAGTTTTCCTCAGAGCTGTTTTTGCACGTCTTAAATTTAAAAACATCGTTGACATAAATTGTTTGCCTACCATTTGTCTAATTATGCTTATATTTTTGTTCTGATGTAATAAGTAATCTATAAAAATGTAACAAATTTTAAAATTATCCATATTAATACTCATTCATATTAATTATTCTTTTACTAGATCTTTAATTTTTAAAAACTTTGATGTGTTACACTCACATGACTTTCTCTAGCTCCTCTACAAACCTCCTACAAAAGATTATTCTTCTTTGTACACAATACTAATGAGATAAACATTAGCAGAATGTTGTTATTACTTAGTTCCTTTTAAGTAGGAGAGAATAAGGGAATGCGCTATGCTAAAGTGATTGTCAAACGTTTTAAAAGCTATCGTTATGCGATTGTCGTTGCAAATCACTTCTTTGCTTGGCCAGGAGTAGAACAAAAGAGAAGCGGACACTTCCTGTCTGAGAAAAGTTTAAGTACTTCAAAATTGAAACCAATAACAAGGAATATCTCAGAAACGGTTACCTCCACAACAAAAACGTTAGTGACATAAATTGTGTATTTTGTCGTGATGTACATTTTTTGTGTCGTGGGTTTTTTTCTATCTCTTACCGTTTAGCAGTTAGGCAACATTCAGCAAAATTCATCCAGAATAAAGAGGTCTTCAGAGGCTATTCCCCAAAAATTCGAGATATACATTTTATATCGGACATAAATAGTTTTAATATACGGAATTTTAATCAAAATCATTAGAGCTATTTTTAAGAAAATCACAATTTTCGAAATTTTTTCCATAAAAGCGTAGTCTTTAGTAGGGGGATTTTTTTTTTTTTAAATCTTCGTGTCGCATCCTTGAAAGATACTAAACCTAAATACCAAGTTTGGTATCTAACGGTCTTTTCGTTTTGGGGCTATGCTGTCCACAGACACACACACACACACACACACTCACACACACACACACTCACACACACACACACACACTCTTTCTAACACCTTTTTTTAAAAATGCTTTTTTCGGACTCAGGGGACTCCAAAACATATATTTCCGATGAAATCTCGGTATCGAATCTTTGGGTGCATTACAATACGTTCTCTATCCCTATGTACATTGTACATATGGGGCTAGAGAAAGTAAAAACATCGTTGACATAAATTGTTTGGCTACCATTTGTCTAATTATGTTTAGATTTTTGTTCTGGTGTAATAAGTAATCTATAAAAATGTAACCAATTTTAAAATTATCCATATTAATACTCAATCATATTAATTATTCTTTTACTAGATGTTTAATTTTTAAAAATGAAAAATAACCACCTCCATCTATTTTTACTTTCTCTATAGGCACTATGTACATAGAGTATAGAGAATGTATTGCACTCCACCAAAAAATTCGATACCGAGATTTCACCGGAAATATATGTTTTAGGATCACATTTATCTAAAAAAAAGCATTTTCGGAAAAACGTCCGTGTGTATGTGTGTCCGTGAGTCTGTGAACACGATAACTCCAAAACGAAAAATAGGTAAAATACCAAACTTGGTATTTAAGTTTAGTATCTTCTAGGGATGCGACACGAAGCTTCTGAGAAAAATCCCCCACCCCCAACTACCCTTTACATGGAACTTTTTTCGAAAAGTTTGATTTTCTCAAAAATGGCTATAACGATTTTGATTAAAATTTCGTATATTAAAGATATTTACCAGACAAATAACATGTATATGTTGAATTTTCTGGGAATAGTCTCTGAAGAGTAGTTTATTCAGGATGAATTTTACTGAATTTTGAATAACTGCTAAACCGTAAGAGATGGACAAAAACTTACTACACAAAAAATGTAGAGCATGTTAAAACACACAATTTATATTATATACATTTTTTTCGTGGAGTTAGTCGTTTTTGTGACATTCCTTATGCGCTGCCAGGGGCGGGGCTCTGAAGAACTTATACATTTCCCATACAGGAATTTGTCAACCGCTGTCCATAGAAACAAAGGAACTACAGTGACATAGCAACCAGCTTTTGACTATCACTTTAACCTATAGTACTCCCTTATTTCACCTCTACTTACAAGCGAGCAAGCAATATGGCTATTTCTGCTAATATTTTACTGATTAGCATGAAGTTAATAGCAGTATAAGTTTTTTAAGAGTAATTTGTTACAGGGATATAGAGAAAGTCATGTGAATGGTACATATCAGATTTTTACTTTCTTCATACGCACTATGTACATAGTGTATAGAGAAAGTATTGCACTCCACCAAAAAATTCGATACCGAGATTTCACCGGAAATATATGTTTTAGGGTCCCCAATACCTAAAAAAAGCATTTTCACAAAAAGGTCCGCGTGTGTGTGTGTGTGTGTCCGTGTGTCTGTGAACACGATAACTCAAAAACGAAAAGTCGGTAAAATACCAAACTTGGTATTTAAGTTTAGTATCTTCCAGGGATGCGACACGAAGATTTTGAGAAAAATACCCCCACCCCCAACTACCCTTTACATGGAACTTTTTTCAAAAATTTTGATTTTCTCAAAAATGGCTCTAACGATTTTGATTAAAATTTCGGATATTAAACATATTTACCTGACAAATAAAATGTATATCTTGAATTTTCTGGGAATAGTCTCTGAAGAGTAGTTTATTCTGGATGAATTTTACTAAATTTTAAATGACTGCTAAACCGTAAGAAATGGACAAAAACTTACCACACAAAAAATGTAGAGCACATTAAAACATACAATATTGGTATGTTAGATCAATTTTTTTCGAGGAGTTGATCGTTTATGATATATTCCTTGTTTTTGGTTTCAGCTTTGAAAAAGTTTTACTTTTCTCATACAGGAATTTGTCAACTCGTGTCCATACAAACAAAGGAACTTCAGTCACCTAGTAACCAGCTTTTGACTTCACTTTAATCTATGATACTCCCATATTTCGCTTCTACTTACAAGGAAGCAAGTAATAAGACTATTTCTGCTATCTTTTTCTCGGTTAGCATGAAGTAAATAGAAGAATAAGCTTATTAACAATAATTTGTTATACAGAAGTAGAGAAAGTCATGTGAGTAGAACGCATCAGATTTTTGAAGTGGTAACTTTTCATCTTGTGTTCATAAAGCAAACTAAGAATATCTTGAGTAATAAAAATTCCTAGGATGGCTACGTATCGGGAGCTGCTTCAACTGTTCTCGAGACTCGTCGGCTAGGCTTGGCATAGCAAGAGAGAAGACCTGAGAAGTTTGATGTAATGGCTTCTCTCCTTCATGTCTCGCGCCGCGAATATGCTCGTTATAGTGTTGCTAACCTGTATGATTCAGGTGGAAAGGTACGACAATTTAGGTGTGAATACGAATTACAACCTTAAAATATACGATATAATAAACATAGAGGGTAATAAAACGTTTCATAACATTCCACAGTATGCTTTTTTGATTTGATTTTTATACATAATATTAGTTTTAGCTGTTTTGATGTGATTTTTCGCTAGTTAGTTTAGAGCAGTTGCACCTAATGCTGCTATGTGGTTAAAATGCAAAATAGTATGAAGTGTATAATATACAGTATATATATATAATAGCTGGGCAGAGCAAAGGGCAGAGGAGGGTCAACCATGTAATATGTTATATAAACAAGCATTGAATGTCTGAGATGGGGAATAATAGCCATGCTAAAAACATAAAATTTTCCCCATAAACATAACTTTAGATAATGAAAAAAAAACTGCAAATACTTGATCACATTGTCCTCAAATGCTGATTCTAATATTTGCAGCAATGCACCTCCCACCCTGTGGGTGCATGCATGCAATGTGAAAATATCACTTTTATTTTTACCTTAAATATTTTCAAAAACTTAGCTTTAGAGTTTTATAAACTTAAGAGTTTTAGAGCACATGTTGTGTGAATTCATCTGGAATATTCTTAAACCAGTTGTGATATAAATGAATCTAAAGCAAAAGTGACATCAGATCATTGTACTTTTTGTTGAAATTGGTACCGTTTCCCTCTACTTTTTAGGTAAATTTCCTAAAACTAAAGCAGGTCTGGCTCCCCTTTTTCTGAGTGAAGGTTCATGCAAGGTTCCAAGTTTTTATAGGAAGTTTTGAACTTCAGTATAAAGGGATCTGGTTGCTGTGAAATTGTAAAACTCTAAACATCTCGGATGTTTAACTTTGCCCTTACTACTATCAAAGGAATAACTTTCAGTTGGACCAGACCGATTACCATGAAACGTGGTAGGATTATCAAGAATGGCATGTTAATTTACAATATATAACATATATAGGTATGAGGGTTATTAAGAGCATAGCCTTGGTTTAGCATAAGTTATGTAACATTAGTCTAGAAAAATAAACCCCAGTTTTAAAAACTTTTTATGCAGCTTATACGTAGTTTGAAAATCTGCCTTTGAAATACGTGAATTATTACAAATATTAATTTCCAATATAGACAATGACAGATTCGCACACACTATTACGCACACACTTTTTCTAAAAATGCTTTGCTTATACTCATGGGACCTCAAAACAGGTATATTTTCAATGAAGTCGTGACATCTAAATTTTGGATAGAATGTAATATCTTCAGGTAATACATGCATAGAAAGTAAAATAGGTTTTTAAGTGGGTATAGTTTCTGGAAGAACTTGTAGAAAAAGTACTGTAATTTTAACATATAAGATTTTTAGTAAAAAGGTCCGGAAGTATGTGTTTGTGAAAACAAAGATGGCTTAAAAATGCAAAATCGTCTAAAGACTAAATGTTCAAGGACGGACAGCAAGATATTCAAGAAGATCTCCCTGGAAGCATTCGTTGGACTTGATCTTCTGGATACGATTTTGATTAAAATATATGTTTAAAGATATTTATATAGAAAATAACAGTATTTGAGAATAGCCCATGAAATCTTTTCCATTTCGAATTCAGACTTTTGTATAACTGCAATGAGTAAGAGATTGCTATACAAAATTTGTGGATTCCATAGTTTCTTTCTGCCCAACTGAACTGAAATATGCAAAGAAACAATTGTTCTCCGTAGGCCAGGGGTAACATATTAGTGTCCAGGGTCACGGGATCAAGTCGATAGATTTTTTTCCAGTGTACAAAATTTTACCATGGCCTCCTTCGGAAGATAAGTAGAACCGTTGATCCCCTGAAGTAGATACGGCACGTAAAATAACCTCAAGCATGATAAAGAGGCCTCTGAGTAAAATTAAGCGGTCTTTCACGCCCAATACAGAATGGGACGCGCAGAACAACAATTAAAGAGGTCCATAAATAAAACTTAATTTCAAGGGAAACAATTGCATTTCTCCCATTCCTCCAAAACTTCGATACCAAGATTTCACCTGTAACATACGTTTTGAAACTCCCTAAATTTAATAATAAAAAAAAAAAACATAATAAGAAGCTTGATTTTGAGTTCAGGATCTTCCAAGAACACGAATATCTCCAAGAATATCCTTAAATGATTCTTTCTTATATTTTTATTTATGAAAACTCTAACGATTCTTATGAAAATGACAATTATTCAAGATATTTACAGGTCCAAAATAATATATATCTCGAGTCCTCTTCAAATTGAACGAGTTTTGTTTAAATTGTAAACCACTGTCAGTTTCTAATCACTTTATTCATTCGTACAAAGATATTTAAGCAGAACACTGCCGTCTTAAGTCTCTCGCGTGCGTGCGTGCGTGTCTGGTAGGCTCGTGGTGAGCCTGGTAAGGGTTTAACCACAGGAATGAGGTGAAGGTTGAGGTTTCGAGTGTTGGTGTTAAGGAGGTAGCGCTGGTAGGCTCCTCGAGCGGTTGCATTTCAGGAGCAGCATCCTTTCCTCTGCTCCGCTGGTGTTTATTTTGTTTAAATATGGTGGTGAATTTTGATAGACCTCTCCCAATGGGAGGGGGGAGTGCTTTATTCAGCTATTACGCTGTTGGCTGGTTTATAGCCGTTGTTACCGGGGGTGCCCACAAGCCATGCGGGAAACCCGGAACCACCTCTTTCGGCGTTCAGAGGGTAAGTATATCTACGCACTATAACAAAAATGTATCTAAGGTGTCTCTAGGCACCGTGCACGGACCAGAAAATCGTACTGGTGGCGTCGCTCCGTGTCATGCTTTGTTCTTATTAGGAGGATAGTTAGAAACGGAAGCCTATAAAATGCATACATTTGATTGAAAGTGTTGTTTCAAAAGGGAGAAATCTTTTTGTACACATCTGGAAGTATACTGGAACACATGCTGAACTGTGGGGATGTCCTGGCCTTTTATTTTCGATGAAGTAAATGTTGCAAATTTTTGTTGCGGGCTTTGGTTCTCACGATGACCCCTCAGGACTGAAAATAAAATTAAATACTAATACGTGCATAACAATACGTACATAAATATTAATAATAAAAGTAAAATTAATAATAATAATATTGGCAGATTATTTGTATAATGTGCCGTTTAATCTAATACAGTATTTATGTTAATTTTTAAGGTACAATATAAAATTAGTGTACTTACTTCTTTCAATGTACAGCTTGAATCCATAGATTTCTTCTTTGCGCTTCAGTTTTCCGCGTGGGAAAAGAACAAAAGGCAACAGCTGGTGAAGTATTCTTGTAGGTATTGTTACATTATTGTTGCCTTTCCACCTTCTTGTAGTGTTTACATTTTCAGGAGGTTGGATACTTGACATCTTAGCATACGCTAATATTCTTACTCCACTGTCTCTGTTATCCTCTTGTTGTTGTTTTTTGTTTTTACGTTGGTTTAAATCATTTTGTTTTACTCAAACACGCACACATTCACACTCACATACAAACTTGCAGACTCTGTGGGGGATAGGGAATAATTCTGACTAGAGAAAAATTCCCCGCCCCAGCCGGGAATTGAACCCGGGACCCCCTGAAAGTAAGCGGCAATCAATAGAATGGAGGCACACTTCATTCCCAGCATAGATTAAGCCGAAACAAATCTTGACACCTCGAAAAATGATGTGCACAGTGTCCTGGGACTGGAAAGGCATCTTACTCATTGCTTTCTTACCGCGTGGTCAAACAATCAAAGCAGATGTTTATTGCGAGACACTTAGGAAATTGCGCCGCGCAATACAGAATAAGCGCCGAGGATTGCTGTCAAAAGTGTTGTTTTTCTTCACGACAACGCACGACCACACACTGCAAATGTGACGAAAAACCTCCTAGAGGGATTTAGCTGGGACGTGTTTGACCATCCTCCGTACAGCCCTGACCTCGCTCCTAGCGACTTTCATCTGTTCTTACATCTCAAGTCTTTCCTTGGCGGTCAACACTTCAACAATGACGAAGAGTTGAAAGAAAATGTTTCCAACTTTTTGAAGACACAGGCGGCAAACTTCTATGAAGAAGGTACACAAAAACTTGTGCCACGCTATGACAAATGCCTGAAAAACCTCGGCAGTTATGTGGAAAAGTAATTTAAGAGTTGTAGAATTGTGTGCAATAAATAATTATTCTGTATCTGTATACAATTTAATTTTATTACCAAACGGAACTTACTTTCTGGACGTACCTCATATGATTACAAATGTCTCCATCGTGTGTAAAGGCGAGTATAAACAATGTACATAGTAAATGAATGCCGATGAATAATGAAACTTATTCATTATTATTGACATTGATTAAAAATAACAGTGATAATATAACGTATGTAGCAATTTATTCTATATTATTGATAACAATATAGAATAAATTAATGCAAAATAGCTTGTTGCAATGAGAAAAAGGTATAACAAAGTGATTTTCACAGGTTTAGTATTTTAATGCCTTAATTGCATGCAGGTCTCTGTCGCCATCATTCTCGGAAGCATCATCGTCATTGTCATCATCAACATCGTTGTCCTCTATCATTCGCGGTTCACATTTACTAATGATTCCGTCTAATTCCTGTGCTGTTCGTATTATTTTGTGCAATGATTCACTTTCTTCTTCCATGTAGCCGCGACCACCCTCGCCACACCTTCCCGCAGAAGTCTATCCACCTCTATAATTGGGAAGTCTTGTTATGTTCCCTCACGTACAAACAAACAACAACAAAACTATCAACAATAACAACGAATAATACGTAGCTTGCACAGAACAAACAGTTCAACATACGTGTTAGGGTTTCATAAACTGAGCACGTGGTTGGAAATAGCCAAATATTGCAACGGTGCGACATCTAGATTCGTTTCCGTTGTCTGACGGACCAACCAGAATGCTGCTTTGTGACTGGTTCAGAAAGTCAAACGGGTAAAGCTTTTCATCTGTTTTGTGCGGGTGTACTAACTTAACACACAACTGCCAGGTGCAAGGATTCAGCGGCGGGGGTATAGCTGTTAGTTGTGGGGACTCACATGTTGGACAAACTGGCAGATCCATCCCATCAATCATATAAAACAATCGCAAGCAGAAAAACCACCCCCGCTGAACACGTGGAAGAACCCGGGCATCACTTAGATTTTGACGATATAAAGACTCTATGCAGTCGTTACACACGCAGAATAATAAGAGAGAGAGCATCGAAATCTTTAAACAGAACAGTCAACTCAACAGAGACGGAGGAAAAGCACTTAACTCATTTTGGAAACCTTACTGACAGAGCGAGAGAGGATTGGCAGACCAACAGCCAATAGGAGAAGAGAGGAGGGGCCCGCCAGCATACAAGTATAAATATCAGCTCGCTAGGGTGCAAAATACGCCCTATGGGTGAAATAAACCCCATAAATTCCCTGATTGCTTGCTTACCTGCGGTGCCAATGGCCCATGGAAGAAGCTCAACATAAGTTGCAGCGAAACGTCGGCAGAGAGCAGTGTAAGAAATAACGCGGCCTACACCGGAAACCATAACCTCAATCAACTTCTAAAACTGTTATCATTTGATTTCTAAGTGCTGTTGGAAGTGCATTTTGTGATGCGAGTGTTTAGCGCAATGAACTATATGCATAGGAATACTAGAAACAAATGAAGTGAACATCAATTGAAAGCTAAAATACAGGTTATAATCATCAGATGTGAGGTATGCCTCTACCACATCCAGTACGAGTGAAGTAGCATGCAATCGAAGCATCGAAGTCTCTGTATTTTCTGCAAGTACCGTTATTTAAAAGTTTATTAAGCTAGCTTACAGTGTGTTCAGATTTCAGATTACTTTTTAAAATCAAATAAAACTTTGCTCCTTTGGGAGGATGAAGGGAGTCCTGGAAGTATCTAAACTGTGGTCCGCAGTGAAACTTAATTTTTTTATTTATTTATTAGTCTGACTCATAAATGAGTTTTCCAAGTGACCAGAATAATATACATTTAGAGGTTTTTAACAAAAAATATTATAAGTGAGTGTTACAAAAAATATTTTATCATACGTTATAATAGTTATATAAAATTAAGCTATGAGAACAAATTGTAGCAGATTATAAAAGATGTGCAACAATTAAAGTTATAACAATAAAAGAGAAAAAACTACAAAAATAAAGTGATTTATAAACCATAATACATTTTACATTGTATTCAAACCATATAAATGATTTCGAAAAATGGCTACGGAATGTTTTATGATGTTTTCAGTGATTGCTTGTTCCTCACTTCTGTTAATTTTATATTTTGCCCTCCATTTCACAAACATACTTGTAATTGTTCCTCGAGATCCAAAAATTAGGCCTACTATTGTTATTTTTCTGAGATTGTATTTTTCTTTAAAGTATGGTGGGCTCATATATTTTCTGTTCTTCCAGATGAACTTGTTGAGGTTGGTCTTTATTCAGTTCAAAGTGGATGGTCGGGTCTATTATCTCTGCTTCTGATTTTCTTCTGTTTTATCGCAATGATGTCTATGTGACGATTACTACCACCATCAGCTAGGCAGTGAACTTCCTCGTAAACTTCTAGACCAGTTTCACGTAATGCGTTTGCCAAGATGGATCTTATGGTGTTGTGCCTCTTAATTCTCAGCAGTTCTCCCTGAGGACAGTTTCCAAGCACATGGGATAAAGTAATTTATGAGATAAATAATTCTATAAAATAAACTTAAAAGAGCAAGACTTTTTTCTTTCTCTAGCCCCATATCTACAATGTACATAGGGATAGAGAAGTATTGCATTCCACCCAAAAATTCCATACCGAGATTTCACCGGAAATATATGTTTTGGGGTCCCCTGTATCCAAAAAATGCATTTTCAGAAAAAGGTCCGTGTGTGTGTCCGTGTGTCTGTGAACACGATAACTCAAAAACGAAAAGTAGCTAAAGTACCAAATTTGGCATTTAAGTTTAGTATCTTCCAGGGATGCGACACGAAGATTTTGAGAAAAATCCCCCCACTCCAAACTACCCTTTATATGGAACTCTTTCGAAAATTTTGATTTTCTTAAGAATGGCTCAAAAGATTTTGATTAAAATATCATATATTAAAGATATTTACCTAAAAATAAAACGTATATCTTGAATTTTCTGGGAACAGCTTCTGAAGACCTGTTTATCCTCGATGAATTTTGCTTAATTTGGCATAACTAGTAAACCATAAGAGATAGACAAAAACTTACTCTACAAAAAATTTAGGTCTTGTTAAAATACACAAGTTTGTTTGTGATGACAATCGCATAACGACAGTTTTTAAAAAATTTGACTATCTGTTTAGCCTAGTGTACTCCCTTATTTTCTTCCTACTTATAAGGAACTAAGTAATAAGAACATTGTGCTAATGAGTACCACGATTAGCAAGGTGCAGAAAGAAGAAGAATCTTATGTATGAAGTTGTAGAACAGCTAGAGAAAGTCATGTGAGTGTAACACATCAGATTTTTTTCCATTTCCAAGTGTTTCCGAAAGTTCATGTCATCCTCTTACTCAAAACATGGAGAAATCGCAGCCATTTTAAGAAATACCCAGCCCAGATTCTTATTTATGATCCTAACCTATCGAGCATCGCTTTGAAATCTCCGTGCATTGCTGACCGCGCGGTAACGTTACCACTCTCAAAGGCGAGTGTTGACCAGATGTTTTCTTATTGTTATATTATAGAACTTTGAAGTTAGTTTGCAGTGGGAGGTTTGAAGAACGTGCCTATAATTTGTAATTTTTTATAATAGACTAGTGGACCCAACAGACGTTGTCCTGTAGTCACGTCTTTAAGTCGAAAATTTAAAAATTTTTTGTAGGTTAGGATGGCTGTTAATTAACGCATGTGAAAATTTGATAGAAAATTATACAAAGTACTCACATCAATTCCACTGCAAAATGTATAGCTTTTTATACACACTTTAAAACTCTTGAAACATTAATTGAATCTTATTGTAATATTTCAATTAGCACCCTTTTTTTTGTAACACAATAATAACACGAAGTTATAAAATATTTTCCTGAATTTGATCGTAGCACCACCTGTCGGGAAAAACTGGAATTGGAATAAAATATTATTGAATATTCGATACTGCGATTGTAGCGCAGTCTGCTGGATCCAATCTAAAACATTCCAAAATCAACAACAACAATTTATAAATAAAAATTAATTAAATAAACAATTTCCATTGAACCGAGCTGAGAATCTAAACCATTCTCGAATCCACTGGAACACACACAAAAATGTCATTAAAATCGGTCCAGTCGTTTAGGAGGAGTTCAGTCACTTACACACGCACAGAAGAATTACATATATAAAGATAATTATGGCTACTAAGTGCAGCGTCAGAAAACAAACAAAAAAACTAAAGTTTCAGACTAATGTAGATTTCAAATACAGTGGACAAATCACTACTTTTTACTGCGTGTTTAATTTGCAGTGAACAATTTCAGTGTTTAAGGAGTATGATAAGAAACAACATTAGAACACCAAACATGCGTCTTCATATGATAAATTTGAGGCTCAATTTCTGAAGACACGGTATTAAATTTAACTTTCGGGACAGCAGTTAAATTTTAAGAATGTGTCACTTCAAACTGAATCTCTGGTATAAAGCGAGTTAGGCAGTAGCAGAAATTCCTGCATCAAAAAAAAAATCTAAACGACTTTCAGATGAGGTTATTAAGGAATGCATAGAGGGTACTACTGATATTACGTGCCCTGACATTAAAACATAGTTTGCAAAATTAAGCTTGTTGCGACAAACAGATTACAAGTTAGTGTCCGACATAGAGAGAACTTCAAAATACGAGCACTCGATGAGAATAATGATACAAAGATATTGATTGCCTAGTTAGCAATTTTATTTACAGTTCAGTATTGCAGAAGAATTAGCGGTTAAAGGCACCACGAAAACCAGTGTTTTAATGGTGGTTGGGGGTGCGGGGACTTGACACTGAAGCCTTGTACCGGCTGGGCTTAAAATAAACAAATCTATCTGATGTAACAACAGACGAGACTCCTCCATTTGCAGCAAAACGAGAACGGTCGGTTAAATTCCTGCAGGGCAGAGGCAGCTATGGTAGGAAACATTTCTGTAATGCAATATCACTGATTAATACACGAAGAAACCATGTATGCTAAATCCCTAAATTTAGATTATGTTTTGAAATCCTTGAAAAAGTAGTGAATCTTTGTTTTTTCTTCTTTTGTTTGAGTTTTTAACGCCCGTTTTTACTACTATGGCACCGTATCATTCGTTCACATGTTTGCGACATGGAGAGTTTAAAAATGTCTTACAAAATCTCGATTCACATTATACTTTATTATACTGAAATAAAATGGCTGAGCCCTGGAAAAATGTTGAAGCGAGAATTTGAACTCAAAGACGAAATACAAACATGTACACAGGAAAAGGGCAAACCTATTGTTCAATTTAAAGATGTAGAATAAATGTGTAAGATGTAAATGGTGTGTTATTTATGGAAGCTCTTTAACTGCTGTGTTTCTCAGAGTCCCATTCCAAACTGGGCATGAAAGACCGCTTAATTTTGCTGAGAGGCCTCTTTTATCAGGCTTGAGGTTCTTTTATCTGCCGTAAATCTACGACACGGGACCAACGGCTTTACTTCCCTTCCGAAGTAAGCCGTGCTAAGGAATTTTACGCCTGAACAAAAACCATCGTCCTCCGCCGGGTTTGAACCCACACCTTTGAGTATAGAGGGCGATAATGAATGTGTGATTTTGCCTTTCTAGTAGATATAATAACACAACTGAACGAACTTAATTCTCGTCACCAAGGTAGAGACTAATTGATCATTATTATTTTTGATCACCCAACAAATTTGTGTATTTCTCAGCCCTACAAAACTGTAAAATTAAAATTCTCAAAAGTAAGCAGAAGTTATATCAGAATTAATAAAGGAATTCTGCTTTAGGTTTCAATACTTCAAGGAGAACGTTATATGTTTCAATCTATTTTCTCCCCTTTTTTACATTAGTTTTCCATGAGATCTGCAGATGAAATGCGTTTGCAATGTGTACCAGACTTAAAGAATAAGCTTAACAATGTCCGCTTACTACAATTCTATCATGATTACTTTTCCAGAGAGAAATATCCGGGCATTAATAGACATGCACTTCGTTTCGTATCACTTTTTGGTAGCACATACATATGCGAACAATAATCTAATGATCGATCAGCGCATTTGCGCTCTACAGATCATTGATTTTAGACATATTGAAATGAGGTAAGCCCCATTGGGCCCCTCATAAGTAGGTACATTTTTGTTTTTATTTTACAGAAAGTCTTGTTGTGAGAGATGGTCCAGTGGTAGGCGACTCTTGATGCGAGTTGGATATCTAGATTTCTGCCAAGAGAACAGTGAATAGCTCCTGAGATGGCTTTTAGCTTGCTGTAAAACTGTTCCGCTTGTGAAGAAATTGACTGTTGAATGATGCTGATTCCTGTTTCTCTATGTAGTTGACTATTTCTGGTGCATTCGTTGAGATTCGCAATATTTTGTTTTGAAATATCTGGATATATTTGATTTCGGAAGGACTGGTTCCTCTCCAAACTGGACAAGCATATAGTAGGAATGGTCTTAATAGAGTCGTCTAAAGTAGTGTGCAGTTTTTTTAATTTGAGTGAAGAGCTTTTGTTGAGGAGAGGATAGGGCTTTGCCAGTATTGCTTGGGCTAGTTTAAGTTTGTTGCTTATATGTGGTTTCAATGTGAGTCGTCAATCCTGTTTCTGTCTCAATTTTCCAAAGTATAGGTTTTGCTGGGAGCATTAATGGTGGTGGAAAGTTCTGTCTGCATAGTGTAAAGATCACTGCTTCATATTTTTGCTGGTTGAGCGAAATACGCCAGTTGTTTAAGGCCTCTTAAAGGTGATTTCTGGCGGTGTGGATATTGCGATGTGATGAGAAGATTGCAATATCGTCCGCATACATAGCGATTTGGGCTGTAGGCATTGCAGGCATATCAGAGGTGTACAGGTTGAACAGAACTGGTCCCAGGATAGATCCTTGAGGAACTCCGACTGATATAGGTTTGGTAGAAGAGTGACAACTACCTATGCGAACTGAGAATGCTCGTTGTGACAGAAAGGAGGAAATTATTTTAGAGAGGTAGTCTGGATTGCAGTTGATGAACAATTTGTATTGAAGACCCTGATGCCAAATGCTGTCGAATGCCTGAGTGAAGTCAAGGAAAGCTGCAGCTGTGTGTTGTTTCTTCTCGAAGCCTTGTTCTGTAATCCGGAGAATTTGTTGGGTGGTTAAATGTTTGCGACGAAAACCGAATTGAAAAGGAGATAATACTGATGCTTGAGACATTTTGCTAAATGCTTTAATATATTTTCATAGACTTTGGACTGAGTTGGTAGTAGACTTATAGGGCGATAAGTGAGAGGGGATTTTTCCCAGGCTTATGGATAACAATAATTATAGCTGTTTCTAGATTCGGGGAAAATAGCCAATACGTATGAAACTATTGAAAGTGAGGCTAGAATAGCAAGTGCTTTGCGAATCAGATGTTTTTATACAACATTAGGTCATGACCAGGTGATTTCCTTGCTGGTAGTTGAACAAGATTTCTTTTGGTGAGGTAAAGTCAATGGGGAGTGGAACAGTGGTATAAGAATCAGGAAAACGTTCAATTTCGAGGTTGAATTCTTTGTTAATCACTGGGTTTGGGCTGAAGATACTTTGTAGAGTATTTGCGAATAGTTCCGTCTTCTCAAAGTCGGCTATGTAGTGTTTCCCATCTTGTATTAAGGGTGGAATAAGCGTCGGGTCTTTTAAAACTCTTTTGATTTCTTTCCTCAAGGATGAATCTTCTGGTGAAATGCTGGAGAGGTGCCGTTGGTAAACGAACAAGGATCTCCAGGAAGAAACTTCCGCACAGGATAAAGTGCGTGCGCAACGAGAATGCGAATGACCGACTGTCATCTGCAGAGTTCGCCTCGAGCTGCCACAACATAAGTAATCAAAGAAATTGGATGCCTTGCTCGTGAGAGGCAGCGCCAGATGTCGCATTACTTATCTTTATTAATATAACAATGTTATAAAAATAAGAACTGAAGCTTTCCTGGCGACGTGTTAATTCAAAATTCTGCCTTGCTCGTGAGAGGCAGCGCCAGATGTCGCATTACTTATCTTTATTAATATAACATAACAATGTTATAAAAATAAGAACTGAAGCTTTCCTGGCGACGTGTTAATTCAAAATCTTCTCGGGTTTCTAGCCAGGTAAAAACTTGGCTTGACACCAACGTTTCGAAGAAGTGCATCTTCCTCGTTCACCCTGATCATCAGTTCACCCTGAAGACGAGGAAGATGCACTTCTTCGAAACGTTGGTGTCAAGCCAAGTTTTTACCTGGCTAGAAGCCCGAGAAGATTTTGAAATAACAATGTTATGTTTTTATTTAATTTTTAAAATAGCTGAACTAATAAGTATATGATTAATATTATGTTTTAATAAAAACAACATATCAATATATTATCTATTTTCAAAGTATTTCGCTTATCTTAGAATTTAGATCCTATTTAATGTGGTAAAAAAAAAAAGCGAATAATGTATCCCGCAAACCTTAATGACGGTATTTTGGCCTTATCTATGAATTTACGGATTTTAAAACAGGATATATGGATTTCTTTACAGTAGACATAGCACCCAGATCTGGAAGCGCACGGAAAGTTTCTTGAAAGTTGATTATTCTCCACCGGAAATCAAACCTAGCACCTCAAGTTAATGCTAGTGATAGACACTGTTCGTTGAATTTACAATTTTCTTTATTTTTTTTTTTTCACTGTAACTGTGACTTCTGAAAAATCCGCTTATCAGGTGGAAAGTCGATAGATCAACTAGAACTGCCCGGGATTTATAAAAGTGATTCAAATGAAACGAAGTAAGCCGGAGAATGAGACATACAAAATAAGGTTAACTTTATTTTATACGCTTTTGGCAGGTAAGATACGAAGAACGAGAATAATGAAAATAGAGCGAGTCGACCCGCCCGAACGTAATAATACAGTCTGGATCCGCATTAATCCAACCAGGCAGACAAACGCAACCGATTTGAGATTTCTTTTGTTTAAATCTGCAATCTCATATGAATTGTCTTGGCAGATTAATATGACAGTTCAGCCTCCCGGCTAGATAATTACCGCGCTAGCTCCTAGTTCCTGAGGAATCAGTTATTTGTTTAAAATTCCGGCACACCAGCAATACAATCGAAAGCTTCGTTCAAGATCATCATTAGCACATGCAACTCCCAAGAAATTTACTCAGCGGTCGCCACTGGATACTGGCAAGCATCAGATAGAAGAGTTAAGCGTTGACTGAAATCATTAAAGAATTTAAAACCGGAAATGAGTGCCAAGGTTGATATCTTTTGTGCTCTGGATAAGAAGGGGAACAATAAAGTGGTAGTTTCTCGGCGTTAATAAATACTTCGGTTAAGTATTATCACGAGGGGCTATTTATAACCCGTCATAAGGCGGAGCAATATTTTTGGTGGAAAGGAATGTATGGTGACATTCACAAGCGAATAAAAGTGTAATGTATGAATGAGTTGATGACAAAGCAAGCGCAAAGCATACTAAACTAGAATGGCTTGCATCTACTATAGCACCGTATAGGTAAAATATTACATATACTACATATATAAGTAAACGCGTGTGGTTTATACGAATTCGTGAGGCCAAGTAAAGTACTTTTGAAGCATTAAAGTTAGTGGCATCATCTGGAGTTTCGAAATTATTGGTATTGGATAATATGACGTACTTGACACCAAACAAGTCGCGTAAGTTCTGTTTTCACGGGAATCACACATATAACTACGAATCCGTCTGCAGGCCGAACAAAAGCTTAAATGCGTATCTTTCGCATGATCTTATAAAATGGGATAGGAACTTGCACTAGTCACAATTTGTGCTCAACTCGCCTAGGCATGAGAGTTGTAGGGAATGTCCATTTAATTTAGTTATGTCGTCCCGCCAAATGTCCACTGGCCAAAATGTGGAAGCTTCATGATTTATAAGCCAGTATATCGAGATATCCGAGAATAATGGAATAAAATACATAATTATGAATGGCTCATAGCGAAAATAATATGGATTGGACTTTTACTGAGTATGGTAAGAAAGTTAATTTGAAGGCTCATTAGTTAAGTAGCGTGAAACTGACTGAATGTCACGATATCTTATCTCTTAAAGGTAAAAGCAAGTTCACGAGTCTATAGAACACATATCCTGCAATTGAAGTTTATGTTTCATGTGCATGTTGGAGTTTTGTAAATTTGCACCAGCTATCTGCGGAAGGAGATCACTCACGTACCACTGGCTGCTAAACGAACCATAGTATGTCCTTTTAATTCAGTCTATTTGAACTTATTTTTGTTCCTCTTAATTATGTCACACAACACTGGTTTTGTTACTCATTGGTTACAGTCATTCTTGCATTACTTTAATCAACTCGAAACTATTAAAAAAAATGATAGGGGATATTATCCATCACAATAATACTATTTTTGGTACGTTAGGCAAGAGCTGGTTAATAAATCATACTTGAATACTTCATCCATTTCCTCGTGGTATTCGTTAGTGGATTTTGATTCAAATAATAGCAGTACATTAAGGGCAAATCTACTAGATGCTCCAGCATGCCAAACAATGAATCTGGAGCCCTATCCCAAAGGCACACACAAAATGTTCCAATTTGTGAATCTTGGCAAACCTATATCTTTCCTTTCAACTGATATGGCGTTCACCAAGACTTTGTTCAAATAGATAATGGACCGCCCGGTGTTTCATAATTCTTCATTTGCCATAAAAATCAAAATTGTTGACCATGACATCGGCTTTTTCCATCAGGAATTTTCATCCAAGACTGTTCTTTACATAACGAAATCTCATGCTCAAATCACGTAAAGCTCACCTAGTTCCACTGAAAATATCTTTTTGTCTTTTAATGATTGCAGATGTCATTTAAACTGGGCAGGAAATGCAACTTATTTAACTTATAAATAGTACTATGAATAATCACTTTTGTAAATGAATCAACTGCTATTTTTGTTGGTGGTTTATATAGTAATTTCCTTTCTGGTGTTGTAAAAATGACCCCGTTTTCATCTGATTTCGTTTTTTCTTGAAATATTTTGTATATTGAAGTACAAGATACACTAGTAGGTACAATGACCTTTGTCGTGGATATTTGGTGTTAGGTTAACACCTCCAGTTCATCAGCAAACAACTGACTTATCAAACATCCAATTTCTCTGCATCAGATTGAAGAGATTTCCTACTTCTTCCAATACCATCTTGGAACAATGTGATAGCTAACACAATAAACACATTACAAGCATTTCCATATTTCACTGTCAATATTAAGCAATTCTTGCACTGGACAGAACATCTTCATGACTGATGGAGACTAGGTAGTCACGAATGGGCAATGGCGATGTTATTTAGACCTTTCCCTTGCACAGCGCAGAATACCACGAAGTAAGTCATCTTTAAGTTACACCAGATGAACTGTAAATAGTTGCATCTCAATTATTTAAAGTGCCTCTTACATTTTATTTATTTACAGAACCCCTGTTTAGATCTAAAATATTTATTATTGTTTTGTAAGAAATACTTATGTACTTCTTTTGCCTTTTGTCTAATACAATACTTTTTTTATGCTTTCATACATATCTTATTTCATATATGCACATGCAAGGAACAATTATCTACTTTCTGCCTTATTATGAGTATTTTTTCTTTGTAATGTACATACTGTTCTTTGTATCTTGTTTTTCTGATCATAGCTCAAAAGTAAATCTTATTATAGGTTCTTTATCCATACTTCTGCCTTGCCTGTTACATTATATACAGTAGTCCACACAAGTGTTTTGTTAAAATGGTTTCTCTACACTTCTTCTGTATTTATAGCATTGATTGTCCTTTATACAATATGTAACTTAAACTATAAACGACAATACATACATAAACAAAAAATAACACTTCTGGAGATAGTATATTGTATGCCAAAAAAATAAAATTGAGAAACCCATAGATCATAAATTTTGACAAAATAGTTTTGTACAGAAAAATAAAACTAAACATGCTTTTTAGAGCAAGACAACTAATATTTTGTTGCATAAACCTTTAATTTTATAACAGCTTCACATCTTGGCAGCTTGAAGCAATAAGGGCTCTAATTGTTTCTTTAGGAACTTTTTGTCATTCACATTTCAACATGTTGAAAAAATCTACCTTATTGGAAAACTCTTTTGTTCTGATACATGTGTCCAACACCTTCCACATATGTTCTATAGGGTTCAAGTCCGGACTTTGACTTGGCCATGGCAAAACATTATCTTTTTCTGTTAAATATATAGTCTATTATACAATGTGAACGATGTTTAGGATCATTATCATGCTGAAAACACCATTTTCGAGGCATTTTCTTTCTAGCATATGCTTATCCAATATTTCCCTGTACTCAGAACCTTTTGTTACACCCTCTATATGCACTAATGGACCTACGCTCTTAGTGGAGAAGTACTCCCATACAATGGCATTCTCCTCTCCATGTTTTACAGTAGGAACCTGGTCAACGAACATATTGAATACCATGAGGAGACACTAAATTATATTTGCTCTCATAACCCCATAATACTCTTGACCATTCCTGCTGTGTCCAGTGACAATGTTCTTTTGCAAAGGCAAATCTCTTCTGTCTGTTGCGAGGACCTCTGAATGGTTTCTTGCATGGGCAATGAGTTGTCAAATCCTCATCCTTTAATCTATGCTTTACAGTAGATACATGGACGTGTACTCCATAATGCTGCCTCATTGATTTGTTATGCTGACTTTCGAGGATCTGTTAATGGTTACCTTCTATCTATTCTGTCTATTTTTTTTCTTTTTTTAAAGACAATCCTGTTGTGATTTGTTGTGTACATGTCCATGGACTTGGTAACATTTGTTCCAAACAGATACAAGTTGTCTGGATGTATGAAAAATATGAGCAACCTCTGCTTGTGATTTCCCTCCTTGCAAAGAACGTATTACAGCCTCCCGGAACTCTACACAGTATTCTTTACATTGAGATGGTGGCATTTGAAGAACACTTCACAATTTGTCTGAAACACATACAGAATAAAACTTCAGAAAGAGAACTCTAACAATTTTTATCAACAGACTTTTGAGCTAGCTGTGCTATGTTAATGCCCCATTTACAAGACACTTACCTAGAAGTGTTAGACTCTGTTGTATTGTAGTAAGCACTGTTACCCACCTGCATCCTTGTACAATACACTTGGGTCGAATGTGTTAGTAGATACTTGGGAGTTTTTACAGGATTCTATGGTATTGCCAAAACATGTTATTCATTTCATTCAAAAACTGTATGACAAGATAAATTTTGAAGAATGCTTATATTTTAAACATTTTTAATAACTTAAATACTTTGGAGTTAGAGAAATGAAACTCAGCAGATCATTACGTTCTTATACCCATAGTGCATGAGAATTGAAGCCCCTAGTATAAACACTGTAGAAAACCTAAATTTTGCCTATCACCCCCTTAATGGAAAGTGTGTGTAGAGACAATTTGAAAATTTGTATAAACGAACCCACAAGCTAAGCTGCATTGATACCATACTCATAAATATATCTGAAAATAAATGGGAAACAAATATAGCAACAGCAGGGATAACGGATAATTATGGTCAAAGTACATGTAAAATGAGAAGTGCAAAAAATATTTTTGAATTCAAAAGACAAATAAGCCACATTTGGGTAAACTTAAAACTTTTTTCAGAAGTAAACTGGGATGATAAATATAGAGCTGAGGAGACTACCATAAACACACAATTTTAATAATATAATACTATAGCGGGAGTACCAGGTCTCTGCAAGCTGTCTGCTGCGTTCGCTGGAGTCTCGTTCCGGGCTGCTTCTGTCGAAGCTGATTCCACTCCTAACAATGGTAATTAACTAAGCTCTCAGGGTTCTTATGTGGGTGAGGCTAAATTATGAGAGTTGCATTCCCCTTTGTATAAACTCATTTATTTTACTTTCCCTTTTCAATAGTTAACGGACAGCTTAGCTTGGTTCCTTACAATAATAATGTAACTTAATCTCTTAATTGCAGTGACTTTAATGCTTTTCCCACCACCTAGCAGATTACAAATTACATGGGAATCTAACATCCCTAACACCCCCTACTCGGCACGTGGCCGCTTCGTCACACGCTTGAACACTAGTTCTGCACTGCACAACAACTTGCTTGAGAGGAAGCGCAGGCTGTTAGCGACGCTCTATTTATATGTCACAGGCATGATGCTAAGTTTGCCACCACAAAATGTAAGGCGACTCGTGATTGGTTACCACCCCGTCGCTGGGTGCCCACTATGAGAATGTTGTGGCTCAAATTCTCTAACAGTTCTTTCAGCCGACATCTCTAGGAAAAATTCAGTGTGTGTGTCCATCTCTTGCTTATTTTCCTAGTACCTGTGATCTTGGAACTTCAGTTGCTGCTCTGTCTCTTACATATATGTCTCTGCCTCTTTCCTTTTACCCTGACTGCCTAAACCCTGTGCAATCTTTCTCTGGAATTCCAGTTAGCCGGCCGTTCACTAATTACCCTTGTATAATACCTGTTCTTGACCTGATCCGCAAAGCGGTCCTGAGCTGTTTCTGACATGTCTTTAAATATTACATCTGTACAATTCTTATTATTGATGTTACATACATATCCCTAATCTAACAATATTGATTATCTGTACATGTCATATTCCCTTACAATACGACAGGGTTTAAATGCTAATATACATTGAGCATAAAAAAAAATGTATAAGCAAGGAAAGAAAAATCTGATGTGTTCCATTCACTGAGTTTTTCTACATCTCTGCAACAAATAATTGTTAGAAATATATGCATAAGCTTTCACGGCCGGTGTCCATGGTTTTAAAATTTTCGGGCTGTTATGCCGTGGTCTGTAGGTTAAAATATGTTCAGTTAAAATATTTCTACCTAACATTTCGTCTCTGTCTGTGGGGGACATCTTCAGAGGCACTGCACTCACGTCGCTAACTCGGAAAGAATTGCATCAGTGCAGGTTACAGCCAGTATATATACTCGGGCACTGGTAGGCGGGGTCAAGTGGACAGGTTCTGGTTTGTTTATTTGGCCTGGAGGTTGCGGAGCTGGGAAAGTATAGGAAACCAGGTGGAGTTTAAGTCCTTCGTCTTTGTTGAAGTTGTTGGTATTCTTATAAATCTCAATGGCCTCTCTGTATAGGTAGAAATATTTTAACTGAACATATTTTAACCTACAGACCACGGCAAAACAGCCCGAAAATTTTAAATTTTAAAACCAATTGTTAGAAAGCTTGTGCTTCTATTTGCTTCACGCTAATCAAGAAAAAATTAGCAGAAATAGTCTTATTACTTGCTTCCTTGTACATAGAAGCGAAAAAAGGGAGTACCATAGCTTAAAGTGATAGTCAAAAGCTGGTTGCTATGTGATTGAAGATCCTTTGCTTGTATGGACTGGAGATCCTTTCCTGTATGAAAAAAGTATGTTTTCCAAAGCTGAAAACAAAAGCAAGGGATATCTCAAAACAATCAACTCCACGAAAAAAATGTATATGACATAAATTGTGTGTTTTAATGTGCACAACATTTTTTGTGTGGTAAGTTTTCGGCCATTTCTTATGTTTATGCAGTTATGCAAAATTCCGTAAAATTCATCCAGAATAAATTAGTCTTCAGAGGATATTCCCAGAAAATTCAAGATATACATGTTATTTGTCAGGTAAATATCTTTAATATATGATATTTTCATCCAAATTGTCAGAACCATTTTTGAGAAAATAAAAATTTTCGAAAAAAGTTCCACATAAAGGGTAGTTGGGGTAGGGGATTTTCTTGAAAATCTTCGTGTCACATCCTTGGAAGATATCGGACTTAAATACCAAGTTTGGTATTTAACAGTCTTTTCATTTTTGAGCTATACTGTCCACAAACACACACACATGCACACACATACACGACCTTTTTCCAAAAATGCTTTTTTTTTTGGATTTAGGGGGACTCAGACATGTATTTCCAGTGAAATCTCAGTATGGAATTTTGGGTGGAATGTAATACCTTTTCTATACTCTATGTACATAGTATGTGTAGAGAAAGTAATAATCAGAATGAAAATGTTGCTAAAATTTGGGAAGAGAACAATAAGAATCCTAATAATATAGGTCATATCTTTAACAGCTGCACTATTAATGTAGCAAATCAAATGCAAAAAAACCAACATTTAATTAATTCACCAAACTTAATAAAACTGTTGGATCAAATTCACTCATTGGCTAAAGCTAAAGACAAAAAAATTTAGTGGATTTGATGAAACATCTAATGAAATACTAAAATACCCTAAGTGTGAAATGGTGATGTTCCTAATATAGTAAATACATCACTAAATCAAGGTAAATTTTAAAGCAAGTAATTGTTAGGCCATTATATAAACAATAAGACAAATACAGAAAATTACAGGCCAATTACATTGTTTTTGTTTCTTACTTTCTCTATACGAACTATGCACATAGTGTATAGAGAAGGTATTGCACTCCACCAAAAATTCGATACCGAGATTTCACCGGAAATATATATTTTAGGGTCCCCAATACCCAAATAAAGCATTTTCACAAAAAGGTCCGTGTGTGTGTTTGTGTGTCCGTGTGTCTGTGAACATGACTCAAAAACGAAAAGTCGGTAAAATACCAAACTTGGTATTTAAGTTTAGTATGTTCCAAGGATACGACACAAAGATTTTGAGAAAAATTCCCCCACCCCAAACTACCCTTTACATGGAACTTTTTTCAAAAATTTTGATTTTCTCAAAAATGGCTCTAACGATTTTGATTAAAATTTCATATATTAAACATATTTACCTGACAAATGAAATGTATATTTTGAATTTTCTGGGAATAGGCTCTGAAAAGTAGTTTATTCTGGATGAGTTTTACTGAATTTTGAATAACTACTAAACCTTAAGAGATAGGCAAAAACTTACTACACAAAAAATGTAGAGCACGTTAAAACACACAATTTATGTTATATACATTTTTTTCGTGAGTTCGTCGTTTTTGAGACATTCCTTATTTTTGGTTTCTGCTATGAAAAACGTATATTTTTCTCATACAGGAACTTGTCAACTCCGATCCATATAAACAAAGGAACTTCATTGACATAGCAACCAGCTTTTGACTATCACTTTAACCTATGGTAGTCCCTTATTTCGCTCCTACTTACAAGGAAGCAAGTAATAAGAGTATTTCTGCTTATTTTTTCTGATTAGCATAAAGCAAATAGAAGTATAAGCTTTTTAAGAATAATTTGTTGCAGGCATATAGAGAAAATCATGTGAATGGTACACATCAGATTTTTTTTCTTCTTTTCTAAAATAATAGAAAGTATTATTTTAAACAACTGAATGTTATATCTGAGTGATAATTAGGTTTTCAAAAACTAAAATCAATACTAAATACAATAGATAAAGTAAATAGTACTAATGAGTCAAAAACCTCTGAAACACTGTGCAATGTTTTTCCACTGGGAGTGTGGACACACGATTCAGCACTGCTGCTGTAAACAAGGTCATGCTTCTGATGCAGTTTTGCTCTGCTCTGGAGGAACAACATTGAGTTGACAGTGATACGGTATAGTTCAGTTATTGCAAGTGATTTATTATTTTGTCGTGTTAGTCACAAGGTGTATTATGGCTCAGTATATTTTCTACTGCACGTTTATTTATTTATGATTCCTCTGTATTAACTCAGTCAGCTCGCCAAGTGAAAGTATAATTTGCAGAAAGATTGAGGAGAAAGAGCTAGAGGGTCAATTTTTTTCAAGTCAGCTATTAAGCGAAAACAACTTTGCCCCCTTTTTTTTTAGAGAAGAAACGGGGTGCATGATCTTGCCTTTTTACTTTCTCTATACGCACTATGTATATAGTGTATAGAGAAGGTACTGCACTCCACCAAAAAATTCGATACCGAGATTTTACCGGAAATATATGTTTTAGGGTCTCCTGTATCCAAAAAAAGTATTTTCGGAAAAAAGTCTGTGTGTGTGTGTGTGTGTGTGTGTGTCCGTGTGTCTGTGAACACGATAACTCAAAAACGAAAAGTCGGTAAAATACCAAATTTGGTATTTAAGTTTAGTATCTTCCAAGGATGCGACACGAAGATTTTGAGAAAAATCCCTCCACCCCAAACTACCCTTTACATGGTACTTTTTTTTCGAAAATTTTGATTTTCTGAAAAATGATTCTAACGATTTTTATTAAAATATTGTATATTAAAGATATTTACCTGACAAATAAAATGTATATTTTGAATTTTCTGGGAATAGCCTCTGAAGACTACTTTATTCTGGGTCAATTTTACGGAATTTTGCATTGCTGTTAAACTGTAAGGGATGGACAAAAGCTTACCACACACAACCACTTTAAAACACACAATTTATGTTACATACATTTTTTCGTGGAGTTGATTGTTTTTGAGATATTCCTTGTTTTTGGTTTCAGCTATAAAAAATATACCTTTCTCATACAGGAATGAACTCGTGTCCATACAAAGGAACATCAGTCACATAGCAACCAGTTTTTGACTATCACTTTAACCTATGGTACTCCCTTATTTCGCTTCTACTTACAAAAAAGCAAGTAATAAGACTATTTCTGCTAATTTTTTCTCGATTAGCAGGAAGTAAATAGAAGTATAAGCTTTTTAACAATAATTTATTGCAGAGTTGTAGAGAAAGTCATGTGAATGGAACACATCAGATTTTTTCAACAAGACTCTGCAACAGTTCATATGGCCAAACTTTCTATGAGAACAATTGTAAGTGTGTTTCAGAAAAAAATTATTAGTAGAAACTTGTGGCCATCTCAGTCCCCCGACTCAACCCACTACGATTTCTGCCTAGGAGGTAAATTAAAAGATAAAGTATACAAGATAAACCCACATACCCTGGAAGAATTAAAATCAAATATTCGCCAGGAAATTGGCAGCATTCCCAAGGTGAACTACGGCAAATGATGGATGGTTTCCTAAAGTGCTGCAAAAAATATATGGTCAACAATTATGGCCAGTTCCGGCATCTCCTTTCATAAAATTGATAAGTAAAGCCTTTAAAAGTAGTTTTAAAAATGTATGGTTGCATTTGCGCCTTTCTATGACAGTCACAGACAGCAAACGCCGAGGACGTAGACAGGCAAAACACTGCACAGCCGATTCGTACTTTTTTGATCCATTCATAATTATAATATATGCTAAATAATTATGAAAATGTAGTTACCATCGTTTTAGATTTGTCAAAAGCTTTTGATTGTATAAATATATATTTATTAATAAATAAACCAAAAATTATGGAATTTGGGGATTAGCAAACGATTGGAACAGCTCATATATAAAAAACAGAACTCAATATGTAAAATAAACTACAGAAACAAAGCTGAAACAATGGAAAAAAATAAAATTGCACTATTATCAGAGTTCCAAAGGGTTCTAAGCTATATCCATATTTATTCTTAGTATATGTGAAGAAACTTTTGATTTGATACAAAAAAAATGGAAGCTTAGGCATTGAGCACAGATGACATGACAATAATTAAAGGAGAAAACATAACTGAGGTGGATGCAAAAGTAAATTCAATACAAAAAATTGTGCAAGAGTATGATGCTAGTTTATATATGATACTAAACATTAAAAGAACAATTATAGTTTAGAAGCAGTTGCAAATATACAATTTCATTAAATTAGGTTAATTACCTCAGAACTAGTTTCAAGAAATCATTTCATCGACAGCTGATTGCACTCATTAATTAATTCTATATCCTCAAAAGTTTTCTTTTTCTTTAATTTTAAATTAAAAAGTTTTTTAATGTCTTTCTTACCATCAAATGCTATAGAACCATCTTTCCAATTCAGCATCAGCATCAGCTGATGATGAGGAAGTAATTCCTTGAAACTAGTTCTGAAGCAATTAATCTAATATAATGAAATTGTATATTTGCAACTCTTCTGAACTATAATAGTGAATAATCTCAATATGTCTCTCAATTCAAAAACGATGATTAAAAGAAGAATTTGGATAAATTTTGAATTGAAAAAGAACTAAACAATTAGCAACAAAACAAAAATAAATGGAGATTTTTTTTTTTGTAGCTTAACATCCTTAAACCTGGTGGGTCATATCAGACGATGAAATTGGTGAAATGTTGCTCAAATGGTCTCGGGGTCCATGGAGCTTAAAGTTACTCGACATTCGTCTTCTCAGGATAAGGGAAAACCCCCAAAAAAAAAACTT
This sequence comes from Hymenopus coronatus, assembly GCA_030762935.1. NCBI lineage: Eukaryota > Metazoa > Arthropoda > Insecta > Mantodea > Hymenopodidae > Hymenopus > Hymenopus coronatus. The sequence continues at coordinate 36,761,105 of CM060893.1, forward strand.
ATCTGGGTAACTCACCCCAAGCGAGATTTGAATTTATGACCTGTTGAATGTGAGGCACGCACGCGCGCGCACACACATACGCATGCACACACACAGATATATAAAGAAAAATGGAATATTTATGGGTTCAGCTAAGCAGTAATGGAAGGTGGCATGATCAAAAGAAAGCAGTTTTGGCTAAGGATAAAATTGCCATGAAGGGGATAAGAGCATACTTATTTGAAATAGCAGGGATCAAATCAAGTGGTTAGAGAAAGTTTACAGGGCAATAGTGGAAGCCAAAATATTATATGGGATAGAAGTTTGGGTTATGATGAAGGGTGGCAAGGAGTGGACTTAATACACAGAAGCTTCCGTTGGTTAATTATAGATTTACCAGCTACATCACCAAAGGGAGTGGCACAGTTGGAACTATGTAGAATGAGAAGTAAAGGTATAATAATTGAAAGATTGCTAAAGTTTTGGCATCGGGTTTGATTATTGGAAGATCAAAGTATAGTTGAAGGGGTAAGAGCCATAATGGGAAAAATCGATTTTTCATTTTTTATACACTCACCCCATCTTGTTAGAATGCTGACTTAGATACTTGGTAAATGGTTTTGGCTGGTCCAAATCCCTCATATAATGATAAAACTGGTGACTAGAAAAAACACTCTCAAGCAATTTACAATTCGCTTGAGAGCTATAGTGGGCTAAATCCGAATAGCCATTGACATCCGAGTTTTCCATCACATGACTAGGCCGAGAACATGGCAGACGTTATGTAAAGTTCTACAAAGTGTAGGAAACGTATGAGAAATTTTAATCAGTGGGCAAAAAATGGTAGAAAAACAAAAAGAAATAAAGGTAATGCTTATTGACTGTAAGTGGGAAACATATATAAGCAAAATGTGCATTGACAAAGACTGTAAATGTGGGTTGCAATGTTTCAACTTGCTGGATTGGTTCAAATTTTTAACATAAAGAAATGCCAAGGAACTGGCAATGTAGATGAAAGTCATAAACAACACTCGCGCACATATTTTATTAAGTAGGCCTATCATAACATCTATGCTGTAAAGTTTTATATATATATATATATATATATATATTAAACACTTATTATATACTAACAGTATATTTTTATACTCATAGGTTCCATGAGTGATTGAATAAACATGCCATATTATAGAAATTCTTTGTAATTTTAAAGGTTATACTATCTTATCAGGTATATAATAGTTTCAGCTCTAGACATAACCTCACTCTCGATTTAAATTATAAACATTTTTAGTTTTCTGTATTCCTATGTATACTGATACAGAATGTACTTCTGTTGTTCTAGGGTGAAAGCATGCCAGAGTATGCAAAACTACATTTCTAAATCTATATATGGTATTAATAATGGACGATTGTCACGTATATTCTCAAAGCAGCTGAGTGCGACTTCTCCAGTTGCTCTCCAACATAGTCAGGAAACAAGATTCCTGAGAGTAGTAGCAGAGCACATACAAAGTTTTCCAACTGAGATGAGTCACTATTCGTTTAGATAATGTAAACTTCAATATTTGTCACAAGCTTATTCCTTAGTAAAATGTATCAACTTTACTATAAAATGTGCATGGAAAAGAAATTGTCCCTAGTTAAAGAATGGAGTTACAGGCATGTATTTAACACTAAACTGAATTTATTTTACAAGAAGCCAAAAAGCACTACCCTAAGTGCGATAAAATGAATGTTAGTGTGACTTTGGGTGAAGAAACATTGATCTAAAACTTGAATGGGAGCTACACGAGAGACATACAGAGAAGCCTCAAAGTGAGAAGAGATAAGGCATTAAAAACTCAAAAAGTGCTAATGTTCATACTATAATTTTTAACATGGAGCAGACATTCTGCTACCTCTTCTCACCACCAATGTGTATTTTTACAAAAGGAAATTTTGGGTATACAATGTAGATAGATTTATTATCAGCCTGAAGAAATGCAGATTCTATGGCATCGTCAAAATACAATGAAATTTTGTTACATTTGAATTTAAATATGTACAGAAATTGTAAAAAGAATAATCCAAAATAGTTTTCTGCCAGTGCCAGACTCCTTCCCACTTCTACAGAATGGGACCTGTAATGACAAACACAAAATGGTAGTATCTGTACAAGAGAAATATGGTTGCAAGATGATGATGATGATGAAGTTATAGTTATCTAATTTGTATTCTGTGGAACAAGTTAAGAGTTTCTGATTGAAGTATTCATTAATAGTGAGTGCTAAATGACTTGAGATGGTTCTTAACGGGCATGCTTAAATTTTTTGGATTAAGTTCTTTAATACTGTTTGGAAGATGGTTGTATAAATTTATACCCTGATGTGATATAGACTTAAGACACCTGGTGAGCCACAGGCATGATATTCCCCTCGTTTCAAACAAAAAAGGTCTATAGCCTGTTCTTCAATGAACAGACAGTGACAGGGCTGACTATGGCTGTTGGGTGACACAGGGATAATTAAGTGGTGCACCACCTCATTTCCACAGGGAGATCAGAGCATTTTTAAACCAATAACTTCCACAATGATGGATGGGACGTGGAACGGAACGTGATCTGATAATCTTACCATGTTCACCATATCTTAAACCATGCGACTTCCTGTGGGGATGTTAAAGATCAGGTGTTTGTTTCTCCTCAACCAGTGGAACTGAAGCAGCGTATCCGAGTCACCTTCAAAACCATCACCAGTTGCCATGTTGATTATGTATGGGAAGAGATGGACTATCAAACAGATGTGTGTAGTGACAAAAGGCACACATGTCGAACATTTGTAACTGCGACAATCATTTAGAATAACCCTGTATGTGTGTGCGTGCCGAGGACAATTTTATGACAGTGGGTGAAGCTGTGGGACACCAATGCCACTAAGGAGATTCTTTGAAGCTCTTGAACCTACAGGAAAACAGCATCAAATTTACAAAGAAAACATCATCCTACCCTTTCTAGACCTCAAAATAGCTTCAAATTTGGAATACACACATGTGGGCAATTGCATTAAGAAAACTGGTTGCCACCCAATTTCATATCAACTAGCTGTCTTCAGAAGCTTGATCCACAGAGCGTCCCATTGAGCAAGGAGTTGGAAATGGCAATGCAAAATGGATTTAATCCTGACCTCATAAAGAAAATGCTAAAAAAGAAAGAAAACCTTAAGGAAATTTTGCTAACTACATTAACATAATATCAAATACAAAGTGGAAATACAAAAGATTTACCTACCACATTTGGGATTTCAGAAAATTTCAAGAAATCTTCAACAAAGTCAACATAGACTATCCGTAAAATAAATTCAGCCTGAAGAACATTCTAAAGAAACCTCTTAAAAATACAATTCAGAGCACATTAAAATTCGGAATCTACTAGATTGTTGAAGATTGTGAGAAATACTACATAGGCAAAATGAAAAGAAACTTGGAAATCAGATTAAAGGGACACAAGAAAAACATAAAACTGTGTCACATCATTTTTGGACAGAAAGTCACAACATTAGGTAAAATATAAAATTATTAAAACACTAGCGTCACCAATAGAATTGGAACATCCGAGAGAAATAAACATAATAAAAAACAGCAATTATGTAATACATTTTTGAAATCCTGCCACTGAATGAAGTGTTAAAACTTTCAATCCCCAACACCAGATGGCAATAAGATTGGAAACACCAGGATGAATGTTCTTGAAAAAGTTTCAATATTTTCAACTATATTAAGTGAAGGCGAGTGTAAGTAAGTGTTTGCTAGAGTTTAACGCCCGCTTTAACTACGTATGGCACCGCAGGCGGTGACACTGATGATACATGAATGAAGATGGAGCACCGGTGGAATGCTATGGTGGGGGAAACCGGAGAACATGGAGAAAACCCACCCCAGTGCCGCTTTGTCCACCACAAATCTCACATACGGTCGCTTGGGTTCGAACCCAGACTGTCTAGGTGAGAGGCGAGTGGTCTAGCCACTTGGCCACGGCGCAGCCTGTAAGTAAGTGTGACTCAGCATTACTCCAATTTGTTGTATGTTAGTTTCTAAAGTTTATATGTTTGATTGTGGTTTTTCTTGAAAATAAGTATAATACGAATAAATGTGGTACAGCACTATGACACAAAATGGCGGTGTCACAAAGTTGCTCTGTATTCTTTGAATTTATTAATTTTGATTTCTCTGTTTTAGGGTATAACATGCCTGGAAAATCCAGAAGGGAGGTTGTATAACCTTACTATCAAAATTACACAGACAATAAGCTGGAGGAAGCCTCAAATGAAAGTAAATAAAATAACATTTCCTTACAGAAAGCAGCTAAAAAGTTAGCTTGTTTGAATAATCTATTGTAAATTTATAAAATATAACATTCATCAACGAACACCACAGCGTCATGAAGGTAAGAAAAAATGATCCTTACAGATTCTTCAACAGTAGCTTCGATAAACAAAATATCAAGAAATATCTAAAACTGGAAGAAAAAAGAAAAAAACATGGGTGCAGACATTCATTTCATCAATATCTGCCAAGTAATGCCTAAGTTTGTAAGAAGAATCATAAAACTCAGAAGCAACACTCCCCAACAAAAATCAGCAGATAAAAAAGTAATGCTCCTTGAATGAAACAAACACTATGCAAAATTACACCAACTTGACCCAAAAACATACGATCTCCATCTAAAACTTACAAACACTATTGGTTACATTGCATGGCAAAATTTACTTATTAACTTCCTACTGATTTTAAGCAAGAAAATGAGCAAGAAAACACAAAAACTAAAGAAGAAACTATACAATCTGTGTTTACAACAAAACAAAACATCAACACCTAACCTCAAAAAGAAAACTCACCACACAAAAACACTCCATCTAACCAAGTTGTGAACATGTCCAGTCAAACATTCACCAACAATGAGATTTCATTACTTAATCAAGGCCTAAAAACATGTATAACCTACTCGAACCAAGCAGAAGACCTAATAGCAGACAAAGAAATAGCTTATGCAGACTTAAAAGATGATAAAACTGCCATTAAAAATGAAAAATGAAATAGTACTTAAAAATCACAATCACACCAGAAATAACTTTCCAAATAAAAATATCCTCCAGAACCTAAAATCCAAACCAGTAATATACACCAAAGGAGATAAAAGCAACTCAATAATAATATTAGATAAATCCGAGTGTTGAAAATATGTTGCAAGATAATATTTTCACAGAAATCAAAACAGATCCATTGAAGCAATGCAAGAAAGACTACAACCTTACCATAAAAGCAACCAAAACAGCACAGTAAACAGACTGAACCCAAACCACCTAATTTTACCCACGCCCTCCGTGGCGTAATGGTTATCATGCTAACTTCATATACCCAAGGTTGCAGGTTCAAACCCGGTGGAGGAGGATGGATTTTTTCGGGTGTAAAAAATCCTTAGCATGGCTTCCTTTGGAAGGGAGTAAAGCCGTTGGTCCCGTGTCGTTGAACATAAAAGAACAAGCCTGATAGAGAGGCCTCTGAGCAAAATTAAGCAGTCTTTTACGCCCAATTTAGAATGGGATGCTGAGAACCACAGTAGTTAAAGAGCGTCCATAAAAACCACGCCACTTACATTTTTTTAATTTTACCCAGACTTTATGCCCTTCCAAAAAGCCATAAAACTGGCAATGCCATGGGACCAATTGTCAAAAATTTAGATTCCCCTACATACTGTCTCTCAAAATGGTTAGTGCAGAAGTTCACATCATTACCAAAATATCCCAGCTTAAGCATAAAGAACTCACAGGATCAAATTAACAAAATCTCCATACTGAAAATAAAACCTGAAGACAGCTTAGTATCCTTCGACAAACATACCCATTCCTCAGATGTCAAAACACATGGAAAGCTGGCTAACCCACAGTAAAATAAAAAAAGGAGAATTACATGACTACCTAAACTTAACTAAACCTTGCCTAGAACAGAATTACTTCACCTTGAACAACATAACATACCAATACACTACAGGCCTTACAATGGGTAACCCAATTTCACCACTTCTGGCAGATCTTGAAACACACATAACCTCAGCATTTCCACACATCTTCAAGACTTGGCATAGACATATTGATGACATCTTTGCCATTGTCCCCAAACATTTCATACAGGACTCTCTCAAATTACTCAACATACAATAGAAAACAATACAGTTCACAATAGAAATAGAAACAGATTCCATTTCTAGATATGAAAATAATCAGAAAAAGCAACAAACTGTCCTTTGGTATCTACCACAAACCCACACATTTCAACAACTATATAAAGAATTATGGCCACAATCCTATAGCTCACAAACATGCAGTATTCAATAGCCTCACCCATAGACTGGTCTTCACACCATTAAAGGATGAAGAATACAACACAGAATACAAACATATAATACCTACTGCAAGAAACAATGGCTTCAACCAAAAATTAATAGACAAAAAAGTCAAACAATGGAAATCAATCACAGAAACCACAAAATTGAGCCCTGCAATAGATAAACCTTGCTTCCAAAAGTTTACTTATCACCCAAAACTACACCACAATTTTAAAAAAAATATTAAAAAAACATAAAATCACGCTTGTCCCCCAGAATAAATTCAGCTTACAAAAAATGCTCTGCAACAACCAAAAAGACCAAATCCTAGAACATAAAAAATTAGGAATCTACAAAATAAATTGCGCAGATTGTAACAAATTGGTAAAAGAAAAAGACAACTTGAAACAAACTTAAAGAACACATGAGAGCAGTAAAATACAAACTGACAATTCAGCCATTGCTTGTCTACGAACCATGAAATAGTACCTAACATACACCTTATAAAACCCGCCAGATATGCGGCAGAGCTCAACATCCGGGAAAAAATGCATATCATTAAAAACCAATGCCATGTATTCAACTTTGAATTGCTGCCAAAAAATATATTGTGGAGGTTCGTCACTCAGCCACCAGGGACCGTCACACCTCAACATAAAACACCCTTTGGAAATTCAGTTGGAAGCCATCGACAATGATGCCCATGTGGCTTCGAAACAGTCAGGAAAAATTCTATGTAAGTGATACTTAAGTGTTACAAACCCAACTCAAAAATATTCTATAACATTAATATTAATTACAAACTGATTAGCTTTGGTAATTATTTTATTCTTATACATTTAATTTATTTTTATGTATAGAACCACAGAAATGCTTTATGGCTCAAGTTGAAAGAAAACATGCCACTTTAGAACATCCAACTTATTTTCTAAAACTGATGAGCTGTCTCTAGAGTCCCATGTATTGTAATGTCTAATTATATTTCCCTGTTATGCCCTAAAGCATTCAATCTCGGGTGCACAGTGAAAGCCTTTCTGGACCATATGGAATGCCTTTTTTCAAAACAATATCCCAGGTGTTAACTGGCAAATTCCTTCCTGGGTCACCATAATATTCTATCATAAAAATTTGTGCAAAATATGTCAATTTCAAGAGCAGGTTATCAATAGCTTTTTTAACCATTTGCAAATTTAAATGAATGGAGTTTCCTAAGTCAATATAAGGAAGTATCAAAACACCAATCTCGTAGATAACCCAAGAAGTACCAAAGTGGTCGTCTCCTTAGCGCGGTGGTAGCGCAGCTGCCTACCAAGCGGGAGACCTGGGTTCGATCCCCAGTACCGGCGTGGGGATTTTTCCCCTGCTGGGAGACCTGGACTGGGGTGCACTCAGCCTCGTGAGGTCCCTGGGGGGCCAATTGAGGAGCTACTTGATGAAGAAGTAGCGGCTCCAGGTCGTGAGGACCGCATTAACCGGCCGGGAGGGTCTCGAGGCGCTGATAACGTCTCACCCTCCAATACTGCACCCCATCCATGACGTCTGTAGTAGACCGAGATAGGGGACGCAGCGGCTGGGTGGTAGGCCAAGGTTCCCCGTGAGCTGTCGTGCCATGGAGTTATGTTAGTACCAAAGTAATTACAAAAAGAGGCACAAAGTACCCAGAAAAAATCAGGAACTCTACAAAAGCTTGTACTTTGATTATATTCTGCAGGAATACAGAGGGAGAGTTTGCTTCAGTACATGTGAATTATAGATCAAAGCATTTGTGGAATACTTGGACTGAAGATGACCCTGGAGGTGCAAGATACAATTGCTCTCCTTCTGGTTGGGTTGACTGTTGTATTTTCGAGAACTCCTTTGTTAATATAATGCTTCCTATATTCAGGAAGCAAGAAGGACTAAAGTCTTCATTGGAGATACTTCACAATTCATTTGAAATGGAAGTTGTTCAACATTGCAAATAAAATTAATATTAGATTTGGAGTGCTGCTTCCACAGTCACCATATTTACTGCAACCATTACATGTTGCATTCTTTCGCCCACTGAAGAGGCGTTGGAAAGCCATGTTGTCCAAGCGGAAAGAGTCTGCTGTTGGAATCAGAAGTGTCATGATACCAAAGCAGGAATATCCAGGCTTCCTCGAAAGGATGATGACAAAAATGGAAGAAAACGGAGAGAATCTGTAGTATGGAATTCATTTCCTAAATCAAGAAAAGTTACTGAAACATCTGAGCAGCCGTGTTAAAGAAGAAAAAGAAAAAGTTCATCAGAATGTAACTGAAAGCTTTATAGAGCACCCGGAAATAAAGAAGACAGAATTAGTTACCAGAGGAAAACGAGGAAAAGAACATTTAATGTCACATCAGGCAAAAGTATTAAAGAGGAAGATTTCCTATCCCTTCAGTGAATATTCCAGTTCCTGTTGAAAGCACAAAAAAACCAAAGAAGTTGAGTTGCAGAGCTCACAAACCAGTCAACACTTTTTTGAGAATGATGCAGAAAATGTAGTGTAAGTTGAATCACATGATATCTGGGAAGAAGAAGAATCTGATTTTGAAGCCCAGTGCAGACTTGAATTTATACTGTTTAGCAAAGATGACAAATCTATTGGAAGCTTTGTTATTGTAAATTATGAAGAAGATAATATTCAGGGATGATGATAAAAATTAGTATGAATTGATTGATGTAATGAACCATTAAGTCAAATTTGGAGTGCACATGCTAACAAAGATGAGATTTGCTATGAAAATAAGAAAATCATGTGCAAAATAAAAGTTCGAAGGAAGAGGGAAAACAAATGCTTGATGTTCCTGAAATATCCAATTTTTACTTTCTCTACACGTACTATGTACATAGTGTATAGAGAAGGTATTGCACTCCACCAAAAAATTTGATACCAAGATTTCACCGGAAATATATGTTTTAGGGTCCCCTGTATCCAAAAAAAGTATTTCCAGAAAAAGGTCCGTGTGTCTGTGAACACGTTAACTCAAAAACGAAAAGTCAGTGAAATACCAAACTTGGTATTTAAGTTTAGTATCTTCCAGGGATGCGACACGAAAGATTTTGAGAAAAATCCTCCACCCGAAACTACCTTTTACATGGAACTTTTTTCGAAAATTTTGATTTTCTAAAAAATGGCTCTAACGATTATGATTAAAATCTCGTATATTAAAGTTATTTACCTGACAAATAAAATGTATATTTTGAGATATTCCTTGTTTTTGGTTTCAGCTTTGAAAAACTTAACTTTTCTCATACAGGAATTTTTCAACTCCTGTAGATAAAAATAAAGAAACTTCAGTCACATAGCAACCAGTTTTTGACTATCACTTTAACCTCTGGCACTCCTTTATTTCGCTTCTACTTACAAGGAAGCAAGTAATAAGACTATTTCTGCTAATGTTTTCTCAATTAGCATGAAGTAAATAGAAGCATAAGCTTTTTAACAATAATTTGTTGCAGAGATGTAGAGAAAGTCATGTGAACACATCAGATTTTTTAGTCAAACTTTGCTACACTGTTCCCGTAAAAATGCTTGGTATGTAGTGATTAAATAGCACACCAATAAACATATTTAATGGTATTATTATATTACTATATTCATATTTTCCTATCCCTTTTTCCTAAAATTACTCAAAGTAATAATTTTGGTGTACCACTGTTACAGATGATAATTAATACCCGCAAAAGTAATAGGAGGGTTTGCACTACCCCACAAATGGGATGTAACTTTGTGACACTTTATCAAACTTTTAGTATTTGTCTCTATATGTAGTCATTGATGTTATGGTATTATACACCCATAATTATTACTAAAATTCTACAAATTTATATTCAGAAATATTTATCAACAAAAAAAATTAAAAAGTACCACAAAGTTGTCCTCGTTTACAGTGTCCTTTAACAATTATTACTTTCTCTATACATACTATGTACATAGTATATAGAGAAGGTATTGCACTCCACCCAAAAATGTAATACTTTGATTTCACCGGAAATATATGTTTTGAGACCCTCTGAATCCAAAAAAAGCATTTTTAGAAAAATGACCTTATGTGTGTGTCTGTGGGCAGCATAGCTCAAAAATGAAAAGACCGTTAGAAACCAAACTTGGTATTTAAGTTTGGTATCTTCCAAGGATGTGACATGAAGATTTTCAAGAAAATTCCCCCACCCCAAACTACCCTTTACACGGAGAAAATTTCGAAACTTTTGATTTTCTTAAAAATGGCTCTAACGATTTTGATTAAAATCTTGTATATATAAGATATTTACTTGCCAAATAAAATGTATATCTTGAATTTTTTGGGAATAGCCTCTAAAGACTACTTTATTCTGGATGAATTTTACGGAATTTTGCATAACTGCTAAAATGTAAGAGATGGTCAAAAACTTACCGCACAGAATATGTAGAGCACATTAAAACACACAATTTATGTTATTTACATTTTTGTTGTGGAGTTCATCATATTTAAGATATTCCTTGTTTTTAGTTTCAGCTTTGAAAAACATACTTTTCTCATACAGAAATTTGTCAACTCCTGTCCATACAAACAAAAGAACTCCAGTCACATAGCAACCAGCTTTTGACTGTCATTTTAACCTGTGCTACTCCCTTATTTTGCTTCTACATACAGGAAACAAGTAATAAGACTATTTCTGCTGATGTTTTTTCAATTAGCATGAAGTAAATAGAAGCCTTAGCTTAGGGATTTTTCTCAAAATGTTCCTGTTGCATCCCTTTCGTTTTTGAGTTATCGTGTTCACAGACACACACACACACTCACACACACAGTCATGGACGTTTTTCTGAAAAATGCTTTTTTTAGATAAAGGGGACCCTAAAACATACTTCCAATGAAATCTTGGTATCAAATTTTTTGTTGGAGTACAATACCTTATATATATATATACATGTACATAGTGTGTATAGAGAAAAATGGAGACTAAAGTGATTAAAAAAAAAATTGGTCAGTGCAGTGGCATAATAAATATTACCCAAATGTTGAGCCGGTTTGTGACTGAAATTGTATTTCATTTTTATAAAATTTAGAAAAAATTGCTGCATATTATTGTCAATATGAACTAAATATTTATTATGGCATGCTTGTTTGTTGATTACTGTGTTTTCTATCAAAAGATCACGTAAATATAATGTCAAGTAAGCTTCTATGTTTTAAAAACCTGACATGTTCCATTAACATAACCTTATCTACCTGTTCCACAAACAAACTTTCCTTACAAAAGATTATTCTTTTATTCACGTCATGCTAATCAAGATAAATATTGCCAGAATTGGTCTTATTAGTTGCTTCCTATAATGGAAATAAGGGAATACACAGGCTAAAGCGATACTCAAATCTTTTAAAAGCCAGTCACTAAGTGAAACAATTGAAATTTGGTTCTGTTTGCTTGCTCGGAGTAAACAAGAGAGAGACAATAAGAAAGAAAAAATTATAAGTACCTTAAAACTGAAACCAATAACTCGGAATATCTCAAAAATGGTTAACTCTAATAACTTTCTCTAGCTGTTCCAAATATACAAAAGATTATTTTATCTACATCATGCTAATTGAAATAAATATTAGCATAATTGATCTTATTATTGCTTCCTTTTAAGTAGAAGGTAAATAAGGAAATACATTAGCCTAAAGTGATAGTTAAATCCTTTAAAAGCGTGTTGCTATGTGAAACAATTGAGGTTTGGTTTGCTTTGTATGGTCCCATTTGGGGAAAGTACAAACCAATAACAAGTAATACCTCAGAAACAGTCGGTTCTATAAAAGAGCATGTAATACATAAATTATGTGCTTTAACAATATCTACATTTGTTTTGTGGTAAATTTTTTTCCATATTATACGGTTACCATATTATGCAAAATTCATCGAGAATAAAAAGCTGTTCAGAGGCTATTCCCAGAAAATTCAAGATATAAATATTATTTGTCATGTAAATATCTTTAATATACAATATTTTAATCAAAATCATTAGAGCCATTTTTAAGAAAATAAACATTTTCGCAGATAAAGGGTAGTTGGATGGGGGAATTTTCTTAAAAATCTTGATGCCACATCCTTGGGTGATACTAAACAAATACCTAGTTTGGTCTATAAAGGAGTTTTCAGCTATGCTGTCCCAAAAAAACAAACCACATACGCACATATCTTCTTTTTTAAAAAAAAATAATTCTGGAATCAGGGCACCTCAAAATATGTATTTCTGGTGAAATATTCACATCAAATTTTTGTTGGAATACAATACCTTCTCTATGCATTATGTAAATTGTACATATGAGCTAGAGAAAGAAAAATGTACAGTTTTACCAGTTATACAAAACTGATCGAGAATGAAGCAGTCTTCAGAGGCTATTCCCAGAAAATCAAGATATGCATATTGTTTGTCAGGTAAATGTCTTAAATGTGTGATATTTTAATAAAAATTGTTAAGAGGCATTTTTGAGAAAATCTAACATTTTCTGAAAATGTTCCATGAAAAGGGGAGTTGTTGGAGGGGGGATTTTCTTAAAATCTTTGTATCACATCCTTGGAAGATACTGAACTTAAATATGTTTTTTTGTTTTTGAGTGATACACATGCATAAACACAGAGGTTTCTAAAAATACTTCTGGTGAAATCTCAGTATCGAATTTTTGGGTGGAATACAATACCTTCTCTATCCACTCTGTACATTGTATATACAGGCTAGAGAAAGCAAAAATTAATTGACTATTGGGCATTTTAAATTGTTTTGTCATAATTAGCTAAGTTTATAAACTGGAAAATAACTAGTAAGTGTTTTCATTTTCATGAGTCCACTAAAGAAGAGAGAGAGAGGGGGAGGGGGAGGGGGAGAGGGGAGGAGAGGAGAGAGAATGGAAATTACAGTTCAATTTCCTTGGAACTAGACTGGCCAGAATGAAATCAATATGGAGCTGCATTTGCTCCAAACAAGCCTTTAGAATCAAAACAGTATTACAATGAAGCCTTCTTTATTAATGGCATTTGCATTTTATAAAATGTCACAAAAGGTCAGTTTAAGTTCAAATTTCAATGCTTTTCAAACAATAAAAAATGCTTCTTTCACATTATGTTTGCAGTTTTAATATTATTGGCAAAATTAATATAACACAGCAACAGTTAATGATTAGGTGGACTGCATTGTCGAGTCCAGAGTAATAGCCAACTACATTGAACATTTACTTTTCCACGCCACACCCTACATTGTTGCGGGTAGACATCAATAATATAAAATGTGTTGCCAGCAATCTTTACTCTTCATCAAAACGATAAAAAAATGTATGCCAATAGGTTATTGGCACATTTGGACATTTTGGCCTTCTACTTTATCTTAAAAAAATCTAATGTGTTCCATTCACATGAATTTCTCTACATATCTGCAACAAATTATTATTAAAATGCTTGGGCTTCTATTTACTTCATGCTAATCAAGAAAAAATTAACAGAAATAGTCTTATTACTTGCTTCCTTGTAAATAGAAGCGAAATTAGGGAGTAGTCTAGGTTAAGGTGATAGTCAAAAGCTGGTTGTGATGTGACTGAAGTTCTTTTGTTTGTATGGACAGGAGTTGACAAATTCCTATATGAGAAAAGTATGTTTTTTAAAGCTGAAACCAAAAAGAAGGAATATCTAAAAAATGATCAATTCCAAGAAAAAAATGTATATAACATAAATTGTGTGTTTTAACGTGCTCTACATTTTTTGTGTAACATGTCTTTGTCTATCTCTTAAGGTTTAGCCATTATGCAAAATTCCGCAAAATTCAACCAGAATAAAATAGTCTTCAGAGGCTATTTCCAGAAAATTCAAGATATACATTTTATTTGTCAGCTAAATAAATATCTTTAAGATATGAAATTTTAATAAAAATCGTTAAGAGCCATTTTTGAGAAAATAAAAATTTTCGAAAAAATGTCCATGTAAAGGGTAGTTTGGGGGGGGGATTTTTCTCAAAATCTTTGTGTCGCATCCCTGGAAGATACTAAACTTAAATACGAACTTTTGGTTTTTGAACAATCGTGTTCACACACACACACACGGACCTTTTTCTGAAAATGCTTTTTTTTTATACAGGGGGACCCTAAAACATGTATTTCTAGTGAAATCCCGGTATTGAATTTTTAGGCGCACTTGAATACCTTCTCTATACACTATGTACATAGTATGTGTAGAGAAAGTAAAAAGTTGGGATGGAAGCTCAAAACAGACTGTCCCAGCTAGAGTAGAGCATCTGTACATTAAAACTATATTATTGGCAGCATTACAAGGAGCTTGTCTGGATTAGCAAACACTGTGATTGATAATATACAATATTCATTGTTGAGTCTGTAGTGGAATAACTTTGCATCCAAAAATGTGGAAATCTTAGAAGAGCTATTAATATTCTGCCAGACACATGACAGGCCAAAAACATACAATAACATGTTTTACCTTTCTAAACAAGTACGTTCCTGAACTTTTTCTTTCCTTATATTAAGAATACTAGCAGCCTGCCCCGACTGCACGGTGATGTACCTAATGAAGAAAACCCAGACAAAATCTTCTGTTTACTGTACGACCATGCAATGAAATAAAATTAAAATTAAATAATTTGACAACACTTTATTGTAATGCACAATTTTCCTTCCAGAGGGAAAAAATAACGCCGATAGTTTGCCAACTCTCGAGCACGCAAAGTACAACATGGAAAAATTCAAGGTATATTGCACACACTTCTAATGATTGATCTTGGGATTTATTGTCATTGCAAATGCAAGGCGCGCTTAAATTCAATCGGAAAGTCGGTTGACATTAGTGGTATTCTGAAATAAGTATATCCTCGCCTTTGAACTTTCCTATGTTATAACAACTTAAATCAAATTTTTTATAATTCTTTTAACAGTGAGTTTTGTTCCGCTGCATAATTTCGGCTGATTGATATTGCATAGTATAATTATCACCGAGTCAACCTTGAGCTGTAAATTGTGAGGCGGGAATCCTGGCAAATCCAATGAATTTAGTTAGACAACTTCTTTTGGATTGGTAACGGAATTGATCGACTTAAATGAATGCATTTGTTCATCTATTTTATCCTGAATTTTTACAGTCGAATCATCTACATTTACAAGTTGCTGCTAAAATGGCTCATTCGCTCAACCAAGCATAGTTTTTGTAATTTGCACCAATATTTGGAAACCCTTTCGATATTAATTCTCCCTTTGACGTTGTGAAGTGACTAAGCTTTGATGGAAACGAAATGAGGTCAGTGGAAGTGTCAACAGGAATTTTCCCATTGTCAATGTCTAAGAATGCCTTTGCATCTGAAAAGCACAATAATCTGCACAATGTAGCATATATAGTTAGTATTGCGAAAAGGACCAAGTCAGAGTACCCATAAGGTAGTGTGGAAAGGATGATATATGCATTTAACAGCGTGGGCAACCAAGATGTCGTTGGCATAACAACAGTAATGGCAGTGCATCCATAGTGTGGCGGGTATACGCTTGCATAGGTAATGAATTACATTAAGGAGAAAGTCACAAAGTAACATTCATGCTTCTTCCAAATCTCTTTCTTTCCTTTACTGCTAATGTTTTTCACCTCTTTTTTTACTTTCTTCTATGTCAAAACAGCAATTTCTAAGGCTAACAATGACATAACTAAAGAGCAAGTAGATCTGGTTGGTCAATTGATAAGCTTTTACTTCATGATAGATTTGTGTATTAAATTTCTCCATTTAAACCAAAATATTACTTGATCAAATGTATTAAGAGCACCGCAATTGTAGTGTGATGGTGATGCGGGTATTTTCATGTTCTTTAGCTAACTCAGGTACCACATAACATCAAATAAACATCTGCAATAGGAAGGTAAACCTAAAACGGATCCCGTTATTTTCAGATTCCAAGAAGGGTTAACGCTTATGTGCATTGTTTATAACTTGTTCATTTTAAAGAATTACAACAAAAATATATTTGATTTTCACAGTTATCTTGCATCATTGTCTCCATAACCGGGTGCATTCCCTTAGCATTGAAGAAGAAAAATAGAGCAGTAGGTACTACGGCCTTCTGGTGGCAAATAATAAGTACGTATTTCAGGTGTTCGTCACCAGCAAAGCTTCTTTATTTTAAACGATAGAAGTGAGTAAAGGACAGTTAATACATAAAAATGTATTTGAATTTCACTGCAGCATTGTATCATTTCAATAAACTGTTGCGTTGTTACCTTAAAATTTGGATGGGGAGGGAAAATACCAGTATGGCCATCTAGTGGTAAATAAATAAGTACTTACTCTAGCTATTAGTCGCCAGGAAAGCTTCTTTGCTGCTTTATTTCAAACAATAGGGGTAAGGAAAGGATAGTTAATATATAAAAATGTATTTGAATTTCACTGCTGCATTGGGTCATTGTGTCGATAAACGGGTGCATTACCTTAACACTGAATGGGGAGGGAAAAATATAGCAGTACTATGGCCATTAAGCAACAAATAACCGTGATACCACTGCCATCTGATGGCTATTAACTGAAATGCATTTGCTTGGGACGGTTTTTATTCGTATTATGAGATTTTAAATACTTTCCCGTTCTATTCTTAAACATTTTCTTTTCCACAAACCATGTTGTGACAATAACGAATGCAACAAAAAAAAAAAAAAAAAAAAATTGTTCAATTTGATGCAATCATTCAGAAGTGATACGCGTACAAACATTTCAGCGATTCATTTTTACTTTCTCTATACACACTATGTACATAGTGTATAGAGAAAGTATTGCACTCCACCCAAAAGTTCAATACTGAGATTTCACCGGAAATATTAGTTTTAGGGTCCCCTTTATTTAAAAAATACATTTTCGAAAAAAGGTCCATGTGTGTGCATGTGTGTGTGTGTGTGTGGTGTATATGTGTGTCCGTGTGTCTGTGAACATGGTAACTCAAAAACAAAAAGTTGGTAAAATACCAAACTTGGTGTTTAAGTTTAGTATCTTCTAGGGATGCAACACGAAGATTTTGGGAAAAATCCCCCCACCCCCAACTACCCTTTACATGGAACATTTTTTGAAAATGTTGATTTTCTCAAAAATGGATCTAACGATTTTGATTAAAATTTTGTATATCAAAGATATTTACCTGACAAATAAAATGTATATCTTGAATTTTCTGGGAATAGCCTCTGAAGAGTACTTTATTCTGGATGAATTTTACGGAATTTTGAATAACTGCTAAACTGTAAGAGATGGACAAAAACTTACTAAACAAAAAATGTAGAGCACGTTAAAGCACACAACCTATGTTATATACATTGTTTTCGAGGAGTTCACTGTTTTTGAGAAATTCCTTGATTTTAGTTTGCTTTGAAAAACTTATACTTATTTGTCAACTCCTGTCCATACAAACAAAGGAACTTCAGTGACACAGCAACCAGCTTTTGACTATCACTTTAACCTATGGTACTCTCTTATTTTGCTTCTACTTACAAGGAAGCAAGAATTGGACTATTTCTGCAATTTGTTTGTGATTAGCATGAAGTAAATAGAAGTATAAGAAGAATAATTTGTTGCAGAGATGTAGAGAAAGTCATGTGAATGGTACACATCAGATTTTTTATATATATAGATTGCAGCTCATCAACAAAGAATTGCAAAACTTATTTGCTATAGTCTAATTTTTAGTACCAAGTCAAACTTTTACAAAACCTCTCCTGAAAAAGGTGTGAATGACATTTATCAACTTATGACATCCTACAGAAACTCTGGCTTTTGTAGAGAATCCATCAAATAAAATACATATTGCACACTCTTAGTTACTTAAAATACTTTGGCCACAACTTTTCCATTCTTCTAACAATGTTTAAATAACTTGTGCAAAAAAATTCATTGATGAAAACTTCAAAGGTGTTTGTTCAATAAAATAGGCTGTATAAGTTGAGAGTGAAATATGAGATTATCATTTATTTTTCTCTCTTATATTACATAAAACCAAGTTCATTTTGAAAATTATAGCAGCTGTTGCTCTTTCCATCTGCACTAGCTCTATCCTTGTACCCAAACACTCTTTGCTGCCCATCTTATACTCATCCAAAGGCTTTCTACAGCAAGATCCACAAATACAACTGTTGGCTTCTTTTTCACTTAAATTCATCAGTCACTATAATCATAATTTTCTCGCTCTTCAGACGATACCCAACGTCGGATCAACAGTTCATGCACCTTGAACTTGGAGATGATCGAAGGAGAGTCCATGCTTTCTTGGTTGACATCTGGTGGCTTTATCACTTGACATAACAATATTTCCTAGAGTGAAAAAGAAGTAAACAAGTGTAAATCACAAAACCAAAACAAGAAATAAAAAGCATTGCAGTTGAAAACTTCTTACATACGTAAAATGCTACATTTGTAAGCACAGATCTTATATTTAGAACACAAAAGTAGATTCAATGAATCTAATGCAGAGTCAAAGCCAACGGGGGAGAGTTAAAAGGTTGGAAACCCCATCCCCCTTGCTTAAAAAGAATGTAAGAATTAATAGCCAAATCTAATTTCAATTCTAATTAGGCACATGAATATAAAATAAATCTTTTTAAATATTTCCATTCAGGATTAATTCATATTTATTATTTGATTTTATACAACATTTAAAAACTGGATCGTTACACATAGCCCCCTTAATATTTTTCAGGCTCTGCGACTGATCTGATGTGTTACACTCACATGACTGTTTCTAGCCACTATTGTTTGTTTTTACATAGCTGCTGCTATATAAAAACAATTCCTGCAACAGCTTATTTTACTCTCTATATCATGTTAATTGAGATAAATGTTTCAAAACAGCATTTAGAAGCAGAAAATATGTCCTCACGTGAAGTAAAAATGGAAATGGCGTGTTATTTATGGATGCTCTTTAACTACTGTGGTTCTCAGGCCTCTCTATCAGGCATGAGGTTCCTTAACTTGCAATAAATCTATGGCATGGGATCAACGGCTTTACTTCCCTTCCGAAGGAAGCCATGCTAAGGATTTTTACACCCTAAAAAAAATCCATCATCCTCCGCTGGGTTTTAACCTGCGTCTCACGTGAAGTGATAAGTGGGACAAAAGAATTTGAAAAGAGTAAAAAAGACACTCCTACAATGTTGAAGACTGCTTCACTATAGATGATTCTAGTTGCTCTCTGTGGTGTAATGGTTACCATGCTAACTTCATATACTTAAGGTCATGGGGTCCAAACTTGGCAGAGGACGATGGATTTTTTCGGGTTTAAGAATCCTTAGCATGGCTTTCTTTAAAAGGGAAGTAAAGGCGTTGGTCCTGTGTCGTAGATTTACAGCACGTAAAAGAACCTCAAGCCTGATAGAGAGGCCTCTGAGCAAATTCAAGCGGTCTTTCACGCCCAATTTAGAATTGGACGCTGAGAACTGCAGCAGTTAAAGAGCATCCATAAATAACACGCCATTTATGCTTGCCATTTACAGATGATTCTAATTAAAAACAATACTTTTTGGTGGGACACAATGAACTGCATAATAAACCCAGTGGTCAAGTGGAAACTTCCTGCATTTTGGCCTACAAAAAGAGCACATAACTCTCATAGAAAATACCTACCTAACTTTCACAGACCTATGACATAAATCAAGTTAAATTTTTTCTCATTCTGAAACAAATTCTACTAGCAAACCAATGGCTTGGTGATGTGTAACCTATTATCTTCATTCTTGGTTTATGGAAAACAAAATAGTTTATGGATTTCCGCTGATTTTCAAACACAGATATACAGACAATGTTTTTACATGCTTAACAAAAAGTATTGCCAGCAAAGAAATCGGTAAAACTCAGAGAGGAAACAGAAGACAATTCAAATTTTTGGATATAAAAACAATTAGAACTAAAAGTACACCAGAATTCGGGATTTTTAAAGAACTAAACACATTACATAAAACACAAAGGATACAACCAAAGTTCACACTAACATCAGTTTACAATAGCCTAGCCTTCAAAGCAGTGAATATACTCATGAAAGAAAATTAATATAGAAATGAACACAAATACATCATAAAAGTGGTCTATGCTGTTAAAATAAAACTAGTCTACAAAAAGATTCAGAAATTTTTAAACCAAAAGAAACTAAGTGAAACCTCCTTATGACTCTTCCCTGAGCTTATGGTAAATTCATACAAAAATTTTAAAACGTAGGAACACCAAGCATAGCCTCATAAAATTTTGAAATGATTACCAAAGATAAAATTTTAATAAGTAAGATGTGATTCACTCATCACATTGACAGAAATGATTGTCAAAGATGCTAAACAATGAAAATAAAGAGAAATATTGAAGGTAGCTTGAAATGTATCTGAGAAATAAAACAATGAGTGGAGAAACCTGCACTTTGCATATTATTTTCAGATAGCAGATCATGACATCTTATGTCAAGAACAGAAATTGATAAAGGCAGTCCAGAAGAATTGAAATATGGGAAAAACAATACAGAAGAAACATGAGCAGCTATTAAATTTTAGCCTCTCACTGATAATGATCTCATCCCAAAATACATCCAGCCAAAAGTAACTCAACACTGGAGCCAGGAATCATCACAGCATCTCTTACGTGATGATGGAAACAACGTGACTTCAAAACATTCTCAAGATAAACACTAAAAAACAAATCTGATGTGTTCCATTCACATGACTTTCTCTACATCTCTGCAACAAATTATTGTTAATAAGCTTATGCTTCTATTCACTTCATGCTAATCTAGAAAAAAAATAGCAGAAATAGTCTTGTTACCTGCTTCCTTGTAAGTACAAGTTAAATAAAGGAGTACCATAGGTTAAAGTGATAGTCAAAAGCTGGTTGCTATGTGAATGAAGTTCCTTTGTATGGACAGGAGTTGACAAATTTCTATATGAGAAAAGTTAAGTTTTTCAAAGCTGAAACCAAAAACAAGGAATATCTCAAAAACGATCAGCTCCACGAAAAAAATGTATGTAACATCAATTGTGTGTTTTATTGTGCTCTACATTTTTTGTCTGGTAAGTTTTTGTCCATTTCTTACTGTTTAGCAGTTATGCAAAATTCCGGAAAATTCACTCAGAATAAAGTAGTCTTCAGACACTTCCCAGAAAATTCAAAATATACGTAATATTTATCAGGTAAATATCTTTAATATACGATATTTTAATCAAAATCATTAGAGCCATTTTTTAGAAAATCAAAATTTTCGAAAAAAGTTCCATGTAGTAGTTTGGGGTGGGTGGATTTTTCTCAAAATGTTCGTGTCCCATCCCTGGAAGATACTTAACTCAAATACCAAGGTTGGTATTTTAGCAACTTTTCGTTTTTGAGTTATCGTGTTCACAGATACATGGACACATTGACACACACATGGACACACACACATGGACCTTTTTTCTGAAAATACTTTTTTTGGATACAGGGGACCCTAAAACATATACTTCTGGTGAAATCTCAGTATCGAATTTTTTGGTGGAGTGCAATACCTTCTCTATACACTATGTACATAGTAAGTGTAGAGAAAGTAAAAAGGAAATAGTGAATGAGTAATCCACTGTGTTTATTACTGCAGCAAACTTGTCATGCTGGTAAAACAAAAACACAGTACCTATTTTTGGTGGCTTAGCATCAAATGAACGTATCTACAGAAATACGTTTTTAGAGATACAGTTGTTCCTTAAACCATTCAGGATGGATCTTGCTTGGTGACTGTATGTCTATCTTTTATAATTTCAAAAATACCATGGGACATATCTAGTTCAAATAACCCTACCTCAACTTACAGTTATCCACAGTGCCTTTGTGTTTGAGTTAAAAAAATATGTTGAGATACATTTCTTTGCTGCTCAGTTTGATTCATTGTAAAGTAGATAAACCTTATCTACTACCTTGGTGCCAATACATTTTAAGGCATTTTTACTTTCTCTACATGTACTATGTACATAGTGTATAGAGAAGTTATTGCACTCCACCCAAAAATTCAATACCGAGATTTCACCAGAAATATATGTTTTATGGTCCCCTGTATCCAAAAAAAGCATTTTCACAAAAAGGTCCATGTGTATGTGTGTGTGTGTGTCTGTGAACATGATAGCTCAAAAACGAAAAGTCGGTAAAATACCAAAGATGGTATTTAAGTTTAGTATCTTTCAGGGATACGACACAAAGATTTTGAGAAAAATTCCCCCCACCCCAAACTACTCTTTACATGGAACCTTTTTCGAAAATTTTGATTTTCTCCAAAATGGCTCTAACGATTTTGATTAAAACTTTGTATACTAAAGGTATTTACCTAGCAAATAAAATGTGTATCTTGAATTTTGAGGGAATAGCCTCTGAAGAATACTTTATTCTGAATGAATTTTACAGAATTTTGCATAACTGCTAAACCATAAGAGATGGAAAAAAACTTACTGCACAAAACATGTAGAGCATCTTAAAACACACAATTTATATTTCATACTTTTTTTCGTGGAGTAGATCGTTTTTGAATTACTCCTTGATTTTGATTTCAGTTTTAAAAAACATACTTTTCTCATACAGGAATTTAACAATTTTAAGCTATGGTACTCCCTTATTTCTCTTCTATTTACAAGGAAGCAAGTAATAGGACTATTTCTGCTAATTTTTTCTCGATTAGTATGAAGCAAATATAAGATATAATAATTTGTTACAGAATGGAACACATCAGATTTTTGAGGCTGTGTTGCTGAATGATGTTAACTAGAAAGTGAAAGAAACATTTTAAGACAGTGGTCTGCATTATTAGTGCAATGACTTCTAGATGAGCCCATTTTATTGTACAATTGACATTATTTAAATGCAAGAATCAACAATCTGACTACTTGATTTCATCTTCTTTGGATAGTAAACTTGAATTTTGAAGAGCCACCTTGTAATCTGCAAAGATAGAAAGAGGTGATAAAGAATTGGTAAGTAGACTTTACCTTATTCAGTACGAATTTTCTTGCTTTATCCTTTCTTTCTCTTAATCTTTAAACAGTATGTTTCATGAAATAAAATAATAATAACAATAACCAGTTTTTACAGTAACGGAATTCACAAAATGTGGTACTTCCCTTTGAAATACAGTGCAATATCAATTGTAATTAATTGCTTATCTAATTTCATTTGAAGATTTTATCTTAACAACAAAAATTATGTTTTAATATGAACTGGAATCTGTAGCAAAAGTATTATATATTTTAGGTTCCTACCGAATTTTTACAATGGCGGGAGTGTAAACAGTAAATCATGTTGATATTGATGAATATGATGAAGTCAAGAGACCAGGAATATCTATGAATTGAAACTGAAAACTCAGATTCTAATGAAGCTAGTTCACCTCAGCTAGGTACAGAGAAAAAGAAAGATTCCTGCTTATTTCCAAACAAAAAGTAAACCACCGGAAAGATTTATCATACACCCATGCCACTATCAGTTGCTAGTACCTTAGAACATCTACATTCTGTCAAGAAAGTAGCGGGAATTGATCATTTAAAAATCCTGTTTAAAAGGGGATTCAAAATTATTGTTGTCGCTAAGTTGGTACAACTTTCCTCTATACCCACGCGGAGTTTGATCGTCAACTGTCATCTAGTTCATTTACAGTACGCCATTTTGTTAGTTCATCTCGAAGGTGATTTGCAATTTTACGATGGATACAAATATTGAGCAAAGAATCTGTCTCAAATTTTGCATTGCAAATGGTATTTCGTGTGCCGAATCACTGAAAATGTTACAGAGGGCTTGCGGTGAATCGACTTTATTAAAAACACATATATATGAGTGGTACAGTGCATTCAAAAGTGGTCGAGATGTGGTGGAAGATTTGCCTCGCTCTGGTTGGCCATCAAAGGTGTCAACTGAACTGAACATCACTAAAGTGAAGAAAATGGTGTCTGAAAATCGTCATTTAGGTCTGAGAGAGATTGCCGCTGATCTTTCTATGTCTCATGAATCGATTTGTACCATTTTAAACGATTGTTTGGGCATGACACGCGTTGCAACTCGGTTAGTTCCGAAAGACTTGAATTTTCTACAAAAACTCAATCGCGCAAGGATTGCTGAAGAGATGTTAAAACGAGTCAGTTCTGACCCCACATTCATGAAACACATCGTAACTGGTGATGAGACGTGGGTTTACAAGTTTGACACCAAACCAGTCAACAAGCTTCCGAATGGCGCCTTCCAACTAAACCGAAACCTAAAAGGGCACGTCAAACTCGATCTAAACTGAAGGTCATGTTCACAGTATTTTTTTTATTATCGCAGTGTTGTGCACTCAGGGTTCTTGCCAGAATGTCAAATGATAAATAAAGACTATTATCTGAGCATTATGCAGCGTTTCAGAGAACAAATACGGCAAAAAAGGCCAGATTTGTGGAACGACAACTCATGGATTCTGCACCATGATAATGTACCAGCTCACAAGGCTATTATTGTTAACTAATTTCTGGCAAAAAACTCAACAAATTTCATCGAACAACCACCATATTCACCTGATCTGGCTCTTGCTGATTTCTTTCTCTTTCCAAAACTGAAGTTACCACTTTGAGGCACCCGTTTTCAGTCGATAGAAGACATAAAGGAAAATGCGCGGCGACAATTGTCATCGATTCCTAAAAGTGCCTACAAAAAATGTTTTGATGATTGGATTATTCGTTGGCATAAATGTCTAATTTCAGCAGGGGCCTACTTTGAAGGCGATAAAATAAAATTGGATGAATAATTCATTTTTTGTGTTTTATTGGCAAATTCCCGGAACTTTCTTAACACGGTAGTATGTCCTCCAAAATATACAGGTGTGGCTAATAAAGAGGGTGGCATGAAAGAAAAACAGAAGTTACAGTAATGATACCTGATTCTAATAGGGACAGCGACTTGCTTTATGATATTAATATGGCTGTAGAAAATGATCACTGTGGAGAAATTCATAATGAGAAATTAGTTGCAGGCACAAAACATCGAGATTCAAATACAGAATAGCAAGCTCAAGAAAAAAAGCATAAGAAAACACAAAATATGATAGCTGTTCAGGACAACTGGAGAAGAAACATACAAAAGAGGAAAATACAATCAGGTCAGGAAGTTCGAACGAAAAGCAGTAAAATTGGAGCACAGAAAATTATTAAGCTGCAAGATTATTCTCACTGTCTTTGCAGTGTCTTGGCAAATATAGTTTTAACTTTTATGAGGTTGATTGCAGAGCAATCCTAATGCCTTTTGGAGCCTGGCTGATGTCAATAAGCAATATCTGAATATGCTTGCTTCCGAGAAATAAAAGATCTAACCAGAACATATGCAAGGAGAAGTAGAGGTGAAAATCCAAGCCATTTTGAGGTATGCCCAACATTTTTTCTTGGTTTCTTTTAAAATTTCAGAGACTGTTGTGAGAAATATGTTAAAGAAGGATGCCTTTGGCGCTGTGGCAGGCAATAAGAGATGAAAACAAAAGCCTGGGGGTAAAGAGACCTGAAGAAAGCAAGAAATACATCATAGATCACATTAATTCCCCTATCAATGGGTCAATTCATTATACATGTACAGAAACAGATAGAGAATAATGTATGATATGTGTGCTCAAAAAATGAAATTGACAATGTTTTGCCTGAAAAGAAATGGTTCTATGGTAATGCTTTCTATGCCAATTTTAATATCCATGTACCAAGGAAAGACAAATGTTACAGTTATAATCAACTCAATGATGATGAAACCCACATAAAGAAGCCCACGTCTATGTGTATATAAGTATGATGCTGAAAATGGAAAAGTACATTTAATGAATTTGACATGGAGGCTGATAGGTATTGTCCTGCAGTTAACGCTAAAGTTATATTCTATAAAAAAGATAAGGTGTGTAATATTTGTTTCCAATGTGGCAAAAAGACAGGCTGAAAACTATATGTGGTACGAAGGAATTGCAGATAGAGGAGCAAATGAAGTTGCCTCCTGCGTTTATGACTATGAAAAATTCTGCTACTATTAATCAGGAGTGTCTGATTCCAATTGAGGACAAAATAGAAATTCAATTGTGAGTACAACATGCTATATGCAGCAAATCATGGGCTATTCCTGTCATTTATCATGTATTCTTCGAACCGGGACATTCTCAAATGAAATGAGAATGCCCACATTGAAAATGTAAGTAAAAATGTGGAAATAACTGGCTCATCAGGTTGGTATGCAATTGCCTCAAGTGTACGTCAATTGCCAAAGAAATAGATCAGTCAAGACATATAAGACTTTAAATTTATACAAGTGGAAGTTCTAAAAAACAAAACAGTTGACAACGAAGGCAATACCATTCGCTGATGTATATAATGTGGCTTCAATTTAGGAAAAGTGACCCATTCATGTTTATTTGAAATATAATCGACTTGAAGACAGTTTTCATTCATTCCAAATCAGCAGAAGAGAGAGAAGGCACTTTGCTATTGCCAGGCTTGTCCATAATCACGCATACAACCAGCCATTAGTCAGTAATAAATTGAACAATCACTTAGATTTGTGTAAAATGGCATATTCAAATAACAGTATCATTATCTCTATAATACTTTGGCTTCCATTGAAGCATCAGCATAAGAAAGATAAAACGTTTAACCGGAGCATAGAAAGTAATTCTGGTACATTTAGTCAGCTAAAGCATTAAAGAGCAACATTGTAAATAATATTATCCTGATAGTGATATTAATTTGTTAATACTGAAAGTATTGCCTGAATACTCTAAATTCACGATAAATATATATTATAAAACATAATGTCTATGCGACAAAAGTTTGAACTTAAATAAAATCATTATTGTAGACTTAATTGGTGAATCAGCCATTCCTGAAGCTTGTACATTGCTACTTATGAATTTACTAATAAAGTAACATTTTAAAAGTCTCTAATCTATATGTATAAAAATGAATTGCCAAAGTGTACGTATGCGCATCACTTACAAACGACTGTACCAAATTGAACAATTCTTTTTTTGCTGTGTTCGTTATTGTCACGACAAGACTTGTGGAAAAGAAAATGTTTAAAAATAGTACGGGAAAGGTTTTAAAGTCTCATAATATGAATAACAACAGTGCCAAGGAATGCATTTCAGCTAATAGCTGCCAGATGGAAGTGGTACCATGGTTATTTAATGCTAAATGGCCATAGTAATACAATATTTTCCCTTCCCATTCCATGTTAAGGTAATACAACAGTTTATCGAGACAATGATGCAACACAGAAGTGAAATTCAAATATATTTTTATGTTATAATTGTCCTTTCCTTATTCCTATCATTCAAAATAAAGAAGCTTTCCTGGTGACGAACACCTGGAGTTAAGTACTTATTTATTTGCCACTAGATGACCATACTACTGCTCAATTTTTCTTCCCCATTCAATGTTAAGGGAATGCACCCGGTTATGGAGTCAATGATGTTATCACTTCCTTGGTCATATCACTTAAACAAAGAAATAAGAATTTTTTGTTGTAATTCTTTAAAATGAACAAGTTATGAACTATGCACATAACCAATAACCCTTCTTGGAATCTGAAAATGGAGGAGAAATGATGGGACTTTGACAGTAAAACTATTGCAGAAGTTGGTTATTTAAGATTATGTGGTACATGAGCTAGCTAAAGCGGATTTCATCCGAACACGAAGGTACCCCCGTTACCATCACAATACAATTGCAGTGCTCTTAATACATTTGATCAATTAATATTTTGGGTTAAATGGATAAATTTACTTCACAAAGCTATCATCAAATAAAAACTTATCACTTACCCAACCAGATTTACTTGCTCTTTAGGTATGTCATTGTTAGCCTAAAAAATGGCTGTTTTGACATAGAAGAAAATAAAGAAAGAGGTGGAAAACATTAAGAGTAAAGGAAAGAAACAGATTTGGAAGAAGCACAAATGTTACTTTGTGACTTTCTCCTTAATATAATTTATTATCTATTTCAGAGTTTACCTGCCACACTATGAAAGCACTGCCATTATTGTTATTATGCCAATGACATCCTTGCTTACCCACATAATTAACTGCATATGTCATCCTTTCCACACTGCCTTATGGGTGCGCTGACTCATCCTTTTCACAATACCAACAATATATGCTCATTGAGCTTCATTGCACTCTGCAGATGCAAAGGCGTTATTAGACATTGGCAATGGGAAAATTTCTGTTGATACTTCTACAACATCAAAGGAAGAATTTATGTTGAAAGTGTTCCCAAATATTGGTTAAATTACAAAAACTATGCTTGCTTGAGCAAACGAGCCATTTTAGCAGCAACTAATAAGAATGTAGATGATTTGAATTAAAAATCAGAGTAAAATTGATGAACAAATTCATTAATCCAATCCAAATGAAGTCGCCAATTATCTAATTGTATTCCTAAATTCATTGGATTTGCCAGGATTCCACCACACAATTTACAGCTCAAGGATGACTCGGTAATAATTATGCAATGCAATCTCAATCAGCCGAAATTGTGTGATGGAACAAGACTCGCTGTTAAAAGAAATTATGAAAAATGTGATTTAAGCTACTATAATCATAGGAATGTTCAAAGGCAAGGATGTGCTTATTCCAAGAATATCACTAATGCCAACCAACTTTCCTTTTGAATTTAAGCGTGTTCAGTTTCCAATGTGCCTTGCATTCACAATTACAATAAATCCCAAGGTCAATTGTTAGAAATGTGTGAAATATACCTTGAATTGCCTGTTTTTCGCATGCTCGAGAGTCAGCAAACCATTAGCACTATTTATTTTCTCTCCAGAAGGAAAATTGTACATTACAAGGCATTACAATAAAGTGTTGTCAAATTATTTAATCATAATTTTATTTCATTACATGGTCGTATTGTAAATGTAACATGTAATGTTGTTTCCTTAGGTACCCAACCCATGCGAAACCGGGGCGGGCAGCTAGTTATTGATAAAGAAAGCCCTATCTCATACATGACAGTGCATGATTACAGTGAAACAAATGTATGTCACTAGCACTTATTTTATTGTTTAAAAGTATCAATATGAAACAGGGTAATGCACATAAAATTGATTGGAAAATGTTGAAATTTACTATTTCAAAAGATGAAATTATTAAAAGTTATTTCAAACATCAAATCAAGCATCAAAGTAGAAAAACTTTTCTTTTCGCGATCCTGAAAAGTGGGCATTGTGTAGATACGTTTGTTTGATACTAAGCTGTCGATTTATGACCCTGTCTAAGAAAGTGAAACAACTCAGAAGTTATAATCTGATGGTTTTCATTGCCTTCAGTATTGTGATTTGTGATAACTTAGAAATATATTTTTGTTACTAAAGGCTACAGTTGGTAACCTTGAAGTTATTCCCATAGAGTTGAGAATTGGCTTAAACTGTAATGTATTCCTGAAGCTTTGGCAAGAAACATTGTACCAGAAGAAGGGTTGTATTCTGTGGGTTAGCTAGACCAGTTGCGAAATCTAATAAATTTGTGAAGAAAGAAGTTCTATAAATAACATAGAATGTTCTGCTAATCTGTTGGCTGCTTGAATTTCACCCAATGGTTATAGCACAAAATGGGATCCTTACAATAAAACTTGATTGTGTTCGCAACATAATTTAGCGTGTTTTCTCAGGTGGGAGTAGCATGACTAACCAATGGCCATATTTGTAGGATGAGAAATGAAGGGGAAGTCACTACAAAGAAACCCTCAGGTCTTCTGTCTTGCCAAGCATAGCATGGGCAATGAGACTCGAGGACAGCCAAACCACTTCCTGATGTGTGTTCAGTATAGTGATTTTTAACTGATCATAAGCATTCTTGATTTTTTAATGGACACAAAATCAGAAGTTATCCATTTAAGGGAGGACGGAGGCAGAAATACCTCGACACAACAAAAATTCTACCATGACCATAATTTTTGTTCTAAAGCAATGAAATTTTGCGCAGTTAATTATCTTGATATTTTCTATGACTGCTATTTTATATAAGTAATTTTGTCAACAAATAAAGAAATTACACTACATTGGAATTTTCAAAACATCAAAAAAGTTATGTACTTTTTTTTAGTATCCCTTTGGTGAAGTTGCTTGAAAACAAATGTACATAAAGTATTATTTCATAGCACAATGCCTATAAAATCTAAATCAAAAGAAAACTAGCTGCGCCAAAATATTCATTGTGGATTGAAATATGTGTGTACAAAATTTCATTGCAAAATCTCAAATAGTTTCCAAGAAAATGGTATATAAGTGTGAAAAATTATAAACCTGAGAAGCTTCTCAATACCAGGTGGCTCAATTGACCTGTATTTAACGTATGTAGCAATCCTTTCATGCGAACAAGAGTTGCAGAACTCAACGGTGCTATTTAAAGTTAAAACCTGCCAGAAGGCATGAGTGGCCTTCATTTTACACATGTTGCTATCAGCAGTGATTGTGAATGGGTCATGCTCATTGATGGAGGTTGCACATATACAGTTCTCTACTGGCAAGTTTTAACTTGAGATAGCTCCATTAAACTCTGCAACCCATTAAACACACAAGGAATATCTGTACGTGCCAAATAAGAGGCAGTTGGGTTACCTGGTATTATATATTTTGTAGTCCTTTTAACATATTTTAGTTTCCTTGGACAAGTGTGAAAATATGTCTCGCAATCTCAATGAAGCTACTATCTTTTTTTCCACTATTGCAATCTTTATTTTTACTTTCTCTACATGCACTATGTACTTAGTGTATAGAGAAGGTATTGCATTGCACCCAAAAATTCAATATCGAGATTTCACCGGAAATACATGTTTTGAGACCCCCTGTTAGTGCATGTGTGCGTGTGTGGGAGGGGGGGCAGCATAGCTCAAAAACGAAAAGACCCTTAAATACCAAACTTGGTATTTTAATTTGGTATCTTCCAAGGATGCGACACGAAGATTTTCAAGAAAATTCCCACACCCCCAACTACCCTTTACATGGAGAAAATTTCGAAAATGTTGATATTCTCAAAATGATTTTCATTAAAATCGCTTATATTTAAGTTATTGGCATGACTAATAAAATGTATATATTGAATTTTCTGGGAATAGCCTCTGAAGATTACTTTATTCTGGATGAATTTTACGGAATTTTGCACAACTGCTAAACCGTAAAAGATAGACAAAAACTTACCACACAAAAAATGTAGAGCACATTAAAACACAGAATTTATGCTATATACATTTTTTTTCGTGGAGTTGATCACTTTTGAGATATTCTTTGTTATTGGTTTCAGCTTTAAAAAATTTATACTTTTCTCATATAGAAATTTGTCAACTCCTGTCCATACAAACAAGTCACATAGCAACCAGCTTTTGACTATCACTTTAACTTATGGTACTCCCTTATTTCATTTCATTTTTTCTCGATTAGCATGAAGTAAATAGAAGCATAAGCTTTTTAACAATAATTTGTTACAGAGATGTAGAGAAAGTCATATGAATGGAACACACCAGATTTTTTTCTTTAGTTACGCACACTTTCACAAGGGTGAACTGATCAACAACTCCTCACATATTGAAGACATGGCCTGAGGAATGATATTCTTCAATTCTTTATTAGATTCTGCTACTACATTCTTCCAATTCAAATCAGCTCACATTCATCTCATAATATAAATCCATTGGTGCTATCCACTCTTTTATTTACACTGCTGCTAGAGAGTAGACATTATTTTTTCGGGCTTAAAAATCCTTAGCATGACTTTGTTTGGAAGGAAAGTAAAGCTGTTGGTCCCGTGTCCTAGATTTACAGCAGGTAAAAGAACTGGAAGCCGGATAAAGAGGTCTCTGAGGAAAATTAAACTGTGGAGTGGGATGCTGAGAACCATAGTAGTTAAAGAGCATCCATAATTAACATTCCATTTCTTCTATTGACTTCAGTTATCAACTGCCTTTATTACTTTATCAATGTTATGGTGATTTTGAGATTTTGACTGAAATACTATGTGTGAGTGAAGCAATAAACAATCTAAGAAGTCAATTTCATTCTTAGACTTATAAGCAGGAAACCATAAAAAACTGACAAAGCTTATTGGATGCATACTAATTATTTCAAATATGCAATTTGGGTGAAATAGTTTTTCACAGCATTAGCTGTTAAATACTTGGCACTGTAACATGTCTGAAAATGGGCATTCTTCTTTTGCTTTCTTTCACATGAGTTCATTACTATTAGCAATCAACTTTACATAAACAGATGACTGCCTTTTCTGCATGTTGCAAGTAACTATGTAATCTTTGCTTAGCTGGTAATATATTATGCAAAAGTTACTGCATCTAATGTCTGTGGACAGGACTTTTTATAAGAATAGTATATGTTCAGGATACATTTACACTTATAATCAGAAGAGAAAGTTTACGAGTGTTGCACTTCAGATTATTTATATCCAAACACAAAAATCTGATGTGTTCCACTTCTCTACATCTCTGCAACAAATTATTGTTAAAATCTTATGCTTCTATTTACTTCATGCTAATCCAGAAAAAATTAGCAGAAATAGTCTTATTACTTGCTTACTTGTAAGTAGAAGCGAAATAAGGGAGTAGCATAGGGTAAAGTGATTGTCAAAAGCTGGTTGCTATGTGATTGAAGTTCCTTTGTACGAATGGACAGAAATTGACAAATTCCTGTATGAGAAAAGGGTAATGTTGCCGTTTAAGGGTCAGTTCGCTGCGCAACATCAGGCAGCCAACCTTTGCATCTGAAAGGTGTAAGGTTCAGCGTTATGGAGCATACATAGTTGGCATTTCGAAAAGGAGGAAAGGTATAGGGTAGTGTGGAAAGCATGAAATTTGCAATTAACAGTATATGCCTTAGGAAGCGTAACCATAGCAAGGCAGGGAAACCCAGAAATATACAATGAAGCAACGCATTCATAGGAAGGTGCGGGAAAGGCTGAAATATGCAATTACATGCCTCAGGGAGCGCATATACTGTTCTTCCGAATATCTCCTACTGTTCTCCACCTCTTTTATATTTTCTTCAATGACAAAACAGCCTTTTTTAAGGCTACCAATGACATAACTAAAGAACAAGTAGATCTAGTTGGGCTGACAGTTATTCTTACAACTAATAATAATAATAATAATAATAATAATAATAATAATAATAATAATAATAATAATAATACTTTTTATTTACTACTAATGCTCCTGTTGTTAAGAAGATACAAAGCAATTGATAACTTCTTATTTAACAATAGCTTTTGTGTATTAAATTTCTCCGTTGAACCCAAAATATTACTTGATTAAATATATTAAGAATACCGCAATTGCAGTGCGAAATAGATGGGGTTATCTTTGTTTTGATGCAATCGCCTTTAGTTAGCTCATGTACCACATAACCTCAAATAACAAACATTGCAATAAGTAGGGGTAATAGTGTATATTAGATGCCGCCATGTGCTAGCTTTGCCACACCCTTCGACTACATCATATACGCCCCATTTACCAATATATAACCATGCTACTACTGCCATCTTACGGCTGTTTACCGGATGGATTCCTTTGGCACTGAGTGCTCAGTTCTACAGCGGGTTTTAAATTTCTAAAGTTGGTATGGTTTTGCGGCATTGCGCGGCCAACTGACCCTTAAACAGCAACATTACCGAGAAGAGTATAAGTTTTTTAAAGGTGAAACCAAAACAATAAATATCTCAAAAACAATCAACTCCATGAAAAAAATGTATATAATATAAATTGTGTGTTTTAACGTGCTCTACATTTTTTGCGTTATAAGTTTTTGTCCATCTCTTACGGTTTAGCAGTTATGCAAAATTCCGTAAAAATCATCCAGAATAAAGTAGTCTTCAGAGGCTATTCCCAGAAAATTCAAAATATACATTTTATTTGTCACTTAAATATCTTTAATATACAACATTTTAATCAAAATCGTTAGAGCCATTTTTCAGAAAATCAAAATTTTCGAAAAACGTTCCATGTAAAGGGTAGTTTGGTGTGGGGGGATTTTTCTATAAATCTTTGTGTCGCATCCCTGGAAGATACTGAACTTAAATACCAAGTTTGGTGTTTTACCGAATTTTCGTTTTTGAGTTATTGTGTTCTCTCTCTCTCACACACCCACACCTTTTTCTGAAAATGCTTTTTTTTTGGATAAGGGACTCTAAAACATATATCCGGTGAAATCTCAGTATCAAATTTTTGGGTGGCATACAATACCTTCTCTATACACTATGTACATAGTACATGTAGAGAAAGTAAAAGTATTACTGAGAGACCTGTGTATACAATCATCAGTTTACCTTTCCTGATGATTCAGCTAAGCGCACCAAGCCATGAAGCACTGTCCATGAAAAGGATTTTGAAGCTGTATCATCTAGAGTCCATGATGCTCCATCTACTGTTTCTACTATTACTATATATGATGAATGATAGAAAGCAGGGCCTTGTTTGTACAGCACTGAAAAGAAAAAACAGAAATAAGTAACATTATTCAAAGACTATTATGTCAGTCAATAACGGTATCTGTAGGAAAATTTTATTTTTGATATAAATTTTTATGCATGGTTGGATATCTCACTGTCAAATTTGAGAACCACAGAAGTTAAAGAGTGTCCATAAATAACATGCCATTTACATTTTTTTTTAATTATAGAGTTCACTATAAAATTTGCAATCAACATTTTTGATTGCACATAGTGGGAACTCTGATATTGTAAAGTGTATTTATTCACTATGATGTTTCCTTCATTCTAATATTATGTTATTATATGTCCTTCGCCCGTTTACAGCTAATTGGAGTGCAACTCCCTTTTTACCTCAGTCCATACATTCTCACAGAAGAAATCAAAATATAATCAAGTATTACCATGTATTGCACACCATTCATTGAGTCGTCAAATTGCCATAGCACACCTAGATCATCCCTTGATATCCAATCTCAACACAATACAGATGTGCAACCGTGATGGAATTGTGAAGCCATGGTTTATGAAGGGTGAGCTTGATAACTTTGTGAAGTGTGTAAAAAAAAAATAATTTTTGTTTGTATTTCTGTGCACCACATGGTTTTGAGTGCATATTAATAAGTGTACTGAATGTAATGTATGAAATATGTCAAATAAATAGCTGCTATATGCCAATTCAAAATCTTTAAGAGAAGGGGGAAAAAAACAACCTTTGCTACATGCAACCCTCAGCATGGAAGTAACCTACGTTTTGACACAGTGCTAGAGTGAACGCACATGGAAAATGGCAAGTTTAAGAACCCAAACTGTATCACGTTTTGTGTCTTTAATATTTTTAGTTAATATTGATAGTGTGTTGTTGAAGAAGCTTAAGTTATGTCTATTATGATTATTAATCATGTGGATTAGTAATATTAAGATTTTGAAATAGTGACACATGTTGCTGCCGCTACACAACTGTATTGCGGATGGCGTATACAAGACACTATGTTGTGGGGGACTTACACGAATTTGGCATTCCAGATATTACTCATTTTTTTGGCAACGGGTGTACATTGTACATGCACACTAGAGAAAGTAAAAATATAGTAACTAAGTGTTTTCAGGCTTTTAGGCTGAGAAGACTATAAAAGATTGCTTACGCCTACTGCATTCCACTATACCCTTGTAGCTACAAGGATATATGCAATAAAATCATTTCTGCAAATATTTGTCAAGATTTAATTTAATTTTAGTATACAAGAATAAACTTTATAAGAATAATTTGAAGAATGTATAAAGAAAGCCATGAGAATGTAGCGCACACACACACACATATGTATTTATTTATTTTCCCAATTTATTTTGGGGCAGATTTTTAACAGTCCCTCCTGTTTTTTAATACTGGATAATAGTACTACACCCCCACAGCTGAATCCCTGCACTTGACAGTTCGGGTGGTTTTGCATAAGGTTGGCTACGCTGTCTTTGCAAGATTGCCAGAGTAACTAGTAAACAACAACAGCTGATTACAAATGTCTCTATCATGTGTAACGACAAATATAAACAGTGTACATAGTAAATGAATGCCGATGAATAATGAAACTAATTTTATTATTATTGATGTTAACTGAAAATAACAGTGATACTGTAACGCATGTAGCATACACTATGTATTTACGACAATATTGAACGAAAATGCAAAATAGCTTCTTACAATGAGAGAAACATATAACAAAGTGATTTTCACCGGTTTAGAATTTTAATGGCTCAATTACATCCAAGTCTCCGTCGTCATCATTCTCTGAAGCATCATCGTCATTGTCATCATCAACATCATAGCCGTCGCCAAGACATATCATTAGTGGTCCACATTTACTGATGATTCCATCTATTTACTGTGCTGTTCGTATTATTTTGTGCACATGATTCACTTTCTTCTTCACTCTCCCACACCTTCCCACAAAAGTCTATCCACCTCTATAATTGTGAAAGTCTTGTTATGTTCCCTCAAGTACAAACACCAAAACATTATCAACAAATGTAAATAACAACGAATAATACGTACAATAATACGGCATCTAGATGCATTTCCGTTGTCTGACCGACTGGAATGCTTCTTTGTGATTGGTTTAGAAAGTCAAACAGATAAAGCTTTTCATCTGTTTTCTGTGGGTGTACCAACTTAACTCCTAACTGTCAAGTGCGAGGATTCAGCGGCGGGGGTATAGCACTAGATTGTCCTGATGTTCACATAGACTACTTTGTATTTCCTTATAAATAAACACTGTTGTGAATTAATTATCTCCTCATACTATTTTCTTTGTGTGTGTCATATGCCAAATTATCCCAGAGCAGAATCTAAAACAGAAATTAGAATGGGAAGCAAATGCATGTTACATTTTGATTCACAATAGCCCTGTAACGATTAACGTGAATGCATATCGATGACCATCAAAGTGGTAAGTTAATTTTATACATTGAGATTTAATTTGTTTCTATCTGATTATGATGGTGTCCCACTTGCTTCTAATTCAGCTAACATAAATCCAATGTCAAAATTCATAGAGTAAACATTTACTAAATGCAGATCCATTGTCATTTGCGATTCCTTTAAAGGTCCGAGTGGTTCATTTGGTTAGGTGTTGGTCTTTGATCCCAACGTATTGGATACCCAAACCAATAGTTTTTAAATGTGCTAAAAAGTGACAGCCCCACGTCAGATTTACTGACATGTAAGAGTGGTTCACTGGCAGTGCTCAGATGATCTAAAAAGTTGTTATTGGTTTGATTCCTCTAGTACATTACGCTGCTTTCCTTTATTAATAGTAATAATAATAGGTAAGAGTTTTTGTTTTTCACGACAATTTACTAAGTTGTTAAATTATACACAAAATGTTTTATGTGCATTTAATATAATACTGAAATGATGTAGAGGCTTATTTTTTTCAAAATTTTTGACAATTTTTCATTTTCTGAGAAAATATGTTTTAGTGACAAATGGGAAATATTTATTTTTTTATTTAGTTTTACTTACTGTCATCATGAATTCAATTTATTGGATGAAGTATGTCGGAAAAATTTGAAACAATTAAGAAGTGTTGTCTTAGGGCTTAAGAATTTATTCAGAATTATTACTCATATATGGTGGACTTTGTGACAGTGATGTATTTCAACAATTGAAAATTAGTTGAGTCGATTTTGTAACACTACATCACTTACTTTTTATTTTGGAGAACATGTTTCAGAAACCATGTGCTTCCATTGTCAATTCCTTTGATCGACTGCCAGCATTGCTTGCTGTGGTGGTTGTCTCTGTCCCCAGTGGTGGTTTGATGAACCTCTGTATCAGTAGGTCGCCTGGTGGGATTTTGAACCGCGTTTTCAATTTCAAAATCCTGCCAGGCAACCTAACTGATTCAGAAGTTCATCAAACCACCACCAGGGACAGAGACAACCACCACAGCAAGCAATGCCAGCAGTCGAACAAAGGAATTGACAAAGGAAGCACATGGCTTCTGAAACATGTTTGCCGAAATAAAAAGTAAGTGATGTAGTGTTACAAAATCGACTCAACTAATTTTCAATTTATTCAGAAATTAATGAATCACATTACTGTGCGGGTGTGTCAATCTGGCTGGTTTAATTCAGTATTGTACCTTGTTAACTATTTTGATGTTGATTTGTTTTCTAAAAAAAGAAAAGCTCTCAGTTCCTGCCCAAAATTTGTTGAATGATAATTTTAAAAACACTAAATGATTGGTTTGAAAGTAATAAAATCCACATAAACTTTGAAAAAACTAACTACATTAATTTTTGCACAAAGCATAAAAACATGGCAGACCTACGCATAGAATATGAAAATAACCAGATTGCAGAAGCCTGTAATACAAAATTCCTTGGCCTGCCTGGGTATGTGGTGGTAGTGTGTCTGCTTCACATTCAAAAGGTTGTGAGTTCGAATCTCACTTAGGGTGAGTTGCCTGGATAAGTTTTTTTTTTGGGGTTTTCCCTTATGCTGAGAAGACAAATGTCTAGTAACTTTAAGCTCCATGGACCCCGTGATCATTTGAGCATCATTTCATCAATTTCATTCATTCATTGTCTGATATGACCAAGCAGGTTAAGCTACAAAAATAAATAATAATAAAATTCCTAGGTCTTATGATTGATTGTAACATGAATTGGAAACACCATATTGATTATATCTTACCCAAACTGGGCTCTGCATGTTTTGCAATCCGATCTTTAATTCAGCATACAAATAAGAGCTTAAAAACAGCTTATTATGCATATTTTCATTCATTATGCAAAAAAAAAAAAGTAATAAGAATAATGGTAAGGGAAAGATGATCAACTCACTGCAAACCACTCTTCAAAATGTTTGGAATTTTACCATTAGTCTGTGAATATATTCTAGCCATATTGTCATTTGTAATAAATAACCCAGAAAAGTTTACAAGAAATACAGATATTCATAACAAACAGACCAGACATAGGCATTCCAAAAAGGGATTTACCTCAAAGGAATAGTTTTGTTTAATTCACTTCCCTCTTCTATAAAAGAATTGCAAATGAACAAAAACAAGTTTAGATCAGAATTAAAAAGATACCTTATTACTCACACCTTCTATACAGAGGAGGATTTCATTGTAAATATAATAAACATGAATATTCTAAGAATGCAAGTGTACGAGTAGGCTTTTGAAAACAAATATGTAATTGAAAACTATGCAAGACTGACACCTCTGAAAATTCATTGTCAGAGTTATTATTTGTAAATAAATATATTAATAAGTATGAATAAATGTAATTGTTGATATG
Organism: Hymenopus coronatus; assembly: GCA_030762935.1. Classification (NCBI taxonomy): domain Eukaryota; kingdom Metazoa; phylum Arthropoda; class Insecta; order Mantodea; family Hymenopodidae; genus Hymenopus; species Hymenopus coronatus. Next base: position 36,800,697 of record CM060893.1, read on the forward strand.
AACCTAGAGTTTGGGCTTTGAGTGTAAGCTCATAATAGGATCTACAGATTGCAATGTTATGTATGCATGTATTAATGAAGTTAAGTGCTGCAAAATTGAAAAGATACAGGCAAACATTTGTTCCTGAAAATAGCAGATTGATAACAGGTTGAATAATAGGACTTTTGATATTGATGAAAACTTCTTTGTTTTATCCTGAATTAACTCACTGACAGGCAACTGTGAAATATTAGATAGTCTTTACTTCGGAAGAAGAGCTGAATGCACTTGCAGAACACATAAATCCATGTTAGAGTTACTGTAGAAGACAAATTAAAAGTTTGCGGCCATGACTCAATTATGGTCAAATAAATAATGCTATAACGCCACTAGACATCTGATCATTTGTTTGAGCCATCAAGGCAAGTTGCTAAATCAAGTATCAGTGATTTAAATAATGTAATGACAGCATTTAACTAAATATATGCATTTAAAGCTAGTATTAATTTTGATTTGCTTTTTTTTTTTTTTGCAAAAAACTTTGTGCCATTGTTGGACAGCTAAGTCATGGTTGTTACGGTAACAGATGTAGTAATAGTATTCTACACATTAAAAGCAAAAGGTATTTTACCACCTTTTCTGTGAAAAGTTCCTACATTGCTTTTGGTCACCGAAATCAAATGTTGGCAGCAAGAGATTTTTCTCTATCTATAACTTTTTTGTATGAGATGGCACAGCTATGAAAACTGAACTTGTAGGCTGCAATTTGGCGATACCTTACGTGATATTTGATTTTATTCATAACATTGATTTGAAATAAAACATTTGTACTCGGAAAGTTGCGACTTTACATTAATGCTATTTTAGCAACCTGTTCATTTTAATTTCAGTCGTGTCATTTATTCATTAATCCTACCCAAAAATTAGTAGGAAATTATTGCAAAGTTATGACAAAATATTTAACATAAAACACAACTTCAAAATAATTAATCCATGCAAATTATTAAAGCAACTCTTAACACGAACTCTTGCCTCATGTGATTGTTTGTGGTTCTTTGATAATTTCTAGTAGTTGTTACTATTCTTTGTAGTTTTTGCTATTGTTTTGAGATAATAGCCAGTTTTCAGCCCCAAACTTTGATACTTTCACTAGAAGAACCAATCAAAGGATCTAAGGGAACCAGGATCTGTGATTAGGATGCACATACACTAACATTTTTGCAGTTTCATTTTCCAGCATGCAGCTAGAGAGAACTATTGCGGCTATTTCATGTCAAAATAAAAAAAAAATGGTGTTTTATTTATGGACGCTCTTTAACTGCTGTAGTTCTCAGCGTCCCACTCTATAATGGGTGTGAAAGATTGCTTAATTTTGCTCAGAGGCCTCTCTATCAGGCTTTACTTCCCTTGCGAAGGAAGTCATGCATAGGATTTTTACACCCAAAAAAATCCATCATCCTAGCATGGTAACCATTACACCATGGAGGGCGACTATTTCATGTCAAGGTTATCTGTAACAATTTGCATGAGAAGACTAATTTTTACAACAGGATCTAAAATGCTGTGCCCTGAAAATGAGAAAATTAAAACTTGGCCAAGAGTTCTTTCCCATTCCCAGACATAGGGAAGCTTCCTGCTGATTTTGAACGCTCACATATAATACTTGAATTTTATTACTCTCACTTTGCTTACCATTTCTGATTATTGTAAACCAGCATTTAGGGTTTTCAGCTTGCTTCTCATGGCTTTCTTGGAAGAGAAATAGTGTAATTCTTTTTGTTTCGTAAATAGAGCAATGGAGTATTATAAAGTAATAAAAATGTTGACTTACGAAAGTCTCCTCCAAATTTGATGCCTGGCTTCACAACCCAGCCTTTTGAGCGGAAGTAGTGATATGCAACATATTTGGATGTGAAGCTGGAATCTGACTGTTTAAAGAGCTGCCACATTTGGGTCAAGGTTAAGATGTTGCCACACATATCTACAGTCTGGAGACAACCAAGGCCAAAACTGAGGAAAAATGCTTCCTCTGGCATAAGCTGCAAGGTTTCCCTCACAGAAAACAATGCTTTTTCTAATCTTGGATTTAAATTTTTCACAAATTCTTCATTATCACTGTCAGCATCAGAGAGAACCACTACCAAATCTTCATCATCTCCATCTGCACTTCCATTTTTATTTCTGCCCTTTTGTATTTTTGTTTTTTGTGCATCGGTATCTTTTGTGATTTTATCAGAGCTCCCTACCTCCATTGGCACAATGCCATCTGCAGGACTAGAAATCCCCTTAGTTTTTTCAGAATGTGATATATTTTCTTCGTGCTTTTCCGTAGCATCTACATTATCTGAACTGAAAGCTTCTGGTTCAGTAAAATGTACAACTTTGTCTGTTTCCATAATGTTGGAAACTTCACCTTTGGCAGATGGTTTGGATTCACATGCAGGTTTTACTGAAGCTGTTTCTTCGGTGTTTTTGTTTGGAAGAGCAACCTTAGTCCGAGTGAGGCTATCTTGACTTTTGTCCACTCTACTTTCATTTTTTTCTGTGGTATCACTTTCATTAGCTGGCTGACTAACTTCTATAAGAGCATCTTCTTTGTTTCCTTCATCTACTTTTCTGTTGCTTTCTATTTCTGTTTGTTTATGCTCCATCTCACCTTCAACGCCTTCTTTGCTGCACTCTTCCATGTCTATCAGAATCACTTCATCTTCACCTGAGGCATGAGATTTTTCATCAGTAGTCTCAGGTTTATTTAAATTTGCATCTTCTATTTCATCTTTATCTTTACCAGATACTTTTCTTCTTTTTTCTTGTGGAACTGTGTCAGCATCCATCTCCCTTCTTCCTCTTTTATGATCACTTCTACTTCTATCATTGTTCATTGCATCTGCTACTTTGTTATTTTTCCCAACTCTTATCTCCTTTTCTTCTGATTCATTCAGTATGATACTACTGTCTCCCGAGGCTTCAGAAGCAACATCAATTTCCTTTCCAGAAATCAATTTACTTTGAGAAACATCACAATTCTTAGAAGTTTTACCTTCTTTGCTGCTTCTGGTCTCATCCACAACAGAAATTGCTTCATCTTCTTCAGAATCCAAAAGTATAACATCATAACTCTCCTCTGTTGATGATTTCACTGCCATTTTAATCTCATCTTCTGTTTCCAGCTCAACAAGTTCTGTTTTCAACTTAGGTTTAAGAACTAATGTGTTTGTAGTGGTGTGTTCAATTTCTTCATTATCTTTATCAGTTTCATCAGTGGCAACAGTTCCACTGGCTGCTGTGGCATTTTCACCCATACTTACATCTTCACTGCCTGGTTCTTTCTGTGAGCTATGAAACTGATCTTTGGAAGGTGTTTTTGACACCTGCTCTGAGATATTCTGCACATTCCCTTGTGGTAACACATGCTGGAGACTTGAAACCATCACCTGCTGCTTCTTAGCCCACATGCATCTACGCTCGCACTGTCGTTGACATATGAAGACAGGCTTCTTTGCTGATCCTTTTTTAAATTTTGGCTTATCCCGGGAGAGTGAGCTTTTGCCAAAGAATCCCTGTAAAATAAAATAAATGACATTACTGCACTATAATTTTATTAACACTAGTTGGGACATTAACTTCAAAGAATGGCATAATCCAAAAAGGTCAAAATGCTGTATATGATCTGCAAAACCTAAAGAAAGCAACTTTATGTGGATTCCCTTTCACTAACATGAGCACTAAAATCACAGATGTACAACCTTAATGCAAATCAAACTTCAGCACACACATATTTTACTTTTTCTACACGTACTATGTACTCAGTGTATAGAGAAGGTATTGCACTCCACCCAAAAATTTGATATTGAGATTTCACCGGAAATATATGTTTTAGGGCTCCCTGTTTAAAAAATAAGCATTTTCACAAAAAGGTCTGTATGTGTGTGTGTGTGTGTCTGTTAACACGATAACTCAAAAACGAAAAGTCAGTAAAATACCAAACTTGGTATTTAAGTTTAGAATCTTCCAGGGATGCGACAGAAAGATTTTGAGAAAAAACTCCCCACCCCAAATTATCCTTTACATGCAACATTTTTAGAACATTTTTATTTTCTCAAAAATGGCTCCAATGATTTTGATTAAAATATCATATATTAAAGATATTTACCTGACAAATAAAATGTATATCTTGAATTTTCAGGGAATAGCCTCTGAAGACTAATTTATTCTGGATGAATTTTACAGAATTTTGCATAACTGCTAAACCGTAAGAGATGGACAAAAACTTACCACACAAAAACGCATGTTACGGCTCACAATTTATGTTATATACATTTTTTTCATGGAGTTGATCGTTTTTGAGATATTCTTAGTTTTTGATTTCAGCTTTAAAAATTATACTTTTCTCTCACAGGACTTTGTCAACTCCTGACCATACAAACAAAGGAACTTCAGTCACATAACAACCAGCTTTTGACTATCACTTTAACCTATGGTACTCCCTTATTTCACTTCTACTTACAAGGAAGCAAGAAGTACTATTTCTGCTAATATCTTTCAATTAGGATTAAGTAAAAAGAACAATAAGCTTTTTAACAATAATTTGTTGCAGAGATGTAGAGAAAGTCATGTGAATAGAACACATCAGATTTTTTATAGTTTAAATCTAAGGAAACTGTAGCAGCACAAGTAGCAATTTAGTTGATGTCAGTTTACAAATCGGTAAAAAAGAAACACACAAAACAAAGATAAGTGATAAAAGTAAAGAATGAAGTAAATGTCACAAAAAGGCAGCAGTCAATTTAATTCTTTTCACTGAAGCAAACAGACAATATCTTTTGTGAACATGGCATAACATGACAATTACCAGGTAGTTCTCTTAAAGTGAATATGTCAGCAATTTCACTTGCTATGGGGTTGTGAACTGCCACATGTTCATATTATTTACAAAAAGCATATCCTAGCTACGTACTGTATTTTTGTTTCTCAGATGCAACTTCAATCTTGTATGCTTCAGCATAAGAATTATTAGAAGCCACATAAAAGAATCTATTATATGAAGAAAGTGGTGTTAAGTCTGGCAGTAAATTTGCTCCAGTACTAGTGTCGTGGTTCCCCTTCTCGCAGTGGTAGCGTGGCTGTTTGACTTCGGGGAACATACATTTTCTTCCTTCATCTCGGCCTCTTGTTTCATGAAGTCAAGGACATTTGCAATTATTTCTCTGCTCAGACTAAGTAATACCTTTGAAAACGTAGACGCCATGGTTAAAAAAATAAAATAAATAAAATGAACACTATTTACTGTCCACTTTGAATACAACCATATGCGGAACACTTTCGATACAGACTGTACAAAGTTTGCTCGCAGTGACTTTAAGTAAGCAAAGTATCATATCACAAACTCCGATAAGCTAGGCTCGGTAGCTGGGTTGGCAGTCAGGGTCACGATTCTAGAAGTTTTGTACTGGCAACAACAGCAGTTGCCAAGCTGTTTGCCAAGTGGGAGACCTGGGTTCAATTCCCGGTACCGGCATGGGGAATTTTCCCCCAATGAAGACCTGGTCCAGGATGCATTCAGTCTCATGAGGTCTCTGGGGGGCCAATTAAGGGGTTACTTGATTGAGAAGTAGTGGCTCCAGATAGAGAAGACCGCATTAAATGGCTGGGAGGAATTCACGTCTCACCCTCCAGCATGGCACCCCATTAATGATGCCTTTGGGCTGAGATGGGGGATGCTAAGGTTCCTTGTGGACTGTCATGCCTTAGAGTTACAATTACTAGTGGGGAGAATGAAGCAAATGCCATTGCACTGTTACACACATCTCTGTTATATCTGAATTTTTAGTTTTACTTTACATTGGTAACAGCAGTAAAACTATCTTTAATCCATCTATACATTACTCACACTCTTTTACTCATGCTAATGTGCTACCAAAACATTTTATTGATTTCTGAAGTATATTTTTGGTCTTTAAGGTTCAAAAACAGGTCACTTATTTGCTTTCATGTGCAAAATTATTCTTCCCTTGCAACTTTAAAATTAATACATAATAAAAATTTAGACTTATTGGAAAGAAAAAAATTAATGTATGTATATATTTATTCTCTACAATTGGATACTGCCCAGTGGCAGAGTTAAATGTACAAAATTCACTTACAATATTAATCTTAAGTTAAATAAAAATAGTTATACAACTAACATATGCACGTTTTTCTTTTTAAATGCTAACTACTTATTATACAGTATGGCAATACTTATGTCAATTCCCAGCTAGTTTATAAACAGTTATTATTAAGCCTCAACATTAATATTATAGGTACATTCCTAATATATACATTAATAATAATGTACACTAATACAGTTTTTTGAAATCCTTAATTAATTCACAATATTTACTCAAATTAACTAACATTTATTCTCTTTAAATTATTCTTAAACTTCTTTAAGGTCAGAGGGCAGCCCTGAAAGGCTGCTACAGACAATTCATTCCGTTCTTCAATCTTACATAATAACTTTATAGATCTGTTTCCATACTAGTAATAGAGTAATAACCCTTTAATTAGCTTTATCAATATGATTAATATTTAAACTTTTTGGGTGAAATGTTACATCTCAGCTTCCACAAACTTCGTAGTGGATAATAACATCTACTTCACTTCTTATATTAGCAACTATCCTTTCCTTGAAACTAAAGATATTAAAAGGTAGTCCTTTCACAAGGAAAAATATCCTTTCCTTGCACCTTTAAAATTAATGCTTTAGAAAACGTATTATAACTTTGTGGCTTCGAGATCCTTGCATTGAATAATAAAGTGAATTACACTTTAAATTAAATAACTCAGAAGTTTGAGACAAGTGAAGTTTTAATCAATGTGATGTTGAAATTGAGTCGGAATAGTAACACTCACCTCACTTATATGTAATTATGTTCAAAACATATGTTTCAAGGGCAATTGCCCTCTTCTTCAGTTGAAGTCCGACTGATGGCTGGTATTTGTGCTCTGTGGTCTATTACGGTGGAGCCATCTGGTGTTCTCAGTAGAAGTTCAAAATCATGTGGCGGTATTTCAAAATTCATCAGTTGGTCTTTTTGTTGTGTAATGAGAATATTCTCCCAAACTGTAAGTTCTGCCGGGTTGTTTACAGGTTTTAGCAATTTTATGTCATTTTGTATTTCATGATGTGATGTCCAAAAATGGTATGCTACTGCCGATTTATCTGTTTGTTTCTGTTTGATATGTCTGAAATGTTCCTTTAGCCTTGTTTCCAGTCTTCTTTTTGTTTGGCCAATGTAACATGATTTGCAGTCCTTGCAATCAATTCTGTAGATGCCTGATCTCTGGTTTGTAGGTATGGGGTCTTTAATGTCTGTTTTCAATGCATTTTTTATGTTGAATTGGTTACTTGAAGCTAAACTTATATTGTATTTCTTGAAAATTTTTTTGAATTTCCTATCTGCTGTTGGGTGATAGGTGAATTTTTTATATATAACTTCGGTTTTTGTATGGACAAAGTGGTGGTTTGTTTTAAGGTTAATTTCTCCTTATGTTTTTTAATTTTTTGGTCAATGATGTCTGGGTTAAAACCATTGGCTGAGGCTATATGTCTTAGTTGGAGGTATTCTGTGTTGTACTCTTCTGGGTCAAGTGGGATGCTGAGGAGTCTGTGTACTGAACTGTTAAAGACTGCCTGTTTATGAGGTTCTGGGTTGAAACTATTCTGTTTTATGTAATTGTCTGTATGTGTGGTCTTCCTGTAGATGCCATAAGTGATCTTTTGTTCTTTCCGTGTTAGTTTTAGGTCCAGGTATGGTAGCATTAATAAAACATCTAGAAGAGTACAAAGTTTCAAACAATGAGTTGTTGGTTTCGTTTGATGTGAAATCATTATTCACCAGCATCCCAGTCGACAAGTTACTTGAAACCTTCAAAGCATGGCTCAGGGGCATAGGCTTAAACCAGAAAGAAATAGAAGACTTCCATACTTTAACAGAACTTTGCATCAACCAGAATTATTTCCAATGCAATGGTAGATTTTACAGACAATCATCAGGCTTAGCGATGGGTAACCCACTTTCGCCCTTTTTAGCAAATCTGTACATGGGACGACTTGAAGTACATATAACCTCCAGTTTTCCGAATATATTCAAAAAATGGTTTAGATATGTTGATGATGTTTTTGCGGTGGTCCCCAAAAAATTAGCAGAAGACTCTCTAAAATTACTAAACCTACAGGGCAGGTAAATACAATTCGCAATGGAAACAGAAAAAGACCAAATGCTACACAGAATACCTCCAACTAAGACATATAGCCTCAGCCAATGGTTTTAACCCAGACATCACTGACCAAAAAATTAAAAAACATAAGGAGAAATTAACCTTAAAACAAATCACCACTTTGTCCATACAAAAACCGAAAGTTATATATAAAAAATTCACCTATCACCCAACAGCAGATAGGAAATTCAAAAAAATTTTCAAGAAATACAATATAAGTTTAGCTTCAAGTAACCAATTCAACATAAAAAATGCATTGAAAACAGACATTAAAGACCCCATACCTACAAACCAGAGATCAGGCATCTACAGAATTGATTGCAAGGACTGCAAATCATGTTACATTGGCCAAACAAAAAGAAGACTGGAAACAAGGCTAAAGGAACATTTCAGACATATCAAACAGAAACAAACAGATAAATCGGCAGTAGCATACCATTTTTGGACATCACATCATGAAATACAAAATGACATAAAATTGCTAAAACCTGTAAACAACCCGGCAGAACTTACAGTTTGGGAGAATATTCTCATTACACAACAAAAAGACCAACTGATGAATTTTGAAATACCGCCACATGATTTTGAACTTCTACTGAGAACACCAGATGGCTCCACCGTAATAGACCACAGAGCACAAATACCAGCCATCAGTCGGACTTCAACTGAAGAAGAGGGCAATTGCCCTTGAAACATATGTTTTGAACATAATTACATATAAGTGAGGTGAGTGTTACTATTCCGACTCAATTTCAACATCACAATGAATTACACTTCTTAAGTATGTTACATTAGCTGCTGTAATCAGTCTGTTACCAAGGGATTAATTAAACTATTTAATGAATAAAATATAATAAATTAAACAAATAATAACCACTATAATAATAATTTTAATTATTAAGTTGTTACATATGTTAGACTGCCCCCAAAATTTAGCCCTGGCCACTTTTAAGAAGGGCAGCCCACTTGCACAAACTATTGCATATTACAACAATCTTTTTTTCTTTTATTTATAATGATAAATTATTGTTCCTTTTTTACTTTCCTTAGCATGTATTTACAATGCACATAGTAGACAAATTATTGCATTCCACATAAAAATTTAATGCTGAGATTTCACCAGAAATGCATGTTTTGAGGCCCCCTAAATACAAAAGAGGCAAAACATTAAAAGTTTGCTAAATACCAAACTTGATATCTAAGTTCTAAATCTTTCAAGGACCCGACACAAAGATTTTCAAGAAAATCCCCCACCCCAAACTATCTTACAATCATGTAACAGTTTTTTAAAATTTCATTTTCTCAAAAATGATTTTTATTAAAGTACCACATGTTTAAGATGCTTTTATGATAGATGAATTCATGCAATAACTGATGTGAAAAGAAGTCCTCTATATTTTATTTTAGTCTCGGTGAGAAATCTATTTTCCAACAGTTAATTTTTGGTGCTAAATGAAACGCATAAAATATGCCATATATATCGCGACCTTAGCAGTAATCTTTACAATTATTTCCCCCATGCTTCACCACTGCTATACTCACAAAGTTTGAAACTTACTTTTCCCCTGCATGGTATTTGGAAAATATATTTAATGAATGCAAGACGAGCCGCAGTTCTGGACTTTAATATTTTGGGTAGAAACATTGTCTTGTAATCAGGTGAATATGGTATTTCTTCACAAAGGTACTTCAAGCCAAAACCATCTTCCTCTCTAAAGTTCATGTTCCTATTTATCATCTCCATGTGAAACTGCTGGCTACAGATTTCCATTTCTATTCTTAATTTCCATAGCAAAAGGCTTTTACAGAATACAATAATGGTTCACTCTTTTCCTACTCCTCTTTACAAACTTACCATAAGACTAGGAGTAAAAACATAGATTACACTCAAACTTCACTCTTGAAATAAAGAACTTACTTGGACATGTTTCGGTGGATTTTGCCACAATTTTAACGGAGATTCACTGACGAACTCGTGGTAGCGGCCTGTGGACGTCTCTCTTCTGGATAGATAAATTTTGAATTTAAAAAACCTCCTCCATATGAACCCAAAAGATAAAATCCCCCAATTGAAACAATCAGGGATATACAAAATTAGCTGCAAGGAATGTAAAAAGGTATACATAGGAAAAACAAAATGGAACATTGGACAGCGTTTTAAAGAACACATGAGATATGTAAAATGTAATCAGACAGATAATTCAGCTGTAGCACATCATTTTTGGATTCTAAACCATAATTTTCACAGTGAGCCCAAGTTAATAAAATTAGTACAGAACCCAATTGGATTAACAGTTTGGGAAAATCTATTAATTTTCAAAAACAAAAACAAGGTCATAAATTTTGACATACCACAAACAAATGGACTCATCTCAAAATTCATCTATCTGGAAGAGAGACCTCTACAGGCTGCTACCACAAGTTCATCAGTGAATCTCTGTTGAAAATTGTGGCAAAAGCCACCGAAACATGTCCGAAGTAAGTTACTTCATTTCAAGAGTAAAGTTTGAGTGTAATCTATGTTTTTACTCCTGGTTGTTAAGTTACTTCACTGTGCATTCCCATTAATGTTTTAATTACCATAACACATTTATAGCAAGTGGACGCCCGTCTCCCAAAGCTCTTTTCAGAAGTCCAAATAGGCAAAAATCCATAGTTGGATGCATCAGGTGACTTCACTGAAATCTTCTAAAAGGAATAGCATGTATTCCTGATTCTTTTTCCATTGTCTCTAGAAAATCTAGGCTGGAAACTGATATGTTACTGGAAGCTGTATCTAAGTGCATCCAGAAAGTTAGCCATACAGAGGCAGGATATAATTGCAGTAAAGGATCAGAACTTTCTCCTGATAGTACTGCGAGTTGATCAGAGGCTTGTCAATTTTCCTTGAAATAGAATAATCATAAATCCTTTGGAGAAAGCTTCCCTACATTCGGAGTACCATTTTGAAAACTTTTCTCTACGTTTATGGGGTAATAAATAACATGGGGTTTGTTGCAGTTGGTTAGACAGATGGATGTATCATTCAATGGCACAACAAACTTGCATCTTTGGCCTGCCAGGGGTCTCTCAAGCAGTTTGCTGTTGTTTGTGTGACGCTCTGAAATGTGATGTAACAATTTGTGAACTCTGCCTTTATGCCCCTCATCCAAGATCAAATCCCTGTTGATTATGGTGTTTTAACGATGTTACCAACTTGCACGCAATGGCTCATTGTGTGGCTGAGACGAGGGTTTTGATTTTGTTCACCTGACTGAATGCAGCTAACTAGATCACGGGTTTGCCTGTTTGTTTACTTTCTCTACATGTACTATGTACACAGTGTATAGAGAAGATATTGCACTCCACCCAAAAATTTGATACCGGGATTCCACCGGAAATATATGTTTTAGGGTCCCCTATAACCAAAAAAAGCATTTTCAGAAAAAGATCCATGTGTGTGTGTGTGAGTCCATGTGTCTGTAAACTCAAAAACGAAAAGTCGGTAAACACCAAACTTGGAATTTACATTAGTATCTTCCAGGGATGTGACATGAAGATTTTGAGAAAAATTCCCTCACTCCAAACTACCCTTTACATGGAACTGTTTTTGAAATTTTTAATTTTCTTAAAAATGGCTCTAATGATTTTGATTAAAATATCGTATATTAAAGATATTTACACGACAAATAAAATGTATATCTTGAATTTTCTGGGAATAGCCTATGAAGACTACTTTATTCTGGATCAATTTTACGGAATTTTGCATAACTGCTAAACCGTAAGAGATGAACAAAAATTTACCACACAAAAAATGTAGAGCATTTTAAAACACACAATTTATGTTATATACATTTTTTCGTAGAGTTGATTGTTTTTTTAGACATTCCTTGTTTTTTGTTTCAGGGTTAAAAAAGTTATACTTTTCTCATACAGGAACTTTTCAACTCCTGTCCATACAAACAAAGGAACTTCAGCCGCATAGCAACCAGCTTTTGACTATCACTTTAACTTATGGTACTCCCTTATTTCACTTCTACTTACAAGGAAGCAAGTAATAAGACTATTTCTGTAATTTTTCCTCGATTAGAATGAAATAAATGGAAGCATAATTTGTCGCAGAGATGTCGAGAAAGTCATGTGAATGAACACATCAGATTTTTTCCTTTTTGAATTAACCGCAGAGAACTTTTTGCCTATTTATTGAACACAGAACTTATCTGTTTCTTAGAAACAAGGAAATTTCTCTTCTTGCCTATCTCAATAATAGTGAAATAGCTGAAGTTTGCATTGGAAAAGAACACAATGTAGCTCTCCCAAAATGGTTTGAATTGCTTCAGCACCATTGCAGCTGGCACATAGTAACTCTGCACAGCATTGCCACATATGTTACGCCGCCACGATTACTGAGTTTTTGTTCACAACCAGGTTTTATTATTATTATTATTATTATTATTATTATTATTATTATTATTTGGACATTGCATTCTTTATTGTACCTACACTATTATCATAAAACAACTAATGAATTTAAATAAAAAATTAATACTTCAATGGATACCAGCACATTGCGGAATACAGGGTAATGAAAGAGCTGACTTTCTAGCCAAGAAAGGTCGTAAAATTACATCAAATTCATCAGATCCAATAAGTTATACTCTATCGAAAGAATCATTATATCTACATGTAATAACAAAATTAAAGAACATAATGTGTTACAAACAAAAGGAAAACCACTGGGAAAATTTATGTAATAACACGACCAGAATCACTACATTACCAAGAAAATCCTCTCTAGCAATGTTTAGATTCCTAACAGGCCACGACTGTCTCAATAAATTCAGGATTGGTATAGCGAGATCTGTGTCCTTTCTGTACACTTAAAGAAGATATGGATGGAAACCAACTACTGCGCTGCCATACCTTGAGTCAACATGATAATGTGACATCAAAATACTGGAATGCAAGAGAGCGAATGGCTTCACTGCCAACTGCTCAATATTAGATACCAACCAACCATTATCATTTGATTAGGTTAATAACTACTGTATATTTTTCAGTTAATTCCTAGTGAAATGCATTTATGCCTCAATTTATTGCATTCTGTTAATAGCTATCAGCACTATACATTTAACCTAAATATAATACACTTTATAATTAATGCTACCTTAATTAGACATTAGTTCAACACCCTAAGAGGAGTCCTGGTTGGTCTGTTCACTGGCCTCACAAGAACTGAAGTCATTGCTGGAGGAACTGCTGGTTAACCTAACAATTAGAGGTTCGATATCATCCTGCAGCTGATCTGCTTTCCACATATTGTCTTCTAACCCTTCAACATGTTTGCAGTAATTTAACCACTGATCTTGGGTGACTAATTCAACCCCATTGTGTATTAAACGTCCCATCTCCTTTTGCTTAAATGTAGTTATAGGTTGTCCAACATGTACCTTTACCTGATTCCATGCCATTTTGTAAAACTCACACGCCTCAGATTCCCAAAACCTACTGAAAATCTCCACTGAGGTACAACCTCTTATCGCCCCTTGAACTATCATACGATATCTGATTTTTATCATCTCCAAGACACGAGAACCAGGTTTGTTGGCACTGTGAGTCTTGCAGGCTTTGCCTTAAACTGTTCACTAATGGATGCCTTGGTTCTGGTGATGTTCTATGCATACATAAAAAATAATTTCACAATTTCCTTGACAACTTTGCCACTGAAAGTTTTTGCGTGGACTTGTACAACGAGAATTAGCCAGCGACGACATTTCCCGCTGTATAAACGAAGAATCCAAACACTTTGTTTTAAACTTTATTTTTTAATAAATATGTTTAGACATATTGATACAATCTAGATATCAATGTGGCCTATGAAAGTAAACAAATAATCCAGATTTTTTTCATTGCAATTAATTTAGTTTAAAACCATGTTTTAACGTTCGGAGTGAGAAAGAAGTTAAAAATCTGCTTTCCAAAAAAGTTTAAATTTTATAATTTTAAAAAACGTACAACTATATAAGACTATTCGTGCATACCATTGTAATCTTTCACACATTTCATACCGAAATGCTTGTTCCTATTTTATGTTGAAAACACACACATTTAGCAACGGCACACTTGATTCTTCCATAAGAGCCTATTGTGCCTTCATGACGTGAAAATCTCTATAGATAGCTAAAGCTGTGAATGATGTATGTTTATAGCACAAAATATTGCCTTTGGCTCACAAACAATAGTTCCACAACACACTTGGAAATTGGCTTCCAGAGATCTAAAATGGCCTTCTGCATTTGTTAATGCCATGTTGCTTACATACACTTAATAGTCCAGTAAGAATACTTCAATTTGACATAGTTCCCAATGAAAACACTTAATTAAAACATAAATGATTCATAAGTAAAAAGTAAACATTTTGGTACTTTACACCTTTGAAAATTCCAGTCCTCAATTAACACATTGGAGACCAAGCCCAGGGCAGGTATTTCTAACAATTTTAATGCAATTCCACGACCTTAACTCTGTTTTGGGCTATGCGGCAAAGAACATACATCAGTTATCGTTTAGTGGTCTGATTTGTGCTGCCATCTGTCCTTGCTTTAGTCAACTATTAGGAATTTTAGAAGATTTAGCAATATTGGCAGCTCTCGGGTAGTCACGCCATTTTCTTTGAAGGTGCTGATCTGTTCGTTACGTTTGTACTCTTAAATGTTAAAATGCTGCATTTTCTTCAATTTCTGTGAACTGAAGCTGAAATTCAGGATACAAATGAAGCTGTGGAAAATTCTGATTCCAAGGGAGAGTTTTTCGAACTTTGAATAAATGGAGCGTAAGCAGCTTTACGCAGTTTTTTTCAAACTCATATTTGATACTTGTTGTAAATTTAAAATAAAATATTAATATGGAGGTTATGACTATTTTCTTACTTGTTGAGAAATTCTTGAGTGCCATACTTTTAGATTGTACCAATACTTTTCGGCAGATAATAACTCAAAGTAGGCGTAAAAACACTGGGTTTCTTGGCACTTCAACTACCGAAACGCCCGGGCTTCAATGTGTTAAATACTGTATGACAAAATAATTACTGCTATGAAAGCATTCTTTCTCTATTATTTCAAGTGCATTTAATATCTAAGGTGACATGACTGCTTTGACTCTTCTGATCTGCAATTGAGACCTTATTGAATAAATTTCTCAACCTGCAAAAGCTTTTCCAATAAATTTCATCTACACAAATATACATGATCAGCAAATTTTATAGTAAAGAATCTGATAAATGGAATTTTATACATCAACATTTTTTAAGAAAGTGTTTTAAAAGGTTTATTGTGTGTAAAAATGTTGAGAATATATTGTATATTAAAGCAAAGAAAAAAGCACCTTGTTGTAAAGAGCAGCCATGTCATTTGGATCCTCCACCACAACACAGTCTCCAAGATACCTTCCATAGTAAACCTGCCAGCGGCCCACTGTAATTGCTGAAGTTCCACCAATTGGGATAGGAAATGACTGATGCAAAATAGGAGGCACTCGTCTTTTTCTCTTAGGTTCTTTAAGGTCCATCATTTTACCTGAAAAAATAAAATAAGCAATACCCAATCTAAAACAAGATCTCAAAACACATAAGTGGATTAGACTGTAGTCCTTCTCTGACTGTATCATTTGCAATTTTCTGATAACCTTTACAGTTTAAGACATTAGCCATTTGTATGGAATAACTGTTTTTTTTACTTTCTATATATGCACTATGTACATAGTGTATAGAGAAGGTATTGCACTCCACCAAAAATTTTTATACCGAGATTTCACCGGAAATATATGTTTCAGGGTCCCCTGTATAAAAAAAATGTATTTTCAGAAAAAGGTCCATGTGTGTGTCCGTGTGTCTGTGAACACGATAACTCAAAAACAAAAAGTCGGTAAAATACCAAACTTGGTACTTAAGTTTAGTATCTTCCAGGGATGCGATTCAAAAGATTTTGAGAAAAATCCCTCCACCCCAAACTACCCTTTACATGGAACCTTTTTCAAAAATTTTGATTTTCTAAAAAATGGCTCTAATGATTTTGATTAAAATATCATATATTAAAGATATTTACCTGACAAATAAAATGTATATTTTGAATTTTCTGGGAATAGCCTCTGAACACTACTTTATTCTGAGTCAATTTTACGGAATTTTGCATAACTGTTAAACCGTAAGAGATGGACAAAAACTTACCACACAACAAATGTAGAGCACTTTAAAACACACAATTTATGTTATATACAGTTTTTTCGTGGAGTTGATTGTTTTTGAGATATTCCTTGTTTTTAGTTTCAGCTATAAAAAATATACTTTTCTCATACAGGACTTTCTGAACTCGTGTCCATTCAAACAAAGGAACATCAGTCACATAACAACCAGCATTTGACTATCAATTTAACCTATGGTACTCCCTTATTTCGTTCTACTTACAAGAAAGCAAGTAATAAGACTATTTCTGCTAATTTTTTCTCGATTAGCAGGAAGTAAATAGAAGCATAAGCTTTTTAACAATAATTTATTGCAGAGTTGTAGAGAAAGTCATGTGAATGGAACACATCTGATTTTTACACATAGCCATGTGAAGAACAGGAATAGAGGTAGAGTCAGACTGAAAAAAAGTTGGGGTTGTCAGGTCAAAATAATTTGAGATCACCTTGTGGATTACCAGGAAACGTGCAAGTGAGTTGCATGTTGCCTTGGTAGCTCAGTGGCAGTGCACCCGGCTAGAGATCGGGAGTGTTGCAAATTTATTATTTCCCTCAGCTATGAGTCAATTTGTTATGCAATATATATTTGATGTATAAAACTTACCAGTCAGTGAGCTAGTTGAGATTCTGTCTTCTTTAGTATTACTCACGGTAATACTTGGTATTATTACTTCTCAGGTCGTGGCCTCTATGGAAATAATGCATTCCAGGTAATATAATATTTATAAATAATACACTGGTTTCACTGGTAAGATACTCTTGTATATTCTTGTATATTACTTGATACAATAATTATTAAAACTGCAGGATTGCAGGAAGATTGCATTCTACAGCATGCGCTCCCATAAGACGCTACCCTTGTGCCGAGAAATGATGTCAACATAAAGACTGACCAATAACGAATGCACTCGGTTGAGCATCTATTCAGCTCTTATATAGGCTCAAAACTTATTTTATATGTTTTTCCTTATTAAACATTCTTTGAGGAAGTATATAATAGAGACTTCCTTTTGTATATTAATACATTACTTTTGATACATATAATATTGGCGCTTAGTGAAAATTTAAATATGGGTATACACTGCTTGGGGATGCGGTATACTGGAAAGAACAACTTCCTTTTTCAAGCACATAGCAAAGCAATTATCATTGCTGAATTTTTTAAAATAATTATTTTTGATCACAAATAAAATAATATTTAAAATACACATTACATTCAATATTCTGATATTCACAGAACACTTACAGGCTAATTACTATCAGTAATTAATTTTTTTTTTACCACATATTCAATAAATTTATGTGGCATCAATTTCCTTCCATTAACATAAAATGAACACTTGATATGAAAACGATTGTCTTCCATATATCAACACCTCAGGAGATCCATGGTTCAAATCCCGGCTCTGGTGTTGAATTTTTCAATCTGACTCTACCTATCCAACTCCTGTCCTTCACATAGCTATGTGTACAAAAACAGTTATTCCATACCAATTGACCATAATAGTTAGCCAAACTATGAATCCTGGGACTTAAGTACTTCTTACAACATTGTAAGTCGCCAATGGGGTTGTCATCTCAAAATAATTTTAAATCATCTTGTGGTTTACCGGGAAACATGCGAGTCAGTTGAGAAATTCAATGCTATGCCAGCATGTTGCCATGGTAGCTCAATGGCAGAACAACTGGCTAGAGATCGGGAGATCCGTGGTTAAAGTCCTGGCTATGGCATTGAATTTTTCAGTGTGACTCTACCTATCCAACACATAGCCATTTCTTTAGCAGTAGTAAAATGCCATATTTATGCAAATATAAGACAGTCTTTTTAAAAAATATTCATATTGAGAACTGTGTGTCATATTGAGTTTGCAAGAAAAAATAGCAAATTTCAAATTTTGTAGGTACGTCAGCAAAGCCTGGTAGATGTGTAAAGATTACAGGCAAAGTCATGACATATGCAGCACGTACTTTCCATTTTATTTTATACTATAAAATTAGCTGTTATACATCGAGGATAGTAAGCATCCTCTTAGGAAAACAGATTTCTCTTCGAGACTAAAATAAAAATAGAGGATTGATTGCGCCTAATTAATGGTCAAACAGAAAGTCTGAAAGAGAGGTTTAGTTGCATGTTTCACAGTATACATCTGGGTATATATCTGTTCTGCCCTCTCCCATCCACCCAATATGTGAATTTTCAAGAAAATTTGAATAATAAAAACTTTTTACACTGATGCCTTATATTAAGTATGTAGTCTAAATTGAAAATCTTATCCAGCATTGTCTTGCAGCTGTTGCACTGTCACCAATCCCACACAAAATGGCCCACATTTCTGTTCTCCCCTCTCACAAATTCGAATTAGGTCAGCTCCCAAATACTGATACATTTCCTCTCTCTCCTGCCCACTACATGAATTTCTGCAAAAGACTTTATCAGCTTAAGCGACCCTTAGTTTGATGAAAACATGTGTTTAAAAATTAATTTATATCGTTATTATAGAGAACTTCGGCCGCTCTAGAAATTAAACAAATTGTGGTTTGACTGTAAGTTTGGTTTATACTTGTTACGTTTTCACCAATTTTTTTTATCGGAAAAGCTCCGTAATTAAGTTAAACGCTAATTTATTACCTGCGCGTAGCGAACCTTTTTTGTGAATATTTATGAAGTATGCTGCCTAGAAGGAGTGGAATATAAATAAAGAAGTCTTGTAGTACTTTTGCAATGTAAATATATAATAATACTACACACTAAAGTGCCTAAAACCTGAGTTTCATTGTCGGCGGCAGGCGAACAGTGTTGTGGAATGCAACACCGGCATATGTCGCTAGACGCTGTGCTGATATATGACGAGTATGTTTCACGCAGATATAGCTGTTCAGTGAATTTTATTTTGCAAAACTTCGGCCACTCTAAAATCGAAAGAAACTAAGTGTGATTGATTGACTTTGTATTTATGATGACAATTTCAAAGCCTGTGAATTTAAAATTTAGCGCGAGGTTAGGTTCCAATCCGTTTAGGTTAGTGTGTGTGTATATAAACAGGCAGCAATAGTTAGTTTTTTAAACCATCTCCCCACCCCTAATCCCACTCTAACCACACCGGTCCCATTAGACTGCAAAACTGGCATAAGTCGCAGCGGGAAAGAGTTAGCGGCCCAACTTGTAAATAATTACCATTTAAATCTTCTTTTTATTATACAGTGTTGTCTTGCATTTTGATAAATATGGTATTTCTCATCATATTCCATTCTGTTCCAGCTTGCCTGTATGCCAAAAAAAAGTGAGCTATTCACTTGAAATGCAATATGCCTCAGTATTGAGGGCAAACATCAAAGTTAAATTATATATCAGCAACACTTGTGCTATGGCCTTAGCCCAACAATGTATGAGCTTTATTGTTAAAAAGCTTATACTTCTATTTAATTCATGCTAATCGAGACAAAATTAGCAGAAATAGTCTTACTACTTGCTTGCTTGTAAGTAGAAGCAAAATAAGGGAGTGCCATAGGTTAAAGTGATAGTCAAAAGCTGGTTGCTATGTGACTAAAGTACCTTTGTTTGTATGGAAAGGAGCTGACAAATTCCTGTATGAGAAAATTATAAGTTTTTCCAAGCTGAAACAAAAAACAAGGAATATCTAAAAAACAATCAACTCCGCACAAAAAAGTATGTAACATAAATTGTGTGTTTTAAAAGACTACATTTTTTGTGCGGTAAGTTTTTGTCCATCTGTTACGGTTTAGCAGTTATGCAAAATTCCATAAAATCGATCCCGAATAAAGTAGTCTTCAGAGACTATTCCCAGAAAATTCAAGATATACATTTTATTTATCAGGTAAATATCTCTAATATACCATATTTTAATTAAAATCAAAAATCATCAGTCATTTTTATGAAAATCAAACTTTTCGAAAAAAGTTCCATGTAAAGGGTAGTTTGGAGTGGGGGTATTTTTCTCAAAATCTTTGTGTCGCATTCCTGGAGTTTGGTATTAAATGGTCTTTTCATTTTGAGCTATGCTGTCCACAGACACACACACACACACACACAGATCTTTTTTGGATTCAGGGGGACCCAAAACATGTATTTCCGGTGAAATCTTGATATCAAATTTTTGGGTGGATTGCAATACTTTCTCTATACATAATGTACATAGTATTTGTAGAGAAAGTAAAAATTATTGTGTGTTACTTTCCAATCCATCCTTGTATTTTTGCCCATTTGTCTACATACTTTCCTTTCATTTTATCAACATAACATTGAAAATTTATTCACACCTTGCAAAGTAATGTTAGTGCTCTCTTTTTAATGCTTTAAATAGTTATTCCAGATCTGGTGAAATCCTTTTAAGAAAACAAGTTCTGCCTTTAGGCAATGAACTCTATTTCTACTTCAGAATGTAGACTTTTCAAATCTTGTACAATCAGTAAAATTAAAGCTGTATGAACCGTTACGGCTATTTTTAACAGATTACACACTGCAGTTTAATGTAAGTATCTCTGACAATTTAAATTATGCACTAATGGTATAGTTTGTACCTACATCAGCTCTTCACTCACTAAATCAGTAATACACATTCTTATCTATGGGCAACAAACTGCAAACATTTAGACTGTAGGTATGTTTTGTCATAGAGATGAAACTTCTGATAAACACACCCTAATTGAAATATACCTAACTGAACCAAAATTGGATTAACTCATCACATGAACCACGGTTAGATGTGATGTGATTTGCTTTTGATGTGCCAATATGTAGTCTCTTTCTAGTAATCATTGTATTTTTCCTCCTTTTACTGTAAATTGGGTAAGCATTAATTGTTTAGGGAAACAGCAAAGTTAATGACAATAAAAGTTAAAATGTGGAGAAAGTGCATGCAATAGCTGTTTCTGAAAATTGAATATTTATAGCATCAACATTTTAGTAATGAGTGGTACAATAATGTCATTTGAGAGAACAGATATTGTTTGAACTAAAGGGGTATAACGTTTAACTGTACACTTATTTCCAGTATTGACATTTTGTTGCAAGAAGTATTTTGTGAGAATTCATTATTAATGTCTTGGTTTAATTCAGGAGCATTTCAAGTTCTGCTTGGGGAGGCCAAGATTGCCTGAAACAGCTTCCAGAATCTTCATGTGAAGATTAATAACACACTTAGCTTCGAGGAAACTATGGCATTTCTTTGATACTTGAAGTTCTGAAGAACAAGCATGAAACCACAGTGAAAGTGGTAGTGAAAATCATTTGGGATCACCGAGGTTTAATCGCATAGATCCCTCAGCTAATTCTTGTCATTCCTCCACTAGGTTGTGAACTACGCGACTCCCCTACTTCTGGAAGATATCCCTCGGCTAAGCTTATCGGCTTAGGGCCATTAAAAACATAATTATAGCAGTACTTACTACTCATATGCTGTCAGTTCATATGATATGACAACAAGGAAGCTAGGAGGCGCATCTACATGGTTTCGGCTCGCAACTATAGGTGTCGAAGAATATCCAGAAGGTTTTTATTATTTATCAAATGCGTAATATTTGTATTAAAAGTAAAATTGTCATAATTTGTCTGTTGGTAGAACAATAGTAATTGTTTGTTTAGTTTCATCACGAACTACGTTCAGGTACATTGAACACGCCATAACGTAGCAACACGTAGCTTAACTATTTCTCGTAACCTAAATCAGGGATACATGGCACCCCTGGTCAAATTAGAGATTGTAAACAAAGCTGAACATTGAGCATTTTTCGTGCGCGAATATCCCGGTTCCATATAACAGTAAATACACGTCAAAGCGATGATTTAGACTAAAATATTACTGTACTAACTAAATATTCAGCAATGACACTAAAATATTAATGTACTGACCTTAACTATTTATATATTAAAAGTTCACATTAGCATCATAAATTGTGGATACGTCACAATTGTACACTGAACAAAATATTACGTATGTTATTCAATACTTAAGGGCATTTAGCATTTGTAAAGATGCTATTCAACGTCTGCCTGCGGATTAGACAATTTCCTGCAATGCAATCCCTTCATATTATTATGTGCTGTGCAGTGTGCGGTCGTGCCGGTTATGTAGCAGGTTTTCTGTTGTTGTAGTTGTAGATTATTTAATGGCGCGCTGTCCGGGGCCTGCTCGTCCAGTGGACATTAGCGTCCGATCAAGGATGTTGTTATCGTATATCGCAGCGTCCATCCACTGAGCAATTAATGTCAACTTAAAACGATGTATATGTGGATCGTAATTTCAGCTTACAATTTGAGAGATGTTGGAGGACTTTAAGATATGGAATTCATTGTCCTGGAGGAGAGAAGGAACGATCCAAGGGCCGAAATCAAAACAGGCGGATAAAATATTCTAAAACCAAATATCGAGAATATGCGGAGAATATAAAGAACAATTATGGAAGTCGCCATTTAAGTCAAAGTCATAAAGAGGAGAGCCGACATCACTGCTACCCTAAGTTAGATCTTACAGAAAAGAGAAACGGCCGTTCTGGTGGTACTGAAACGATTAAACCAAGGACCAGACGGAGTGCATGCAGGAATAAGATGATCAGAAAAAACAGAGCAGACCAGTGGCGAATTCTCCTAAACTCCGCGTACTAAACTTGAGAGGATTCAAAACGAATCTCAATAAACATGCAAAATAACCAGAATATTTTGTATGTCACTTCAACTAAATACGAAATGATCGAAGTTTGTGCAGTTAAATTATTTTTTTTTTCTTTTTTCTTTAATTTTTTTATAATGGTGTGCACCCACATCTACATCACCGCAAGTTAAAACGATATCCATGCAACCACCATTCTCCGCTAGCTAGGCAGAATGATGTGCGCACGCTTTTACTCCATCGCAAATAGAAGCGATGGCCACACACTCTCAATCATAGCTCCCAATTCTCCGCTAGAGAGGCGAAGGGAAACGAAGCTTAAGCAGAATTCTTTCTCTTTGCACGCAACGCAAGGATAAAGTTTGGAGTTTGCAAACTCTTACGTTGCATTGTATTACGTTGTGTCTTGCGTATTTCTATGTGAATGCTTACATTAAATAATATGAGCCCAAACTCTTGCGCTTGCACTTCATTGTGAATGCAGCATTAGTTGCCAGGCCTTAGCTGTAGAAATGAACCGGTTTTGCTATTGTCAATCGTGTTTAGTCCGAATCAGTGCTGTTTTGCTTGTAAGTTTTTGTGAAAATGACCGATGTAAGTGTTACTGACACTAGTGGGTCTTGTGACTGTGCGGTAAAACACATGTTAAAAGGCTGGGTTTTGGAATTTTGAATTTTCTGAAAAACTTAAAATAAAAAGCAACGGCAGGCCCACTCTCGAATTACCAGCTCTGATTGCAAAATGTTAAGGCAGAAAGCGAGAGTATAACAGACGTTTCTGCATTAGCAATTATTCTAGGTACAAATGGTTAACTAGTTGCCCCAAATTAAACTAACTCTATTGTTAGCCATGTCTTCATTTTTTAGTAACGACAAAAGCAGTACTACATGGTCTCAAGAAGGATTCGACAATATAGTTTCTCTAACTATGGCTTCGTCGCCCTCCGTGGTATAGTGGTTGCCATGCTAGCCTCATTTATCCAAGGTCACGGGTTCAAACCCGGCGGAGGACGATGTATTTTTTCGGGCGTAAAAATCATTAGCATGGCTTCCTTCGGTGGGAAAGTAAAGTCGGGGGTCCCGTGTCGTAGATTTACGGCAAGCCTAAAAGAATAGGCCTCTGAGCAAAATTAAGCGGTCTTTAACGCCCGACATAGAATGGGACAATAAGAACCACAGCAGTTAAAGAGCGTCCATAAATAAAGCTCAATTTATTTTTTTTCCATTAAGTAAGCATGAAAAAACAAAAAATCACATATTTTGTGCATTCACTCTTTGTAATTTTGGCAATACGCGAATAGACCAGCAGATAAATGCTCAGAAAGCATTACATTTCAAAGCATAATGAAATTGTAAAAAGGAACAGAGAAATATTGAATAGACTATTGATGTTGTTTGTCACTTAGGGAAGCAGGAGTTAGCTTTTAGAGGACACGCCGAGTCAGAAAGTTCCTTCAATAGAAGCAACTACGTAGAAACATTGAATTTATTCAGTACGTATGATCAATTTTTGAATGTTCACTTAAAAAACTCTACAGCTTTCCGAGGCAGTTCGTCATCTATACTGAATGATTTAATCGAAGTTGTTAGGGGTGTTTTGGTTAACTATATAACAAAAGAACTTGCATGCGTTATTTTGTGACTATTCTTTTAGATGAGTGCTCAGACATAGTGAACAAATCCCAGTTCTCTACCATTTTACGATATGGGAACAAATCGGGAGAAGTTCAAGAAGGGTTCATGGGCTTTACAGACGTCAGTGCTGACAGATCTGCTGAGGCACTTTGCAACCATGCACTTACAACAGTTAAAGATTTAATATTTATAAGAAACTTGTCGCTCAGACATATGATGGTGCGGCCATAATGTCTGGTCAATTGGGTGGTCTATACTCTAAAGTAAAAGTGGCATTTCCACGGACATTATTTTGTTAACAGCGGGCTCTCTAATTTCTTTTCTAAATCCACTGAAAGAACGGAAACTTTACATGCTTTTACGAATAAAAAGTTACCGAAAGCGGCTCCAGCGCGCTGGAACTTCAATTTACGTCTTGTCAGCACTGTACAAGAACAACGAGATAACCTGATTTTGTTCTTTGAATTCACGACAGAACCACAAAACAATGTTGATTGAGAGCCTGATACAGGTTTTCTTTGTTTTTTTTTTTTTTTTGATACAGTTGGATACTCTCTTCCTCCTCAAAATGTTTTCGGTAATATTTGCTCATACCAACGTTCTCTTCAACATATAACAGGACAAATCTATGGATAATGCATATTGCCATTCAAAAGTAACCCAGACTGATAACACTTTAGAAGAGCTAATAAGAGAAATGTTCCAAAATATTTGCCGAAACATTTCTACTGAAGTGATAAATGAACATACGCAAAAAAAAAAAAAAAAAAAAAAAAAAAAAAGAACAGTGAACCCAGTGAAGTTACCGAAGTTATGTTCAGGAGGATACTCTATGAAATTTGGGATAATGTGCACTATCAAATATAAAATAGGTTTTCCGACTACGAAAATGCTTCTTTCTTTGCCCACCTTGATTCCTCAAAGTTCAAGAATTACAGAACGTCTTTCCCTGATCACCATTACTCAAAATTGTTGGACATCTATGACGCAAATTTTGATTCGGTAGTCTAAAAAATAACTTAGTGTTTGTACTCTTCTGAAAATAAAGATTTTGAAGGAAGGTCAGTTGCTGAAATAGTGACAATTATGAACGAAAGAGATCTGGTGTGGACTACGCCTGAAGTTTATAAATTATCTTGTCTAATTATAACTGTACCAGCAACTACAGCTTCTGTTGAATTACCATTTTCCACTTTAAATCGAGTAAAATCTCACTGTAGGTCTACAATGGGCCAAGAAAAATTATATTCTCTGTCAATGATGTCCATAGAAAAATATTACTTTGCACGTTTCGGAAGGATGTTCATGAGCATTTCACACAAGCCGTTATGGAACTATTTGAAGAAATCTCATCCATTGGAGCTGACATTCCAGTACACTGATAAGTACTACTACTAAAATTAACAACAATTTACGTATACAGGTGTCCCTCGAGAGTAGTTGATTCTCATGAATTAACGCGTAACACAAAAAAAACACAACATTTTCAAGGTAAACATGAAAAAATTATGTTAAACAAATGCATCTATTTATGTCATTTGTACATTGTTAAAATCAGCATTTTTAAAATCGCGTTAAGCGAGATGGCGTAAAATGGGGGATGACTATATTTTATGACTAAGACAACGATGGCAAAGGTAGTGGTATACCTAAATTATTAACCACGAATCACCATTGGAGCAGACAGTGTGAAACGCAAGGCGGGCATCATCAGCCAACAGAAGAGCGATTCAAGGGTGGAGGAGGAGCACTTGCCTCTCTTGCCAACTGATCTGTTATTTAATTACCTGAACACGCACAGAAAACAAACATCTTGTGGTTATGAGTCAAAGTCGACAAAGGATAGTCGAATGACTAGAGTTGGATTAGAAGAAACCGAAAGTAACGCCCAATAGAGAACGTAAAGTCGGCAGAAAAATTGGGGTGCAGCTCCTCCTGTAAACATCTTCTTCTTTTTCTGCTTCAGTTTTTTTTTTTACTCTTCTGCTAACTGCAAAATTAACCAGATATAGACGGGAAGAAACGGTGAAAGGGTGTGGAAGGTGACTGGTATCGAAGCTAAATCTTCATTTTTGTTTTTACGGTGAATCAAAATAGGGCTTTACAAACACGAACAAGAAAGAGGTAATAAAAACGCAGAGAGTTGTAGCGAGCCACAAGGTTGAAAACTGTGCAAGGAAGCTAACAATTCATTAGTAGAAACCTGGTTACTGGGACACGCAAACAATAAATGATGAAGTGTGTAATCGTATAGATCAGATTCACGCTGCAGAACAGGAAATAAGTATCCGGTGTCGGTGCAGTATTGCAGAGTATGCGAAAATACGTCTGGAGTTCTTTTTGCGTGGTCGCGATCTCACGAATGAATGCAGATTATGTCATAATTCCCCGCAGCATCAAGTTGTGCGTTGACACAGGATAACACATCATGTGGCGGTACCAAAATTCCTCCGACACAGTATCGGAAGTGGACGCATACCTGACCACGGCACTCACGATATTATTATTGTGAGCAAGCCAACATGACTGGGTATCCAAACCAGATACAACTTAGCCGAGGATAATAGTGTTTGAAGAGCGTTTTTTAAGAGAATGGTATCAATTTGCTGTTTAGTTTCCGTATGGACTGTAAAACGCTCATACTATACGTAAAAATCTGATGTGTACCATTCACATGACTTTCTCCATATCCCTGCAACAAATAATTCTTAAAAAGCTTATACTTCTATTTACTTTATGCTAATCAGAAAAAAAAAAAAAAAAAAAATAGCAGAAATAGTCTAATTACTCGCTTCCTTGTCAGTAGAAGCGAAATAAGGTGCAACTGTAGGTTAAACTGATAGTCAAAAGCTGGTTGCTATGTCAATGAAGTTCCTTTGTCTATATGGATAGGAGTTGACAAGTTCCTGTATGAGAAAAGTATGCGTTTTTCATAGCAGAAACCAAAAATAAGGAATGTCACAAAAACGACGAACTCCACGAAAAAATGTATATAACATAAATTGTGTGTTTTAATATGCTCTACAATTTTTGTGCAGTAAGTTTTTGTCCATCTCTTACGGTTTAGCAGTTATTCAAAATTTAGTAAAATTCATCCAGAATAAACTACTCTTCAGAGGCTATTCCCAGAAAATTCAAGATATACATTTTATTTGTCAGGTAAATATGTTTAATATATGAAATTTTAATCAAAATCCTTAGAACCATTTTTGAGAAAATCAAAATTTTCGAAAAAAGTTCCATGTAAAGGGTAGTTGGGGGTGGGGGGATTTTTCTCAAAATTTTCGCGTCGCATCCCTGGAAGATACTAAACTTAAGTACCAAGTTTGGTATTTTACCGACTTTTCGTTTTTGAGTTATGGTGTTCACAGACACACGGACACACGGACACACACACACACACACACACACACACAAACACGGACCTTTTTGTGAAAATACTTTTTTTGGATATTGGGAACCCTAAAACATATATTTCCGGTGAAATCTCGGTATCGAATTTTTTGGTGGAGTGCAATACTTTCTCTATACACTATGTACATAGTGCGTATAGAGAAAGTAAAAATCACAAAACAAAACAAAAAAGATACCTGCAAAAGAATGCCGTATTTGATAGCCTGATAAATGGTTATGGTTTCAGCGCAATGTATGTCAACTAAGGATATAGTGTCCACGTCAGAGCAGCCCTAGTATTCCAATCGTAAAGCCCAGCGCTACTCCAGTCTGTGTTTTTGGCCCATCCGTAAATATTAGCTGAAGATCAGGTAGTCCATGCGTAAGTCGTAAGTCGTCCACGTACGATATACAGGATCGTTGTCCATCCAGCACTTCTACAAAAAAAAAAGTCCACATTTATAGTCAAATTTTGATCTAGGAATTCAGATCCAGATCCTCGAAGGAATCAAACAAAGCAACGGTTCCAGTGTAACATTCCCGTTCCTCCCGGAGTTGCTGTAAACGACGCAACCGCGGTAGTAGAACCTTACGAGAGCGAGTCAATAAAGTTGCCACCTCTGGAAAAATTCATGTTATATGGGGCAAACGCCGGAAAGAATTGTCGAACCAAAACTCGCGCGGGCTATCCATTCACATGAAAAATAATCGATAAAAATAGGAATCCATAGTATTGGCCACTGTAACCGGCAAAGGTCCCGTCAACAATATCCCATAGGTCAACCGAGAAAAAAACTAAAACTACTGGCAAACGGATCAAAATCACCGGATCAGATCCCCAAGGCCGACAAAACATAGCCTTATACAGATTCGTAACTGAGCGAAGCGAAAAAAGAAGGCGTTGATAATGGACCGTAAAGCGCAAATTTTGTTGTAACGTAACACCCAAGAAGCAAACAGATGTGGAGGCCGGACTTTTTTGATAGTGTTTAACGCTCGATTTTATTACTTGTGGCACCGCAAGCGATGACACATGGAATGAAGATGAAGCACCGGTGGAATGCAATGGCAGAGTAAGCCGGAGAACTCGGAAAAACCCCGCCTCTGCACCGCTTTGTCCACCACAAATCCTACATGCGGTCGCTTGCGATCGGATCCGGGCCGGTTGAGTGATCACAGGAGGCCGGAATAACATGCCGTTAGAATGTAATGGTCAGATTCGATCGGCACATACTACGCTGAAAGCGGACGAACTGAGTCTTTTGATAATTAATGGATAAAGCGAGGTCTTCCAGACATAGTATAATTTTATGGCAATCGCGTTTAAATGGAGGATGAAGTCTGGCTTTCGGGCCTACACTGGGGTATATAAGACCGTATCATTGGCATATTGAAGTGTGCGCAACGGCGATTGAGCTACCTACTGAAGGTCACCCATATAAGTCGCATATAGCAGAGGACCAAGGGACGAACCCTGAGGCAGTCCACGCGAAATCAGCCGTGTCGTGTGATTATTACAACGCTCGGATGAACTCTGTCGTCTATCTGTCAGTAGGTGATACATAAGTTTCACCATAACTGGTGAAAGTCATTGACTCCGGAGTTTTTTTAAAGAAGGGTCGGCACTGTATCATATGCATTGGAAACATTCAAGAATAACGTGGGTAGCTGTCTGTTAGTGTGAAAGGCGATATGACTGTCGATAATAAGGGTGGACAGGTTAAAAGAGGTGCCTAAGCACTTTCGAAACTCATATTAGGAAGCCGGCCAAAGCACAAATGGCTCCAGATAGAAACCACGCCGATCTTGCGAAACCTTTTCAACAATTTTTCGGATAGTCGTGAGCAACGAAATACGTCGATAATCAGATATCTACTGGCTAAAACGGTTAGGTTTTAAACCAGATAAATAACCACCAATTTCCATGTATCTGGAATGTGATCCGCGCGTAGAATGTTATAAAATATACAGAATCAACGGTCTAGAAGTCGTAATAAGTAATACGTCAAACTGTCATAACCGGATGCGTATCGACACGTCTTAGTAGTCAAAAGCTGCATAAGATCAGTCAGTCGTATGGGCGCAGTAGTCATATCGGAAGACAACGTTCATGTAGCATCAGTAGAGGCGACATTTCGACATCAGACGGTATCAAATGTCGTAGATAGTTGTCCTGCAGTTCCCGGCTACCACATTAATGTGGAAAAGGCACTAGAACGCTGAGAAATTGTAAGTCAAGCCAATTTTTGCTATACTTCGCTCATTGAAGTGTCCCCTGTAAACGTGTCAAGATATGTGAAAATATTTGTCGTGCCTGGGGACAGTGTTGCTAGGTGGGGATAAAATCCCCATTGTAGGAATATTTCAAGCAATTTGGGTTTGAGGGATGTTTTCGTAAAATGACGAGTTTCTTTTTAATGGAATATATTAATTTTACTTAAAAATGAACAATGGTGCAATGGACAATGGTAGAACATCGTTATTGTTTAACTGTACAAATTGTTTCAGTTTCATATTGCGAAAAATGTTGAAGTACCATTCGGTACCGGGCGTTGATGATTTATCATGGTAATGGCTGGACACACGCGACGGTGCACTCATTTCCATTGAGTTAAATCATCTGATTTAACTCAATGGAAATGACGATGTTACACACGTCAACTTATGCATTTTCTTTTCTGTGTAAGTTACAAACAAGGATACAGGCTTTAATATTTCAGGTGTGGATTGCATTAACCTTTACAGGTGACACAGTAAAAGTGTTACACAAGCCTTAATTTAAGGCCTACATTAGTAGGAAGAGCAATAATTATAATACACGTTTTGAAGTAATTTCATTCATTTGTTTTGCGATGCTGCCGAATAAAATCTACATTTAATACAATTGTTTTGTGCCGAAGATACGAATATCAGGAACAATCAAAGTGTATTTTGGAGAAGAGCCGATTTTGACGCAAAGCCAGGTCGGCTGATGTTAGCTAATCTTAAGTAGTGTTAGCTGCAGCAGCAGCAGCAGCAGTAGTAGTAGTTGTTGTTGTAGTAGTAGTTGTTGTAGTAGTAGTTGTTGTAGTAATAACAATACGAACAATAATAGTTATTATTCAAATTTCTAAATTTAAATATTTTGCATAAATAAAACCGAAATGTATATGAATTACGACAAAAATTACAGAGAGTTATAGATTTTGTGTTATACTTAACCCTTTGTCAGGCGCAATATATCTGAGAGATACAATTCTCGCGGTTTTTTTTAGCTTACAGACGTAACCGTTTAGGCGAAGATATTGTATGTAACCCATTACAGCTTCCTGTCATTAGCTATAACTTCCTTTCATTGTCAATAAAGTTAACTGTGAAATGCATTGCGCCCGCTCAAGTACCTCATTGTTATTGTGTTTTGTTTTCTATCGGCCACGTCTTTTGCGCATAATGTCAAGGAAACAAGAAGTGTTCAATGTGTGTCACCCAAACACTTACAGAAACCCTAACAATACTTTTGGCCGATAATGAAGACAGTGACGAAGATTTTGATGATCAAAGCAAAACAGATCGTGAACCTACGACATAAACCCGTGTAGAGGATTGTCATTCCTCTCAACATGACACAGATGAAGACATAAACCCGTTTAGATGATTGTCATTCCTCTCAACATGACACAGATGAAGACATAAACCCGTGTAGAGGATTGTCATTCCTCTCAACATGACACAGATGAAGACATAAACCCGTGTAGAGGATTGTCATTCCTCTCAACATGACACAGATGAAGACATAAACCCGTGTAGATGATTGTCATTCCTCTCAACATGACACAGATGAAGACATAAACCCGTTTAGAGGATTGTCATTCCTCTCAACATGACACAGATGAAGACATAAACCCGTGTAGATGATTGTCATTCCTCTCAACATGACACAGATGAAGACATAAACCCGTGTAGAGGATTGTTATTCCTCTCAACATGACACAGATGAAGACATAAACCCGTTTAGATGATTGTCATTCCTCTCAACATGACACAGATGAAGACATAAACCCGTGTAGATGATTGTCATTCCTCTCAACATGACACAGATGAAGACATAAACCCGTTTAGATGATTGTCATTCCTCTCAACATGACACAGATGAAGACATAAACCCGTTTAGATGATTGTCATTCCTCTCAACATGACACAGATGAAGACATAAACCCGTGTAGAGGATTGTCATTCCTCTCAACATGACACAGATGAAGACATAAACCCGTTTAGAGGATTGTCATTCCTCTCAACATGACACAGATGAAGACATAAACCCGTGTAGAGGATTGTTATTCCTCTCAACATGACACAGATGAAGACATAAACCCGTGTAGAGGATTGTTATTCCTCTCAACATGACACAGATGAAGACATAAACCCGTGTAGATGATTGTCATTCCTCTCAACATGACACAGATGAAGACATAAACCCGTTTAGATGATTGTCATTCCTCTCAACATGACACAGATGAAGACATAAACCCGTTTAGATGATTGTCATTCCTCTCAACATGACACAGATGAAGACATAAACCCGTGTAGAGGATTGTCATTCCTCTCAACATGACACAGATGAAGACATAAACCCGTTTAGAGGATTGTCATTCCTCTCAACATGACACAGATGAAGACATAAACCCGTGTAGAGGATTGTTATTCCTCTCAACATGACACAGATGAAGACATAAACCCGTGTAGAGGATTGTTATTCCTCTCAACATGACACAGATGAAGACATAAACCCGTTTAGAGGATTGTCATTCCTCTCAACATGACACAGATGAAGACATAAACCCGTTTAGATGATTGTCATTCCTCTCAACATGACACAGATGAAGACAACGACACCACAGGTGTTTCTGCTCAGTTTTCTGGTAGATAAAGATGGGGCCACTAAATGGAAGAACATGAGACCTCTGCAACAGGAAAATGTAGGTCACAGAATTTGGTTATTCATCTGCCTGGAGTTAAGGGTCCAGCAAAAATGCTAGCTCACGTACAGATTTTTGGACTTTTTTATTGCAGATGATACACTAGAAATAATCATCACCTACATCAACCAGTATATTGAGTTTATACGAGACAAATTCAATCGTAAAAAAGGTCCTAATTTGACAACAAAAGCATCCATATAGGTCTTCTATATTTGATAGGAGTCCTGATCAGTCGAAGGGCTATTGAGTACAGAATGAGATGGAAACAGATTGGTAATTAATTTTAATCACTTCAGGTTTGCTCTTCTCTACCTTAGATTCTACGACAGTGGATTTTTTTCTTTATTCTTGCCCTAATATAAAATCTGTCACAGAGGCTTTTCTCTTTGTGCTTTCTGTTACCGCAATACAACACCGTTACCTAATGATGGACAAAATTGAATATTTTGAATCAAATGTAATACGAAAGTGAGAGATTTTTTGGTAGTGTTTAACACCCGCGTTTACTGCTCTGGCACCGAAGGCTCGGATGGAGCCCGGTGGAATGTGATGGGGGGGGGGGGGGAACCCGGAGAAAACCCGCCCCTGCGCCGCTTTACCCACCACAAATCTCACATGCGGTCACTTGGTATTGAACCCAGGCCGTCTAGGTGAGAGGCGAATGGTAAAGCGAGAGATGAATCCAATAATACTTTTTTGTTGTTCCATTGATATTCTGCCTTTAATTGCATAGTCCTCCTGTGAAACACATCGCTTATCGGCAATAGTGTTAAATCGTGTTTTCAGTCATTAGGTGTCTATTCCTCCTTAATTTTAATAATTGCATCACACACATACAAACACACGCACGCACACACATCCACATGCATATTTCTAGATTTTGGGGAGGAAATACTTGGCTAGAGAAAAATCCTTTCACGCTTTACCCAGTATCGAATTCGGAACCTCCCATACAGCAGGTAGTTGCTCTCATGATTGAGCTGCGATACCAGTCAATGTAGTTTTTAATTTGAATTTAAAAACTGATTACTGTCGCAAAATACTTGAAATAGTAGCATACATAAGTTAATAAATGAACCACTCTTCATTCGTATTTAAAAGTACGGTGTAATAGGTTTTCTAATACTCGAGTACTATAAGAAAACGAAACATGAAGTTGACTTTATTTTGCAGTATTAAAGCACATAACTTTCTACAGTTATTCTCTGGTAGTTAAAGGTATAATTAATTCCATGAATATCGGATTGTGCAAGCATACTTTTTTTTTTTTTTTTTTTTTTTTCGTTTTTAACAAGACCAGCACACACACACACACACACACACACACACACACACACACACACATATATATATATATATATATATATATATATTTTTTTTTTTTTTTTTTTAATAAAGTATTTATGCTTTATACTACGTGGAAATGCTAGGCACTATCGACTTTTTGCAACAATCGAATTTATTGAGTGCACTAGACTAGTGAGAAATGACTAATTATCATTCCGTTTTTCATTCGGATTTAAGGGGACACCTTGAGATTTTTTTGTACAGACATTATTGGCAACATAAGAAGTAACATCGTCTTTTCACTCTGGATATATGACTTCATTTATTCGATTTAATTACTTAAACTTAAAATGCATTTTCTCCGACAGCTATGTATACCAGTTTTCAAATCTGATATGTTCCACTCACAACACTTTCTCTAGATCTCTGTAACAAAAATTTTAAAGATGTTACTCTTCTATGTACTACATGCTAATCATGATAAATCTTACCAGAAATGGTCTTATTATTTGCTTCCTTATAAGTAGGAGGAAAATAGGGGAATACGCTAGATTAAAGCGATAGTCAGCTCTTTTTAAAAATGGTTGCTATGGGAGTAAAATTCGTTTCTTTCCATGGTCGTGAGTTCACAAGTCCCGTATGAGAAAAGCTTTTAACTATTTTAAACCTGAAATGAATAACAAGGAATATCTTTGAAATGGCCAACTCGCCGAAAAAAATGTAAGAGGGCCGTTTTTTTCAATATCCGATAGGCTATAAATAAAAGACAAGTTCATAGAAAACAATTATGTTATTACTGAACGTTTAATACACTTACAGTTACTTTTCAACATAATCACCGAAAAGATGAAGAGATTTGTCGTACCTGTGCATATGCTTTGCAATACACGCTTCAAAAAATGTTGCCACCAATGATATCAAATAAGTATTGACGTTGTTTTGAAGATCTTCGTACTTTACGGCGTTTGCGGAGAGCCATTCAAAACAAACGAAGAGGAATGTTGACTTCAGGAATTGTGTTGATCCAAGACAACGCTCGTCCTCACACTGCTGGCACAACCCATCGGCTCCTTGAACAATTTCAATGGGATATTTTCGATCATCCGCTGTACACAGTCCTGACCTGGCACCTAGCGACTTTCACCTTTTCCCTGAACTGAAGACGTGGCTAGGAGGGCAGCACTTTCAAACCAACAAAGATCTTCAAAACAATGTCAATGCTCATTTGAAATCATTGGCGACAACCTTTTTTGAAGCGGGTATCGCAAAGCTTCTGCACAGTTACGTCGAATGCCTAAATCTTTTCCGTGATATGTTGAAAAGTAACCATAAGTGAAAAAAACTTTTAGAAATAAAATATTTGTTTTCTATGCACTTGTCTTTTATTTATAGCCTATTGATGTTGATAAAAAACGACCCTGGTATATAACATTTAAAGTAACTCGACATTCGCCTTCTCAGGATAAGGTGAAACACCGGAAAAAAAAAAAAATACTTAGCCGGCTAATCCAGAGATTAAGACCGATAATGTGAAGCAGACAAACTACTACCATACACCCAGGAGGGTAGTAGGCTACTGTCTATCTCTAAAGGTGGATGCAAACGTCACATCAAAATCCACCAAGTTGGTAGGTTAGACCCTAAATTTTTCTTTTCCTCTATTCTGCTGCTGTCTTTACTGTCCTTGCAAAAGTCAACTATAATGATGGGGTCCTCAGAGGCTATTCTCAGAAAACTCAAGATGCACATTTTATTAATTACACAAACAGCTTTAATATATGGTATTTTAATCCAAATCGCCTTAGTCATTTTTTTTAAATTAACACTTTTGACATCTTTTAAGTAGTTAATATAGAGCGGTTCTAGCACAGGGGCTAATGTGCATACATGGGAAAGATAGGGAATTCAAGGAGCGGGGAGTCTCTAGCGAGAACTCAGGGCTAGGGCTAATGTGCATGCTTGGTAGAGATAAGGAATTCAAGGAGCTCATTCCAGGAGAAAGGCAACCTAACCTAGACTCAGAGTATTAGAGGTATTCTTCAGTCCTTGGGAGTACATTTCACGATTGTTTGCTTTATTTATCAGTTATTTTTATGGTGTTTCCTAGGTTTTGTTTTGTTTAAAGCATTTTTAAATTGGGGGATATTATCTGAAGACTTTTTTTTTATCTTGCAGTGTTTTGCTATCCTTTTAAGTGTGTAGAGAACACTTATAAGTCCTTTATATGTTTTTTGAGTGATAGTACAGCTGTTTTGAATGCTTTTAATCACATTTCATGTCATTTGGAGAGTGTTTAGGTCTCTAGGTTAGCTAGTTTCAGGGTACATTTCAGAAATTTTACCTCCTTTTTAACTGATTTCACGCCATTTTGTGGGTATTTAAGACTCTAAAGCTCGTACTTTAGGCTTTTTCAGATGTTTTTGCTCATATTCACATTAGTTTCTATTAATTTTTGGCGCTTCTGTAACCACTTTAGTATGTCTTAGTGTTATTTTTCAGTGATTGTAGTGTTTACACATGTATTTTTTCGGGATTTGTAAGATAATTTTGGTGTTGTTGCAGTTGCTTGAATGCTCTTTAATGGCATTCCATGTCATTTGGAAGATGTGGTGGTGGACTATTCATCAGACATCTTTTAGCTTTTTTCAACAGAGTTCAGCTCATTTTGTGGGTATTCAGAGTTCTATAGACAGGATTTAGATTTTTTCAGGCGTTTTTGCTCATATTGTGCCTTATTTTGCAGTGTTTTCTAATGCTTTTTAGCACTTTTCCCTGCATTTTGGTACGTTTTTAGACTATTTTTTCAGTGACTGTAATGCTTTCACATTCAATTTACAGGATTTTAATGCTAATTGTTAGGGCTGTCACTGCTGTTTGGTATGTTTTTAATGTCATGCCAAGTCGTTTGAGGAGGGTGTTTAGGTCTGTAAGACAGCTTGATTCAGGGTATTGATGAGACATTTCAGAATTTTTCCATACATCTCGAACAGTTTTGTTGGTATATGGGACTTTATAACACATATTTTGGCCCCTTTCAGGCGTATTACTAATATTTTACAGGAGTTTACAGTGTTTTATAATGGTTTTATCACTGTTATACACATTTTGAGTATACTTTGCAGCTTTTGCAGAGTTTTGTAGCGACTAGTACCTCCTTACAGATCATTTACGACTTTTAAGATATTCAGAACTACAGAGTAATGCTAAACCCACTTTGAGTGTATTTTTTGGAAGCTTTTTAAGAACTTTATGACAACGACGGTGTACTACCGATATTTTTGTAGGCTTAGGAGCACTTTAAACGTATATGAGGCAATATCCTTTTTCATGCGACCTTGTAGATCCCTTTTCTTACGTTTGATGGTGATTTATTACATTTTGTGACGGTTTATGCCATTTTCCCTACAGCAATTTTATGTATTCTTTGTAGCAATTGATGTCATCGTTTAGGTGTATTAGACATGTTTCACAAGATTTACTATGTTTTATAGACTTTCAATATATTTCAGGATGATGTGATCGCTTTTATAGACTCTCTAGTATTTTATACTTTTGTCATATTTTCCCATAGTTTGCACCCTTTATGGTCATTTCTGTATTTTGTTACAGTTTTAGGAGTCATATTATAATATCCTTTTTTCATAATGCTTCATGTTCAGATGATAACTTGTGAAACGAGGGGATATGTTTGTATGGATTACAGGCTTTCATAGGTTGTAAATCTAACATAACCTAACTTTTCATGTACCCATCTTTTTGTATTTGTCTTTTTGTATGGTGTCTCTCTTCCTAGGATGTCGCTAGAAGAATGACCTAAGCCTTTGTTGTTGAAGTGTTAATAGTCTAGTGAACATTATGATTCCTCGTCTTTTGTTATGTTTTCCACATTCTATTTGCTTTTATTCAAGATGTTTTTTCTCTAGGATAATAATATCCACATTTGTTTGCCTTTCCTCTTTAATCTGGGCTTGAGACTAGCATTAGAAGTTTGTTCTAATGGCAGAGTTCCCGCCGACCCTCATTCTTATTCTTCTTATTTTTCTATCTTTGTGTCTTTTACTCGGTGCATGGGAGTGAGTGCAGTGTAATCTTTAATTTTCTTCCTGCGTTACAGATGATGAGCAATGCATGTAGTATTCTCTCATGATACGTTCACAGATTTGTAGTGCCCATAAGCATAGGTTGATATTCCATCATCAGCAATCACTCTTTTTTATCATCATGGGGCAATAGAGCAATTTTGTTGACCTTTACAGACGAAAGGTTATGCTGTTGTGACATGATCAAATTCATAGGAGTTCTTATTATCTCGCTGTTTTGAAGACAGTCTACATAGCTGTCGAATGCGATGTACTGCTTGATAGCACTTCGTTTTATACCTTTAATCTTTTTGATCATTCCTCCATCAATATCGAGAGCATACATATTAGGTCTCAGTCCGACAAAACGTTGGATGATTTTTTAATTAGCTTCATCTTTAAACTTTCCCAACACTTTTTATTCTGTGTGGAGTGGCACATGTGACGTTCAAGGTAATCACATGTATCCAGATGTTCAAGAAATTGCATTTTGTCCTGGTGTATGTCGGCTGTTGTAAATCGACGAATGAAGGAGTCCGTATCCATGTACATAAGCTTCAGGTTTTCAGTCCCGTAATACGGCAATAGCACATCATATTGGTATGAGTACATGAAGGTTTTTGAGATATACAGCACATTCATTCCGAGGTATATTGGCTTGTTGAATATAATCATATGGAACAGCTGCTATGTTAGGTCAATATATATTTCTATCGATAAACGTAGGCTTAAAAATCAGCTTTTCTCGTCTGTCGCAAAGCATATGTCCATGGGATTTCGTACATTCTACATGTTTTTTCCAAACAGCATAATTGAAGAGTTTGTACAGATCCTTTTCAAAGTAATTTCTAGCCTGTGGTCTCAGCCTGTTATTAAACGCAATGTAAGGTTTTAACCAGGACGATTGTTGAAATTGTAGCACAGAATGAACTTTTGTTGGTCATAGTCCATGTGAGAGCGCCTGTTTTAACATCACGTAATGTACAACATACTTCTTCCTACTTCCAAGGTGTGCAATTAGTTTCTTTACAGTTGAATTCTTTGGCTTCAGACACTCAGGCAAGAATGGCAAATCATTATGAAGATCGTGAAGCTCAGTAGGATAATCCACATCAACCTCGAATATGTATCCAAGAGGATCGTCTTCTTTTAGTGTCTCTATATTAATACTATCGGGAGAAACACACTGAAATCCTCCATAAAGCAGTGGATGCTGCATAGACCATCCATATTGGTTATTTGCATCTTCGTATGTAATAAATTGAGTTGGTTTATTAGGATCAAACTCCTCCATGTAGGTGTTGTTAGCCTGGGCATACCGATGAGACACCTGACATAATCCTCCTCTTATGATTTTTCCTCTTCATTTAGTCTATTGTAGTACTCTTCCTTTGGAGGCAAGCATGTTTCTTTCAAAACATACCATGATGTGATGCAATCATAGGGCAATACCCCTTTGCGAGTCACCAAACCAATCTTCTCTTCTCCAAAGTATTTGCAAGTCTCAGGAAACGTTGTTGGGGTTTTTTGTTAGTTTATCTAAACTTGAACTGAGGAAACGGTAGGTATCCACAAACCGAAGCTTAATATTCCCAACATGCTTCGAGAATGAAATATACTTTTCTTTTGAGTAAGAAATCACCACCACTCTGACATTTCTACAACCTAATTGTTTAGCGATGAAATGAGAATCTTATCCGCTTAAGTTGTGCATAAAAACAGGAATATATTTAGGTGTTTTGAAGGCTAGATTGCATTCATTATGGAGACTTCCTCAATATTCGCCAGTCAAATGGTCATGATCCCTAAACTTCCACTTTCCTTCAGTGAATTTTTTTTTTTACACAAGTAGCATTCAGTAGAAGACTCAATATGCTCCTGTTGTTGGTCCGTTAGTTTAAGCGGTTTAGCAGATTTATTTATACTCCTAATATTATTTGCAAGAGACATTAGATAATCCATAGCTTTCTCAGCAGCATCATATCCTCTGTATACATAAGAGACAAAAAGAAGATCAGTATGTAGCTGCTCAAGAGATGGCGCGAAACTCATTGGAGAATGCTTCTGATAGTGTGTTGTGTAGGAAGCTTCTGGATTAGACTCGCATGAGTAATACGGACTAAGAATACTCTCAAAATCCGCATAGGTGACATACGGGAGTTTCTACATCCTTTCCACATTTTTAAACTGAACGATAGAGGTTTCGTTTGTGGGCATAACTATCCTAGCGACAGCATGTTGCCTGCAGATAGTAGCATGTTCCTTCAATGTTTGCACTCTACTTCGTCCACATTGGCCATCAAAATTGGTGAAGCAGAATTCTGTACTGAGAGCCATTGTATTGTAAGTCACATTTTGTTGGTTTTACAGGAGAAGGAAACAAACACAAAATTAATAAAACAGCATTAATTTCAAGGTCTATTTTTTATTTATTGCTTCAAAATTTATTAACATGGTACATTTTACCTTATCCTATCAAGACGTATACTATAACAACAATGTTTTCAGTAAGACACAAAATTAAAGAAGTATTAATATGAAAAAGCGTACTTAACACTGTATGGTTCCAAGCTTTAAAACCTATTTTAGGGACTTAAGATAATCAAACATAATAATATATGGAGTAATAAACTCAATAATATTGCATAATCTACCTCATGCATACTATTAACATTGTTGAAATAATTATGCCAGTGTGGAATTAAAAAATGTGTACAGAAACTTTGGAAAAATCTTATACTAAATAATACTAAATGTTCTTCCCCATATCATTCTGAAGTAGTAGGTTTTTGAAGTAATCTGTGTATTCTTCTGGAATCCACTGCAATAATTTAAGAATGTCTTCATATTTTGCTTTACTTAAGGGCTTCTTTTGATCTCTGATGAGCGGTATATTTGAAGGTAAGTGAAGCTGAAGTCATTTGTTCCTTCGAATATCAACTGTGTGAAATTCATCTTCATCAAAATCTGTTTTATAACTATACTATCCTATGTTTTCCTTTCGCACTTGAAGGTGCACGATTATAGAAAATTGAACATCTTCACCATTAAGGCCCCTTTTTCGACTTACAAATGGGGAGTTGATATTGCCAATAAAGCTGCTGAAGTTCTTAAAATCCTCTAGCTCCATCCTCAGAACATTAATGTTTTCCCCACTTTGTTTGACAAGCTCTATCCAATCGTTACAAGTGAAAATGTTCTGCATATTTAATTTCTTTTTCTTCCTCTCTATTAGGCTGTGAATACTATCAACCTCCATGTGTGTGTGGCCTTTAAGCAAGAATTTATGATTTATCTCTTTCAGATTTTCTTCTACAGTCATCAATAACAAATATACATCACAATCATTGCCTGATTTCGATTTTGACAACAACCGTTGTCTGTTTAAAAGAGAGATTAAATTCCTCATTGAATATTTTTCTAAACGGCCATTCTTTACCCATAGACTTTGAATTTGTTGTACATTCTTCTGCATAGTTCCTATACATTATACTTAAGTTCAAATGAGAGCCTAAATATTTTTTCTGAGTTTTCTGTCTGCTATAATGGCTTCCATATGCGGAATATATGGCAATATGATTCTTGATATCTTCAACTATTAAGTCTTCAGTCTTGTTTATCGGAGTATGCCGTCCTCTTTGGTCACTCTGAATCATTCCTGATCTTTCTTTTCTTTGTGCTGTTTTCACAAATTGCTCATTACAGACAAGGTGTTCAGGTACATTGTTTTGCATACAATTACATTTTTACCATTCAATGGAAATGAATACACATTGAAATATTTTCTTTCTCTTTTAATATTCTTTAATCTTGGTCTGCTTCTTTCAATTTCTTTTTGTTTTATAGTAGAAAGAATATACTGCGTTTTCATATCCCAGGTAAAATCTTTGTTCCAGAATTCATTGAATATAATCTCCCTATGTTCATCACTTATTTTTGACCTGCACTTTAATCTTTATTTCTTTCTTCTTTATTATCTTCCCAAGAGCAGATATATGTTCTTTTCCAGATAAACATTTCCTTTTTCGTATACATTTTTTCCATGCACTAATGTTCTTCTTCTTCCTACTTGTCACATTTTTTTCATCATCATTATCGGTTTCTGTGTCAGAATATGGTACTAAAGGAGGTGGTCTCGCTGCATGTTTTAGATTTAATTTCTTATCATTCCTGTGTTTTGCTGCATCATATACGTCATGTTCGCTAAAAGACTCGTCTGTATTCGGTAGATGGTCGCTGTTACTTTCATCACTGTCACGAGCTTTGGAAAATGATTTATTTGATTCCAGTTGGTTGATGTATGATGCAGATGATGTGATTGAGGGCAGTTTGTTTTTCTCCTTTTCATTTACATTGGAATTAGTAAGAAACCATGTAGATCTGTCACTTTGGAAGATGACACGCAGTTGGTCGCTGCTCTGAAGTTTGGGATTTTCAAGTAGTTGTAATGACGCAGGGTCATAGTCAGCAAAGTTATAATTTTCATTACAGTTATTTTCATAATTCACTTCCCCAGAGGCCTGAGAAATCTGAGAAATATTCAATTCCTCATCTAATTCTGGCAGAGCTTCATTTAGAATATCTGTAAAATACAGTAATAGACTTTTGGTAATGTGAACAAATGAGCTTAAAAGAAATACA
The DNA here is from genome assembly GCA_030762935.1 of Hymenopus coronatus. Lineage (NCBI taxonomy): Eukaryota > Metazoa > Arthropoda > Insecta > Mantodea > Hymenopodidae > Hymenopus > Hymenopus coronatus. Next base: position 36,843,773 of record CM060893.1, read on the forward strand.
TTCAACACCGATTAAAATCTTGGGCTATTATTTTCTTCTTAGCAATTCTTACCTAATGACTCATTAATTAAATGTGATATTTCCAGCTGCTGACTTGCGGGGACATCTATAAGGAGTCCTAAAATTGAAAAATAAATAAATAAAAATGATTAGAGATTCAAGTACTGAGAACATAATTTATTATTGGCAAGTTAATGTGTAACTTTTGTATATTAAATTATAGTCTTACCTATACAGTCTTACCTTCCTGCAGTTCCTCGTTATTGGTGAGTGGTGAGTGGTGAGTGGCTTCATTAGCGTTAACTATTTCTAGTGTCTGTTGAACCACATTTTGTGCATTAGAATTAATCAGCACTGAAATAAAAATGTCAAGTGAGGTACAAACATAGTTTAATTGTTTTATTTGTATGCAAATATTTAGAGAATATTATGATTATAGCTTGCAAATAATATAACTAATGTCAGGAGTTATTTCTAAATCTTTAATAATTTATACATGAATCTGAAGTGACGAGAGAATTTATCTGTAGCATTTGGAAATCCAGAGTAGTGTTTCCTAGCACTATTTTACAAATAAAGTGAAGGGTTTTACAAAAATCATATTAATACTCTGATCTCATCAGGATATTAAAGAAGTTGGAATAGCTATGTAAGGAGGAAGTCGTAAAGAGATTTCCATAAACATTGGAGTCAAAGTAAAACCGTATAAATAATAATTTCCTTACCTTTTAATAGAGCAAGTTCAACAAGTTTCCTTCCCCTGCTAGCCATGTCACACTATTAAATAATGTAACCACATGATTAATATTATCGATTTCATAGTCAACAATTATTGAAGATAGGCACATCATTCTTGTTAAGGTTCAATAATGTAGGCATTGAACGAACCAAACTATCTCACGTGGACTAACAATAATCATAGAAGAGCTGATGTTAGAGCCAGTAAATCTTAAGTCCTTTTCAGATACTTTAGCACTAAAGAGTGAAGGGACTTACAATCATATGGTCCTCAATATCTCACCTTCTATCAAAAATCCAAAATACTTGATAGTATAGCTCTAAAGAGAATTGTTGTTTATCAATAAGGGTGCCAAAATCTCGATTTTTCGGACTTACGATAGTATGGTTCTCAGGTACAGAAGTTACAGGTGTACACTAGTCCTCCATATTTTGTCTTTTGTTTTGCTTATTTAAATCATTTGCTTATATCTCCTGAACGGCCTAAGATAGAACCATGCGGTAAAAAGTGATCAACTCTTCCTTGGTTCAAATGTATGACTTTCGATGACATTTTAAGTGTTGAGCTTAATGATCAACAATTAGACCAACATTAACAGGAAAACGTGTATATTGATGCTTTTAGCACATGCATTTAAGATTCTAAGTACTTATTAATCTACAGGACTTGCTACGATCCCCGACTCTAATGTACCTTAATTCGTAGGTGAATAACTCTAGAGGGTCAGCGAGCTGACTTCTCACCCGGGGGTCCCGGGTTCAATTCCCGGCTGGGGCAGGGAATTTTTCTTTAGCCAGAATTATTCCCTATCCCCCACAGAGCCTGGAAGTTTGTATATGAGTGTGAATGTGTGCGTGTTTGAGTAAAATCAAATGATTACAACCAACGTAAAAAATGGTCCCTACAGACGAGTTGTTTCAGGTGGAAAGCCCCCGATATGACCTTAGATGTTAAAAGGGGCTATATAAATAAAACAATAAAAAAACTCTTAGAGGAATGGATATGAAGAGAGCGAATAAAGCGGAAGCGGATGCCCCTCCCTCCGTTCTTGAATATTGATACAAATAAAAAAAATAGCATTAGTGTCTTACTTCGAGTCTATAAAGAGTTCGGTTTTTATAACCTCTAAACTAAGAGTATTATACAGGGTGTTTCAAAAATACGGGGCATAATTTCAGGTATGTATTTTCCACGTGAAGACAATCAAAATAGTTCATTATAACATGTGTCCGGAAATGCTTCATTTCCGAGTTATGGCCTTTACAACATTGAAAGTTCCACCTGTAGACAGTCAAAATAGTGCATGTCCGGAAATGATTCATTTCCGAGTTATGGCCTTCACAACATTGGAATTCACTGGAACGTTTTTCTTTCCGCAGGTCTTTGCCGTCAAAGGAGACATTAGGAGGGCGCTCTGATAGTTCATTCTGAGGAAGGTTACATTCAGTGTTCTTTAGGCGTTAAGACTGTGCGACATGTATTCAAATCAAGAGCTGGCAAAGATACACTTCATGTACGGTAAGGCGGACGGCAATGCTGCGCTGGCTCGTCGTTTGTACCAGGAGAGGTACCCACAGCGACAATGTCCAGATCGGAAGACATTTGTACGTCTCCATTCCCGTCTGTGCGAGTGTGGAACATTCACCTCTCCTGGTTTGGGAAGGGGACGACCAAGATCTACAATTCCAGAAATGCAGGAGGAGATTCTGGAGGCTGTGGACAGGACTCCTTCTATCAGCACACGACGGTTAGCGTTGCAAGTCAATGTTCCTCATACGACTGTCTGGAGACTGTTGAACGAGTATCAATTGTATCCTTATCATTTGCAACGTGTACAGGCCCTGTCACCAGCAGATTACCCTGCACGAGTTAGGTTCTGTCAGGGTTCTTGCAGCAGTGTGGTGTAAATCCGAACTTTTCTGCCGTCGTATTATTTACAGATGAAGCACAGTTCACAAGAGATGGCATAACAAATTTCCACAATCAGCATGTATGGTCGCATGAAAACCCACGTGCAACTGTTGTATCTCATCACCAGGGGCGGTTCTCCCTCAACATGTGGGCCGGTATCATTGGTGATCGATTAGTTGGACCCCATGTACTTGTAAACAGACTTACGGGGCAGGCGTACACAAACTTCCATACCTGACGTTTTCCACTCATCAATCATCAACACATTCACTTCTTGTATGATGGCGCTCCTGCACACTTCAGTTTTACGGCTCGCCGGTACTTGGATCGAAGGTTTCCTGATCGATGGATAGGTAGAGGTGGCCCAATTGCTTGACCTCCACAGTCACCTGATCTGAACCCTCTCGATTTCTACTTGTGGGGCCATTTAAAATCATTGGTTTATTCGTCTCCGGTGCCGGATTTGGAATCCCTTCGGAATCGAATTGTGGCAAGTTGTGAGGACATACGCAATACTCCTGGAGTTTGGGATCGTGATCGCAGGTCAATGAGACATCGATGTGAGGTCTGTATTCAAGCAGGAGGTGGACATTTTGAACATCTTCTGTAATGACAACAACCTGCGGAAAGAAAAACGTTCCAGTGAATTTCAATGTTGTGAAGGCCATAACTCGGAAATGAAGCATTTCCGGACACATGTTATAATGAACTAATTTGATTGTCTACATGTGGGAAATATATACCTGAAATTATGCCCCGTATTTTTGAAACAACCTGTATAACTTAAATAAATATACACAATGAGGGTTAATATTGGGAATACTAAACCGGTTAATAACTTTATAAAAAGAACACGGGTTCGATTCCCGTCCTTTCATGACAGGACATTTTAGGATTTCATGTGCACTGAAACTTTTAAAACTGAATAAACCCTGGAACGGGTATATAAATGTATTAATATGCTGAATTAGCTATACACAACAACCTAATCCTTGCGGCCTAGGATTCAAATACCAAAAACTTCAAGAAAATGCAACTAAATTAAACAATACTGTCCTGTGGCTATATAAGAAAGCAAAAACCTAAAAATTAGTGAAAATATGACGAAAACAGCATTTCATGCGCAAGGTAGATGCACTACGTGTTGGATAACGTTTATGTGGAAACATCAGAGTAATGAATGACAGGATTCCAACTTCACATGCAAAATACTAGTTTAAATGAAAATATATAGATTTACTTGTATAAAAGATATTAAAACATACAATAAACATGCGACTGACGTATAATTTAACTGCTTAAACGTCTAAAATAAGGATGTGCTGTACTAGCGGGGGAAGTTGGTCTGGCTCGTGGATGGTGCGGAAGCAGAGCATGTGTGAACATGATGATTCGAGATTAGACATACTGAAAACTGGTTTCAGGAGTTAAGTTTAGTAGAGGCATATGAGGATGGAAAGAACATGCCTGGGGTTAAAACATGAAAACCGGTTTTAGGGGGAGGAAGATGCACTAACCTGTCGGACGATTTTGATGGGGAACAACAGCGAGAAATGAATTTTGAATTTCCAACTGCACATGCTTAATCCACGATTATATGATAATTCATAGGTTTGTGCAGATAAAAATATATAAAAAATATAAGATCTATTAAAACATGAAAAAACATGTATCTGATATATAGTTTAACTTCTTAAAGCCTCTAAAACATGAATACTAGCTGGAGCAGCAAACGCAGAAAAAACAGGGAAATGACTTTGCTTACCTCCTAGCAGGTCCGGCCGTTGGTATAAATAGGAGAGGGGCTGTCTAAAACAGAGCTTCATTGCGGCAGATTGCTTCGAGTCGAGTTTATTAGCCCGTCTTAGTGAAACTAGGTACCAATAGCGAGAAGAACGTGATAATGCGATAAAAATTCTGGCCTTTTTATCATACTTAGAAGTATTTATCAAATTGCAGATATGCAGAAAGTTACATCCAGCGCAGTATCTGCGAAATTTACTTCTGGCTACAGTTGCATTAAGTGCGGCAAAAGCTTTCAAAGGACTATAACAAGAGACAGCAAGAAAGGAGTTGCGGCCAACTCTTCAAATGCAAACACTGTGGTACAACCTTTGGGAACAGCTGAAATGGGAGTCGACATCAAGAGCATTGCGGTGCCGGTATGGCTCGGAAGAAAAGAAAAACTGAGCCTAACAGACTCCAACTATTGACTACAATGAAGAATGAGTGTGACATGAAAGAATATGATACGTCATTTGAAGGACGTCTTAAATCTTACTTCATCCGATGCAATTTGAACAAATACATGAAGACTTATCTACAGAAATTAAACATAGAATTATACAATATGTTCAGAAAGAGCTCCCCATTCATAAAGCTGTGAAGATTAACCTGTTAGTGGAATGCCGGTTTGTAAATAGTTCTGGAGAAACTACAGACAAGACCTTCAAAACCAGGAATCAAACAGTAATTCTAGAAACTGACCTAGACGCCATGTTAGAGACGAAATTCAAGAAACGGGTGCCAAAATGGATGAATCAGAACTTAAAGGAAGAAATTGGCCATGCAGTGAAGGGGGTACGCCTTCGAACCAACAAATACAACCCCCTTCGTGGAAGCAGCTTTATTCCCCTACCTGCATCTATAGAAGCGAAAAAAGCGTGTATGAACCCTCGGAACCACATTGATGAGCGGTGCTTTAATAGGCTATCCTTGTTCAATACATTCAAAAGAATTATCAACGTGTCAACAAATACAAGAAACTCGAAGAAAAATATGACTTCTCGTGCATCACGTTTCTTACGCCATTGTCAGAAATCCCGATATTTGAAAAGAAAAACGATATATCTATCACCGTGTTTTAACTGGATGAAAAGAAACAAAAGTTTCCAACAAAAGTTGTGGAGAAGGAACTAGCTGATCATCGTGACCTTCTTCTTCTGAGTGATGAAAATGGCACGCATCATTATGCATACATCATGAACTTTGGGAAACTTATTCGAGAACAAAAGCCAAATATGAAGGACAAGTGTACACCTGTGAACGTTTCTTCACCATTTTTGATGACCGATATGGACGAAGTGGAGTGCAAACATTGAAGGAATATGCTACTATCTGCAGGCAACGTGCTGTCGCTAGGATAGTTATGCCTACAAACGAAACCTCTATCGTTCAGTTTAAAAATGTGGAAAGGATGTAGAAACTCCCGTATGTCACCTATGCGGATTTTGAGAGTATTCTTAGTCCGCATTACTCATGCGAGTCTAATCCAAAAGCTTCCCAAACAACACCCTATCAGAAGCATTCTTCAATGAGTTTCGCTGTTAACGTCAAACCAGCGTCATCTGTTGAGCACTTACAGACTGATCTTCCTCTTGTCCCTTATGTATACAGAAGATATGATGCTGCTGAGAAATCTATGGATTAACTAATGTCTCTTGCAAATAAGATTAGCAGTATATACAAATCTGCTAAACCACTTCAACTAACGGACCAACAACAGGAGCATATTGAGACTTCTACTGAATGCTACTTGTGTAAAAAATATTCAGGGAAGAAAATTGGAAGGTTAGGGATCTTGACCATTTGACTAGCGAATATCGAGGAAGGCTCCATAATGAATGCAATCTAGCCTGCAAAACACCTAAATATATTCCTGTTTTTATGCACAACTTAAGCGGATATCATTCTCATTTCATCGCTAAACAGTTAGGATGTAGAAGTGACAGAGTGGAGGTGATTCCATACTCAGAAGAAAAGAATATTTCACTCTCGAAGCATGTTGGAGATATTAAGCTTCGGTTTGTGGATACATGCCGTTTCCTCAGTTCAAGTTTGGATAAACTAACAAAAACCTAACATCGTTTCCTGAGACGTGCAATACTTTGGAGAAGAGTCGATTGGTTTGGTGACTCGCAAAGGAGTATTTCCCTATGATTACATCACATCATGGGATGTTTTAAAAGAAACATGCTTACCTCCAAAGGAAGCGTTCTACAATAGACTAAATGAAGAGGAAATTAGTGATCAAGACTACGAATATGCTAAAAATGAATGGGAGCATATTAATACGCGAAATTTAGGAGAATACATTGATCTACAGGGTTACTACAAAAGAAATAGACAACTTCAACTGCCTGTAAAACAAAAACTATTAGAGATAGCAACCTAATTATTTTGGAGGTATGTTGAGAAACTGTCAAAGTTTTGTTTGTTACTATCGGTAATGCTGTAGTGTTTTGTTTGTTGTTGCAGAAGCTGAAATGGCGGAAAATCCTGTGGAAAAGGCATATTGCGCGTTGGAATTTGCCAGAACGCAATCAGCAACTGTTGTCCAACGACATTTTAGAACACGTTACCACAAAAATGAAATGATGCGCTCACAAAAACCAGCATCGTCTTCATCATGTCGCAACATGTCGATGCAAAAGTCACGCCGTATGACCTTATCTTCTTCACTCAGAAACTGCAACATCTGTAATCTGTAATGCATCATGTGCAGTCGCTTCTGCAAGATTTTCCATACAGTTTGCTGTGGAATTTGTAATTGCATGCTTACCCTAGATGTCGATTTCTGTGGGCATCTTATGTAGGCAGAACGAAAACGTTCAACGTTTTCTTCCGAAACTCTTGGTCTTCCCGAGCTCTTCCCTTTGCACAAACATCCCGTTGTCTCGAATTTTCTATACCAGTCGTAGATTGACTGTCTAGTCGGTGGCGTTTTGTGGTAACGTGTTCTAAAATGTCGTTGGACAACAGTTGCTGATTGCGTTCTAGCAAATTCCAACACGCAATATGCCTTTTCCACAGGATTTTCCGCCATTTCAGCTTCTGCAACAACAAACAAAACACTACAGCGTTACCAACAGTAACAAACAAAACTTTGAAAGTTTTTCAACATACCTCCAAAAAAATTAGGTTGCTCTCTCTAATAGTTTTTGTTTTACAGGCAGTTGAAGTTGTCTATTTCTTTTGTAGTAACCCTGTATACTTAACCTCAGATGTTCTGCTACCCGCAGATGTTTTTAAAGCCTTTAGAGAGCAAACATTGAATACTCATAAAGTTGATCCTGCACATTACTTTACATCTGCAGGACTAACCTGGGACGCTATGCCTCTGTATACCGGAATTGAACTACGAGAATTATCGTAGAATTATTAATGGATTATGAGCCGCTTCTCATGGTAGAATCTGGCATAAGAGGAGGACTATGCCAGGTGTCTCATCGATATGCCCAGGCTGACAACGCTTACATGGAGGAGTTTGATCCTAATAAACCAAGTCAATTTATTAGATACGAAGACGCAAATAACCAACATGGATGGACTATGCCGCATTTACTGCCTTATGAAGGATTTCAGTGGGTTTCTTCCGATAGTATTAATATAGAAACACTAAACGAAGATGATCCTCTTGCATATATATTCGAAGTTGATGTGGATTATTCTATTGAGCTTCATGATCTTCATAACGATTTTCCATTTTTTCAATTATGCTATGCTTGGAAAAACATGGAGAATATACGAAATCGCATGGACATACGCCTTGTGACAAACGAGAAAACATTGGAAAAGCTGATTTCTAAGCCCACATTCATCGATAGAAGTATATATGTATGTAACCTAGCATTATTTTTCGCAAACCATATTGTTTGTTAGTCATTTCAAGCGTTATTCTATGCTCATATAATCCTTTAAGAAACAAATTCTCTTGGATATTGCCTTTAAAGACAAATTGGCTGGTATGTTTTGGGATTACTAGGATCTTTGCCCTTATCTTTCTTTAATATAACAACATTTGCGTCTTGCCAACGTAGGTCACTTTGCGATATATTAAACATAAATTAAACAACTGTTTAAGATATGGTATAATAGAACTCTCCAATTGCTGTATAACTTCTCCACAAATGTTATCAGGATCTGGTGCCCTTTTTTTTTTAATTCTCCAATATTTATACTTCAGTATTCAATATTTGATTTTTTAAACATTACAGATCCTTAAAGCATTGTTCAAAAACTTTAGTTGCCTTCGGCATATATTTCAAGTAGTGACTACGATACTTTGACATCAGCCAAAACATAGATTTTAATGACTCTTTATTTGGCTTAGATGGAATGTATTTCTGAAAACTACTGTTCCCTTCAAAGTCTACAAACACCTTGTGGACTACGACATTTTCACACAATAAGTAGCACTCTTGGCAGTTGCCCACGAATGCTGTGAAAATATCTCTCTGCTGAATCGATCTAACTCACTTTTTTCTTTCCTCACAACAAGATCCGTCGACGAATCTTAGGTAGCGAAGAGCAAACTTGGAGTGTTTCAGATTCAGTACCAATATTTTTGTACCTAATAGCCCTTCTAAAAATAATCTGCTACTGATCAGGCCTCGTACCAAATATAGAAGACCGATATGGATAATCTGCTACTGATCAGGACCCTTACCAAATATAGAAGACCTATATGGATAATCTGCTACTGATCAGGACTCCTACCAAATATAGAAGACCTATATGGATAATCTGCTACTGATCAGGACCCTTACCAAATATAGAAGACCTATATGGATAATCTGCTACTGATCAGAACTCTTACCAAATATAGAAGACCTATATGGATAATCTGCTACTGATGAGTACTCTTACCAAATATAGAAGACCTATATGGATAATCTGCTACTGATGAGTACTCTTACCAAATATAGAAGACCTATATGGATAATCTGCTACTGATGAGTACTCTTACCAAATATAGAAGACCGATATGGATAATCTGCTACTGATCAGGACTCCTACCAAATATAGAAGACCTATATGGATAATCTGCTACTGATGAGTACTCTTACCAAATATAGAAGACCTATATGGATAATCTGCTACTGATCAGGACACTTACCAAATATAGAAGACCTATATGGATAATCTGCTACTGATCAGGCCTCCTACCAAATATAAAAGCCCTATATGGATAATCTGCTACTGATCAGGACTCTTACAAAATATAGAAGACCTATATGGATAATCTGCTACTGATCAGGCCTCCTACCAAATATAAAAGCCCTATATGGATAATCTGCTACTGATCAGGACTCCTACCAAATACAGAAGACCTATATGGATAATCTGCTACTGATCAGGACTCTTACAAAATATAGAAGACCTATATGGATAATCTGCTACTGATCAGGACTCTTACAAAATATAGAAGACCTATATGGATAATCTGCTACTGATCAGGACTCTTACAAAATATAGAAGACCTGTATGGATAATCTGCTACTGATCAGGCCTCGTAACAAATATAGAAGACCTATATGGATAATCTGCTACTGATCAGGACTCTTACCAAATATAGAAGACCTATATGGATGCTTTCATTTCTTCTTTTGTTGTCAAATTAGGATTTCTTTTACGACTGGACTTGTCTCGCATAAACTCAATTTACTGGTTGGTGTAGGTGATGATTATTTCTAGTGTATCAACTACAATAAAAAAGTCCAAAAGTCTGTACGTGAGCTAGCATTTTTGCTGGACCCTTAACTCCAGGCAGATGAGTAACCAAATTCTGTGACCTACTTTGTTCTGTTGCAGAGGTCTCATGTTCTTCCATTTAGTGCCCCCATCTTTATCTACCAGAAAACTGAGCAGAAACACCTGTGGTGTCTTTGTCTTCATCTGTGTCATGTTGAGAGGAATGACAATCATCTACACGGGTTTATGTCTTCATCTGTGTCATGTTGAGAGGAATGACAATCCTCTACACGGGTTTATGTCTTCATCTGTGTCATGTTGAGAGGAATAACAATCCTCTACACGGGTTTATGTCTTCATCTGTGTCATGTTGAGAGGAATGACAATCATCTAGACGGGTTTATGTCTTCATCTGTGTCATGTTGAGAGGAATGACAATCATCTACACGGGTTTATGTCTTCATCTGTGTCATGTTGAGAGGAATGACAATCCTCTACACGGGTTTATGTCTTCATCTGTGTCATGTTGAGAGGAATAACAATCCTCTACACGGGTTTATGTCTTCATCTGTGTCATGTTGAGAGGAATGATAATCCTCTACACGGGTTTATGTCTTCATCTGTGTCATGTTGAGAGGAATGATAATCCTCTACACGGGTTTATGTCTTCATCTGTGTCATGTTGAGAGGAATGACAATCCTCTACACGGGTTTATGTCTTCATCTGTGTCATGTTGAGAGGAATGATAATCCTCTACACGGGTTTATGTCTTCATCTGTGTCATGTTGAGAGGAATGACAATCATCTACACGGGTTTATGTCGTAGGTTCACGAACTGTTTTGCTTTGATCATCAAAATCTTCGTCACTGTCTTCATTATCAGCCAAAAGTATTGCTAGGGTTTCTGTAAGTGTTTGGGCGACACACATTGAACACTCTTTGTTTCCTTGACATTATGCGCAAAAACGTGACCGATAGAAAACAAAACACAATAACAATGAGGTACTTGAGCGGGCGCAATGCATTTCACAGTTACCTTTATTGATAACAAAAGGAAGTTATAGCTAATGATAGGAAGTCATAATGGGTTACAATATCTTCGCATAAACGGATAAGTCTGTAAGTTAAAAAAAACAACAACAACAACAAAAAACGAGGGAATTGTATCTCTCAGATATATTGCGCCTGACAAAGGGCTAAGTATAACACAAAATCTATAACTCTGTAATTTTTGTCACAATTCATATATGTTTCGTTTTTATTTATGCATAATATTTGAATTTGGAAATTTGAATAACTATTATGTTCTTCTTATTGTTATTATTAGTGCTGCTGCTGCTACGGCTACGGCTACGGCTACGGCTACGGCTACTGCTACTGCTACTGCTACTGCTACTGCTGCTGCTACTGCTGCTGCTGCTGCTACTACCACCACCACCACCACCACTTATGATTAGCTAACATCAGCCGAGCGTATCAATATCGGCTCTTCTACAAAATACACTTTCGTAACTCCTGATATTCGTATTTTCGGTACGAAACAATTGCGTTAAAAGTAGAATTTATTCGGCAGCACATATGAATGACGTTACTTCAAAACGTATATTATCATTGTTGCTCTTCTTACTAATGTAGGCCTTAAATTAAGGCATGTATAACAATTTTATTGTGTCACCTGTAAAGGTTAATGCAAACCACACCTGAAATATTAAAGCCTGTATCCTTGTTTGTAACTTACATTGAAAAGAAAATGCATAAGTTGACGTGTGTAACATCGTCAATTCCACTGAGTTAAATCAGATGATTTGTGTTCTCCAGAGCGCTACACTAAATGTGTGCATCGTCGCGTGTGTCCAGCAATAATAATAATAATAATAATCATACGATACTACTGTAGCATAGCCGACATAATTCTGATACAGGGAGATAACCTTAAAAATTGAAATATATTCTTTCTGTATAGTTTTTTTTTTTTTTTTTTTTTTTTTGCAGTGTTCTTTTCTAAGTTACAGCCAATGTGCTTGGAATTAATTGTAGTTTTAATTACTATAGAATAACGGCGGATAGTTATGATTTTAATATTCCAAATTATTGTGTAGTACTTAATTTTTTTCTGTATGAATTGAAGGATAGAAAGCTTTATTACTTTTAAATTTCAATGAATACCGATTCATATACTAACCTATTTGTGTTACTATTTTATGCATTTTGCGATAATAACAGTTAGACCCCGAAATAGCATCGTACTTATGCAACCGGTCCCTGGAGGCTGGTTATCAGCTGTGTGGCTTCCTCAGCTGCTGACAATCCGCTATCGGTGGCAACGGCGGCAAACATTCGCGAAGATTCCGCAGTACTTTCTGTCGTACTAGGTACTTTGACACCTGCAGATGTGCCGTGAGCAGGCCTCCTGACTTATAAATTCTGCAGCCTTCCGTCGAGGCGTTTAGTTCTTTGACGTTGCCCTCGAGGGCATTAAAGTGTTTCCCGAAGTCTTCCAGGGAATTAAGTTATTGACCATGTTCTTCCACATTTACACCAATTGCTTCATGTCCTTCTTCACTCCGTTCAATTGTTTATGTATTTTGATAAACACCTCCGACTTCATTTTCTTCATAGCGCAATTCACAACTCTTATTTTACTTCTCACCCGGAGATTCCGGATTCGATTTGCGGCTAGGGAGGAGAATTTGTCTTTAACCGGAATTACTCTCCTTTAGAGTGTAGAGTTATGAATGTGAGAGTGAATGTGTATGTTTAATTATATAAAAAGACAAACCTAACGTTAATATAGTTGTTTCACAGGTTAAAATCCCCCGATATGACCACCATAGCAGTTAAAGGGGGATCTATAAATGATACAATTGAAACAAAAATCTTATTTCACTTCTCATCTTCTTAATGTCGGATTCCATTTTCTTTTCCATGTTTTCAACTGTGGATTCCCACTTTTGTCCATCTTCACCATTCCTGATTCCATTTTCTCCTCCAACTTCCCCACCCAAATTTCCTTTTCATGAACCTTATCTATTCCTGATTCTTTCATTCCAGATTTAAGATTTCTATTTCGGTTGGTAATGTTTTCATCGTTTCCTTCATCCCTTCAACCCCGTCCCTTCCACTAGTGAAACTATATATTTTTATTTACAATTATGCTTTTAAATGAATGTGTTTATTGCAACGCTGCAGAACAATTGTTATCTCTCGTTACTTTGATTGCTACAGCTCTCTCTGCACCTTAGAACTATCTGTGGAAATTGACTGCTCCCCATGAACGAGCAAGAAACCTATATAAGCAACTGACACGTGCAAGTGTCGCAAATATATACGCAGGTGTGACATTGCAGCTTTTATGTAATGCACCCTCTTACTCACATGTTATACTTACGTACTTCACTATAGCAAGCAAGCCGCGGGCGCACGTGCAACAATCACGATACAAGGCATATACTTAACCACGTAGGCGTAATATCACAATAAGCATGAGAATGTCTAACTGTAGAAAATTTGGTGGTAAACATGAGAGATTCTGAAAATGTTCAGAGAGAAAAATCCTAATTGCTGCATATTTTAAAAGGCATGAGATTTATGTACAAATGCACTAATGGTGGCAGGTAATTCCTAATGAAACGGAGTGACAATGTAGTAAGAATTGAATCCCTATGCCCCATATACGAGATGAGGAAAAGGGATTGTCTACTATATGTATAATATCTGGTCAACCAAAATCGTGTCAAATAGGCGGTTGAAGATTATCCGATGTTCTTGCGGCTTGAAAGTTCCCACTGGCAATGACATCCGGCTAATTGTGCTGCACTGGTTCAGCAAACACGGGCATTCCTGCTGAAAACAAACTCGCGTTTAAGTTGAAATCTAAGCACAGCAAAGGTTATCTCTCACAAATGAATATCATGTATTTAGGCAATCGCTTAGGAGCAGCTTTTGCCATATATTAAACATAACTCGGTATAGTAATGAATAAATTCAGCAATCATTCGCTGTAATTAAATAAAAATCTGATGTGTTCCATTCACATGACTTTCTCTATATCTCTGCAACAAATTATTGTTAAAAAGCGTATAATCTATTTACTTCATACCAATCAAGAAAAATTTGGCATTAGAAGCGAAATAGGTTAAAGCGATGGTCAAAAGCTGGTTGCTGAACTTCCTTTGTTTGTATGGATAGGAATTCACAAATTCCTGTATGAGAAAAGTATGTTTTTCAAAGCTGAAACCAAAAACAAGGAATACCTCCAAAATGATCATCGCCACGAAAAAAATGTTTATAACATAAATTGTGTATTTTAACGTGCTCTACATTTTTTGTGTTTTAAGTTTTTTTCCATCTCTTACGGTTTAGCAGTTATGCAAAATTCCGTAAAATTCATCCAGAATAGAGTAGTCTTCAGAGGCTATTCCCATTTACATTTCATTTCATAGGTAAATATCTTTAATATATGATATTTTAATCAACATTTTCAAAAAAAGTTCCTTGTAAAGGTAGTTGGGGGTGGGGGATTTTTCTCAAAATCTTCGTGTCGCATCGCTGGATGATATTAAACTTAAATATCAAGTTTGGTATTTTACCGACTTTTCGTTTTTGAGTTATCGTGTTCACAGGCACACAGATACACAGACACGCGGACACACACGGACCTTTTTTCTGAAAATGCTTTTTTGGGTTAAAGGGGACCCTAAAGTATATATTTCCGGTTAAATCTCGGTATCGAATTTTTGAGTGCAATACCTTCTCTATACACTATGTACATAGTACGTATAGAGAAAGAAAAAATTGTGCACAAATCCCAAAAATTCAGACATAATTTCATGGCTCACTTCTACAGGCACCTGCATACAAGCACGTAACCAAGACCGAGTTGTTACTTTTGGTTTAGGGGCGCAAACTTGATTTTGCGTACTTAAGTATGCGGTTAGCTCCAAACAGTTGCAACTATAACCCCATAAAGCTTGTGTGGTCACAGGTTAACTAGCACTCTTGAATTGCTGAGGTCAAAAGTTCACATGAGGCAACCGATGCATCGACGTTTCCACTTTGGCGAATTGTGTGCGACACGACAAGTACAGGAGCAGGACCAGGGAACAGACGACCCGATGGAGCACTTCATAATGAATTTATATTAATTTTATTATCTTCCGAGTCTATTCTCAGCGACAGCATGACTGAAGAATTACAATCAAAATTAAGTTATCTGCACTTTTACGTGTTTACGTGCATATAACTCGGAGTTTTTTTAGTTTGTTTTGTTTTTATTTGTTTTAACTTGTTGCTATTTAACACGTATGAAAATGGAACGTATTATTTTACTTTCTCTACACATACTATGTGCATAGTGTATAGAGAAGGTATTGCACTCCACCAAAAAATTCAATACCGAGATTTCACCGCAAATATATGTTTTAGGGTCCCCTGCATCCAAAAAAAGTATTTTCAGAAAAAGGTCCGCGTGTGTCTGTGAACACGATAACTCAAAAACGGAAAGTCGCTAAAATACCAAATTTGGTATTTAAGTTTAGTATCTTCCAGGGATGCAACGCGAAGATTTTGAGAAAAATCCCTCTACCCTAAACTACCCTTTACATGGAATTTTTTTCAAAAATTTTGATTTTCTAAAAAATGGCTCTAACGATTTTGATTAAAATATCGTATATTAAAGATATTTACCTGACAAATAAAATGTATATCTTGAATTTTCTGGGAATAACCTCTGAAGACTACTTTATTCTGAATGAATTTTACAGGATTTTGCATAACTACTAAACCGTAAGAAATAGACAAAAACTTACTGGACAAAACATGTAGAGCATATTAAAACACATATTTTATGTTGTATATATTTTTTTCGTGGAGCTGATCGTTTTTCAGATATTCATTGTTTTTTGTTTCAGCTTTGAAAAACTTAAGTTTTCTTATACAAGAATTTGTGAACTCCTGTCCATACAAATAAAGGAACTCAATTCCCATGACAACCAGCTTTTGACTATCACTTTAACCTATGGTTTTCCCTTATTTCGCTTCTACTTACAAGGATGAAAGTAATAAGACTATTTCTGCTAGTTTTTTCTCAATTAGCATGGAGTAAATAGAAGCATAAGCTTTTTGGCAGTAATTTGTTGCAGAGATGTAGAGAAAGTCATGTGAATGGAACACATCAGATTTTTTAGAGTAATAATAATTGGATGGATGATAAATGTCATATGGTTAATATCATGACCGGTAGAGTGTCTAAAAGCGCAATGAAATGGTAATGCCTCTCGCAATGTATATCTTTTCCTATGTGCAAAACCTTAACTTCCGCCTGTCTTTCAGCTGAAATTTAGTATAACTCAAAGGCAGACAGATCGATCGATCGACATGGATAAACGGACGGACGGATGGATATATGGATAGATGGATGGGTTGATGGATTGATTCTATGGGATCTTCATGTAGTCGACTGCTGGTTGTTGCGATCCAAAGAGGAGTCCCAAACAATAAGTCCGATGGTAGACGCAGCTCCCTGCCAAAGACCAAACTGGCTGGTGTCAACACGGCGGTGTCTTGGGTTGAAGAGCAGTAGGCCTTCCTCAAATGTTCTTCTAGAGTATTGATATACTCTCTAACATGGCGTCTAACTGTGGGTGGAGAGGTGTTGTGCGCGTCTTGTGCACTAGTCGCTCCAGTGTTTTTCTCATCAGGTTGCACTCAAAGTTTATGCTCTGGTCGCTGTGTAGCTCCAATGGTGCCCCACTGTTATTCTACGAGACTTTTCGCGATGGTCTTGGATCCAGGTTAGCAATGGTGTACACCTCCGGCCTCTTAGTGAAGTCATCCATGGTGACCTGCAGATTCTCGTTATCTGATACACGAAAGGGTCCAGATACTACAATGGCTAAGAGAACGAAGGCTGCTCCCAAGTTATACTGCTGTACCCCGGCTCGTGGTCTGAGGGCCGCGACATGCCGCACAAACATGACATTGGCGGCACCACTTCTCAGCGTCTGCCCTTAGCTTGAACTAGCAGTACTGCTGACGGAGCTTAACAATTATTCGTTAGTTTAAATATGACCTTCCAAAATCCTGGCATATACTTCCTACGGGCCTCCGTCACATTACTCCGAAGGAAGATTAGCTGCTCTCTCTCTCTCTCTCTCTCTCTCTCTCTCTCTCTCTCTCTCTTTGAGTCTTTCCATTAGGTAACTCCCAATTTCTATACAGTACACCACCGTTTGTCCTACACACGGCTTGTGTGAAAAAACAATTATTCCAATACCAATTGACCATAATAGTTGGCTATACTATGAATTATGGGTCTAAAGTACTTGCAGCATTGTAAGTCCCCATTGGGGCTGTTATCTCAAAATAATTTGAGAACACCTTGAGGTTTACCGGGAAACCTGCGAGTCAGTTGAGAAATTCAATGCTATGCCAGAATGTTGCCATGGTAGTTCAGTGGCAGAGCAACCAACTAGAGATCGGGAGATCCGTGGCTCAAATCCCGGCTATGACATTGACTTTTTCAGTTTGACTCTACCTATCCGACTACAGAGGAATACCAAGGATGTTGGACTCTTAAATAATCCCCCTATATTATATGTTCTCTAGAATGTCCCGCACCTCTGCTTGCTCCACTTGAGGAATATGTCTTGATGGTTGTATTGGTCGGACACTTCCAATGTTGATTCCGTCAGTGCGGCCGCAATTGCCATTACTTCGGCTGAAGACGGACTGGTTTCGTCTAAGAAGTCGCCGGACGCTCTACAGCTGTGAAGCAGTTAGGTGGTCGGCAACTCTCTTTATCAAGTCTTTCAACAGGGACACCAGATCCTACAACGGTGCCAACTCTTTGATACGATGTATATATGCGAGGGCTGTCCCAGAGGTGCCCGACCCAACAAAGAAAGAAAAAAGAATGGGGAAAACATCTTTATTTCTCTACAAAGTCTCCTTTCAACTCGATACACTTTTCCCAGTGATGCTCGATAGCTTGATACCCTGTTTATATTGAGAATTATCTAGGTCTGCAAAATAGACATCAACTACAGACTCCACCTCTTCATTGTTGGCAAGTCTACTTCCAAGCCATTTCTTCAAGTGTGGAAAGAGACAATAATCAGAGGGTGCTAAATCTGGCAAATGGGGCGCATATGGAAGAAATTCGAACTTTAACTCATTAATTTTGGCCATGGCGATAATGGACGTGTGAACTACTGCATTGTTTTGATGAAAAAAAACTTTCTTTTTCGCTAAATGCGACCGTTTTTGGTCCATTACATTACTCAAATGCTGTAACAAGTTCGCATAATATTCACCATTGATTATTTTCCTTTGATGAAATAATCAATGAAAATTATCCCCCATATGCGTCCCAGAAAACTGACGCCATAAACTTGCCTGCAGATAGAACTGTAGCCTTCTTTGGAGCCGATTCTCCTCTTACAATCCACTGTTTTGATTATTCCTTCGTCTCAGGTGTGAAGTGATGGATCCAGGTTTCATCCATTGGTATGAATCGACGCAAAACTCCGCGTTATTGCAGAGAAACATTACCAAAGACTCGACTGAAACATCCTCACGACGCTGTTTTTGTTCTATTGTGATCAAACGCGGCACCCACCCTGCACACAACTTTCTCATATCCACATTTTCAGTCAGTATGTGATGCACAGTACTTTTTGAAATGCCTGCAATCTCTGCTAGCTTGCGCACCTTCAGTCAACGGTCATTCAATCCCATTTTCTTTACAATATCTGGACTGTTAACCTCATTTGGTCGACCTCTGCGATGTTCGTCTTGGCAGCTCGTACGGCCGCGCTTAAACTCTGCCACTCGATATTTCACTATTGTAAACGAAGGAGCAGACTCCCCCAAAGTAGAATCTAGCTCAGCTTTAATATTGGTTGGACTAAGATCTTCCAAATGAAGGTATTGTATCACATAACGATGACCAGTTTTATCATGTTTACAAATTCGCTGAGGGCATTAACTAATGATGGCTACCAAACAAATGCTAAACAATGTAAAATGGTCAGGTCGGGTTCTTCTGGGACAGTCACTGTACTCGATGCTCTCTCACAATTCCCTAACTCTCTCCCAGCACAAATGTCCTCTTCGTTCTCCGTTGTTTTAGCAGCCTGATGGGCACTTCCTCCTGACAAGGCATCAATCCCGTACAATGCAAAATCCGGTCAATTTTATCTTCCGAACCAAAAAAAAAAGGTTTCTTGAAAGTTGAGCCTGCAGGTGCGCCTTTTCATGGCCACAACTACCTTGCCCTTTAGGACATATTCATGGGGACTTCTGGGCAATACTTCTGAAAACTGCTAACAGTTATGCACCTTCCTACTCTGACCATCGGTTGTGGGTGACGACAGCGGCGAACTACTGACGGAGTCATTGAAAGTCCTGTCGTATTTGGGTGGCTTGACGCGCGCGCAAGTTGTGTCGCATCCTGGCATCTGGACTTGCAATTTCTGGAGCATCTTTTCCTCCATAGCACTCAGTTCATTAGCAGAGCCTTCGATTCCTCTCTCCAGGATGTTAAGATTCTATGAGGCCATTATGGTTTACTAGAAAATAATAATAGTCATGCCACTCAGTCATTATATTTAATTAAATCTAAACCAATATAATTATTAAAAGTTTATGTCTAACTCCTTTAGTAAAATATCTGATGTGTACCATTCACATGACTTTCTCCACATCTCTGCAACAAATTATTCTTAAAAAGCTTATACTTCTATTTACTTCATGCTAATCAGAAAAAAAAATAGCAGAAATAGCCTTATTACTTGCTTCCTTGTAAGTATAAGCGAAACAAGAGAGTACCATAGGTTAAAGTGATAGTCAAAGGTTGGCTGCTATGCCACTGAAGTTCCTTTGTATGGACAGCAGATGACAAATTCCTGCGTGAGAAAAGTATAAATTTTTCATAGCAGAAGTCAAAAACAAGGAATGTCTCAAAAACGACGAACTCCACGAAAAAAATATGTATATTACATAAATTGTGTGTTTTAACGTGCTCTACATTTTTTTGTGGTAAGTTTTTGTCATCTCTTACGCTTTAGCAATTATGCAAAATTCCGTAAAGTTCATCCAGAATAAAGTAGTCTTTAGAGGCTATTCCCAGAAAATTCAAGATATACATTTTATTTGTATAATAAATATATTTAATATACGATATTTTAATCAAAATCGTTAGAGCCATTTTTTAGAAAATAATTTTTTTTTTCATGTGAAGGGTAGTTGGGGATTTTCTTGAAAATCTTCGTGTCGCATCCTCGGAAGATACTGAACCTAAATACCAGGTTTGGTATTTAACGGTCTTTTCGTTTTTGAGCTATGCTGCCCACAGACACACACACACATATACACACAAACAGACAGACAAACACGGACATTTTTCTAGAAATGCTTTTTTTGGATTCAGGTGGTCTCAAAACATGTATTTCCGGTGAAATCTCGGTATGGAATATTTGGGTGCAATGTACATAGTACGTATAGAGAAAGTAAAAATCTGAAGTGTTCCATTCACATGACTGGCTCTACTTCGCTGTAACAAATTATTGTTAAAAATCATATTATTCTATCTACTTTATGCAAAACGAGATAAACATTAACAGATATTTTCTTAATTACTTGCTTCCGTGTAAGTAGAAAGAAAATAAGAGAATACATGTAGGCTAAAACGAATGTCAAATTTCTTAAAAGCGATTGCCATGTGGATGAAATCCGAAGCTATGCAGGGCCACGGCCTATGAGTGAGTCAAGTTTAAAGTATTTTAAATCTGAAACAAATAACAAGGAATATCTCAGAAATGGTCAATTCCACGAAAAAAAAAACGTATATTACATAAATTGTTTGTTTTAACATAATCTACGTTTTCTATATAGAAAGTTTCTGTCTATCTCTATCTCCTACGGTTTACCAGTTAGGTAAAATTCAGCAAAATTCATCCAGGATAAAGACGTCTTCTGGAGTTATTCCCAAAAAATTCAAGATATACATTTTATTTGTATGTAAATATCTTTCATATACGACATTTTAATCAAAATCGTTACAGCCATTTTTGAGAAAAGCAAAATTTTGGAAAAAAATTTCATCTAAAGGGTAGTTTAGAGTGGGGGGATTTTTCTCAAAATCTTCGTGTCGCATCCCTGGAAGGTTCTAAACTTAAATACGAAGTTTGGTATTTTACCGACTTTTCGTTTTTGAGATATCATGTTCAAAGACACACGGATACACACACTCGGATCTTTCTCTAAAAACCTGATGTGTTACATTCACATAACGTTCTCTATATCTCTGCAATAAATTATTCTTAAAAAGCTTATACTTCTATTTACTTCATGCTAATCAGTAAAAAAATTAGAAGAAATAGCTTTATTACTTGCTTCCTTGTAAGTAGAAGCGAAATAACGGAGTACCATAGGTTAAAGTGATAATCAATAGCTAGTTGCTATGTCACTGAAGTTCCTTTGTTTGTATGGACAGCAGTTGTCAAATTCCAGTATGAGAAAAGTATAAAGTTTCATAGCAGAAACCAAAAATAAGGAATATCTCCAAAACGACGAACATCACAATAAAAATGTATATAACATAAATTGTGTGTTTTAACGTGCTCTACATTTTCGTGTAGTAAGTTTTTGGTCCATCTCTTATGGTTTAGCAGATATTCAAAATTCAGTAAAAATCATCCAGAATAAAATACTCTTCAGAGGCTATTCCCAGAAAATTCAAGATATACATTTTATTTGTCAAGTAAATAGCTTTAATTTACGAAATTTTAATCAAAATCGTTACAGCCATTTTTGAGAAAATCAAAATTTTCGAAAAATGTTTCATCTAAAGGGTAGTTTGGGGTGGGGGGATTTTTCTCAAAATCTTCGTGTCGCATCCCTGGGAGGTTCTAAACTTAAATACGAAGTTTGGTATTTTACCGACTTTTCGTTTTTGAGATATCATGCTCAAAGACACACGGATACATACACTCGGATCTTTCTCTAAAAATCTTTTTTTTTTTTTTTTCTTTTTTTTTCCTGATACAGGGGCCCCAAAATATATATTTCCGGTGAAATCTCGGTATTGAATTTTTGTGTAGAATACAATACCATCTCTATACACTATGTACATATTACCTGCAGAGAGAAGTAACTAGTAACAATTTGAAAAATAGAAATATCTCTGCGGTTAACTCCACAAAAAATATCTGATGTGTTACATTGACATAACTTTTTCTAGCTGTTCCATAAACAAATTACTCTTACAAAGAGCTTACTCTTTTATCTTCATCATGGTGATATAGATAAACAGTATAATTGATCTTGCTTTCGTGTAAGTGGAAGGCAAGTGCGACAGTCAAATCTCTTAAAAGCTGGTTGTTATATGTAACAATTGAGGTTCGGTGCGCTTTGAGTGATCCTGCTTGAGAAAAGTTAAGGTAAATTAAAAGTGAAGTCAATGACAAGGAACATCTCAAAGCGGTCAAATGTACAAGAGAACCGTATATGACAAAAAGTATGTGATTTTGTAAGATCTGCAAAGTTCATGCAGAACGAAGAGGTCTTCAGAAGCTATTCCTAGAAAATTAAAAATATAATTTTATTTGTGATGCAAATATACGGTATTTTAATCAAAATCAGTGAGAATTACATAATAGGGGATGTAACACTTAAACGATCTATTTTTACTTTCTCTACACATACTATGTACAGAGTGTATAGAGAAAGTATTGTAATGCACCCAAAATTCGATACCGAGATTTCACCGGAAATACATTTTTCAGACCCCTGAATCCAAACAAAGCATTTTTAGAAAAATGTCCGTGTGTGTGTGTGTCTGTCTATCTGTCTGTCTGTGTGTATATGCGTGTGTGCGTGTGTGTGTGTGGCTGTTGGCAGCATAGCTCAAAAACGAAAAGACCGTTAAATACCAAACTTGGTATTTAGGTTTGGTATCTTCCAAGGATGCGACACGAAGATTTTGGAGAAAATTCCCCCACCCCAAACTACCCTTTACACGGAATTTTTTTCGAAAATTTTGATTTCCTCTAAAATGGCTCTAGCGATTTTAATTAAAAATTCGTATATTAAAGATATTTACCTGACAAATAAAGTGTATGTCTTAAATTTTCTGGGAATAGCTTGTGAAGACTAATTTCTTCTGAATGAATTTTACGGAATTTTGTATAACAGCTAAACCGTAAGAGATGGACAAAAACTTCAACACAAAAAATGTAGAACACCTTAAAACACACAATTTATCTTATCTACTTGTTATCGACGAGTTGATCGTTTTGGGGATACTCCTTGTTTTTGGTTTCAGCTTTAAAAAAAGCTTATACTTTTCTCATACAGGAATTTGTCAACTCCTGTCCACAAAAACAAAGGAACTTCAGTCACATAGCTTTTGACTATCTCTTTAACCTATGGCACTCCATTATTTCGCTTCTACTTACAGGGAAGCAAGTAAAAGGACTATTTCTGTTGATTTTTTCTCGATTATTGTGAAGTAAATAGAAGAATAAGCGTTTTAACAATAATTTGTTGCAGAGATGTAGAGAAACTAGTATGAATGGAGCACATCAGAATTTTAATGAGAAAATTGACTTCTGTAAAACAATTATTTACTCTTCAAATAAGTATTCTACCAAAAGATCCATGTTAAAGTGTGTACAAAAGTCCATATAATGTACTATAAAAATTTGAAGTAGCTACAATAAATACTTTCTGAGAAAATGTTCCTAGAAGACTTAAATTTTAACATTGTCATTATAAGGATTTCCGGGTCCCCTTAAAACACCTTCATTTCATACTCCCGCCCTGTCACCATGAAACATGAAAAGGTATGAAACGAGAGGAATATGGGACAGGAGAAATAGTGCAAATATTTGCCTACCGACCAGAGAAAATCAGGAGAAATTCCATGGATCCATCAGCACCACCTGAATTCAAGCTTCAGAACCGTACTGCCTAATGTCAGTGACAAAGGGATATAGTGAATGAATCACATACACACAGACAGGTCAGAAAAATGGGTGCAAGTCCCCAATAGCTCATTCTCTTACTGGAAATGACTACAGAATGCGAAGAACGATCCAAGAAACCAGGGAAATACTCTTTTTGCTTTCTCTATACGTGCTATGTACATAGTGTATATGTAATGTACCCAAAAAATTCGATACCGAGATTTCACCGGAAATATATGTTTTAGATCCCCTGAACCCAAAAAAAAAGATTTTTTAGAAAAATGTCAGTGTGTGTCTGTCTGTCTGTCTGTCTGTGTGTATGTATTCGTGTGTGTGTTTATGTGTGTGTCTGTGGGCAGTGTAGGCTCAAAAACGAAAAGTCCGTTAAAAAACAAACTTGGTATTTAGGTTTGGTATCTTCCAAGGATGTTACACGAAGCTTTTCAAGAAAATCTCCCCACCCCCAACTACCCTTTACATTGAACCTTTTTCTAAAATGTTTATTTTCTCAAAAATGGCTTTAACGAATTTGATTAAAATATCGTATATTAAAGATGTTTACCTGACAAATAAAACGTGCATCTTGAATTTTCCGAAAATAGCCTGTGAAGACTACTTTAATCTGGATGAATTTTACGGAATTTTGCATAACCGTAAGAAATGGACAAAAAACTTACCACACAGAAAAGTAGAGCACGCTAAAACATACAATTTATGTTATATACATTTTTTTCGTGCAATTGATCGTTTTTGAGATATTGGTTGTTATTAGTTTCAGCTTTAAAAAACTTGCACTTTTCTCATACAGGAATTTGTCAACTCCTGTCCATACAAACAAAGGAACTTCAGTCACATAGCAACCAGCTTTTGAGTATCACTTTAACCTATGGTACTCCCTTATTTCGCTTCTACTTACAAGGAAGCAAGTAATAAGACTATTTCTGCTAGTTTTTTCTCGATTAGCATGAAGTAAATAGAAGCATAAGCTTTTTAATAGTATCATTTTGCTGGGATGTAGAGAAAGTCATGTGAATTGGACACATCAGATTTTTATTAACACTTTCGTATATGTGTCTTTGGACAGCATAGCTCGAAAACGAAGAGACCGTTAAATACCAAATAGGGTATTTAGATTTAGTATCTTCCAAGGATGCGACACAAAGATTTTCAAAAACATTCTGCCACAAAATTTTTGACATTTTAGAATTTTCAAAAATAGCTCAAACGTTATTGATAATATTGTAAATAGTTTTAAAAAGAGGCTAAAATAGTAATTTATAGTAAGGATAGTAAGCATAAATATTGTGTGATTACTAGTATTATAAAACGTTTAATATTGTATCATTATCTATGTTGATATTAATATAATTATTTTGGTTTTGGTAGTATACTCTGATATATTGTCAAAATTCATCCAGAATAAACTACTCTTCAGAGGCTATTCCCAGAAAATTCAAGATATGCATTTTATTTGCCAGGTAAATATTTTTAATATACGAAATTTTAATCAAAATCGTTACAGCCATTTTGAGAAAATAAAAATGTTATAAAAACGTTCTATATAAAGTGTAGTTTGGGGAGGGGGGATTTTTCTCAAAATCTTCGTGTCGCATCCCTGGAAATAATAAACTTAAATACCAACTTAGGTATTTTACCGACTTGAGCTATTGTGTTCACAGACACACACACACGCGCGCGCGGACTTTTTTGTGAAAATGCTTTTTTTCGATACAGGGGACCCTAAAACATATATTTCCGGTTAAATCTCGGTATCGAATTTTTTGGTGGAATGCAATATGTACATATTACGTGTAGAGAAAGTAAAAATGCTGCTTTTGGATTCAGGGATCCTCAGAACGTGTATTTCGGTATTTTGGGTGAATGCAATACTTTCTCTCCTTTAATAACTCGAGCAGAACACAATGCTGAGCAGGCAACATTATTGAAGGTCCAAACGTGCAAGTGGAATATTGTGTAAGAGGGCTGGTTGGTGACTTACAGCTAATAGCCGAAACTAACAAATAAATAAACTTTCTTTCTTGCTGCCTCGTGCATTCGCTCAGTTTCCCGCATAAATAAATAAGCATATATTTTCTACAGATATTTAATTTAGTTTATTTTGTTTTACTTTGGTTTAGGCTGCATTCTGTAAGTACGTAAAGTAATTATTGAAAATGACTAATAATATAAATTGTGTATAAATACAGAAGTCTTTAGATCTTATACCAGTATAGGCCACAAAAACATATATAGGTGTTAATGAACTACACCGAAATAATTTGCGAGATTGTGCACGTGACTGATATAAGTAATTTGAGATCGGCGATGCATGGTCCCCGGATAAACATAACGCAACTACATAGTGTTAAACGTTTGAGTATCAGGTGTTAAAGCAAAGCAGGTTGAACAAATGGCTTAGAATGTCTGCCCGAGTATAGAAATATCGATTTTTAGCAGCTCGTTACTAGCGTTCTCAAGGTTTAATGTCGCAAAAATCTGTAAAATCTCGAACTAATCACTTGGCAGTGCGACAATGAGCTTTCATTAACTACGTTCTTGAGTTATGTAGCCTACTCTGGAGGGTTTTTTTTTTTCAATTGCTTTGGTGGCTTAATGCGTAACGAGGAAAGCTGCTATCCCAAAGGTCATGAGTTTCATTCCTGTCAGATAGTAAATGTTTTTTTTTATTGCCGCGATTCGTGGCGTACTGGCACTTCAGGAACTTATAGCCCTTACTTCGAAATTTCAATAAACATGCCATAAGTCTCCTATCTCAAATTACTTATTTAAGTATTCTATGTACTCTGTGAAAATATTTTGGTATAGTTCATTAACACCCTGTACATAAACACGTGTCCGCATAGAAATGTTTACCAATTATACACAAAATTTATATATCCTCACATATGCTATTCGTATATCCTTCTATAGAATAATTTACAAGAAATAATATATGTACATGTTTGCATAGAAACTAGTATCAACCATGTACAAAAGTGATACACCATATTTTGTCGTTCATACGTTGGTCTACATTCACTGAAAGGTATTTTAGGAACAGTTTTAAATTACGGTGAACAAGCTTTTGGATTATGGGTAAGAACTTTATACATTAAAATACATTCGAAATAAACGCCGGTTTGATAACACGATCATGCTAAAATTTGTCTGCGTATATATTTCTGTCCTTTGTCTGTCATCTAGCATTTGTACAAGCTTTTCATGTTGTACCTATATACAATAGGTATAACATGATACAAGTATTATAATTAAAGAACACAACGTCAAGTCCCAGATTCATCTAATAAAATATTCGAAACACTAATAATTGAAAGTAATAACAATCACATAAACTTTGAAAAAACTAACTACATTAAGTTTTGCACAAAGCATAAAAACATCACAGACCTAAGGATAGAATATGAAAATAATCAGATTGCAAAAGCCTGTAATACAAAATTCCTAGGTCTTATGATTGATCGTAACATGAATTGGAAACACTATATTGATTATAGAGTGTTTTATGTAGAACTGACACATTTCTTTCTTTAAAAATTCCATGGAAAATGCATTCAATGACCCAATTTTAGCACCAAATTAAGCAGAATTATCTGAAATTTCGATTCCTTGTCACTAGATGCGCAGATGTTTATGTTTCATTCCTAATTGCATTGTTGGCAGCTGTTTCGATATTTTGTTCCTGTAGTCAACGTGAAAATGCAGTACGATATAGAGCTGAGTCAAGGGTATTTTCAGCAAGATGGCGCTACATGCCATACATCAAATGAATCTATGAACCTAATTGCAAGTTTCTTTGACGACCGGATAATTTCCAGGAACATGTGGCCACCGAGATCTCCGGATTTGACATCACCGGACTTCATTCTTTGGGGTTACTTAAAAGACAGGGTTTACGCCACACGTCCCCAGACATTGGACGATCTGAAGCATGACATCATAAAGGAGATTCAAGCTCACTTATAGAAAACAAAACCGGGCTTGTAGGCCGTGGTCCACTGGGCTTCTCCCTTCGTTCCCCAGACGTTTCGCCTGCGTCTGCGGCAGGCATCATCAGTGGCGTGTACATCTCCGTGGTCTCTCAGTAGCGACTACGGAGATGTACACGCCACTGATGATGCCTGCCGCAGACGCAGGCGAAACGTCTGGGGAACGAAGGGAGAAGCCCAGTGGACCACGGCCTACAAGCCCGGTTTTGTTTTCTATAAGTGATTCTAACACCGGCCGTGAAAGCCTTCGAACTTTAATGAGATTCAAGCTATTGACAACAGAGTCCTCCAACAAGTGGCCAGTAACATGGAATGACATGTTGAGTTGTGTCTTATGCAGGATGGAGGACATTTTCAACATTTGCTATAGAGGTAAATAACCTCCCAAAATTCCTCTACAATTTAGGTATAATAAGTTGTCGCTAGCATAACACGTTTTAAAGCAATTAAAGAAAGAAATCTGTCAGTTCTATATAAATCACTCTGTATCTTACCCAACTGAGCTCTGCCTGCTTTGCAATTCCATCTTTAATTCAGCTTATAAATAAGAGCATACTAAAAACAGCTTATTATGCATATCTTCATTCATTGATTACTTATGGAATAATATTTTGGGGAAATTCACTAAATGCTAAAAAATTATTCATTATGCAAAAAAAAAAAAAAAAAATTAATAAGAATAATGGCAGGGGAAAGACGATCAACTCACTGCAAACCACTCTTCAAAACGTTTGGAATTTTACCATTAGCCAGTGAATAAACTCTAGCCATATTGTCATTTGTAATAAATATATCAGAAAAGCTTACAAAAAATCTGATGTGTTTCATTCACATGACTTCCTCTACATCTCTGCAACAAATTATTCTATTTACTTCATCTATTCGAGAAGAAATTAGCAGAAATAATCTTATTATTTGCTTCCTTGTTAGTAGAAGCGAAAAAGTGGGTAGCATAGATTAAAATGATAGTCAAAAGCTGCTATGTGACTGAAGTTCCTTTGTTTGTATGGAGCAGGAGTTGACAAATTCCTGTATGAGAAAAGTACGTTTTTCAAAGCTGAAGCCAAAAACAAGGAATATCTCATAAACGATCAACTCCACGAAAAAAAAAAAGATATAACATAAATTGTGTGTTTTAACGTGCTCTACATTTTGTGCGTTTTAAGTTTTTGTCCATCTCTTACGGTTTAGCAGTTATGCAAAATTCCGTAAAAGTCATCCAGAATAAAGTAGTCTTCAGAGGCTATTATCGGAAAATTCAGGATATACATTTTATTTGTCAGGTAAATATCTTTAATACACGATGTTTTAAACAAAATCGTTAGAGCCATTTTTAAGAAAATAAACATTTTCAAAATTATTTCCATGTAAAAGGTAGTTTGGGGTGGGGGGATTTTTTTGAAAATCGTCATGTCCCATCCTTGGACGGTCTTTTCGTTTTAGAGCTATGCTGCCCACAGACACACACACATACACACAGACAGACTGACAGACAGGCACACACACTCGGACTTTTTTCTAGAAATGGTTTTTTGGATTCAGGGGATCTCAAAACATACATTTCCGGTTAAACCTCGGAATCGATTTTTGGGTGCAATACAATACCTTCTCCATACACCATACACATAATACGTTTAGAGAAAGTACAGATATTCATAACAAAGAGACCAGACACAGGCAGGACTTACATAGACAAACAAATAATTTGCAGTTATTCCAAAAAGAGGTTTACCACAAAGGAATAGTTTTGTTTAATTCACTTCCCTTTTTAAAAGAATTGCAAATGAACAAAAACAAGTTTAGATCAGAATTAAAAAGATACCTTATTACTCACACCTTCTATACAGAGGAGGATTTCATTGTAAATATAATAAACATGAATATTCTAAGAATGCAAGTGTACGGGTACAGTTTTGGAAACAGACATGTAATTGAAAATTATACAAAACTGAAACCCTTGAAAATTCATTTTCAGAGTTATTATTTGTATATAAATGTATTAATAAGTATGAATAAATGTAATTGTTGACATCCTAGAGTTTGGGCTTTGAGTCTAATCTCATAATAGGATCTACAGATTGCAATGTTTTGTGTGTGTGTATGTGTGTGTCAAAGTGGACAGTTATATATTCACTATGGACGTTCAGTTTCTGAAACTTAATAATTCACCAAGCTTTAATGATTTATACCTTGCCGGAGTTGTGATAAAGGCAGGATTAGCTAAATTCTTTTAACACGGACGTCTTCCTGCCATGACGGAAAACAACCTACAAACCACACAGGAAACATCTGCCAACTTCCGGTAGCGGTTAAAACCTAGGACGTGTAGCAATTTTCCTTCTCAAAGTGATAACCTTTGTAAAATAAGCTAACCTCTTTTTCGCCAACTGCAATAAGATAGAGGAGTATTATTTCAGGAGTTTGTTCAATAACT
Organism: Hymenopus coronatus; assembly: GCA_030762935.1. Lineage (NCBI taxonomy): Eukaryota > Metazoa > Arthropoda > Insecta > Mantodea > Hymenopodidae > Hymenopus > Hymenopus coronatus. The sequence goes on from CM060893.1 coordinate 36,874,305, forward strand.
ACGCCTTATTTTTACTTTCTCTACACGTACTATGTACATAGTGTATAGAGAAGGTATTGTATTGCACCCAAAAATTCGATACCTAGGTTTTATCGGAAATACATGTATTGGGTCCCCCTGAATACAATTTTTTTTTTTTTTTTTTGGAAATAGGTCCGTGTGCGTGCGTGTGTGTATGTGCGTATATCTGTGAACACGATAACTCAAAATCAAAAAGTCGGTAAATACCAAACTTGGTATTTAACTTTAGTATCTTCCAGGGATGCGATACCCCAAACTATCCTTTACATGGAACGTTTTTCGAAAATGTTTATTTTCTCAAAAATGGCTGTAATGATTTTGATTAAAATTTCGTATATTAAAGATATTTACCTAACAGATGCATATCTTGAATTTTCTGGGAATAGCCTCTGAAGACTACTTTATTCTGGATGAATTTCACGGAATTTTGCATAACTGCTAAACTGTAACAGATGGACAAAACCTTACCACACAGCAAATGTACAGCACTTTAAAACCCACTATTTATGTTATATACATTATATACATCCTTGTTTTTGGTTTCAGCTATAAAAACATACTTTTCTCATACAGGACTTTGTGAACTCGTGTCCATACAAGCAAAGGAACTTCAGTCATATAACAACCAGCTTTTGACCATAGCTTTAACCTATGGTACTCCCTTATTTCGCTTCTACTTACAAGCAAGCAAGTAATAAGACTATTTCTGCTAATATTTTCTCGATTAGCAGGAAGTAAATAGAAGCATAAGCTTTTTAACAATATTTTATTGCAGAGTTGTAGAGAAAGTCATGTGAATGGAACACATCAGATTTTTTTATATGAACCAGCATTATTAGTCTCATTACAATTTTCGTTGTAGGTACTCACTAGGGGAATATGGAGGCTGAAAGGATAGGTCAAAGGTTTAAAAAGCTGTCGCTATATGTTGCCGTGGTAATTTTATATTCTTTTCATAATACACGAAAAAAAAAAAAAGTTTGGTGACAACAAAAATGAGTAGTTATTGACAAATGCAAACAAACAAGGAATATCTTGAAAATGGCTGATGCAATAAAAGCAAGTGTTATAAATATATATGTATTTTTCGCAAAACGGTATTCCCTGTGTGTTGTGTTTGACCAGTTATAGATTTAAATAAAATAACATAATACTTTTAAATCAGGAGGCCTTTAGAGGCCATTAGCGGAATGCTCAAGATATGCATTTTACTACTTATTAAATATGTTAAACATAAGGTGTCTTTAATCACATTCGTTAAGGACTTTTTCCGTATTAAGGGTAATTTGTGGTGGGGTATTTCCTAGAAAATCTTCCCGTTCGTCCTTGGAGAATGCTAATCTAAGAATAGGAATTTTGGTATTTAACTACACATTTGTTTTTATTTATACCTTTCACACATACAAACACACACTCACAGACTCACACACAAACAGACACATACACACAAACACATAGCCACACACATACACACGCATACCCACATACACCCACAGACACACAGACAAACATATACACACAGACACACACATACACACATACATATACACATACACACCGACAAACACATATTCATAGACACACACATACACACAGAGACACATACAAATAAACACACTTACACACATACATACACACAAAAACACACACACATACACACATATACACGCATACACATACACATATACACACATACACACATACACACATACACATACACATATACACACATACACACATACACATATACACATACACACATATACACACATACACATACACACATACACACATATACACACATACACACATACACATACACATATACACACATACACATATACACACATACACACATATACACACATACACACATACACATACACATACACACATACACACATATAAACACATACACACATACACATACACATATACACACATACACACATACACATATACACATATACACATACACATACACACATACACACATACACATATACACATATACACACATACACATACACACATATACACATACACACATACACATATACACACATACACACATATACACACATACACATACACACATATACACATACACATATACACATACACACATATACATATACACACATACACATATACACATACACATATAGACACACATACACACATACACATATACACACATACACATATACACATATACACATATACACACATACACATATACACATATACACACATACACATATACACACATATACATACAAACACACATACGCATATACACACATACACATATACACATATACACACATACACATATACACATATACACACATACACACATACACATATACACAAATACACATATACACATACACATATAGACACACATACACACATACACATATACACACATACACACATACACATATACACACAAACACACATACACATATACACACATACACGCATACACACATACACATATACACACATACACATATACACATATACATACAAACACACATACACTTACACACATACACACATTCACACATACACATATACACACATACACACATACACATATAGACACACATACACATATACACACATGCACATACACACATACACATATAGACACACATACACACATATACACATACACATATATACACATATACACATACACATATACACACATATACACATACACGTATAGACACACATACACACATACACATATACACACATACACATATACACATACACATACCGACACACATACACACATATACACACATAGACACATACACATATAAACATATACACACATATACATACAAACACACATACACATATACACACATACACATATACACACATACACATATACACACATATACATACAAACACACATACACACATACGCATATACAAACATACACACATACACATATACACACATATACACATACACATACAGATACATACACATATACACACATACACATATACACATATACATACAGATACATACACATTCACACATACACACATACACATAAACACACATACACACATATTCACACATACACATATACATACAGATACATACACATACACACATACACATATACACACATACACATTCACACATACACATATACACACATACACATATACACATACACATATACACACATACACATATACACACATACACACATACACATATACACACATACACATATACACATATACATACAGATACATACACATACACACATACACATATACACACATACACATTCACACATACACATATACACACATACACATATACACATACACATATACACACATACACATATACACACATACACACATACACATATACACACATACACATATACACACATACACACATACACACATACATACATACACATATACACATATACACACATACACACATACACATATACACACATACACATATACACATACACATATAGACACACATACACACATACACATATACACACATACACACATACACATATACACACAAACACACATACACATATACACACATACACGCATACACACATACACATATACACACATACACATATACACATATACATACAAACACACATACACTTACACACATACACACATTCACACATACACATATACACACATACACACATACACATATAGACACACATACACATATACACACATGCACATACACACATACACATATAGACACACATACACACATATACACATACACATATATACACATATACACATACACATATACATACATATACACATACACGTATAGACACACATACACACATACACATATACACACATACACATATACACATACACATACCGACACACATACACACATATACACACATAGACACATACACATATAAACATATACACACATATACATACAAACACACATACACATATACACACATACACATATACACACATATACATACAAACACACATACACACATACGCATATACAAACATACACACATACACATATACACACATATACACATACACATACAGATACATACACATATACACACATACACATATACACATATACATACAGATACATACACATTCACACATACACACATACACATAAACACACATACACACATATTCACACATACACATATACATACAGATACATACACATACACACATACACATATACACACATACACATTCACACATACACATATACACACATACACATATACACATACACATATACACACATACACATATACACACATACACACATACACATATACACACATACACATATACACATATACATACAGATACATACACATACACACATACACATATACACACATACACATTCACACATACACATATACACACATACACATATACACATACACATATACACACATACACATATACACACATACACACATACACATATACACACATACACATATACACACATACACACATACACACATACATACACATACACACATACACATATATACACATACACATATACACACATACACATATACATACAGATACATACACATACACACATACACATATACACACATACACATTCACACATACACATATACACACATACACATACACACATACACACATACACATATAGACACACATACACATATACACACATGCACATACACACATACACATATAGACACACATACACACATATACACATACACATATATACACATATACACATACACATATACATACATATACACATACACGTATAGACACACATACACACATACACATATACACACATACACATATACACATACACATACCGACACACATACACACATATACACACATAGACACATACACATATAAACATATACACACATATACATACAAACACACATACACATATACACACATACACATATACACACATATACATACAAACACACATACACACATACGCATATACAAACATACACACATACACATATACACACATATACACATACACATACAGATACATACACATATACACACATACACATATACACATATACATACAGATACATACACATTCACACATACACACATACACATAAACACACATACACACATATTCACACATACACATATACATACAGATACATACACATACACACATACACATATACACACATACACATTCACACATACACATATACACACATACACATATACACATACACATATACACACATACACATATACACACATACACACATACACATATACACACATACACATATACACATATACATACAGATACATACACATACACACATACACATATACACACATACACATTCACACATACACATATACACACATACACATATACACATACACATATACACACATACACATATACACACATACACACATACACATATACACACATACACATATACACACATACACACATACACACATACATACACATACACACATACACATATATACACATACACATATACACACATACACATATACATACAGATACATACACATACACACATACACATATACACACATACACATTCACACATACACATATACACACATACACATATACACATACACATATACACACATACACATATACACACATACACATATACTCACATACACATATACACATACACATATACACACATACACATATACACACATACACACATACATATACACATATACATACATACACATATACACATACACATATACACACATACACATATACACACATACACATATACACACATACACATACACACATACACATATACACACATACACATTCACACATACACATATACACACATACACATATACACATACACATATACACACATACACATATACACACATACACATATACACATACACATATACACACATACACATATACACATATACACATACACATATACACACATACACATATACACACATACACATACACATACACATATACACACATACACATATAAACACATACACATAAACACATATACACACATACACATATATACATATACACACATATACACATATACATGCAAACACACATACACTTACACACATACACATACACATATACACACATACACATACAGATACATACACATATACACACATACACATATACATACAGATACATACACATTCACACATACACACATACACATAAACATACATACACACATATTCACACATACACATATACATACAGATACATACACATACACACATACACATATACACACATACACATTCACACATACACATATACACACATACACATACACATATACACACATACACATATACACACATACACACATACACATATACACACATACACATATACACACATACACATATACACATATACATACAGATACATACACATACACACATACACATTCACACATACACATATACACACATACACATATACACATACACATATACACACATACACATATACACAAATACACATATACACATATACACACATACACATATACACACATACACACATACACACATACATACTTATATACACACATACACACATACACATATACACACATACACATATACATACAGATACATACACATACACACATACACATATACACACATACACATTCACACATACACATATACACACATACACATACACATATACACACATACATATATACACACATACACATATACACACATACACATATACTCACATACACATATACACATACACATATACACACATACACATATATACACATACACACATACACATACACATATACATACATACACATATACACATACACATATAGACACATACACATATACACACATACACATATACACACATACACATATACACACATACACATATTTACACATACACATACACATATACACACATACACATTCACACATACACATATACACACATACACATATACACATACACATATACACACATACACATATACACACATACACATATACACACATACACATATACACACATACACATATACACATACACATATACACATACACATATACACACATACACATATACACACATACACATATACACACATACACATACACATACATATATACACACATACACATATACACACATACACATACACATACACATATACACACATACACATATAAACACATACACATATACACATATACACACATACACATATATACATATACACACATATACACATATACATGCAAACACACATACACTTACACACATACACATACACATATACACACATATACACATACACATACAGATACATACACATATACACACATACACATATACACATATACATACAGATACATACACATTCACACATACACACATACACATAAACACACATACACACATATTCACACATACACATATACATACAGATACATACACATACACACATACACATATACACACATACACATTCACACATACACATATACACACATACACATATACACATACACATATACAAACATACACATATACACACATACACACATACACATATACACACATACACACATACACATATACACATATACACACATACACATATACACATATACATACAGATACATACACATACACATACACATATACACACATACACATTCACACATACACATATACACACATACACATATACACATACACATATACACACATACACATATGCACACATACACACATACACATATACACACATACACATATACACACATACACACATACATACACATATACACACATACACACATACACATATACACACATACACATATACACACATACACATATACATACAGATACATACACATACACACATACACATATACACACATACACATTCACACATACACATATACACACATACACATATACACATACACATATACACACATACACATATACACACATACACATATACACACATACACATATACTCACATACACATATACACATACACATATACACACATACACATATACACACATACACACATACACATATACACACATACACACATACACATACACACATACACATATACACACATACACATTCACACATACACATATACACACATACACATATACACATACACACATACACATTCACACATACACATATACACACATACACATATACACATACACATATACACATACACATATACACACATACACATATACACACATACACATATACACACATACACATATACACACATACACATATACACATACACATATACACACATACACATATACACATACACATATACACACATACACATATACACACATACACATATACACACATACACATATACTCACATACACATATACACATACATATATACACACATACACATATACACACATACACATATACACACATACACACATACACATACACATATACATACATACACATATACACATACACATATACACACATACACATATACACACATACACATATACACACATACACATATACACACATACACATTCACACATACACATTTACACACATACACATACACATATACACACATACACATATACACACATACACATATACACATACACATATACACACATACACATATACACATACACATATACACACATACACATTTACACACATACACATATACACACATACACATATACTCACATACACATATACACATACACATATACACACATACACATATACACACATACACACATACACATACACATATACATACATACACATATACACATACACATATACACACATACACATATACACACATACACATATACACACATACACATTCACACATACACATATACACACATACACATATACACATACACATATACACACATACACATATACACACATACACATATACACACATACCCATATACACACATACACATATACACATACACATATACACACATACACATATACACACATACACATACACATATACACACATACACATATAAACACATACACATATACACATATACACACATACACATATATACATATACACACATATACACATATACATGCAAACACACATACACATATACACACATACACATATAAACACATATACACACATACACATATTTACATATACACACATATACACATATACATGCAAACACACATACACTTACACACATACACATACACACACGTGGACATCTTTAGAAATACCACAAGGTCATACGCGTAGACAGTCAGACAGAAACATGACATCATGTTTCATTTGTTTTCTAAAACTGCCCATCTTGGATTAAGGGACCACAAAACAAGGTTAAATTTTAGTGTGGAATGTAACTCGAGCCCTACCTACGATATAGATACTAGCGGATGTAGAACAGCTAAATATTTGCTCATTTGGTCCTTTTTTAACTCAATGCTTATAAATATGCTGTTTAGATGATTGCGAACAGGTGTTAAATAATTTTACAATTAGAATAATGCCACGCTAATCACCAATAAACATGTTCCATTCTATCATCTAATGGAATTACAGCATTGCTGCAATTGTCTTCTTCTATTTATTGGTATTCAAGTTCTTTCCTTTGAGGTCTCCATATTTACCTTATTATATCTTTTAGTTTCTCTTCTACTATCACTTTTTCTATACGTACTATGTACATAGTGTATACAGAAGGTATTGTATTGCACCCAAAAATTCGGTACCGAGATTTCACTAGAAATATATGTTTTAGGACCCCTGTATCCAGAAAAAGTGTTTTCAGAAAAAGGTCGGTGTGTGTGACCGTGAACACGATAACTCAGAAACGAAAAGTTGGTAAAATACATAACTTAGTATTTAACTTAAGTATCTTCCAGTGATGCGACACGATTTTGAGAAAAATTCCCCCAACCCAAACTACCCTTTACATGGAACTTTTTTCCAAATTTTTGCTTTACGCAAAAAAGGCTGTTACTATTTTGATTAAAATATCGTATATTAAAGATATTTACCTGACAAATAAAATTTATATCTTGAATTTTCTGGGAACAGCCTCTGAAGACTACTTTATTCTGGATGAATTTTACGGAATTTTGTATAACAGGCAAACCGTAAGAGATAGACAAAAACTTACTTAAAAGAAAAAGTAGGTAACGTTAAAACATACAATTTATGTTATATACATTTTTTTCATAGAGTGGATCCCTTTATAGATATTCCTTGTCTTTGGCTTCAGGTTTAAGAAACATACCTTTCTCAACTTTGTCCATACAAAGGAACTTCAGTGACATAGCAACCAGCTTTTGACTATCACTTTAACCTATGGTACTCCCACCTTTCGCTTCTCTATGCACTATGTACATAGTACGTGTAGAGAAAGTAAAAATACAGGACGACATTTATGTAAATAAAATTTTTCTTCTTTTCTATCTAAGTTTAACGTTCTTTATCCTGGGAGGTCATATCTCACGATAGATGAATGAGATGGTTTAAAGGGATGGTCAAATGAGCCCGTGGTCTTTACCTGACATTCTCATGATAAAGAAAACTCAGGAGGGAAAAGCTGCCTTAACAAGTAACTTACCCCAACCGTCTATGATCGGCTTTTCGTTCTTACTTCCTCGTCCTTTCCAAGGGTCACCGACGTCGTAAAGAGCCCAGGACCTGCATCCTAATGATCCTAATCCTAAATCATCTGACTGAAAATCGAAATCGGGGCCTCTTGAATACTAGGCAGAAACGCTACCACCATAGAAGGCTTCAATTCTTTTATATAATCAACCATATAAGCTGATATTGTTTTTTTAATTTCTCTACACGTACTATGTACACCCAAAAATTCGATACCAAGATTTCATGTTTTAGGGTCCTCTGAATCCTAAAAAAGCATTTTAAGCAAAAGTTCCCCGTGTGTGTGTGTGTGTCCGCGTGTCTGTGAACTAGATAACTCAAAAACGAAAGGTCAATAAAATACCAAACTTGGTATTTAAGTTTGGTATCTTTCAGTAATGCGACTCGAAGATATTGAGAGAAATCCCCTCCATCCCCAACAACCCTTTACATGGAACTTTTTTTTGAAAATGTTGATTTTCTCAAAAATGGCTCAAACGATTTTGATTAAAATAGCACATATTAAAGGTATTTACCTGACCAATAAAATGTATATCTTGAACTTTATGAAGACTACTTTATTCTGGATGAACTTTACTGAATTTTGCATAACTGCTAAACCGTAAGAGATGCAAAAAACTTAAAGCACTAAAACTGTAGAACATGATAAAACACACAATTTATGTTATAGACATTTTTTTCGTGGAGATGCTCGTTTTTGAGATATTCCTTGTTTTTGGTTTCAGCTTTGAAAACCTTATACTTTTCTCATACAGGAATTTGTCAACTCCTGTCTATACAAACAAAGGAACATCAGTCACATAGCAACCAGCTTTTGACTATCAGTTTAGCCTATGGTACTCCCTTGTTTCGCTTCTACTTACAAGGAAGCAAATAATAAGACTATTTCTGCTAATTTTTCTCAATTAGCATGAAGTAAATAGAAGCACAAGCTTTTTAACAATAATTTGAGGCAATATGTAGAGAAAGTCATGTGAATGGAGCACAGTAGATGTTCTATTTTCTTCTTGATGATATCTCAGTCTGCAAATCGTTCACTATTTTAGCACGTACTCCCGCCTCACAGAGCATTATTACTGAAAAGAAGCTGTTATAATTGGTTATTATGTTGTCTAATGGAATGTTGTAGTTGGTTTGAGCTATATTGTCTAAATTCATTATAGTCTTTCTGCCTTATTTCTAGTATATTCTCTGTGTTTCCATAAGCTCATTTTTATCCAAATAAACACCTAATTGTTTTTTTCCCTTTTTGGCACCTTATGTTAACATTTTGTATTTTATTTGTAGTCTCTCTCTCTCTCTCTCTCTCTCTCTCTCTCTCTCTCTCTCTCTCTCAGAATTTCTTGTTGTTAACGCATTACATTTTTGCTTTCTCTACACGTAATATGTACATAGTAGATAGCGAAGGTATTGCATTCCACAAATTCGATGTCGAGGTTTCCCCGGAAATATGTGTTTTGAGGTCCTCTGAATCCCCCAAAAAATTTAGAAAGAGGTCCGCATGTATGTGTGTGTGTCTGTGGAGAGTATAGCACAAAAATAGCGCTAAATACCAAATTTGGTACTTAGGTTTAGTATCTTCTAAGGATGCGACAGGAAATTTTTAAGAAAGTCCTCCCATCTAGACTACTCTTTACATGGTTTGAAATTTTGTTTTTCTCAAAAATGGGATAAGGATTTTGATTAAAATGCCTATTAAAGGCAAAAAATAATTTCTGAATTATATATCAACCTCTATTTATAAAAGGCATAGCTATTAAAGAAATTTACTGACAAATAATATGTAAGTATAGCTTGAATTTTTGGGAATAGCCTCTGAAGACCTCTTATTCTGGATGGATTTTGTAAGCTGTAAACCGTAAGAGATAGACCAACACGTGCTACACAAAAACAGTCAATTTCTGTCATACACATTTTTTTTCTCTTAAAGCTAACCGTTTCCGAGATATTCCTTGTCATTGGTTTCAATTTTAAAATACTTAAACTTTTGTCAAACAGGAAGTCATCCTTCGTTTCATCTCTCCTTTGTTTTATTCCTGGCCACGCAGAGAGAACCGGATTTTAATTGTTTCATATAGCGACCGGATTTTTAAGAGATTTGACTACGGCTTTAGTATAATGAATTACTTTACTTTCCTTCTACTTAGAAAGAACTAATACAACCTGTGTTTATCTCGATTATCATGACGTAGATAATAGAGTAATCTTTTGTAACAATAGTTCGTCGAGAAAGTCAATTGAATACAACATAGCACATTTTTCCTTCCCCGACTAAGCACGGAATTTCAAATTAGCGATCAGCAGTTTTACTATCGTTATCCCAGTATATCATCTTTTTACTTTCTCTACACGTACTATGTATATAGTGTATAGAGAAGGTATTGCATTCCACTCAAAAATTCGATACCGAGATTTAACCGGAAATACATGTTTTGGGTCCCCCTGAATCCAAAAAAAGAATTATTACAAAAAGGTCCGTGTGTGCGCGGTGTCTGTGGACAGCATAGCTCAAAAACAAAAAGACCGTTATATACCAAAATTGGTATTTAAGTTTGCTATCTTCCAAGGATGCGACACGAAGATTTTCAGGAAAATCCCCCCACCCCCAACTACCCTTTACATGGAACATTTTTCGAAAATTTTGATTTTCTAAAACATTGCTCTAACGATTTTCATTAAAATATCGTATATTAAAGATATTTACCTGACAAATAAAATGTATATTTTGAATTTTCTGGGAATAACCTCTAAAGACTACTTTATTCTGGATGACTTTTGCATAACTACTAAACCGTAAGAGATGGACAAAAACTTAACACACAAAACTGTAGACCACATTAAAACACACAATTTATGTTGTATACATTTTTTTTGTGGAGTTGATCGTTTTTGAGATATTTCTTTTTCTTAGTTTTAGCTTTGAAAAGCTTATACTTTTCTCAATTTGTCAATTCCTGTCCATACTAACAAAGGAACATCAGTCACATAGCAACCAGCTTTTGGCTTTCACTTTAACCTATGGTACTCCCTTATTTCGTTTCTACTTACATTAAAGCAAGAAATAAGACTATTTCTGCTATTTTTTCTCGATTAGCATGAAATAAATAAAAGATAAGCTTATTAACAATAATTTGTTACAGAGATATAGAGAAAGTCATGTGAATGGAACACATCAGATTTTTTCTCTTATATCTATAAGGACATAAGCAATACGAATATTTCAGTTAATGCTTATCTTGATTAACATGGAGCACATAGTAGAATAAAATATTTTACAATAATTTATTGCAAGATATGTGGAGAAAACCATGTAAAAGGAACACGTCGGATTTTTACTTTCTCTACTCATACTATGTACATTGTATAGAGAAGGTATTGCACTCAACTCAAAAATTTAATACTGATATTTAACCAGAAATACATCTTTTAGGGTCCCCTGTATCCAAAAAAAAAAAAAAAAAAAAAAAAAATTCAGAAAAAGGTTCCATGTGTGTATCTGTGTGTCTGTGAACACGATAGCTCAGAAACGAAAAGTCTATAAAATACTGAACTTGGTATTTAAGTTAAACATCTTCCAGGGATGCGACAAGAAGATTTTGAGAAAAGTCCCCCACCCCAAACTGCCCTTAACATGGAACTTTTTCCGAAAATTTTGATTTTCTCAAAAATGGCTGTAACGATTTTGATTAAAATTTCGTATATTAAAGACAAAACGTATATCTTGAATTTTCTGAGAATAGCCTCTGAAGACTACTTTATTCTGAATGAATTTTACATAGCTGCTGAACCGTAAGAGATTGACAAAAATTTGCCATACAAAAAATGTAGAGCACGTTAAAACAAAAGTTATGTTATATACATTTTTTTTTTTTCGTGGAGTTGATAATTTTTGAGTTATTCCTTGTTTTTGGTTTTAGCTTCGAGAAACTTATACTTTTCTCATACAGGAAATTGTCAACTCCTGTCCACACAAACAAAGGAACTTCACTCACATAGCAACCAGCTTTTGACTGTCACTTATTTCGCTTCTACTTACAAGGAAGCAAGTAATAAGACTATTTCTGCTAATATGGTCTCGATTAGCATGAAGTAAATAGAAACATAAGCTTTTTAACAATAATTTCTTGCAGACATGTAGAGAATGTCATGGAATGGAACACATAATTTTTTTTTCTTGTTGTTACGCAGTAAATGTTGGGAAACGTTATTATAGTTTATTTTATCTGCAATATTTTACTATGTCAGAAATTTCTGTAGTCAATGTGTTAACCACTGGATTGCGATTATTCCGTTCCACTCTGTAGGCTTAATTATGCATCATCCCGAATTTCTTTATCAGTTAAGACAAAATATGAAAGCCAAGCCTTTTCATATCGTGTTTATTTTATGTTAATGGAAGGAAATTGATGCCATATTGTTTTATTGATTATGTGGTAAAGAAAAAATTAATTCCTGAAAGTAATTAGCCTGTAAGTGTTCTGTGAATATCAAAAAATTGAATTTAATGTGTATTTTAAGTATAATTTCATTTATGATCAAAAGTAATTATGTGAAAAAATTCAACAACGATAATTGCATTGCTATGTGCATGAAAAAGGAAGTTGTTCCTTCTAGTATACCGCACCCCCCAAGCGTTGTGTACCCGTATTTAAACATTCATTAAGCGCAAATAGCTTATGAAATAAATATTATATGTACCATAAGTAATTTACTTATAAATAAAAAGAAGTATGTATTACATAGTTCCTTAAAGATGTCTAATAAGGAGAAACATGTAAAATAAGTTTCGAGCCTATATAAGAGCTGAATAGACGCTCAACTATTCTTTTTTTCTCTTTTTACTTTCTCTATACGTACTATATACATAGTGTATAGAGAAGGTATTGCATTGTACCCAAAAATTCAATCAGGAGATTTCACCGGAAATATATGTTTTGAGACCACCTGAATAAAAAAAAAACATTTTTAGAAACATGTCCGTGTGTGTGTCTGTCTGTCTATCTGTCTGTCTTTATGTCTGTGTGTATGTCGAAAAGACCGTTAAAAACCAAACTTGGTATTTAAGTTTGGTATCTTCCAAGGATGCGGCACGAAGATTTTCAAGAAACTCCTCCCACCCCAAACTACCCTTTACATGGAATTTTTTCGAATATTTTGATTTTCTAAAAAATGGCTCTAACGATTTTAATTAAAATCCCGTATATTACTGTCATTTACAAACCAAATAAAATATATATCTTGAATTTTCTATGAATAGCCTCTGAAGACCTCTTTATTCTGGATGAATTTTGCCGAACTTTGCTTAACTGCTAAACGGTAAGAGATAGATAAAAGCCTACTACACAGAAAATGTAGAGCACGTTAAAACACACAATTTATGTTGTATACATTTTTTCGTGGAGTTGATCGTTTTTGAGTTATTCATTCTTTTTTATTTCAGCTTTCAAAAACATATTTTCTGATACAGGAATTTGTCAACTGCGCTACATACAAACAAAGGAACTTCAGTGACATAGCAAACAGCTTTTGATTATCACTTTAACCTATGGTACTCCCTTATTTCGCGTCTACTTACAAGGAAGCAAGTAATATGCCTATTTCTGTTATTTTTTTACTGATTAGCATGATGTAAATAGAAGCATAAGCTTTTTAACAATAATTTGTTGTAGAGATGTAGAGAAAGTCATGTGAATGGAAAACATTTTTTTTATTGTTTTTTTTTTTTTTTTGTGCATTCGTTACTGGTCAGTCTTCATATGATCATTGCTCGCCACAAGGGTAGCGTTCTATGAGAACGCGTGCTGTAAAAAGCAGTCTGAATTTATCTGTGCCATCCTAGAGCGTCAATAATTTTTGTATAAAGTGATATTGAAGAATATACAAGAACATCTTATCAGTGTATCATTTACAAGTATTATATTACCTGTAATGGATTATCTCCCTCGCGGCCACGATTCTGAGACGTAATAATATCTGTTACTGTGAGTAATATATACTTTACTAACAAAATGTCACCCGACCGAGGGGCGTATTAATAGCTCGTAACACTGTGCGTGTATACTATTACATTTCAACCTCTGTGTTAAGCGACTCTTGACCCCGAGCGTTTTCCTATTTCCGATTCAGAGGTAAGACACAAAGTCGGTCGCAGGATTGCGCGGGTTTTTCCGCTTGCTAATATCCGGGTGTCTTGAGGGAAGTAGGGGGGAAAAGAGGCACGAGGCAGCATTAAGAAAACAAAACGCTAACGCTAGGTGCGGCATTCAATTGTAAGCTGTGGTGTGTACGAGATAACACGCCTGTCTCAGCATGGGAAGCCTCACTGTTTTAGGTAAGTCCTAAAATGCTCGCTTGATACACTTAGGCCGGGGATTCCCCTCTATAGAACTGGCGCAACAGATCTGCACATGTAAACATCTTAATGAGAGCTAGGAAGTGAGTTGTACTTTCAGATAAGCAGTTCACCAGTCGGTTCATGCATGCTGGAAGAGTGCCTGTCACAGTCAATGTCAAATATCTGTCACCTGCACTATACGGCGCTGCACTGATAAACACGTGTTTTCATATGTATATTCATATCCACAAAACATCTATACAAATGGCCTACTATATAAACAATGTCAATCGTCTGCCTCCAATTCTTCCACACCTGACAGTCCTTCGTCTTCGCTCACGTCATTGTCATCATCAACGCTATCGCTACTTTCTGCACCATTAGAATTTTTTTTTGATTTTCTAAAGTTCTTTCTAATGGTTATCAATGTTCTCAACATGTTGACATACATTTTCCCATTGTGGTCTGCCAATTTCTGCAATTCGCTGGCGACACAACTGTTCCACATCTTTTAATTTAAAAGTGATATATTAAGTTTTATTTTTCTTTCTTTCTTATCTTTGAGAACCCTGGAAACGAAACTCAGTGAAATGTCAGTTTCCTTGGCTACTCTTTCATTCATTTTCTACAGGCTTTTGAAGAACTCGGGGAGCATACATCTTCCTTCATCTCTGCCTCTTGTTTCATGAAGTCAAGCACATTTGTAATTATTTCTCTGCTCTGACCAAGTTATACCTTTCCACTTAACTTTGAAAACGTAGGTGCCATGGCTAGAAAAATAAATAAAATGAACACTATTTACTGCCCACTTTGAGTACAAACTTATGCGGAACACTTTCGATACAGACTGTATAAAGTTTGCTCACTGTGACTTTAAGTAAGCAAAATATCATATCACAAACTCCGATAAGCTAGGCTTGGGAGCTGGGTTGGCGGTCAGGGTCACGATTCCAGAAGCTTTGCGCCGGCAATACTTGTTTTAACAATACTATAAATGTGGGCCTGAATTAAGAGGTAGTGGCAGTTGAGAGAGTAATTGGCACAGAATGAAATTTGTTAAATGTGTTACATTAGATTGGAGAAAATTTTGCTTTGCTTAATTTTGAGATTTGCTGGTAAGTATACAGTCATGGACAAAAGTATTTGTACAATTGCAAATACAATAAAAAATATTTTATTCTGAGTATTCGACGGTTACAAAATTTAGAGTAAAATTCTCAATATGTTCTTCACACACCCCACTAACGTATATATATATATATATATATATATATATATATATATATATATATATATATAATGAATTTTAAATACATAAATAAATAAAATGTTTATTTTCACAGAGTGCCTTTTAAGGAGGACATAAATATTCGTACAGTAACATAAAATTAGTTTTCTTTATGCATATATAGACAAAACAATCTGATGTGTACCATTCACATGACTTTCTCTATATCTCTGCAACAAATTATTGTTAAAAAGCTTATGCCTCTATTTACTTAATGCTACTCGAGAACAAAGTAGCAGAAATAGTCTTATTACTTGTTTCCTTTTAGGTAAGTAGAAGCGAAATAAGGGAATACCATAGGTTAAAGTGATAGTCAAAAGCTGGTTGCTATGTGACTGAAGTTTCTTTGTTTATATGGACAGGAGTTGACAGATTCCTATATGAGAAAAGTAAGTTTTTCATAGCTGAAACCAAAAACAATGAATATCTAAAAAACGATCAACTCCACGAAAAAAATATATATATAACATAAATTGTGTATTTTAACGTGATCTACATTTCTAGTGTTGTAAGTTTTTATCTAAGTCTTACGGTTTAGCAGTTATACAAAATTCTGTAAAATTCATCCGGAATAAAGTAGTCTTCAGAGACTATTCCCAGAAAATTCAAGATATACATTTTGTTTGTCAGGAATATATCTTTAATATACGATATTTTAATCGAAATCGTTAGAGCTACTTTTGCGAAAATCTAAATTTTCGAAAAAAGTTCCATGTAAAGGGTAGTTTGGGGTGGGGGGATTTTTCTCAAAATCTTCCCACCACAAAGGAACTTCAGCCAAATAGCAACCAGCTTTTGGCTTTCACTTTAACCTATGGAACTCCCTTATTTTGCTTCTCCTTACAATAAAGCAAGAAACAAGACTATTTCTGCTAATTTTTCTCGATTAGCATGAATTAAATAAAAGGTAACCTTATTAACAATATTTTTTACAGAGATATAGAGAAAGTCATGTGAATGGAACACGTCAGATTTTTAACAGTTGCTTGCAAATGTTGAATATCCAAGGCCTTCTCCACACATACATTCGGCCACCATATGGCATATGTTATATTTACTTTCGTCTGAAAATAAAACTCCGTTCCAGAATACATTATCCTTTCCTGCATATTCTTTAGCAAACAGTAACCTGCTCTTTTGATCTTTCTTGCCGATGCATGGCTTTTTCTGGGTAACCTGGAATGGAACCCTGAACGTTTTATGAGTCTTTCTATTGTTTTAGGTGTTACGTGCTTCTCAAACTGTTCTTCTGCATATGATGCAATTTCAGAAGAGGTAATTTGCGGGGTTTTATTCACCATTTTTATCAACCTCCTTTGCTCACTAGAAGTTAGTTTCCATGCACAACCCACTCTTTGTTTATTTATCAGTGTACGCGTTTTTTTTAAATGTTCAGTAACACCCTCAACTGTACAACGACTTCTTCCTACGGTGCATGGTATTTCAGAATATGAGTTTTACTTTCTCTACAAATCCACCCAAAAATTCGATATCAAAATTTCGCCGGAAATACATGTTTTAGGATTCCCTGAAACAAAAAAAAAGTATTTTCAGAGAAAGGTCCGTGTGTGTGTCTGTGGACAACATAGCTCAAAAACGAAAAGACCGTTAAATACCAAATTTGGTATTTAGGAATCGTATCTTCCAAGGATGCGATACGAAGATTTTCAAGAAAATTTCCCTCACAAACTACTCTTTACATGGAAAAATTTTCGAAAATTTTGATTTTATTAAAATTTTCTCTAACGATATTGATTACACTCATGTACATTAAAGCTATTTCCACCGCAAATAAAATGTATACCTTGAATTTCCTGGGAATAGCTTCTGAAGGCCTCTTTATTCTGGATGAATTTTGCATACCTGCTAAACCGTAGGAGATGGACACAAACTTACCTTACAGAAAATGTAGAGAACATTAAACCACACAATTTATGTTATATACAGTTTTTTTCGTAGAGTTGATCGTTTTTAAGATATTTCTTGTTATTAGTTTTCTCTATTTAAAAACATACATTTCTCATACAGGAAGTTGTCAACTCCTGTCTGTACAAACAAAGGAAGTTCAGTTACATAGCAACCAGCTTTTGACTATCACTTGACTCCCTTAATACTTTCTCTACGCACTATGTATATAGTGTATAGAGAAAGTATTGCACTCCACCCAAAAGTTCGATACCGAGATTTCAACGGAAATATATATTTTAGGGTCCCCTGTATACAAAAGGAGCATTTTCACAAAAAGGTCCATGTGCCAGTGTGTCCGTGTGTCTATGAACACGATAACTCAAAAACGAAAAGTCGGTAAAACACCAAACTTGGTATCTTCCAGGGGTGCGACACGAAGATTTTGAGAAAAATCCCCCCACCCCAAACTACCCTTTACATGGAACATTTTTCGGAAATGTTGATTTTCTTAAAAATGGCTCTAACGATTTTGATTAAAATTTCGTATACTAAAGATATTTACCTAATAAATAAAATGTATATTTTGAATTTTCTGGGAATAGCCTCTGAAGACTACTTTATTGTGAGTGAATCTTACGGAATTTTGTATAACTGCTAACCGTAAGAGAAAGACAAAAACTTACCACACAAAAACTGTAGAGCACATTAAGACATACAATTTATGTTGTACACTTTTTTTCGTGGAGCTGATCGTTTTTGAGATATTCCTTGTTTTTGTTTTCAGGTTCGAAAAACTTAACTTTTCTAATATAGGATTTTATCATCTCCTGTCCATACAAACAAAGGAAGTTCGGCAACCAGCTTTTGATTAATACTTTAACCTATACTACTCCCTTATTTCGCTTATACTTACAAGGAAGCAAGTAATAAGACTATTTCTGCTAATTTTTGTCGCTTAGCATAAAGTCAATAGAAACATGAGCTTTTTAAAACTAATTTGTTGCAGAAATGTAGAGAAAGTCATGTGAGTGGAACACATCAGATTTTTTTATAATGTTTAACGTCCGCTTTTACTACTCGTGGCACCGCAGGCGATGACATTGATGATACATGGAATGAATATGGAGCACCGGTGATATGCAATGGCGGGGGGAAAACGTAGAACCCGGAGAAAACCTGCCCCTGCGCCGCTTTGTCCACCACAAATCTCACATGCGGTCGCTAGGGATCGAACCCGGCCCGGTTCTAGGTGAGAAGCGAGTGTCTAACCACTCGGCCCCGGTGCGACCCTTCTGTGTGTATGTGCTCATAAAAAATCTGATGTGTTCCATTCACATGACTTTCTCTACATCTCTGCAACAAATTATTGTTAAAAAGCTTATGCTTCTATTTATTTCATGCTAATCGATAAAACATTAGCAGAAATAGTCTTATTACTTGCTTTCTTGTAAGTAGAAGCAAAATAAGGGAGTAACATAGGTTAAAGTGAAAGCCAAAAGCTGGTTGCTATGTCACTGAAGTTCCTTTGTTTGTATGGACAGCAGTTGACAAATTCCTGTATGAGAAAAGTTAAGTTTTTCAAAACTGAAACAGAAAACAAGGACTATCTCAAAAACGACCAACTCCAAGAAAAAAAATGCATTCAACATAAATTGTGTGTTTTAATGTTCCCTACATTTTTGTGTGTTAAGTTTTTGTCCATTTTAATGGTTTTGCAGTTATGTAAAATTCCTTAAAATTCTTCCAGAATAAAGGAGTCTTCAGAGGCTATTCACAGAAAATTCAAAATATACATTTTAATTGCCAGGTAAATATCTTTAATACATAAACTTTTAAACAAAATCATTAGAGCCATTTTTGGGAAAAATCAAACTTTTCGAAAAAAGTTCCATGTAAAGGGTAGTAGGGAGTGGAGGGGTTTTCCTAAAAATCATCGTATCGCATGCTTGGAAGATCCCCCCCCAAAAGTAGAAATTCTTATTACTTGCTTCCTAGATAGTAGAAGCGAAATAAGGGATTACCATAGGTTACAGTGATAGTCAAAAGCTGGTTGCTATGTGACTGAAGTTCCTTTGTTTATGTGGACAGGAGTTGACAAATTCTGTATGTGAAAAGTGAAAAGTATGTTTTTCAAAGCTGAAACCAAAAACAAGGAATATCTGAAAAACGATCAACAGCACGAAAAAATGTATATAACATAAATTGAGTGTTTTAACACGCTCTACATTTTTTTGTGTTTTAAGATTTCGTCCATCTCTTACGGTATAGCAGTTATGCAAAATTCCGTAAAATTTATCCAGAATAAAGTAGTCTTCAGATGTTATTCCCAGAAAGTTCAAGATATACATTTTATTTATGAAGTAAATACCCTAAAATATGATATTTTAATCAAACTCGTTAAAGCCATTTTTAAGAAAATAAATAATTTCAAAATGTTTTCCATGTAAAGGGTAGTTTGGGGTAGGGGGATTGTTTTGAAAATCTTCGGGTCGCATCCCTAGATGATACCAAACTTAAATACCAAGTTTGGTTTTTAACGGTGTTTTCGTTTTTGAGCTATGCTGCCCAAAGACACACACACACACCCACACACATACACACACAGACAGAAACACACACGAACATTTTTTTAAAAGTGCTTGTTTTGGATTCAGGAGGTCTCAAAACATATATTTCCGGTGAAATCTCGTATCGAATTTTGGGTGCAATACAATACCTTCTCTATACACTATGAACATAGTACGTGTAGAGAAAGTAAAAATCATTTTCAGAAAACGGTCCGTGTGTGTGTCAAAAACGAAAATTCGGTAAAATACCGAACTTGGTATTTAAGTTTAGTATCTTCCACGGATGCGACACGAAGATTTTGAGAAAAATCTCCCCACTTCAAACTACCATTTACATGTAACTTTTTTCGAGAATTTTGATTTTCTCAGAAATAGCTATTACGATTTTGATTAAAATATCGTATATTAAAGATATTTGCATGACAAGTAAAATGTATATCTTGAATTTTCTGGGAATAGCCTCTAAAGACTACTTTATTCTGGACGAATTTTCCATAAATGCTAAACCGTAAGATGAACAAAAACTTACTTCACAAAATGTAGAGCACATTAAAACAAACAATTTATATTACATACCTTTTTTTCGTGGAGTTGATCGTTTATAAGATATTTCTGATTTTTCATTTCACCTTTGAAAAACTCACACTTTTCTTATACAGGAATTTGTCAGCTCCTGTCCATACAAACAAAGGAACTTCAATGACATTGCAACCAGCCTTTGAGTATCACTTTAACCTATGGTACTCCCTTATTTCACTTCTACTTACAAGGAAGCAAGAAATAAGCAACAATAATTTATTGCAGAGTTGTACAGAAAGTCATGTGAATGGAGCACAACAGATTTCTTTTATTAAAACACTGTTAGGTCTGATTACCTTTTGGGGAATTGTATTCAAATGGTATATTATTAAAAATAGACAAAAAGGTTATAGAAAAGTTAAACAATCCAAACATATACCTATACTTGGTGTTCAAGTGTATTTTTTAAGTTGCTGGACTAAGTTTGTGAATTTAAAATCTCAAGAAGGGCACATCAGGGTTAAAAGATTACAGGAGCAGACTTTCGGATTAAATATTAACAAATAACATGTTTGTTATTTTCTCTACACGTACTCTGTACATAGGAATAGAAAAGGTATTGTATTGCACCCAAAAATTCGATACCGAAATTTCAGTGTAAATATTTAGAAACATGTCCGTCGGTGTGTCTGTGTGTTATGTGTCTTTGGGCAGCATAGCTCAAAAAGGAAAAGGTTGTCAAAAACAAATTTGGTATTTCAATTTTGTAAAATTTTCAAGAGAAAACCCCACCCTATACTACTCTTACTACTCTTTACATGGAAAAAAAATTCGAAAATTTTAATTTTTTTAAAAATGGCTCTAACGATTTTGATTAAAATATCTTATATTTAAGATATTCACTTGCCAAATAAGATGCCAATTTGGAATTTGATAGGAATAGCCTCAAAAGACCTCTTTATATAGATGATTTTGATTGAATTTTGCATAACTGGAGAACCGTAAGGGATAGACAAAAGTTTACTAGACCAAAAAATGTAGATCACGATAAAACACACAATTTATATCGTATAAATTTTCTTCATGGTGTTGGTCGTTTTTGAGATATTCCTTTTTTTTTTTTTTTTTTTTTTTTTTTTTTTTTTTTTTTTTTTTTTTTTGGTTTCAGCTTTAAAAACCTGCTTTTCTCATACAGGAGTTTCTCAACTTCTGTCCATACAAACAAAGGAAATTCAGTCACACAGCAACGAGCTTTTGACTATCACTTTAACCTATGGTGCCCCCTTATTTCGCTTCTACTTACAAGGAAACAAGTAATAAGACTATTTCTGCTAATTTTTTCTCGATAAGCATGAAGTAAATAGAAGCATAACCTTTTAACAATAATTTGTTGCAGAAATGTAGAGAAAGTCATGTGAATGGAACACAGCAGATTTTTAGTAAAAGGTGTGTGTGTGTCAGTGAGCACGACGACTGGAACGAAAAGTAAGAAAATACCAAACTTGGTATATAAGTTTAGTAACTTCCAAGTATGCGACACAAAGTTTTTGAGGAAAATGCCTCCCACCCTAAACTACTCTTTATATAGAATAATTTTCGAAGATTTTTATTTTCATCCAAATGGCTCTAACGCTTTTGATTAAAATATCGTATATTTAAGATATTTATATCTTGAATTTTCTGGGAATATTCTGTGAAGACCCTTTTATTCTGGATAAATTTTGTTGGATTTTGCATAGCTAGTAAATCGTAAGAGAGAGTCAAAAACTTACTGTGCAAAATTTGCAGATCTCGTTGAAGCTCACATTTATGTCATACACATTTTTTCGTAGAGTTGGCCATTTTTGAGATACACCTTTTATTGGTTTCAGTTTTAAAATACTTAAACTTTTGACATACCGGAATTTGTCAACTTCTGGCAATAAAAGGAAACGGATTTCAACTACATGGCAACGAGCTTTTAAAAGATTTGACTATTGTTTTAGCCTAGTGCTTAAAAAAATCTGATGTGTTCCATTCACATGGCTTTCTCTACATCTCTGCAAAAAATATTATTAAAAAGCTTATGTTTGTATTTACTTCATGGCAACGAGAATAAATTAGAAGAAATTATGCTATTACTTGCTTTCTTGTAGGTAGAAGCGAAATAAGAGAGTACCACAGGTTGAAGTGATAGTCAAAAGCTGGTTGCTGTGACTGAAGTTCGTTTGTTTGTATGGACAGGAGTTGTCAAATTCCTGTTTGAGAAAAGTATAAGATGTTCAAAGCTGAAACCAAAAACAAGGAATATCTAGAAAAAAATCAACTCTACGTAAAAAAAATTATACAACATAAATTGTGTTTTAACGTGCTCTACATTTTTTGAATGGTAAGTTTTTCTCCATCTCTTACGATTTAGCAGTTATGCAAAAACCCGTAAAATTCATCCAAAATAAAGTACTCTTCAGAAGCTATTCCCAGAAAATTCAAGATATACGTTTTATTTGTTAGGTAAATATCTTTAGTACACGAAATTTTAATCAAATTCATTAGCTAAGTTTTAGAAACTCAACAGTTTCGAAAAACAGGTTCCATGTAAAGGGTAGTTTGCAGTGGGAGGATTTTTCTCAAAATCTTCTTGTCACATCACTGGAAGATACTTAACTTAAATACCAACTTTGGTACTTTACCGACTTTTCGTTTTTGAGCTATCGTGTTCACAGACACCCTGACATGGATCTTTTTCTGAGAATGCTTTTTTTTTTTTTTTTTTGGATTCAGTGAGTCTCAAAATATGTATTTGCGGTAAAATCTCGGTATCGAATTTTGGGGTGCAGTACAATACCTTCTCTATACAGTATGTACATAGTACGTGTAGAGAAAGTAAAAAAGCATTTCAGTTAATGTTTATCTCGATTAGCATGAAGTAGAAGATTAAGATTTTTAACAATAATTTGTTACAGAGAAGTAGAGAAAGTCGTGAGAATGGAGCAAATCAGGTTTTTAAAACTTGCTTGTTTAACTTCTACGGTTATTTTGGACTCCTAGGTATGAGAAATAACTAATACAGTTATAGGTTTTCTAAACTGTACGTTTTAACGTGGCATTTAATTACTTTCGCTATGAAACAAACTCTTCTCCTCACTTCCACACACTGCGAAGGTTGCAAACGATCCATAATTCGAATGCGGAACTGCTAAATTGAGAAGCCAGAAATTTGACCATTCGGCCATAACACCGACTTATCCATCCAACCCAAATGCAGATAAAATATTGCACACGTGTCTACACAATATCTATATTCTATAGATCTTGTTAAAATCCATTGTATCTGTCTTATGTTAATTAACATAAACATTACCCTAAATAGTTCCATTACATATGTACAGAAAGTTATACTCCTACCGCTGAATCCTTGCACTTGACAGTTCAGGTGTTTTCGCGTAAGGTTGGCTATGCTGCCTTTGCGACGTTGCCAGAGTAACTAGTAAACAACACCAGCTGATTACAAATGTCTCTATCGTGTGTAACGACAAATATAAACAGTGTACACAGTAAAAAAATGCAAAATAGCTTGTTACAATGAGAGAAACGTATAACAAAGTGATTTTCACCGGTTTAGAATTTTAATTATTCAATTCCATACAAGTCTCGTTCGTCATCATTCAGGAAAGGATCATCGTCATTGTCATCATCAACATCGTCGTCACCAAGACATATATATCATTAGTGGTTCACATTCACTAATTCCTGTGTTTTTCGTATTATTTTGTGAACATGATTCACTTTATTTTTCCATGTAGCCGTGTCCACTTTCGCCACACCTTCCCGCAAAAGTCTATCCACCTCTATAATTGTGAAAGTCTTGTCATGTTCCCTCACGTACAAACAAACACCAAAACACTATCAACAAATATAAATAACAAATAATAATACGTATCTTGCACAGAACAGCTCAACGCACGTGTTAGGAGCTAACAAACTGAGCACGTGGTTGGAAATAGCCAGATATTGTTGTCTGACCGACCGACCGGAATGCTGCTTTGTGATTGTTTCGGAAAGTCAAACGGGTAAAGCTTTTCATCTGTTTTCTGTGGATGTACCAACTTAACTCCTAATTGTCAAGTGCAAGGATTCAGCGGAGGGGGTTTACAAATGTTTCCAGGGCCATATGCATTTGACCATGAGCAGGAAGATGGGCGACTTATTGAGACGTTAATCAGGTGCAATAGCTTTTTAGGAGTAGTGGCAAAAGATCACTATTTTATAAAATATATCTTAAAACATCATATTCCTCTATCCATTACAATTAGAGATTTGTCTCGCCTATTTTAAAAATAATTTAAAAAGCATTTTATGTACATTTTATGATCAAGGCTGAAGTATTTCCTATAAATAATTTCAATTTAAGGAATAGTTATGTTATTTAGATTTTATTTTCTCTACACGTACTATGTATATAGTGTATAGAGAAGGTATTGCATTTCACCCAGAAATTTTATGTCGAGATTTCACTGGAGATATACGTTTTAGGCTCCCCTGTATCCCCAAAAAAAATAATAATAACAATAATTTCTCTACATGTATCTAAGTACACATTGTATAGAGAAGGTATTGTAATACACCCAAAATTCAATACCGGGATTTCATGGAAATATATGTTTTGAGACCCCCTGAATCCAAAAAATGTATTTTAAAAAAATGTCCGTGTGTTTGTCTGTATGTATCTGTGCGTGTATGTCTGTCTGTGGGCAGCACAGCTCAAAAACAAAAAAAAAATATTTAAGTTTAGTATCATCGAAGGGAGTAACACGAAGACTTTCAAGAAAATCTCCCCCACCCCCAACTAGCCTTTACATGGACAACATTTTGAAAATTTTGATTTTCTCAAAAATGGCTCTAACAATTTTGATTAAAATATCGTATATTAGAATAGCCTCTGTAGATATTTTTATTCTGAATTAATTTTGCGCATTTTGCGTAAAATCGTAAAGAATAGACTAAAGCTTAGTACTTAACAAAACATGTAGAGCTCGTTAAAACACACAATTTATGTTATATACATTTTTTCGGGAATTTTACCGTTTTGATATGTTCCGTGTTATTAGTTTCGGTTTTAAAATACTTAAACTTTTCTCATACAGGAACTTGTCAACACAAAGAAACGGATTTCAATCCTATAGCAACCACATTTTTAAACATTTGACTGTCGTTTAGCCTAGTGTGTTCCCTT
Source organism: Hymenopus coronatus (assembly GCA_030762935.1). Classification (NCBI taxonomy): domain Eukaryota; kingdom Metazoa; phylum Arthropoda; class Insecta; order Mantodea; family Hymenopodidae; genus Hymenopus; species Hymenopus coronatus. Next base: position 36,903,005 of record CM060893.1, read on the forward strand.
ATTTCCCTTCTCCTTATAAGAAACTAAATAATAAAACCGTTTCTGCTAATGTTTATCTCGGTTAACATGAAATAGAAGAATAAGGTTAATGAATATAATTTGTTACAGAGATGTAGAGAAAGTCATGGTAGTGGGCCACATACTCAAAAAGGTAAAACACTAAACTTGGTAATTGAATTTGGTATCATTCAAGGATGTGACACGAAGATTTTGAGGAAAATCTCCAGGCCAAACTACCCTTTTTATGGAAAATGTTTCGAGAACCTTATTTTATCAATAATGACTTAACGATTTGGAGTAAAATACCGTTTATTAAAACCATTTACATCGCAAGTAAAATTGCTGCGTTGAATTTTTTGGGAATAGCCTATGAAAATGTCTTTATTGTGTGTGAATTTTGCTATATTTTGGTAACTGGTAAACCGTAAAAGATAGACAAAAACTTACTACATCAAAAGTGTAGATCTCGCTAGATCAGAATGTATTGTAATGCACCCAAAAATTCGATACCAAGATTTCACCGGAAATACATGTTTTGAGACCTCCTGAATCCAAAAAACAATTTTTATAAAAATGTCCATGTGAATGTCTGTCTGTCTGTGTGTGTATCTGTGTATTGTGTGTGTCTCTGGGCAGCATAGCTCAAAAACGAAAAGTCCGTTAAAAACCAAACTTGGTATTTAGGTTCAGTAACTTTCAAGGATGCAACACAAAGATTTTCAAGAAAATTCCCCCACACCCAATTACCCTTTACATGGAACTTTTTTCGAAAATTTTGATTTTCAAAAAAATGGCTCAAACGATTTTGATTAAAATATCGTATATTAAAGATATTTACCTGAAAAATAAAATGTATACCTTGAATTTTCTGGGAATAACCTCTGAACACTACTTTATTCTGGATAAATTTTTCATAACTACTAAACCGTAAGAGATGGACAAAAACTTAACATATAAAAAATGCAGAGAACGTTAAAACACACAATTTATGTTATATACATTTTTTTTCGTGGAGTTGATCGTTTTTGAGATATTCCTTGTTTTTAGTGTGTTTCAGCTTTTCTCATACAGGAATTAGCCAACTCGTGTCCATACAAACAAACGAACTTCAGTCACATAGCAACCAGCTATTGGCTTTCACTTTAACCTATGGTACTCCCTTATTTCGTTTCTACTTACAATAAAGCAAGAAATAAGCTAATTTTTACTTTCTCTACATGTACTATGTACATAGTGTATACAGAAAGTATTGTAATGCACCCAAAAATTCGATACCAAGATTTCACCGGAAACACATGCTTTGAGACCTCCTGAATCCAAAAAAAAGCATTTTTAGAAAAATATCCCTGTGTCTGTCTGTGTGTGTGTGTGTCTGTGGGCAGCCTAGCTCAAAAATGGAAAGACCGTTAAAAAGCAAACTTGGTATTTAGGTTTAGTATCTTCCAAGGATGCGACAAGATGATTTTCAAGAAAATTCCCTCAACCCAAACTACCCTTTACTTGGAAAAAACTTTGAACATTTTGGTTTTCTAAAAAATGGCTCTAACGATTTTGATTAAAGTCTCGTAAATTTAAGGTATTTAGTTGACAAATAAAATGTATATCTTGAATTTTCTGGGAATAGTTTCTGAAGACTACTTTATTCTGGATGAATTTTAAAAATTTTTGTATAACTGCTAAACCCTAAGAGATGGACAAAAATTTCCACACAGAGAACGTAGAGCATATTAAAACACACAATTTATGTTATATACATTTTTTTGGTGGAGTTAATCGTTTTTAAGATTTCCCTTGTTTTGGTTTTCAGCTATGAAAAACTTATACTTTTCTCATACAGGAATTTGTCAACTCCTGTCCATTCAAACAAAGGAGCTTCAGTCACATAGTAACCAGCTGTTGACTATCACTGTAACCAATGGTACTCCCTTATTTCGCTTCTGCTTAGAAGGAAACAAGTAATAAGGCTATTTCTGTTTTTTTTTGTTTTTTTTTTTATTAGCATGAGGTAAATAGAAGTAAGAGCTTTTTAACAATAATTTGTTGCATATATATATACAGAAAGTCATGTGAATTGAACACATCATATTTTTGTTTTCGTGAAGTTGACCATTTTTTAATATTTCTTGTTATTGTATGGGTTTTAAAATATTTGGAAATTTGTGAACTCCTGGCAATGCAAAGAAACGGATTTCATACACATGGCAACCAGATTTTAAAAGATTGACTATCACTTTAGCCGAGTTCATTCCCTTATTTTCCTCCTACTTACAAGAAAGCAAGTAATAAGACCATTTCTGCTAATGTTTATCTCGATTAACATGAAGTAAATAGGAGCATAAGCTTTTCAACAGTAATGAGTTACCGAGAAGTAGAGAAAGTCATGTGAATGGAACACATTTTTACTTTCTCTACACGTATTATGTGCATAGTATATAGAGAAGGTATTGTAATGCACCCAAAATTCGATACTGAGATTTCACCGGAAATACATGTTTTGAGACCCCTTGAATCCAAAAAATGAATTTTTAGAAAAATGTCGGTGTGTGTGTCTGTCTGTTTGTCTGTCTATGTGTATGTGTGTGAGTGTGCCTGTGGGAAGCATAGCTCAAAAACGAAAAGTCCGTTGAATATCCAACTTGGTATTTAGGCTTGGTATCTTCCAAGGATGCGACACGAAGATTTTCAAGAAAATCCCGCCACCTCCAACTACCCTTTACATGCAGCTTTTTTCGAAAATTTTGAATTTCTTAAAAATAGCTCAAACGATTTTGAATAAAATGTCAAATTAAACATATTTACACGACAAATAAAATGTATATCTTGAATATTCTGGGAATAGTTTCTGAAGACTACTTTATTCTGGATGAATTTTACGGAATTTTGCATAACTGCTAAACCGTAAGAGATGGAGAAAACTTACCATACAGAAAATGTAGAGCACATTAAAACACATAATTCATGTTACATACATTTTTGTCGTGGAGTTGATCGTTTTTAAGATATTCCTTGTTTTTAGTTTCAGCTTTGAAAAACTTCCTTTCGCATACAGGAATTGGTCAACTCCTGTCCATACAAGCAAGGGAACTTCAGTCACATAGCAATCAGCTTTCGACTGCCACTTTAACCTATGTTACTCCCTTATTTCGCTTCTAGTTATAAGGAAGGAAGCTATTTCTGCTAATTTTTTCTTAATTAGCATGAAGTAAATAGAAGCAAAACCTTTGCAAAATTTGTTGCAGAGATAGAGAAAGTCATGTGAGTGTAACACATCATTTTTTTCTTTGATTTCATGCAAGATGCCGTAAAGAAAATGAAGGGGGGGGGTACTGTAACACAGTAACTATTCCTCTATTGGAGCAGTGGCGTTATGTGATTCTTAGTTTGGAAAACACTTTTGAAAACGCAATTTAGAAACCTCTGATGTGTACCATTCACATGACTTTCTCTACACCTCTGCAACAACTTATTGTTAAAAAACGTATGCTTCTATTTACTTCATGCTAATTGATAAAAACTTAGCAGAAATACTCTTATTACTTGTTTCCTTTTAAGTAGCAGAGAAATAAGGGAGTACTATAGGTTAAAGTGATAGTCAAGAGCTGGTTGCTATGTGACTGAAGTTCCTTTGTTTGTATGAACAGGAGTTGACAGATTCCTGTATGAGAAAAGTTTTTGAAAGCTGAAACCAAAAACAAGGAATATCTCAAAAACGATCAACTCCACGAAACAAATGTATATAACATAAAGTGTGTTTTAGGGTGCTCTACTTTTTTTGTAGTGTAAGCTTTTGTCCATCTCTTACGGTTTAGCAGTTATACAAAATTCCGTAAAATTCTCCCAGAATAAAGTAGTCTTCAGAGGCTATTCCCAGAACATTCAAATATACATTTTATTTGTCAGGTAAATATCTTAAATATACGATATTTTAATCAAAATCATTAAAGCCATTTTTGATAAAATCAAAATTTTCGAAATAAATTCCATGTAAAGGGTAGTTTGGGTTGGGGGGAGCTTTTTCTCAAAATCTTCGTGTCGTATCCCTGGAAGATACTCAACTTAAGTACCAAGCTTGGTATTTTACCGACTTTTTGTTTTTGAGTTATCGTATTCACGGACACACGGACACACACACAAGGCCCTTTTTCTGAAAATACCTTTTTTAGACACAGGGGACCCTAAAACATATATTTCCGGTGAAATCTTGGTATCGAATTTTTGGGTGGAGTGCAATACGTTCTGTATACACATAGTACGTGTAGAGAAGGTAAAAATGTATAATAATGCAAGCTGTGCATTAAATGACGTAACAACAAGTGCGTTATTCATTATTATCCACACAATAAACATTCGTAACTTAAAACAAACTATATTCAATACATTAGATCCAGTTTGTTAATTTCTCGCTTTAATTGACATTGGTATTAATAATTGCAGCGAAGGGTACTACTCCATGCTTTTTGTATAATTTTGCGGAAAACGTAAATTAAAGATTCTTTAGGAATTTCATTTTTGGGAATTTTATTCATGCTACTCTGGAAGATAAGAGCACATGCTCTGCACATTTCTGTGATTTTTACTTTCCTTATACGTACTATGTACATAGTGTATAGAGAAGGTATTGAACTCCACCCAAAAATTCGATACCGAGATTTCACCGGAAATATATGTTTTAGTGTCCCTTGTATCCAAAAAAAGCATTTTCAGAAAAACGTCCGTGTGTGTCCGTTTGTCAGTGTGTCCATGTGTCTTTGAACACGATAACTCAAAAACGAAAAGTCGATAAAATACCAAACTTGGTATTTGAGTTTAGTATATTCCAGGGATGCGACACGAAGATTTTGAGAAAAATCCTCCCACCCCCAACTACCCTTTGTATGGAAATGTTTTCGAACATTTTTATTTTTTCAAAAAAGGCTATAACAATTTGATTAAAATAACATATATTAAAGATTTTAACTTGAAAAATAAACTGTATATTTTGAATTGTTTGGGAATAGCCTTAGAAGACTACTTTATTGTGGATGAATTTTACGGAATTGTGCATAACTGCTAAACCGTAAGAGATGGACAAAAACTTACCACACAAAAATGTAGAGCACATTAAAATTCAGACAATTTTTATTGCATGCAATTTTTTCGTGAAGTCGAACGTTTTTGAGTTATTCATTATTTTTAGTTTTAGATTTAAAAAACTTACATTTTTTTAATACAGGAATTTGTTACCTCCTGTCCATACAAACAAAGGAACTTCAGTCACATAGCAACCAGTTCTTGACTATCACTTTAACCTATGGTACTGCATTATTTTCCTTCTAGTTTACAAAGAAGCAAGTAGTAAGACTATTTCTGCTGATTTTTTCTCGATTAGCGTGAAGTAAATACAGGCATACGTTTTTAACAATTGACTGAAAGGATGTAGAGAAAGTCATGTGAATGGAACACATAAGATTTGTTTGGTTCTTCACTTGTCAGCACTCACCCTGTGTTTCCAATTTCCATTCTTCACGATCAATCCGCCTCCAGACACTTATCACCAGACCCCGGATTTGTATGCAATAACAAATGCCAAATGCACTAAAACTCGTAAAATATGTATAAACGATATGCAAAATAAAATTTTATGCTTGACAACTATTCTCATAATTTTATCGTTTAATGCTAGTTTAAAGTATTAATTAATTTTTATTAATTATTTCTTTAAGTTATTATTATTAATTAATTAATGAGAACTGTTAGCTATTGCATTTTATTATTATTACTTATTTGTATTGCGCTGTTTTAATTTTAAGAAAGAATGAAAGAATGTGTTGCAATAGATTTGTCCATCCACACTAAAATTATCACTCCCAAACTCAGTAACACAGACGAACGTGGCAATTTACCGGTGGCATAACGAACTAAAGTGTTTTTCACCCCTTACTATTACTTCTGAACTGTGATTGCAACTGCAAGTAAACGTGACAAACACATCCGGCAGATATGATGTTATAGCATACTTCAAATGACTCACGCTAGCTTCTGTTGCAATACGAGTAAATAATTAGCTGATACAACGACATCGCATAACTACAGTCACTAGTCGTTATTTCAAGAAAATAAAAATATGATGGCATGTGTGAACTAGCTAGAGTTTTATTTAGTCTCGAAATAGAAAAAATATGTATTATCTGTTAAATTTTAAGAAATATGCACGCAAAATCTGTTTTTCGCAAAATATGCAATTATATGGATTTTAAAACTGCACTAGTGATCTCTTAAAGGCGAGAATGGTGAAGAATACTGCTACTGCATACATTTAGACTATTCAAAAACTCTATTCATTTTGCATACAAATCCGGACTCTGCCTATCACTCATGAAACTACGTTATTCTTCTAACAAAGGAATACCGGCTCATCTTTCGATCCCATCCAGCATATCCATCATCTATCTCACTTCTTTATTTCTCCTTCTTTCTAACTTGGGAACCCTGGTAATTCGTCTTATTTCCTCCATCTCTACTGCCAAAATCATATTTTACTTTTGTAGGTATTGCACTCCAACCAAAAATTCGATACCGAGATTTCACCGGAAATATATGTTTTAGTGCCACCTGTATTCAAAAAATTAATTTTCAGAAAATGGTTCGTGTGTGTGTCCGTATGTCTGTGAACACGATAACTCAAAAACGAAATCGGTAAAATACCAAACTTGGTATTTAAATTAAATATCTTCCAGGCATGCGATCAGAATATTTTCAAAAATATCTCCCCACCCCAAACTACCCTTTACATGGTACTTTTATCGAAATTTTTGATTAAAATATCGTACATTAAAGATATTTACCTGACAAATATATATACTGCTAAACCGTAAGAGATGGACAAAAACTTTCCACACAAAAAATGTAGAGCGCATTAAAACACACAATTTATGTAGTATACATGTTTTTCGTGGAGTTGATCGTTTTTTTAGATATTTCTTTTTTTCTTTTCTTTTTTTTTTGTTTTTTTTTTTTTTTTTTTGTTTCAGCTTTTAAAATTTTATACTTTTCTCATACAGGAATGTGTCAACTCGTGTCCATACAAACAAAGGGACTTCATTCACATAGCAACCAGCTTTTGACTATCACTACCTATGGTGCTCCCTTATTTCACTTCTACTTACAGGGAAGCAAGTAATAAGACTATTTCTGCTAATTTTTTCTCACTTAGCTTGAAGTAAATAGAAGGATAAACCTTTTAACAAACATTTGTTGCAGAGATATGGAGATAGTCATGTGAGTGGATTACATCAGATTTTTTTGTAAGGTTTGTCATATTCCTACTCCACAGTACTCCATTCAGCATTCTAATAGCTTTTCGTGGCACGACTGGGTAGCGTGGTGGTAACATGTCTGCCTCACGTTCAAAACGTCGCGAGTTCGAATCTCGCGTAGGGTGAGTTACCCGGGTAAGGTTTTTTTTTTCGGAGTTTTCCCTTATCCTGAGAAGATGAATGTCGAGTAGCTTTAAGCTCCATGGACCCCGAGATCATTTGAGCATCATATCATCAATTGCATTCATAGTCCGATATGACCAAACCAGGTTAAAGGACGTTAAACTAAAAAAAAAAAAGCAAAAAAAAAAAAAAAAGAAAAAAAAAAGCTTTTCGTGTTTGGACTAACCTGTACAGAAGCCTCCCGGACCCTTAAAGGTCCCTAATTACATAGCCCCCAAAGCAGGTAGTTTCCCGGTCAAACAGGTAACAGTTGGAATTTGGTGTTTATAATATCGTATTAGTTTTGATGGCCTTTCACATATATGTTCCGTAGCTTTTCTCTTCAGATCACAAAGTACTTTCTGTCTCTGGATTTTGTCACTAGGTGGTGCCGCGTGGTTTTGGTCCTCTTGAATATCCAATCTTCAATAGAAACTGTTTTAATAAAACTTTTGCAATTTTTACTTTCTCTTGCCCCGTATGTACAATGTACATAGGGATAGAGAAGTATTGCATTCCACCCAAAAATTCGATGTCGAGATTTCACCGGAAATACATGTTTTAGGACCCCCTGTATCCAAAAAAAGCATTTCCAGAAAAAGGTCCTTGTGTGTGTGTGTGTGTGTGTGTGTGTGTGTGTGTGTGTCCGTGTGTCTGTGAACACGATAACTCAAAAACGAAAAGTAGCTAAAATACCAAACTTGGTATTTCAGTTTAGTATCTTCTAGGGATGCGATACGAAGATTTTGAGAAAAATCCCCCACCCCAAACTACCCTTTACATGGAACTTTTTTCGAAAATTTTGATTTTTTTTAAAAATGGCTCTAACGATTTTGATTAAAATATCATATATTAAAGATATTTACCTACAAATAAAATTTATGTCTTGAATTTTCTGGGAATAGCTTCTGAAGACCTGTTTATTCTGGATGAGTTTTGCTTAATTTGGTATAACTAGTAAACATTAAGAGAGAGACAAAACTTACTATACAAAAAATTTAAGTCTTGTTAAAATACACAAGTTATATCATATACATTTTTCTCGTGGAGGTTACCTTTTCGAGGTATTCGTTGTTATTAGTTTCAGTTGTGAAGTACTTATACTTTTCTCAGACGGGAGTGTCCGTTTTTCTTTTGTTCTACTCCTGGCCAAGAAAAGAAGCGATTTGTGATGACAATCGCATAACGACAGCTTTTAAAACATTTGACTATTGGTTTATCCTAGTGTATTCCCTTTTCTTCCTACTTATACAGAACTAAATAAAAAGAACATTGTGCTAATGAGTACCACGATTAGCAAGGTGCAGAAAGAAGAAGAATCTTGTGTATGAAGTTTGTAGAACAGCTAGAGAAATTCATGTGAGTGTATCACATCAGATTTTTTCGTATTATTTTGTGAACGTGATTCACTTTCTTCTTCCACGAAGCCGGGTCCACACTCGCTACACCTCCCGCAAAAGTCTATCCACCTCTATAATTAAAAAAAGTCTTGTTATGTTCCTCACGTACAAACAAACACCAAAACACTATCAACAAATATAAATAACAACGAATAATACGTAGCTTGCACAAAACAGCTCAACACATGTGTTAGGAGTTAACAAACTGAACACGTGGTTGGAACTAGCTAGATATGTAATGGTGCGGCATCTAGATGCGTTTCCGTTGTCTGACCGGCCGACCGGAATGCTTCTTTGTGATTGGTTCAGAAAGTCAAACACCTGTTTTATGTGGATGTACCAACTTAACTCCTGCCAAGTGCAAGGATTCAGCGGCGAGGGTATAGTATTGTTTCTTCTATGGCACAAAACATTTTGACCAAACCGTATGAATATCGGGGCACCGAAGGACTCCCGGGGCTGCTCAAGCGTGGTATAATTACAGTAACAGTACCACATCTATCTAATCCGCAACTCTCTCTGACTAAAGAATAAATATAAATGTATACCGTTTCACATCTCTAACATAACTGGATATATTGATGAACCTAAGTTCCCGTTGTGCGTCTGTGAGCTAACAGTGGGAACCTAGTAGCAAAATCTGAATTTGTAGTTGTTCACGTTGCTGTATTGTTTTTACTTTCTCTATTCGTACTATGTACATAGTGTATAGAGAACGTATTGCACTCCACCAAAAATTCGATACCGAGATTTCACCGGAAATATATGTTTTAGGGTCCCCTGTATATAAAAAAAAGTATTTTCAGAAAAAGGTCCGTGTGTGTGTCCGTGTGACTGTGAACACAATAACTCAAAAACGGAAAGTCGGTAAAATACCAAACTTGGTATTTAAGTTTAGTATCTTCCAGGGATGCGACACGAAGATTTTGAGAAAATTCCCCCCACCGCAAACTACCCTTTACATGGAACATTTTCGAAAATTTTGATTTTTTAAAAAATGGCTCTAACGATTTTGATTAAAATATATATTAAAAATATTTACCTGACAAATAACATGTATATTTTGAATTTTCTGGGAATAGCCTCTGAAGACTACTTTATTCTGGATGAATTTTGAATAACTACTAAACCGTAAGAGATGGACAAAAACTTATCACACAAAAAATGTAGAGCACGTTAAAACACACAATTTATACTATATACATTTTTTTCGTGAGTTGGTCGTTTTTGAGATATTCCTTTTTCTTGGTTTCAGCTTTGAAAAAGTTATACTTTTCTCATACAGGAATTTGTCAACTCCTGTCCATACAAACAAAGGAACATCAGTCACATAGCAACCAGCTTTTGGCTTTCACTTTAACCTATGGTACTCCCTTATTTCGCTTGTACTTACAATAAAGCAAGAAATAAGACTATTTCTGCTAATTCTTCTCGATTAGCATGAAATAAATAAAAGATAAACTTATTAACAATAATATGTTACTGAGATGTAGAGAAAGTCATGTGAATGGAACGCATCAGATTTTTATTAATGTTTTTTTATTTATTCCATTAGGTGTAGCGGCCATATTGCTGCTTAGTGGTGCTCAACTTGAAGCTAAAGAATGTGTCCACGCCGCACCGACTGCACCACCTGAGGAATATGACGATTACGACGATCTCTTCAACCCCCGACCTGATAATCCTTACGTCGATGAGTTCGACTGGCATCTCAGTAAAGTAAGTATCTGCGTAGGATATTCTCATGACTATTGTTCATTTACTTTTTCAAAAAAACCTGGTGTGTCACACTCACATGACTTTCTCTAGCTACTCTACAAACTCCTTACAAAAGATAATTCATTTTCAACACCATACTAATCGAGATAAACATTAGCAGAATGTTATTACTTAGTTCCTTATAAATAGACTGGAACTAAAGGGATGCTTTAGGCTAAAGTGATTGTCAAATGTTTTAAAAGCTGTCGTTATGCGATTGTCATTGCAAATCGTTTTTTTTTTCTTGGCCAGGAGTAGAATAAAACAAAAACAGACACTCCCGTCTAACAAAAGTATAAGTACGTCACAAGTGAAATTAATAACAAGGAATATCTTGAAAACTGTAAGCTCCACGAAAAAAATGTATCTGACATAACGTGTGTATTTTAATAAGATCTACATTTTTTGTATAGTGAGTTTTTGTCTATCTCTTACCGTTTACTAGTTATGTCAAATTAAGCAAAATGCATCCAGAATAAACAGGTCTTTAGAAGCTATTCCCAGAAAATTCAAGATATTCATTTTATTTCTGATAGAAATGGCTTTAATATGTAATCAAAATCATTAGTGTCATTTTTTAGAAAAACAAAAATTTTGAAAAATTTTCCATGTTAGGGGTGGGGGGAATTTTCTTGAAAATCTTCGTGTCGCATCCTTGGATGATACCAAACTTAAATACCAAGTTTGGTATTTAACGGTCTTTTTGTTTTTGAGCTATGCTGTACACACACACATACACACACATGGACCTGTTTCTGAAAATGCCTTTTTTGGGCTCAGGCGGTCCTAAAACATGTATTTCCGGTGAAACTTCGAATATTTGGGTGGAATACAATACTACACTATACATACGGGGCTAGAGTAAGTATAAAGAACCCCTTTTTACTTTCTCTATAGTACTATGTACATAGTGTATAGAGAAGGTATTGCACTCCATCCAAAATTCGATACCGAGATTTCACCGGAAATATATGTTTTGGGGTCCCCTTTATCAAAAAAAACATTTTCAGAAAAAGGTCCGTATGTATCCATGTGTCTGTGAATACGATAGCTCAAAAACGAACAGTCGGTAAAGTGCCAAAGTTGGTATTTATGTTTAGTATATTCCAGGGATGCGACATGAATATTTTCAAGAAAATGCCCCCATTCCTAACTACCCTTTACATGGAGCTTTTTTCGAAAATTTTGATTTTCTAAAACATGGCTCTAACGATTTTGTTTAAATTTTGTATACTAGAGATATTTATTTGACAAATAAAATGTATATCTTGAACTTTCTGGGAAAATCTCTGAAGACTATTTTATTCTGGATCAATTTTACGGAATTTTCCATAACTGCTAAACCGTAAGAGATGGACAAAAATTTAATGTACAAAAAATGTAGAGCACGTTAAAACACACAATTTATGTAATATACTTTTTTTTTGTGGAGATGTTCGTTTTTGGTATATTCCTTGTTTTTGGTTTCAGCTTTGAAAAACATACTTACTTTTCTCATACAGAAATTTGTCAACTCCTGTCCACACAAACAAAGGAACTTCAGTCACAGAGCAACCAGCTTTTGACTATCAATTTAAGCTATAGTAGTCCCTTATTTCGTTTCTACTTACAAGGGATCAAGTAATAAGACTATTTCTGCTAATTTTTAGAATTCGTGTATACTGTAAATATTAAACAATTGCCATTTGCAAGACATTACGCATGCTAATATGTCATTTCCTCACGCCAATCGCCAATATTGTCATGGTAAAACATTCTAAAAATATTTGACTGCATCTTGGCAGGAGGAACTAAGCACGTTCTTTATTGTCATTAAAACAGAATATAAGCACGATATTGTGAGTGATACCTTCTCTTTAGGAAGAGTGGCAGAAAGAAAGGTATACTACTCATTTTCTCAGAATCCCTCAAAGACCAACATGTTATTTATCATCATTACTGTTGAGTTAACCCACCTTAGGAACGTCACATATGAAAGAAATAAAACACCACGACAAATACCACGAGCCCCACAGCGTAATCTGAATAGCCGGAATACTTCTGGTGGGCGTTACCATTGTCACTGCGCGTCAAAGTGACCTTCTCTACACCTAGAACCCCAAAACATGTGGTGTTATTGTCGTGTTGACGTTGAGTGCTATATGCTGTGTAGTCTTTGGCACCACATTTAAGACGCCTAATGTGTGAGCGCAGGTTGGAGTCGTTGACCAGACTCACTCCACTACCTATGAGTAGACCCACTTACCTGGTACGGTGAGTTTGCCTCAGTGTTGCTCAGCCTACGCGATGATTGACTCACTCAGGGTGGTAGTTCAGGGAGTGGTCTTGTAATGATTAAAAGTTATATAATTTTCTTGAGTTTATTCCTAGGAGAAACGAGATAAGCACATTTGCTTTACAATAATTCTAACTCATACACCTGTTGCGAATTCTAACACTTGGCTGATTACATGTAGTATATTAATACACGTCACTGACTAGATTTGTTACACATTATTGCTTCTAACTTTGTATGAAGTAATAAATTCAGCCCGACGACATACAGCATAACAGCTACAGATAACTTTCACGAACAGATCAGAACAAACTGGCGAACAGATATTGATGAAAACAAAGACTGGCCACGATGTGCCTTCTTGGGCTCTTTATATACAAAAAATCTGATGTGTTCCATTCACACGACTTTCTCTATATCACTGCAACAAATTATTCTATTTACTTCATCTAATGGAGCAAACATTAGCAGAAACAGTCTTATTACTTGCATCCTTGATAGTAGAAGCGAAATAAGGGGGTAACATATGTTAAAGTGATATTCAAAAGATGGTTGCTCTGCTACTGAAATTCCTTTGTTTGTGTGGACACGAGTTCACAAAGTCCTGTATGAAAAAAGTATAAGTCTTTATAGCTGAAAAAAAGGAATATCTAAAAAACAATCAACTCCACAACAAAAATGTACATAACATAAATTGTGTGTTTTAAGGTGCTCTACATTTGTTGTGTGGTAAGTTTTTGTCCATCTCTTACGGTTTAGCAGTTATGCAAAATTCCGTAAAATTGACCCAGAATAAAGTAGTCTTCAGAGGCTATTCCCAGAAAATTCAAAATATACATTTTATTTGTCATGTAAATATCTTTAATATACGATATTTTAATCAAAATCGTTAGAGCCATTTTTTAGAAAACCAAAATTTTCGAAAAAAGTTTAATGTCAAGGGTAGTTTGGGGTGGGTGGGTTTTTCTCAAAATCTTCTTGTCGCATCCCTGGAAGATACTTAACTTAAATACCAAATTTGGTATTTTACCGACTTTTCGTTTTTGAGTTATCGTGTTCACAGTCACACGGACATACGGACGCACTGACACACGGACACACACGGACCTTTTTTTGGATACAGGGGACCTTAAACATATATTTCCGTTGAAATCTCGGTATCGAATTTTTTGGTGGAGTGTAATACCTTCTATATACACTATATACATAGCACGTATAGAGAAAGTAAAAATGCTGTCATGGCTGCCTCTTTCTGATTGGACAGAAAGGCAGCACGATTGACGTAAACATTTCCCAAGAATCAATTTCCTTATCCTAGAGTGCACTGCAAACCTCACGTGACAAACCTTATATAATGAAGAATTACCGCCTTCTGAATTTTTCTGTTCACCCCCGTTGTAACTCGAGTGTGCGTGACTTGGCAAAAGAGACCTTGCTAACAAAAGCGCTCCTCATCCCCCTTGACTCTCTTGGCATCAGCTTTCTTCTCCAGTTGAATTTTCTCAGTTAAATACGTACATTTATACTCTTTTAGTTTACACATTGATAAATGATTAATAACTAATAATAATTGTGATAGGGAAACTAATTAACGGTTTCAAACAATAGATTGATAGATTGTTGTTTATTTGCCAGAACAATACAAAGTTTGTGTAGCAACACCAACAAATATATAAATAACAAAACAGGTTAAAAAAAACGTATTGGTTTTACAATTATAAAACTCTGAAACAGTGTACAATGGATTGCAGAGCAAAACAGTCTTAAGTTTTCTTTTGAATAATGATAAGGACAAGGTGTTTACATGAATAGGAAGGCTATTAAATAGGTTTAAAGATATGGTATCAAATGTGTCTTGGAGTTTGCTATACTTACATTTTACAATATAAATGTGTGTAGTATTTCCTGTGGAATAATTATGAAAGTGGAACACAATGTATAAGAATTTATATTCATTTTAACAAATAGTAAACAATTAAGAACAAACCAAGATACCGTAGTCAATATATCCAATTTAATAAAAAAAATCTGATGTGTTCCATTTACATGACTTTCTCTACATCTCTGCAACAAATTATTATTTCCGTTTTTGAGCTATGCTGCTCACACACACACGCGCGCGCGCTGACATATTTCTAAAAATGATTTTTTTGGATTCAGGGGGTCTCAAAAAATATATTTCCGGCGAAATCTCGATATCGAACTTTTGGGTGCAATACAATACCTTCTCAATATACTATGTACACAGTACTGTAGAGAAAGTAATAATAATTATGTTATGTCCTTTTGTGAACAGCTGTTACACTCCAAAGAACCGGGGAATGTGATGATGTCACCCATTGGAATCAAGGTGCTTCTTGTCATTCTGTATGAAGCAGCAGGAGGAAAAACAGCAGAAGAACTTATGCAGGTTCTCCGAGTCAGCAGTAATAAGACCGAAGTTCGCGAACGATTTGTGGCGGTCATTAAGTCTTTACAGGTATGTAAATGATACCACGAAGAATGAAGCAATTCTTCTTTAATTTATGAACCTATTATAAATAGACCATTCTTTAATGCTAAAGCTATAAGAGTTCCCACAAACAGGCTGTTGACTGAGTAATAAAGGATAACAAAAGTGGGAACTCCTCTGTGATATGTAAGTATTGTCAGTGTACCCTATTTAACATGAATTTTCCTTCAGCCATTGTAACCTTCTGTAGAATAATTATTATCCTGAGTATATGTTCTTCTGTACACATAACGGAGACCAATTTTAAGAATAATTTACGGCTAGAAGTCGGATATTACTTCTACAAATTTTTGCTATGGGTGCCTTAAAATCCATATTCAAAGGCATATAATATATGTAAAATAAATATTACAAGAAAAAACCTAAAACCCAAGAATTACAAGAAGTTAAAATTAGTATCAATAATTGCTGTAAGTCAACTTACCTTTTAAAATCAGCAAACATATATGAAGCACAACAATATAACAAAGATGGGCTGCTGTTTGAGAAAACTACACAAAGATTTAAATATCTAACAGTATGCTTTATCAGATATTTATAAAAACAATACACTTATTCTTATTCCTCTAACACATTTATATATACCCCCGCCGCTGAATCCTTGCACTTGACAGTTCGAACGGTTTCGCATAAGGTTGTCTATGCTGCCTTTGCGGCGTTGCCAGAGTAACTAGTAAACAACAACAGCTGATTACAAATGTCTTAATTGTGTGTAAATAGGAATGTAAATAGAATACATAGTAAGTGAATGCCGATGAATAATAAAACTAATTCGCTACTGTTGATGTTACTTGAAAATAACAGTGATACTATAGCGTATGTAACATGAAATACGTATTTAGGGTAATATTAAACAAATTAATGCAAAATAGCTTGTTACAATGAGAGAGAGAGGTATAACAAAGTGATTTTCACCGGTTTAGAATTATAATGGCTCAATCCAAGTCTCCGTCGTCATCATTCTCGGAAGCATCATCATCGTCATTGTCATCATCACCAAAACATATCATTAGTGGTTCACATTCACTGATGATTCCGCCTAATTCCTGTGCTTTTCGTATTATTTTGTGAACATAATTCGCGTCCACTCTCGCCACACCTTCCCAAAAAGTGTGAGTCTTATGTTCCCTCACGTACAAACACCAGCAAAACTATTAACAATGGCAACAAATATAAATAACAACGAATAATACGTATCTTGCACAGAACAGCTCAACGCACGCGTTAGGAGTTCACAAACTGAGCACGTGGTTGGAAATATGCAGATATTGCAACGGTGCGGCATCTAGATGCGTTTCCGTTGTCTGACCGACCGACCGGAATGCTTCTTTGTGATTCTTTCGGAAAGTCAAACGGGTAAAGCTTTTCATCTTTTATTTGCGGGTGTACCAACTCAACTCCTAATTGTCAAGTGCAAGGATTCAGCAGCGAGGGTATAGTAAGCGGAAAAAATATCGCACTCCACCCAAATATTCAATATCCAGGTAATATCAAAACAAAGCTGGTGTGTTCCATTCACATGACTTTCTCTACATCTCTGCAACAAATTATTATTACAAAGTTTATGCTTCTATATACTTCATGATAATTCAGAAAAAAATTAGCAGAATTGGTCTTATTACTTGCTTCCTTGTAAGTAGAAGTGAAATAAGGGAGTACCATAGGTTAAAGTGATAATCAGAAGCTAGTTGTTATGTGTATGGACAGGAATTGACAAATTCCTGTATGAGAAAAGTATAGTTTTTCAAAGCTGAAACCAAAAACAAGAAATATCTAAAAAATGATCAACTCCACGAAAAAAATGTATACATCATAAATTGTGTGTTTTAACGTTCTCTACATTTTTTGTGGTGTAAGTTTTTGTCCATCTCTTATAGTTTAGCAGTCATGCAAAATTTCGTAAAATTCATCCAGAATAAAGTAGTCTTCAGAGGCTATTCCCAGAAAATTCAAGATATACATTTTATTTTTCAGATAAATATCTTTACTAGACGATATTTTAATCAAAATCGTTAGAGCCATTTTTAAGAAAATCAAAATTTTCGAAAAAAGTTCCATGTAAAGGGTAGTTTTGGGTGGGGGGGGGGAATTTTTCTCAAAATATTCGTGTCGCATCCCTGGAAGATACTAAAATTAAATACCAAATTTGGCGCTTTAACGACTTTTCGTTTTTGAGTTATCGTGTTCACAAACACACGGATACTCACACACACACGGACCTTTTTGTGAAAATGCTTTTTTTGGATACAGGGGACCCTAAAACATATATTTCCGGTGAAATCTCGGTATTGAATTTTTGGGTGGACACATTTAATACACGTGTGGAAATAAGTATATAACGTGTATGAGAATTATCGTCATGACACTTGCAGACGAGATATGGTTCTCAAGACCAGTTCCAAGCGGATGAAAGTGTAGAAATGGATGAGATTTGTGAAACCAGCCACAAATTCATAAAATCACATTGTGAAAGCAACATCTTAGTGACTGAAAAAAAATGGAACAATTTTGGGCAGTTTGTGAATTATGACATTTCAGAAGTTATTGCAGGAACTTTAAATCTAAAATTACTAATGCGGGCTCTGTTGGAATGGTTGTGCAAGGTTGGACATCAAATGCAGTGCGGATAAAATACGAGATGTGTTATGGAAGAAGGAGCTACCCTTTCTTGGAAGAGATCTACCTGATGAGATATTGACCAAGGACACTCCACATGATTTATTACTTTCTCCGTGTGTCAATGTGTCCGTGTGTCTGTGAACACGATAACTCAAAAACGAAAAGTCGGTAAAATACCAAACTTTGTATTTAAGTTTAGTATCATCCAGGGATGTGACACGAAGATTTTGAGAAAAATCCCCCCACCCCACACTACCCTTTACGTGGAACTTTTTTCGAAAATTTTGATTTTCTCAAAAATGGCTCTAACGATTTTGACTAAAATATCGTATATTAAAGATATTTACCTGACAAATAAAATGTATATTTTGAATTTTCTGGGAATAGCCTCTGAAGACTACTTTATTCTGGGTCAATTTTACGGAATTTTGCATAACTGCTAAACCGTAAGAGATGGACCAAAACGTACCACACAACAAATGTAGAGCACTTTAAAACACACAATTTATATTTTATACATTTTTTACGTGAAGTTGATTGTTTTTGAGATATTCCTTGTTTTTGGTTTCAGCTATAAAAACATACTTTTCTCATACAGGACTTTGTGAACTCGTGTCCATACAAACAAAGGAACATCAGTCACGTAGCAACCAGCTTTTGACCATCACTTTACCTATGATACTCCCTTATTTCGCTTCTACTTACAAGGAAGCAAGTAATAAGACTATTTCTGCTAATTTTTTCTCGATTTGCAGGAAATAAATAGAAGCATACACTTTTTAAAAATAATTCATTGCAGAGATATAGAGAAAGTCATGTGAATGGAACATATCAGATTTTTATAATTGGTTAAGGGGTTACTAGTTAGTTTTTATTTTATTTCTAAGCGGCCCTGCTAGAAATTCTGCTTTGCAAATTGAAAACTATTGACACCCTGACAGCTGCAGACCAAAAGTTGTAGCTTGTTGCCATAAGTTAGATGAGGTAACCTGAACGCTTGCTGCCCGAGGGGTTTTGCGAGAAAGTATGTAGGAAGTGACCTTGTTCGCAATGTCAATGGCGCTGTTACAGTTTCAAGAAGGGGGTCACAATATAACTGCAAACTTAACTTAACGCCCACCTGATTATAGGCACGACAAACGTTTTTCGAGCTATTGGTTGTCAGTGATCAAAAAAGAATATATGTGAATAAGCTCACGAGAAACGTGCATATAACCGGAATCAGAAACTTCAACCAAAATGACCGCTGATTATTTTTCCTTCTATTAATTAATGATAATGTTGATTTTTTACGAAAAATACACGTTTAAAGGCACCTCTCTGCCAAAGTACTTTAGAAGAGAGCAAGTTAAATATAAATGGCTGTATACATCATAAACACCAAATTACAAATAACGATTTAAGAGTATCTAGTTTTCAAGAATTTCCCCACCCACAAACAACTCCTCGCTTGGCTTATAAAAAGGGGGGACTCCATTTTTACTTTCTCTACACTTATTATGTACATAGTGTATAGAGAAGGTAATTGCACTCCACTCAAAAATTCGACACCGAGATTTCACCGAAAATATAAGTTTTAGGGTCCCTTTTATCTAAAAAAACCATTTTCGGAAAAAAGTCCGCGCGTGTGTGTGTGTGAACACGATAATTTAAAAACGAAAAGTCGGTAAAATACCAAACGTGGTATTTAAGTTTAGTATCTTCCAGGAATGCGACACGAAGATTTTGAGAAAAATCCCCCCACCCCCAAACACTCTTTACATAGAACTTTTTTTTAAAAAAATTGATTTTCTCAAAAATGACTTTAACGATTTTGATTAACATTTTATTTATTAAAGATATTTACCTGAAAAATAAAATGTATATCTTGAATTTTCTGGGAATAGCCTCTGAAGAGTACTTTAATCTGGATGAATTTTACGGAACTTTGAATAACTGCTAAACCGTAAGAGATGAACAAAAACTTACTACACGAAAAATGTAGAGCACATTAAAACACACAATTTATGTTACATATATACATTTTTTTCATGGAGTTCACCGTTTTTGAGACATTCCTTGTTTTTGGTTTCTGCTCTGGAAAACTTATACTTTTCTCATACAGGAATTTGTCAACTGCTGTCCATACAAACAAAGGAACCTCAGTGACATATCAACCAGCTTTTGACTATCACTTTAACCTATGGTACTCTCTTATTCCGCTTCTACTTACAAGGAAGCAAATAATAAGACTATTTTTTCTGATTAGCATGAAGTAAATAGAAGGATAAGTTTTTTAAGTATAATTAGTTGCAGAGTTGTAGAGAAAGTCATGTGAATGGTACACATCAGATTTTTACTTTCTATATACGAGCTATGTACAGTCATGGAAAAAATGATTGAGCGCACTTTGAGAGCAGACTATTTCAAAGTCCCACTTCGTATCGCAGCGAGGTTTACACTGGTCGCTATTTCCAATATTTGCAGCTAGACTTACCTAACAGTATCTGCGACATACATTATCGCCTGTCGAACACAGCAACAGGCTGTGTCTTGCACCGTGTACCGCATTTGTATTGGTTCCTGATAAAGAATGCGACAACAAGCGCCAGGAGCCAGGAGCAGGAACTAGTCGCCCGAGTGTACTCGGGCGGGGGAAAATCACCACGGTACCTATCCGCTTTTCTCGCGGATTTACCCGTGTGATATAAAAGATGTAGTCTTATGCAAGCGTTTTTGTCTGTGTCGAAGTAATGTGGGCAGGATGTTTCCCTCTGTGCAGCCGGCGCGGGCTGGCTTACCTACCTGAGTGGTCACCCACCCAGAGAGGGACCAGGCCCGATGCTGCTTACCTTGGCCAGCCGCTTGCGGGCTGTCAAGGAAAGCAGTGCCGGCTAGCGGAATGCTACCTATTCTTCTTTAGCCAATTAGTAAACAAACCCAAAAGTGTTCCTACCTATGCTGTGCGGTAGTTATTCATATAGGTGGAGCAAGCAATTCCCAATCAACTGAATCAACCAAAGTGCTAGTTCAAAAGCCATAAAGTACCCTGATTACGATAAATAAATCACGTTACCATAAGAACCATGACTGGTATTAAGGCGCATATATGAATGTGGCAGCAGACACTTCCTGATTTCAACAAATATAGCTGGGAGGTAACACAAGCGATTTGAAAATTACCGCACCTAAGTTCAAACCTCTGCAACCGCATACATTTTTTCTCCCCCATTTGTGTTGTCTCTTCTATCATATTTCCTATTTCACATTCTTAATTTATATTAATACAGAGTTTCCAGTATATTACAATTTGAGTATTCGATTATATAATAGCCAAAGTTTACAACTATTGGTGATAAGCTTGATTCCTTTGTCGTTATTGTGTTTATTTCTGTGATAGTCAAATGTTTGTGCTTGGTTAATTTAGTCACCGAACGAGGTCCCCAATCACTACTACAACAACGACGCACTCATTTACTTCAGCAAGGGCAGAGGCCGTTGATAAACGCTCTGGTGTTCTCATCCTGGTTTCACAGGATTACACGGCTACCAGAGCGGGTGGTGTTTGTGATGTTCCACAGTCCACTGCGAGGAGGTGGGCAAAGTTATATTTTGAAGAGGGACAGGTTGGTGCAAGGAAGAGCAGCGTGTATCTACCGAGAATGAAGACAGGTCCCTCATGGCAGAGGTCGAAAGGGATCCGTTTCTGACGTCCGCTGAATACAAGGTTTATTCCCGGGTAGTGTACGAACGGTTAGCAAAAGCTGTAAAAATGCGGAATTTGGCGTAGACGTGCGGCAGTAAAGGAAGTGCTAACTGAAGCCCGCAAAATTGAGAGGTTGGCATTCAGTACGAGAACTTCGACTGGAACAAAGTAATTTTCTCTGACTAGCTACATTCTGTACTGCAGATACCAATTCGACTGTGTTTATATTTAAAAACTGTATTTTCCGGGCTGTTGTGCCGTGGTCGTAGGTTCAAATGTGAACCATTCGTTTCGCCGACTTCTACGGTCAGCATCTTCAGTGGCAGTCACTGTAGAAGGTAAAATGCAATGCAGCACCCTACAGTAACTGCCACTGAGGATGGTGACTGTAGAAGTTGGCGAAACATATGGTTTGCATTTTAATCTACGACCACAGCACAACAACCCGGATAATAGTTTTTAAATATAACGATACCGGCCGTGAAAATAGCCTTAAATATTCTATCTCGACTGAATTTGTTTACAGGCCTGGTGGTACTCGATATGATATGTGATATTTGGCCACTCGTGCAAGGAGTGGTCGAACGAGCGTTACTGCTTGGGCTTAGATAGATATCTCGGGAAGGTGCAGGTATGATGGAACGTGTTCATGGAAAGCTGAATGGGGAAACTATTCTGAAATTCTGGAACATGTTCCGTTTCCATCTGCCCAAGAGTGTTATTAAATACCAACAGGATAATCATTTGGTCCACTAGTCAGCCAACTTCAAAAGTAATTTTTGGAGCACACGAATATCTCAGAGCAGATACCGTGGCCTTCAAAATTAACAGATCTCAAGCCAGTTGAAAATGTTTAGGCAAAGGTAAAGCTGAGGCTTTCTCGAGGTCCCAGATTGAGTAATGCTACACAACTCTGGTGTGTCCCGAAGATTGAGGGCAGTGATAACAAATATTGTGGACCATAAGAAGTATTATGATTTGTTTTCGCTTGTTTTATTAGTCTTTTGTTGCTTTTAAAACCTACCGGAGATAAGGTTGCAGTGTTTTTCTTTGTTTTCTAGTTTGCGAGAACAGCAAATAAAATTTTTCACAGAGTGAATGATGTATATAACGTAATCTACATCGTTGTAAAGAGTACTAATATGAACTAAAAACCAAAATAATAATAACAAAGAAATTATGCGGGTTACTGGGCTCGAACCTGCCCAAGGTAGCACACAGAGTTTCAAACATAGCACGTAAACATTGAACCGTTTCTACCTTGGAGCATTGATTCCCCTATTTATAAAGAACTGTAACGGACAACTACAGCAAGATGCTCTCCATGGCAGTAAAGGACTACTGCGTTGCGCAGCGAGAGCTCCTGGCAGCAGAGAAGATGCTGAAACACTTTTACAAGTACCTGTGCAGTCAGCCATTACATTGAGGACTGACCACTCCGTCCTCACCTGGCTGTTGAGCTTCATAAACCTGGAGGGCCAGACTGCCCTTTGAGTCTAGAGGCTCCAGGATTACAACTTCACATGAAAATCGGAAAGGAAGGGACCACAACAATGCGAATACCATGACAGGACGACCCTGTCCAGAGGAGTGCCATCACTGCACCAAAGTTGAGGGGAAAGAGGACGCCGTAGCTGTCCATGCTGGCGGTACCTGCAGCTGGATGGAAAAGCGCAGGCCTGAGAAGGTCGCACCCGGGAATAGTATGTACAAGTCCTACTGGGCCCAATGCGACTCATGGAAGACTAAGGAAGTTGTACTATTCCATATACGGGAGTCACCTGATGAGAAGACCCCTGTAGAGTAGCTGATCCTCCCATGGATGACCATGTGGGACCCAACCGAACCACGGACAAGCTCCGCCAATGGTACTACTGGCTGCACCTACTAGCTGACGCTGAAAAGTGCTAATGTCATGTGTGTATGGCAAGTCGCGGCCCACAAACCGGGAGCCGGAGTGTATGCAGCAGTATAACTTGGCAGCATCTTTCGAATGCATAAGCACTAATGTAGTAACCTGTGCCAGACAGGGACACCAAGTAGCCATTGATTATCACGGATTACTTCGCCAAGTGGCCGGAGGAGGACGTCTTCCCTAGCCAAGACCATCGCAAACGTCTCATAGAAGAACTGTATTTTTGCAATGTGGTAACGTTGAAGCTGCACAGTGATCAGGGTCCCAACTTTGAGTATAATTTGATGACTCACTGGAGCGACTTGGAGTGCACAAGCCCCCCCACACACACATCTCTTTACCCGCAGTCAGATGGCATGGTTGAGCGGTACATCATGACTCTAGAAGAACATTTGAGGAAGGTTGTGGCCAATTGCCAGAGAGATTGGGATGTGAGGGTGCCACTTTTCTTGCTGGCTCTTCTGCTGCTCTTCAATCCAGACACTACTGGATTGACACCAGCCAGTTTAGCATTTGGCAAGAAGTTGTGACTTCCATGTGTATTTGGTTCTAGTTTGAATTCCAATCTGATCTACAAAGCAGTGTTCAGTGTTGCCAGATTGGGCGAAAAGTCATGGTTTGGGCTACTAAAAGATCGATTTTCAGACCGACTTTTAATTGAGGCGATTTGCGAATTTTTGGGCTACTTCTGAAATCACGAAAATAATTTAAATGCATTCCTTATATTGTACATTGCTTTACAAATTAAGTAATATATTAATGAGTAGAATAATGGTATGTTCGTTAAGTCACTACTGCTATGAAAAAGGTGTAAAATACCTGCATACACAGAAAAAAAATTAACTGCTATACTATTTTCCTTTGTTACCCTTTCTTTGTTATGTCGCTGCTATTGCAGTCACACCGAGTTCAAGAAAACTATGAATCAAATGCACCAGCTGAAGGCAAATATATCTTAATATTATATGCACAATATACATAATAAAAACTCCATGGCACGACAGCTCACGGGGAACCTTGGCCTACTGCCCGGCCGCTACGTCTCCCATCTTGGTCCATTACAGATGTCATGGATGGGATGCAGTATTGGAGGGTGAGACGTGGTCAATATACCTAATATAGGTGTGTATATAGAGGGAGAGAGAGAGTAATTTGAGTAAATAAAATTTTAGTAATAGGTAAATGGTAATGTAATAAACCTTCAACAACAGTTGCTTTCCTGCTTTGCGAAGTGTCCCGGGTGGGACATTTTCTCTAGCCGATATTATTCCCTATCCTCCCCAAAGACTGGAAATATTGATGGGAGTGGAGTAATCTAATGAATAGAATTCAAAGACAAACACAAACCAACTTTAACTCTACACGAGGTAACACCATTGCCGATAAGCAGTGTGCTCCAAAGAGAAATCCCGCAGGTATGACTGTGCAGTTGTGAAAACTTAAAATAAATAAACAAATGCTTCAATGGGTTTCTTAAGACATAACTTTTTGTTTTTTATTGTAAAGTTTGCAACTAAGAGCCCAAAGGTCTGCTTTTAAGAAGCATGATGTAAAAAACATTAACAAAATTGTAAACCAACCCCCCTCCTCTCTAAGAAAATTTGAATGTGAAATTGGGCGCCTTCAATATGATTTTTGCGATTTTTAAAATAATTCTTGCGATATTTTGTGAAATGAATCTGGCAACCCTGTTACAAAGTCTTATATTCGTAATACATGTTGTACTTTTATATGTATGCTGTATGCTTTGTATGTAAACAGGCACCACTGCTAATTGATTCAATTTTATGCCACCTGCAACATAACCAACATTACTGGTGTGTTGTGCACAGGTAGGAGATATAGCTTTAAGAAGTGGAGAGGGATTTGGGAGCACATATATTATTTATTTCTACTACTTGTTTCCTGTTTTTAGGTTTGATTGGAACTAATTATATATGAACCTGTGCCTTCATATTCAAACAGTTTATCTAGTAGTATATCGTATTTCACCATATAAAATATTTTGATTATACTTAAGAATAATTCTAATCCTATTTCACTTCTACCCAGCATATTATAAACACTAAAGTGAAGTTCATTATGGCAATTGCAGAATTACAGGTTTGATTCAAGTTCTCTCTTAAACAAAGAGAAATAGAACTTCAGTGTTAATATACTAAAACTAGAAATCCAAAGTCTATAGGTAAAACACAATTTGTAGATCTGAACCAAAATTTATTTTTCTTTCTGATGCCTGATGTTCAAGGATTGTCCCAGTTAATACAAAAGTGTTGTTCTATTCCTATTGAAATTCCAATATGTATATGTCTGAATCATATATCACACTCATAAGGAAATACATAACTTTCTTTATTGTTTTTTAGTTTATTTCATCCTCTAAAACACATACACATCATTTAGTTACAACAGTTACACACACAAATAGGTAACAACATTATGAAATGCATATATGATGTAAATTAGACAACATTTACAACATCTAGGATTACAATATACAACGATTTTACAACATTGCAAAGAGTAAACAAATAACCTAAGATAGCAAAATTTCATCAACTGTATAATAGCAATTTGTCGTTATAAAGTTTTGTAAACATTTCTTAAAACCTTTGATGGATTTCATATTCTTTATTTTAGCAGGTATATGATTGTACAGGTGGGTGTACCTTTATAATAGAAGCTATTCTCAAAAAAATTGCATTTATGAGGTGTAATGTGTAATTTTGACTTGTTCCTTGTATCATACATCAGAGTTAAAAGCAAGTGTTTTAATGCAAGTTTGTAGTTGCACAATAGTTTCATATATATATTCACACGACAGTGGCATAATGTTTAACTCTCTAAAATATGGTTTACAGCTGGTAGTACAAGGTAAATTGAGCATAATTCTGATTACTTTTTTTATAGTTTAAATATTTTAATTGCCTCACTACTAGATCCCCATAGAACTATCCCATATGTTAGAAGTGAATGAAAATTTGCAAAACATACCATCCTAAGTGTGCACTTATTTACTGATTGGCTAAGCATTTTCATTTGAAAACATATCTTACTAGGTTGCTTTACTAATGCATTAATATGGACATTCCATTTCAGGTTCTTATCACTCCAAACCCCAAGAAATTTTGTTTTATCAGTATATTCTATTTCTTCTCCCTCAAATACAACTTTTTGTTGTTTTTGTGGTAGAAACTAATTGCTACACATTTTTCCTTATATACAGATAGACAATTTTTTTTAAACCATGGGATTGTATGAAATATTCCGGACTTAACATTTCTTTGCTGTTATTGGAGATTAATACAACTGGTATCATCTGTAAATAAGGAAGATTTTATATTTTTATTCAAATTACCATCTACAAGATCATTTATATACACAAGAAATAACATGGGGCCTAAAACTGAACCTTGTGGGACTCCGCATTTAGCTGTCAATTCATTTGATAATATGATTTCACCTTGTTTCATTTATCATCACAGTATTCTATTTCAACTGCTGTTTTTCTACTTGCTTTAACAATTCTATAATGTGGATTGTTCGCAGGTTATGAGCTCTGGCTCAGAGAACCTTGTAGAAAAGGAATGACATAAAAACAAATAACTAATTATTATACTTATACTACACTTACAGGAATGCCAACCAGACTATTCACTGGAGTTAGGTACCCAGGTATTTGTTTCAAAGAATGTACGTCTATACAAAGGCTTCTCTAGAAGGATTCGTTTATTCTATGAAGCAGACAGACAGTATGTTGACTTCTCAAACCCAAATGAGGCTTCCAGGGTAGTGAATGCTTGGGTGAGCAACAGTACTCATGGACGCATTCCATCACTGCTCAATCCGAGTAAGTACATATAATAACAGTAACTATACAAAGTTTAGGAAAGAAGTAAAAACATTTTTAATTGAGCAGAGTTTCTATATTTGCAGGACTTTTTTGATTATTTTAGAAACTAATCTGATTAATTTGTAATCTGTATATATAATTGTAACCGTTAATTATGTTCCCAATAATGCTAAAAACTGATTGTATTTTTTTTTTTTTTTTTTTTTGCTATTTTACAAAGACTTATGTCCTCTAATCACCACATTTAATGTATATACGAGGTGTATTCAAAAAGTTACCGGAATGACGTCATAAATACTACAGAACAGTTTGTTTTGTCTAATCTACACTGTCACCCTTGAAGTAATCTCCTTGGGAGTTGATACACTTGTCCCAGCGCCTCTGCCACTGCTGGAAGCACCTCTGGAAGTCCTCTTCTTTCAACAAGTCCAAAACCTTCTGCAATTTGCGATGGATGACAACAATATCCTCAAAACGGTGTCCTCGGAGCCGCATTTTAAGTCGTGGGAAAAGAAAAAGTCCACTGGTGTCAAATCTGGAGAATAGGCGAGATGAGGAACAGTATTCATCCTATTTTTATCCAAAAATTGGCGAACAGAAAGAGCTTTGTGCGCAGGCGCATTGTCATGATGCAGGAACTAGTCACCACTCTTCCATTTCTCCAACCGTTTGCATCCCACGTTCTCCCTTAATGAGACAGAAAGTTCTGTTATTGTAATGTGCCTATCATTAAAGTCCATTTTCTCACCTGATTGATATCTTCATTAGTTTTGCTGGAACAGGGTCGTCTCGAACGATCTGCATCTTTAACTGATGTCACACCACTTTCAAATTTCGAAAACTGCTCAAAAGCTTGTGTTTTCTCCATACCTTCCTCCCCATAAGCTGTTCTTAACACTTCATAGGCTTCTGTTGCAGTTTTATAGCAAAATTTTATGTTTGTTTTGTGTTCTTCGTAACCTGACATTTTTGCTATGCGGAAAAATCGCAGCACATGCAAAACACGTGTCACTTCAGAGGGTCTACCTTGTCACTGCATGGTCACAGGAAGTCACGTGACCTCTCATTTTTATCGGGAAGGAACGCTGCATGTACCGTCTGGGTTAGACTTAAAGAAATCTCAGCGTCAGCATTGTTGCGAAACCATTCCGAAAACTTTTTGATCACAACTCGTATATTTAGGTGTCTTGTGTTATTTCTTATGCTAATTTACTTAATGGTTTTCATAGTATATATAGCAACTACTAAGTATATAATATTGTATTCCTGACGAAATCATGAAATTGTAAACTTTCCAACGGTGAATAAAGACATACATACTTACATACATAAAATAGAAAAATTTAGAGCCATATTTCTATGATATTCATTATAATCAGGCCCGAATTTAGGAACTCTGATGCCCCTGAACAAAAAAAAGCATTTGCTGCCCTCCCCAACTTGCAATACATATATTACTTAAATTTTCACAACATAGAGAATGGTTTTGCTAGTTTGGATACTTAAGTATGAGTGGCAAACACCACAAGTGAGTTTATTAAAATTTAAGTAGAAATATCTTAATAGAAAAAACTTACACTAAAGAGGCATCACCCCAAAACATATAATGTTTCAATAACAAGAGGCTTCCTCCTTGCCCTGTCATTTGCAAACAAGTTTATGAGTTCGTCATAGTCCATTTTCACTATTAAGTCAGATTCAACTGCAAGAACACCAACATAACCAAGACTTGTGATGTTCTTAAATAATTACTTACGCAACTTAAATAGAAAATGATCTCTCAGTTGAGCAGTTGGAAGCAGGAGTGCTCAAGTATATTTGCAGCTTTCCAGTAATTTGGCTGCCCCATAAAATGAGCCACCTTGGGCAGTTACCCGGTTTGCCCTGCCGTAAATACGGCCCTGATTATAATGAATTATTTTCACCAGCAAAGACACTTACCATCTAAATTACATGTGAAGGCAGAGACCAATATGTAGAAAACAATCTTTGGATAACATAATCATTTAGAAATGATGGTTTGTTATAAAGCAACAACTAATGTTTTTCTGATCTTCATCTGAAATGGTGTTTGAAGCCCTGACTAAGCACTATCCAAAACTTTGATATCAAGATTTTACTGGAAATACGTGTGAACTAATTTTTATGTCCATAAAAGAAAAATCTGATGTGTACCACTCTCACGACTTTCTCTACATCTCTGTAAAAAAGTATTGTTATATAGCTTAAGCTTCTATTTACTTCATGCTAATTGAGAAAACATTAGCAGAAATAGTCTTATTACCTTCTTCCTTATAAGTGAAAGCGAAATAAGGGAGTAACATAAGTTAAAGTGATAGTCAAAAGCTGGTTGCTATGTGACTGAAGTTCCTTTGTTTGTGTGAACAGGAGTTGACAAATTCCTGTATGAGAAAAGTATAAGTTTTTCAAAGCTGAAGCTAAAAACAAGAAATATATAAAAAACAATCAACTCCATGAAAAAATGTATATAACATAAATTATGTGTTTTAACGTGCTCTACATTTTTTGTGTAGCAAGTTATTGTCTATCTCTTACAGTTTAGCAGTTATTCAAAATTCTGTAAAGTTCATCCAGAATAAAGTACTCTTCAGAGGCTATTTTAAGAAAATTCAAGATAAACATTTTATTTGTCAGCTAAATATCTTTAATATATGAAATTTTAATCAAAATCGTTAGAACCAATTTTGAGAAAATCAAAATTTTCGAAAAGAGTTCTATGTAAAGGGTACTTTAGGGTGGGGGGATTTTTCTGAAAATCTTCGTGTCACATTCCTGGAAGATACTAAAATTAAATACCAAGATTGGTATTTTACCGACTTTTCATTTTTGAGTCATCGTGTTCACACACACACACACACACACACACACGAACCTTTTTCCGAAATTGCTTTTTTTAGATAAAGGGGACCCTAAAACATATATTTATGGAGAAATCTCACTATCAAATTTTTGGTGGAGTGCAATATCTTCTGTATACATTATGTACATAGTGCGTATAGAGAACGTAACAAGACATGTGCGTAAAATGACTCCGAATTATACGTTAGTTCAATGTGCACTTATGTTTCAATCATTGTACTGAGCATGCTCACCTATGTTATATGCTCATAATAACTTTCAGTGCATCAAATGTTCTTTATTTTCCAAATTTTGGAAAAGCAGCAGTGTGTCTATCAGTCAGTGTGCGAGGCAAAGAGAGGAGTGGAGCAGAGTGGAGTGTCAGTCTACCGGTCAGTAGAGGGCTACCCAACAATGTGCCCCATATACATGCACCACAATTTCTAAGTTGATTTAAGCTATTTTTACTTTCTCTACACTACTATACATACTGTATAGAGAAGGTATTGCACTCCAACCAAAAATTTGATACCGAGATTTCACAGGAAATATATGTTTTAGGGTCCCATGAATCCATAAAAAGCATTTTCACAAAAAGGTCCATGTGTGTGTGTGTGTCTGTGTCTGTGAACACAATAACTCAAAAACAAAAAATTGGTAAAATACCAAACGTGGTATTTAAGTTTAGTATCTTCCAGGGATGCGACACAAAGATTTTGAGAAAGATACCCCCACTCCAAACTACGCTTTACATGGAACATTTTTCAAAATGTTTGGCTTTCTTAAAAATGGCTCTTATGATTTTGATTAAAATATTGTACATTAAAGATGTTTACCTGACAAATAAAATGTATATCCTGAATTTTCTGGGAATAGCCTCTGAAGACTTACTTTATTCTTGATGAAATGTACGTAATTTTGTATAACTGCTAGATAGTTACTTATTGCACAAAAAATTTAGATCACCTTAAGACACACAGTTAATGTTATATACATTTTTTTCGTGGCATTGATTGTTTTTTATACATTCCTTGTTTTTTGTTTCAGCGATAATGAACATACTTTTCTCATACTGGAATTTGTCAACTCCTGTCCATACAAACAAAGGAACTTCAATCACATAGCAACCAGCTTTTGACTATCACTTTAACCTATGGTAGACCCTTATTTCACTTTTGCTTTCAAGGAAGCAAGTAATAAGACTATTTGAGCTAATTTTCCTGATTAGGATGAAGTAAATAGATGCATAAGCTTTTTAACAATATTTTGATGCAGA
This sequence comes from Hymenopus coronatus, assembly GCA_030762935.1. NCBI lineage: Eukaryota > Metazoa > Arthropoda > Insecta > Mantodea > Hymenopodidae > Hymenopus > Hymenopus coronatus. The sequence continues at coordinate 36,934,614 of CM060893.1, forward strand.
GATGTAGAGAAAGTCATGTGAATGGAACACATCAGATTTTTTAGCAAGGATGGGGGCTCCCTGGCTTCACCTCTGTGCACCCATGATAGATAGAGCAAGTATGGTATTTCACCCAAATATTTCGTGTAGAGATCTTGCCAGAAATGTATGTTTTAAGGTCTTGCTCATGACAAAAAGATATTATTTAAAAGAAAAAAAAGGCAGAGGGAGAAAAAGAGAGTGAGCAAGCATAAACTAACCAAATTAAGTTAAATTTAGCATCTTCAAATGTTCAGCAAATCTTACCGCTAATCTTTACAAGAAATATTTCTTGAGTTTTTATTTACTAAAATTATTTAATAAAAACAATCTGTATTTGAAATATTTATAATTAACAAAATGTGTACCTTGAATTTTCTGCAAACAATATTCATGCAAAAAACATGTTTATAGATACATACATAACATTGCAATCTGTAGATCCTATCATAAGATTAGACTCAAAGCCCAAACTCTAGGACGTAGATCATGTCAACAATTACATTTATTCATACTTATTAATACATATATTTATATACAAATAATAACTCTGACAATGAATTTTCAGAGGTGTCAGTTTTGCATAATTTTCAATTACATGTCTGTTTCCAAAAGCCTACTCGTACACTTGCATTCTTAGAATATTCATGTTTATTATATTTACAATGTTACATTATTACCAGTGTTTTTTGATCATGAAATCCTCCTCTGTATAGAAGGTGTGAGTAATAAGGTATCTTTTTAATTCTGATCTAAACTTGTTTTTGTTCATTTGCAATTTTTTTATAGAAGAGGGAAGTGAATTAAACAAAACTATTCCTTTGTAGTAAACCCCTTTTTGGAATAACTGCAAATTATTTGCAAGTCTTGCCTATGTCTGTATTTTTTGTAAACTTTTCTGGGTTATTTATTATAAATGACAATATGGCTAGAATATATTCACAGGCTAATGATAAAATTCCAAACATTTTGAAGAGTGGTTTGCAGTGAGTTGATTATCTTTCCCCTGTCATTATTCTTATTACTTTTTTTGCATAATGAATACTTTTTTGGCATCTACTGAATTTCCCCAAAATATTATTGCATAGGTCATCAATGAATGAAAATATGCTCTTATTTATAAGCTGAATTAAAGATTGGATTGCAAAGTATAATTGGTAAAACATAAGGCATACACTAGAGTGTGCTATACACAGCACATGTAACGCATTAATCATACAGTTAACGTGAATCTTTTTTATGGTTATATATGAGAAAGATTTTTGTTGCTTTTGGTTTCAATTTTCCAATATTTATATCATTTGAAATGCTTGTTCACCATTATTTTGTTTTTCACATCATGCAAAGATAATGCAATTTCAACACTATAGTCTATTTGCATTCTTTTTGGCCAGCAATTGGAAAAGAGAGAGAAAGACCCTCCTAGAAGCCCTTGCCGAAAAGAATAGCAATGGGCTGTTTAGAGATCTGCATGTTAAATATTTGACCATTACTTCAGTCCCCTGATTTCCCTTGTGTCTATAGGCACAACAAAAGGTATAGTAAAACCATTTTTGCAAACATATATCTCAATTAACAAGAAGCGTACAGCAAAATTAGATTTTTGAATACTTTGTAGAAGAGGCAAACAAATAATAGTGGTTAATGTAATGTGAATGTAACTTATCAAGAATTTTAATACTAACTTTATATTCATTTTCAGATGATGTAAATCCAAGCACTGTACTCATGCTACTTAATGCCATTTTTTTCTTGGGCTCCTGGAAGTATCCATTTGCAGAACAAAATTCCAAAGAAGATATGTTTCAAGTTTCACCAACAAAAGCTGTTAATGTCACGTACATGGTTCAAGATCACTACCTGTACTACACAGAATCTGTGGAAATGGATGCAAAGATACTTCGGCTGCCTTACAGGGTATGAAAAGGAATACACTATTTGGTAGCATTTATTCAACCTTAATTCCAAAAGTTGTGCATGAGATGGAAATATGACATCAAATGAATAGTGACAAATTACTATAGGGCAATTCAAAATCTTTTCGGGCTTTTAACCAGGTAAAATCTTGGCTTGATACCAAGGTTTCGAAGAAGTGCATCTTCCTTCATCTTCCAACAAAATGGATATTCAGCCAAGGGCATCACATCTGCGTCGAAAAGAGCTGGACAAAAAAGAAACCCCAGCAAGAACACTCAACAAAAAGACAAGCCAGACGCCATAGCCTATATACTGTTTACCGGCAATTTTTCGGGAAAGATTAGTAGACTACTCTACAAATGAAATGTCAAAACCATCCATAAGCCACCGCCTAAAATAAAAAATTTGGTCAGGCCAGTTAAAGATAATTTAGCTCTAAGAGTACCTGGTGTCTACTACATTCCTTGCGAATGCAGTGCAGTGTTCATTGGCCAAAGAGGACGCACTATTGCCACATGCGTTTCTGAACACCAAAGATCAATAAGGCTTATGCAACCCGAAAAATCTGGACTGGCTGAACACTGTATAGAACAAAGCCACAGAGCTAACTTTACCAACACCAAGATAGTGGCAAAGTGTTCGAACTACTGGGAAAGGAGAGTAAAAGAAGATTTAGCCATCTCATCTGAAACAAATAATCTAAATCGCGATTCTGGCCTACAACTAAGTTCAACATGGACACCAATGTTAAAGAGCCTTAACACCTAATCCTCTACCTGCAGTCTTCCTAGGCTTATTTTCTAGCAAGTCCGTGCTCAAACACAAAACATAAGCCGTATAACTGCTATAAATAGTTTTCTATGAAGTCCGTGCCCATGTCTCAGTCATCTTATATACCAGGCCTTAATATCACGTGAACCAATCAGATGTTAGCTTCATGCCAGCTCTTATAAATACCAGTCTCCGCAAGCTCAATCCATCATTCACCCTGAAGACGAGGAAGATGCACTTCTTCGAAACGTTGGTATCAAGCCAAGTTTTTACCTGGTTAGAAGCCTGAGAAGATTTTGAATTAATACGTGGCCAGGAAAGCTTCAGTTCTTATTTTATATTATAGAGCAGTATATATACAGGAAGTTTCGAAATGATACCAAACCAAAATATAGAAGGCATTGCTTAAGCCCTATGTGATACAAAAATATAGCTTTCAATGCAAATTGAGCTACATCAACATAGTGATTAAGCAGTTACCTAGGAACATAGCTGCATGCCTGGCCCCTCTATGTCAGTAACACAGATAGCTTGGAAGCTTCGTGTCTCATGCTTTTGCAGTGTTTGCTCACATAAGGGATTTTTTTGTCTTACAAAATGCCACTAAAGAACCTGAACCTTTAGTAAGTTATTTTTCTTCCAAAATATTTCAACATAACAGATAAGAATGAAAGGAAATTGCTGGGATATACACACATTACTAATCTATGTTTTAGAGACAATTTGAGGATGGAGACAAGGAATTTGTAAAGATAACAGAGGCATTGTAGATAAAGTTAAATAAGAATAAATCAGTATGGTTAGAACCAGTTGAAAAATTCAATGCCACAGCTGGGATTTGAACACGGTTCTCCCACTCTCCGTGTGGTTGGTCTAACCATTGAGCTACTGTGACAACTTACCAGTATGGCGTTCAATTCTTCAACTGATTATTTATGCATGTTACACGGTTCATTTTTTTGTTTTGTTTTGGTAGTGTTTAATGCCTGCTTTAACTACTTATGGCACTGCAGGTGGTGACACTGATGATACATGAATGAAGATGGACCACCGGTGGAATGCGATGGCGGGGGGAACCGGAAAACCCGGAGAAAACTCGCCCCACCACAAATCTCACATGTGGTCGCTTGGGATCGAACCCAGGCCATCTAGGTGAGAAGTGAGTGGTCTAACCACTCAGCCATGGCACAACAACACCCGGTTCAACCAACCAGTATGTCTCACTTCAGAGAACCACCAGAATGGCGACTTACTATTACAAGTAGTTAGTATCCGGATAATATTATTTATGTTCATGCTAACATATAGGCTATTTTGTATTAAATGGCAATGCTACTCTCTTTTATATATATTGAAAGGTACACAGGGGTAATTAGTATGATCAGAACCAGTTGAAAAATCATTTAATAAAAAATTGCCTATATGTTGCTGTGAACATATTAATATTACCCGGATAATAAGTGCTTGCGATGATAAATCACCATTCTGGTGGTTCTCTGAAGTTAGACATACTGGTTGGTTGAACCAGGTAAAACACATAAATAATCAGTTGAAGAATTGAATGTCATACCGTCACCCTCCGTGGTGTAATGGTTACCATGCTAACTTCATATACCCAAGGTCGTGGGTTTAAACCTGGCGGAGGACGATGGAGTTTTTTAGGTATAAAAATCCTTAGCATGGCTTCCTTCGGAAGGGAAGTAAAGCAGTTGATCCCGTGTCATAGATTTAGGGCACGTAAAAGAACCTCATAGAGAGGCCTCTGAGCAAAATTAAGTGGTCTTTCATGCCCAGTATAGAATGGGACACTGAGAACCACAGCAGTTGAAGAGCATCCATAAATAACACGCAATTTATTTATTTATTTTGAATGCCATACTGGCAAGTTGTCACAGAGCAACCACACGGAGAGTGGGAGAACCGTGTTCAAATCCCGGCTGTGGCATTGAATTTTTCAACTGGTTCTAACCATACTAACTGTTACCCTGTGTACCTTTCAATATATATAAAAGAGCAGAGCATTACTATTTAATAAAAAATAAATCACTTTTGCAGTGAGACAAGAAGTTTCTTTCACTACTCTAAATGAAACATTAGTACATTTAACATCAAGTTTGTATTGATTACAATAAGTTGTCTAGAGTTTACTAATAGGATAACTATAAAATTATAGGATAGATAATTAGAAAATCATAGGACAATAATTACAAGTAATTGTGGTTAGGGCAAGATATCTTTGTTTCACATTTTACCATCTCATAACTATCCAAATTATGTAACTGCCCTTTGCCTTATTAAATGAAAGCTAGGACCCATTTTCAAGGCAAAATCAAAGTTTTCATGACATGTGTTTGCCAAGAATACCTTTCAAAGTGAGAGTATGTGGGCTGCTTAATCTCAAAATGATGTAATTTTCAATGTTACATAAAACATATTTAAAAGAGTTTTGAAGTAAATTTTGCACTAACTCAAGCATAAGCTATAAGATTATTATAAGGTAAGTGCGCCAAATAAGGCCATGCTAAGGTTTGATACAATGTTAATTCACATCTAGCAGGCCAAATTTTTAAAAATTAGATAAAACCTATACATTTAACCTTGGGGGAAAAGGAAAGTGTAAAGTTTATTGGATAACTCAAGGAATGTGATGTTAAACTTTTTGGTTTTCTAAAATGGGACAAATTGGCTTTATTCAAACCAGGAGTTCCAAATACGGCCTGTTCAAATTATTTTATTGTGGTACTAGACAGAGGTCATGAGAATAATTGAACATAAATGCGTCTTATTAACAAAAAAGTAATGACATATGAAAGCTCAGTAATGACAAATTTAATTATACACATCCAAAAATTAAAAAATATGATAGCAAATGTTAATTTAAGTCTTATTATATTCTGGACACTAAAAATGAACAATCTTATGTTATTACTTTTTTATACCAATACAAAGTTCATGTAATATCTGTGACAACTTTTGTACATTGTCACATCTACAATTTTGTCAATACAGTAGAACCTCATTAATCCAGACCCCTTTAACCTGGATTTTGTTTAATCCAGTCAAACATCCTTAAAGAAAATGTGAATTGCTAACTTAAATTATAGTACAGCACTAAGACAGACTTAAGAAAACTGTCCATTTTATTTTTGCACATACTGCACAATAGGAATTTTTTAGGAATATCAGGAATACATTAGTAACAATGGTACATTGGCTGCTCTTGCTGTACCTGCGATATGGCTTGTAACTCTTGTTAGAAGGGTTAGTTTAACACTTGTCTTGCTCAGATATAAAGCTAAAGAAACAAATTGAGAGCATAATGCCTTTGGTAAACCTGCAGTATTATTAGGGAAATGTAAGCATAAATCACTAACAGTATACGAGAAACTGAAAATTATCAAAAGGGCTTGAAAATGGTGCCACAGATGCATAACAAACAGTTATCATTTTTGACTAAATGTGATGTAAATAAGGAAAATTGTCAGATCAAACAAATGTGGCAGCCGGCAAGTGGTACGAACAATTTCGTGCAAGCAGAATTGCAGTGAGAGGTGTTGAAATTGTGGAAAGGGGCACTAGTAGCGAATCTGAGCCTGAGGATGTGGATTTCGGAAAGTTAAAAGTGAGGTTAAATAGCATCTGAATTGTGTAATAGACTTTGTCGAGAAACCTGACAATAAATAGATTAGAAGTCTTCGTGATCTCATTGTGAAAGAGATGTGTGATAGACCACAAAAGAAAATTGATCGTTTCTTCAAAGCAAACAAATAAAGAACGTGCAATTAGAATAAAGTGGGCCTATTGTATCTTACATTCTAATAAAATTATACAGTACTCTAATTTCATTCACAATTTTTCTCTATGGTATTTATTTCACTTAATCTGGTCTTTTGATAATCCGGACAACATTGAGTTCCAATTGGTCCAGATTAATGAGGCTATACTGTGCACCTCTGGCCTTTAAGGTCTATTTGTGCTCTCTTGAATTTGTAGCAATAAAAACCACAAATATAAACCCACCATAAAACTGTTTATACAGTATGAAAGTATACTTAATACAATTTAATACTACATATATTGCAATACATTTTAGTAAAGCATACATGGTGCCATAAATGAAATATACTTAGCTATTATTCATGTAAGCTAAATCAGGTCCACGTGAATAACTTGTTTCTTCTCTGTTCTCAAACATACTGAGGAGGAAATAATGGTTGATATGTTCCAATAGAGCACTCCAATCAAGGAGATGCTGCCACCTACTGATATTAAGCAAAAGTTTTTCAGAAAGTATTAGTTGGCTTTGTTCAGTGTTGTTTCAAAACAGCCTGTATTAGTACATAAAAAATGCACTATTTTACCTCATTCATTGTTTAACTTTTATGACGGCATATTTTTTTGATAAAGGCATGCAACATTTCCACCTTAATATAAGCCACATTTTGCAGCTTGGAATCATAACCTAATAAAACTTGAAATATTATTAACTCACGTTATAGCAAGTTTTAATATATTAGCTCTCAAATTTGATATTTTTAGCTTGTCTCACACTGAATATATGAACAGTTTTTTGAAAGAGTAACAAAACTTTTAATTGAATGATTCTTTTACAGGGAAAAAAATACTCAATGTTCCTCATCCTACCAAATAAACCAGATGGTCTGCCTGAGCTAGTGGACAAGCTCAATCCACCTTTGCTTAGAAAACACATGAGGACAATGGAGCAATCAAACATTCATGTTAGAATACCTCGCTTTAAATTTGATTACACTGTTGACCTTGGAGAAGCACTGAAAGAGGCAAGTTAGCACACTGTGTGCTCCAATATCTTACTTTGTTCAATTTGTTTTAGTAAGTATTGATATGTGATACATATGGCATTGATTTTGAGGGGAACATAACAAATTTATACGAGTTTGATAGGATTAAGATGACTTTTGTCATATATGCTTACAATCAGGGCCATATTTATGGCAGGACAAACCGGGCAACTGCCCAAGGTGGCAAAATTACTGGAAAGCTGCACAAAAAAAAAAAAAAAAGCATAGACATGAAATGCCAAGTTCATTTAAATTTGTAGCTCACAGAGGAATATTAATTGACACATGTTGGCTATGCTGATTAGTTTGCACACTATGCGCAGGTAGCGGAGACAAAGCGAAATGCATTTCAAGAATGGATTAACACACACAAAAAGTTTTAAGATCAGAAGTGTATGTTGTTATTCATTAACATTAATTTTCTAATGTTAATGGATTATGACAAACTCGTTAACTTGTTTGTAAATGACAGGGCAAGGAGGAAGACTCTTGTTATTATTTAAACAGTATAGGTTTCGGGGTGATGCCTCTTTAGTGTAAGTTCTGTCTATTAAGATGTTTCTACTTAAATTTTAATAAACTCACTTATGGTGTTTGCCACTCATACTTAAGTATTCAAACTAGTGAAAGCATTCTCTATTGTGAAAATTTAAGTAATATATTGTATTGTATTTATTTTCATCCATAGAAACACGATACATGTTATAGGACACGTCAATTAAGATATAAGAAAAAATAACATTTTATCAAATTAGATTAAAATACAAGATTAAAATACAGAAATATAAGATTTAACAAATTTTAAATATAAAAGAAAATAATATACAAAATTGAGTCATAAAGACAAGTTTTACAAATTGTACAATTTACACCAGTTCCTGATGTATAAATTCATCCACACTATAAAAGTTATTATCCATTAAGAATTTAAACAAAACTTTTTTGAATTTTAGCTGGGATTCAATGTTCTTTATATATTGGGGTAGTTTGTTGTATAAATGTAGACCAGCATATGTGAAGCTATTGTCATACAGTTTGGTTGTATGCAAATTTACAAATAAATTTTTCTTTGTTCTGGTGTTATGTGTATGAACTTCAGCATTTGTTTTGAAGGACTTTAAGTTTTCTTTTGTATAGTTTAGTGTTTCATAAATAAACATGCATGGTAAAGGTAAAATTTAAAATTTTTTAAAATATGGTTTACAACTGGTTTTATTTGCGACATTAGCCATAATTCTTATCACTTTCTTTTGCATCTTGAAGACCTTAATACTTTTTTTAGAATTTCCCCAAAAAACTACTTTAAGAATATGCAGACTGGACATAAATTTGACCGACCTTACTAAGAAGCATATCTTACTAAGTCTGTCAGTCAGGCTGTCTATATGTAATTCCCAACTTAAATTTTCATCTAGTAACAAACCCAAGAATTTATTAGATTTTACATACCTTATTTCATCTTGGCCCAGTTTAATTTTGGATATATAACATTTTTATTAAGTTTATTATGGAAGCTTAGAGCTGCTGTTTTTTCTTTACTAAGTAGTAATAAGTTTGCACTAAACCATTTTTGAACATGCTCTAGAGCATTACATATTTGATGATTAATATTATTCTCATTTGCCCCAGTTATCAAGATGCTTGTATCATCTGCAAAAAGTGTTACATTCACATGTATCAGACTATTTACATTATCAGCTACGTCATTGATGTACAATATAGATAATAATGGCCCAAGAATAGATCCTTGAGGTACGCCATATTTTATATTTATAAAACCAGAGAGGTCTTTTTTAATTTAATTTGTTTTACTGTCAAAATATTCAATTTCTACAGATTGTTTCCTATTTTCGAGATATGATTTAAACCAATTTAAAGCTAATCCTCTCACACCATATACAGATAATTTCTCAAGTAAAAGCGAATGATCCACTATGTCGAACGCTTTTGTTAGATCTAGAAATGGACCTAATCCTAATAGTTTATTATCTAATGCATCATAAACCTGTTCAACAAAGTGTATTAGTGCGGAATTAATTGATTTGTTTTTCCTAAAGCCGTTTTGATTTTCGCTTATTATTTTGAATCTATCCAGGAATTTTAATAATCTGGTATACATTATTCATTCAAATATTTTTGTAAAAGTGGATATTACCGATATCGGTCTGAAATTTTCAACTTCATTCTTACTACCTTTCTTGTAGATAGGTTTCACCTTTGCTTCTCAGGGAATAGTCCACTTGTTAGTGAAAGATTTGTTAAATAGCACAGTGGTTCAATTAGAAATGAGGCACATTTTTTTACAATATAATTTGAGAGTCCATCAATCCCTACAGCTTTTTGTTCTTTAATGTGTTTATTACGGTTTTAATTTTCTCGGTCGTTACTGGCATTAAAAAGATAGTATTTTCATTAAATTTTAGACTTAACTTATCCGTTCTCACCAATGAATTCTTTGTTAGCATATTTTCAGCAACACTTGTGTAAAAATTGTTGAATAATTCAGCAACATCTTTAGGATTGGTTATGTTCTGACCATCACTTTTGATACAGTAGTTATTTATATTTGTCTCAGTTTTAGTTTCACCCTTGATTATTTCCCACAATGATTTAGATTTATTAACTGCTCCACTGATTGTGCTATCACAGTGTAACCTTTTTGCTTCCTTGATTACCTTATTATACATTTTTTTGTACTTCAAATAGTAGGATTTTGATTCTTGTGACATTTTATTTTCTCTAACATATTTACTTAAGAACCTTAATCTTTCTGCTGATTTTCGTATCCCATTTGTGACCCATGTGTTTTTTTGTTTATTTATCTGGATTTTGACTACTGGTACTGCTGCTTCAAAGTAAAAGTTAAAGATGTCTAAGAACTTATTTACTGCTTCATTTAGTGATTTGATCATGTATACATTTTCCCAGGTTTCTTTACCTAATAAAAAGTTTAGATAATTCAAATTTGCATCATTTGTAAGCCTAACATTTTTAAAAACTTTGTGTTCCCTTTGTTGAGATGAGCAATTTCTCATTTGGATAGCTAACTGTAATACCTCAGCATTCTGATCAGATAGTGCCGAGTCAAATACCTGAATTTCATACTCCCGCTTATTTGTGTTTAATATAACGTGATCAATTGCAGTAGCACTAAAGCTAGAGACTCTAGTAGGTACTCTTACTATATTTTGCATACCGTACATGTTTAAAATGTTTTGGAGTTGACTTTTACATGGATTTTCTGTTAAATAGTTTATATTCATGTCTCCCACGATTACTATATCTTTTTTTGATTGCCTGTAGAATTCTAAAATAGTATCCAAATTTTGTAAACAGACTACGACATTACCGGTTGGATTTCTATATACACAAATTAAAACCATTTTGAGGTCAATTAGCTCACATATACTGGACTCAAAGTCTTCTTCCTTATTTAGATACTTAAATTTATCAATTTCTATAAAGTTAACAGTGGATTTTATATATATATATACATGACCCTCCATTTTTCTTAATTTTCCTACAATAAAAACTGGCTAATACATATATGTACTGCAAGTTGGGGGGACAGCAAATGTTTTTGTTTACCCAGGGGCGTCAGAGGTCCTAAATTCAGACCTGCTTAAAATGCTTCAGTAAAAGCTCTGTAAACTGCTGTTTCATCAAGAAAGAGTTTAAGAATATTTAAATTAAAAAAAAAATTGAATGTACAATATAATGTATACAATTTTAATACTTCCAATAAATACCTATGAGTTGCAAAATGATAAAAGCATTATGAGAATTCTAGTTCAAGATTGTCGTTCATATGTTCAGTAGGTTTTGTCTAGTTAACAGATTTTTTACTATTTTGTTAAAACATTTGTGGTCTTTAGTTGTTCTAATATTATAGACTTCTACCAGCATATAGCAGACTTTTCTCATATAGTGACAATCTGTGTATGTGTGGTTTCAGGTAATCTTTGTTATCCACTTGTTCTGTGACAGTGATGAATTATATAGAGTTTCAGAGTTTGTATGTATAATATTTATTTAACACATTGAAGCCCTGGCATTTCAGGGGTTTTTATTGGTACAATCTAAAAGTATGCCATTCAAGGATTTCTCAAAAAGTAAGAAAATAGTTATAACTTCCATATTAATATTTTATTTTAAATTTATAAGTATCAAATATGAGTTTGAAAAAAAAAATGCGTAAAGCTGCTTACACTCCATTTATTCAAAGTTCAAAAGCCTCTCCCTCGGAATTAGAATTTTCCACAGCTTCATTTGTATCCTGAATTTCAGTTTCAGTTCATAGAAATTAAGGAAAATGCAGCATTTTAACATTTCAGAGCACAAACGTAACAAACAGATAGAAAGAAAATGGTGCGACTACCCGAGAGCAGCCAATATTACTAAATCTTCTAAAATTCCTAATTGTTGACTAAAGCAAGGACAAATGGTAGCACAAATCAGACAACTAAACGATAACTGATGTATGTTCTTTGGTGCATAGCTCAAGACCGAGTTAAAGTCGTGGAATTGCATTAGAAATACCTGCCTGAGCTATACTCGGGCTTGGGCTCCAATGTGTTAAAATAACAATCTGACACCTAACTTCACTTGTCTCATAATATGCATACGGTTTGATTGGCTATTGGTTTCTTAATTAAATGTAAAATGGCCAGCATGAACTACCTTTCTGCAGTGATAGTTTTACAGGATACCAAGAGCTGGAGGGAAGAAGTGTTGTCAACCAAACAGGGTCTTTTTTACTTTCTCTATAGTCTTACTTTCTACATAGTGTATAGAGAAGGTATTGCATTGCACCCAAAAAATTGATACAGAGATTTCATCGGAAATACATGTTTTGAGACCACCTGAATAAAAAAAAGCATGTGTATATGTGTCTGTGTTATGTGTGTCTGTGGACAGCTAGCTCAAAAACGAAAAGGCCGTTAAATACCAAACTTGGTATTTAAGTTCAGTATCTTCCAGGGATGTGACACAAAGATTTTAAGAAAAATCCCCCAACTGCCAACTACCCTTTACATAGAACTTTTTTTCGAAAATTTTGATTTTCTCATGAACAGTGGCATCAACACCCAGATGATGTAGGATGTCTTGACATGATTTATTCAGATGAAATAGCCTTTCATGCCACAACTGAAGGGTTGCAGACTCCTCAGGAACGAGGACATCAGCAGATTTTTGGTAGTATTTTGATCTCTCCATATTCAAGGTGCCTTAGTCAACTTGGAGTAATTTGACTTAACATTGGATCAACTGGAGCGAATGCCATCTTATGTGAACATTTTCAAGTCAGCCGGTCCCGGCCATGTTCGCTAAAGCGTCTCACTTTGGTGCTTCGTGGGCAGGAGATCGTGGGTTCGAGTCCCGCCTTGGGCATGGGTGTTATGTGTTTGTAAAAGAACAGTAAAACCAGTAAAACCCACGGGGGGAAATGTAAATGGGGATACAGCGCCGGAGTCCTGATCAGACTGCTGTACTGTTATAAAAAAAAAAGGGAAAAAAAAGTCACTGGGTATGCCATTTGTTAACGCAGGACCAGAAAGCAGATTGCATAGAGTGATGCTGTTTCAAGCTGGAAAAATTCAACAGTGGGAGGAATAAGAACCTCTACTGCTAAAAATGACACCCAAAGAATTTTATACACAAGTTTATTCAAAGAATTACTGAAATATACTTCAACTACGAACCAATTTACACTGATGGTTCACGATGGTTGCGTGGTGGTTGTCTCTAATCACACCATGCTCTATAGTCTGCCACAAACTCTCACCATTTTCTCTTGCGAACTTTTTGCCATCCGCTTTGCCCTAGACTATATATCAAAGAACAAACATTTGAATTCCTACATTATTTTCACTGATTCCCTAAGTGCCCTAATGACCCTCCAATAGCGATTTGCTCGCCATACTCTGGTAAATGAGATTCACCTATTATACAATGACTTAATATCATCTGGCAAACAACTCATATTTGCATGGATACCATCTCACCGTGCTGACACTGCCGCTAAGGAAGCTACAAAGCATCCATGTGCTTTACCAGATCTCAAGCTTCCTCATGAAGACTACTTAGCACATCTAAGACGCAAAATCCTACAGTAGTAGAAGACAGACTGGACTACAACATCCACCAGTGAACTACATGATGCCTGCCCAGTACCTAATCTGGCTACGTCTACCTGGCAAGACCAGATACTAGTAACTCGACTATGCCACACTGCGCTAACGCATTCTACCTCCTGTCTCATGAACCTGCTCCTACATGTACTCTATGTAGCACTGCTCTCACCGGTCATCATCTGATCACAGCCTGCCCGAGACATACTGCTGAGCGACTTAACTGTGGAGTTCCTGGAAACCTGGCCTTGGGTGACCAACATTGCCGCAGGAGAGTCATCAACTTCATGAAAATGTGCAAAGTTATTAATGGTATTTAAATTGTTGCTAATTTGTTATTGTTAATTAACCACTGTAAGATTTAATGTAACATTTTGTAACTCTACCTCACTGTATAACTCAGTGCTCAGTCACTCAGCGATATGACGTCATTGTTGAAGCGACTATAATAAATTTAAAAAAAAAAAAAAAAAAGAACATCTACAATATCGTCACAGGGGATTAATCATGGGTATACGACTATGATCCTGAAACTAAGTGGCAATCAGAAGCATGATGCTTTCCAGATAATCTTTGTTGTGAAGGCGCAGAAGTGCTGGAAAGTGCTCCCTCTCAAAAACTGGTCATTTACCAACAGTCACTTTGGATACTCAAAAAACCTGATGTGTTCCATTCACGTCACTTTCTCTACATCTCTGCAACAAATTATTGTTAAAAAGCTTATGCTTCTATTTACTTCATGCTAATTGAGAAAAAGGTAACAGAAATAGTCTTCCTTGCTTCCTTGTAAGTAGAAGTGAAATAAGAGAGTACCTTAGGTTAAAGTGATAGTCAAAAGCTGGTTGCTATTTGAATGAAGTTCCTTTGTGTGTACATGAGTTGACAAATTCCTGTTTGGGAAAGGTTGAAGTTTTTTAAAGGTGAAATCAACAAGAAATATCTCAAAAACAACCATCTCAGGAAAAAGCTGTATATAACATAAATTGTGTGTTTTAATGTGCTCTAATATTTTTGTATGCTAAGTTTTTGTCCATCTCTTACGGTTTAGCAGTTATGAAAAATTCCATAAAATTCATCCAGAATAAAGGTCTTCTGAGGCTATTCCCAAAAAATTCAAGATATACATCTCATTTGTCAGGTAAATATCTTATATTATATTTTAGTCAAAATCGTTAGCCATTTTTAAGAAAATCAAAATTTTCGAAAAAAGTTCCATGTAAAGGGTAATTTGGGGTGGGGGGATTTTTCTCAAAATCTTTGTGTCACATCCCTGGAAGATACTAAACTTAAATACCAAGTTTGGTATTTTGCCGACTTTTCATTTTTGAGGTATTGTGTTCCCAGACACACGTGCACACACACAGAGATCTTTTTTGTGAAAATGCTCTTTTTGGATATAGGGGGCCCTAAAACCCATTTTTGGTGAAATCTCGGTATCAAATTTTTAGGTGATTGCAATACTTTCTCTCTACACTATATACTATAGGTAGAAATGTCACTCTGAGGATAAAATACAATGCAAGGCAATTTGGTAGAAAATGTTATGCAACTGTAACAAATAATATTTAAAAAAATATTAAAGTTGTATATTGCCATTTATTAATTTATTTAAATGCAAAAGATATTCTAAAACACCCAGAATCTTTGAATGTGTCATAATGCAAGTTCTACAACATTTCTAAATTATTTAAAAATCAATCTGACATTCTTAGAAAATATACAGACTGCCAGAACAACCAAAAAGGTAAATTCTATACTGTACAAGGGCATACTATGTACAACCAAATCACAAATAAAATTAATAAACAGTATGCAAAGTTTAGGAAAGAAGTAAAAAAAGTTTTAACTGAGCAGTTTTTATAGCATGCAGGAGTTTTTTGATTATTTTAGAAACTAAACTACTTATTTGTAATCTGTATATATAGATTGTAAGCATTACTTATGTTCCCAATAATGTTTAAAACTGATAAAATTTTTTTTTTGCTACTGTACAAAGACTTATGTATTTATTGACTTATATATACAGGGGGTAGACAAAATAATGGAAACACCTCTTGAAATGAACAAACACTTTATTAATATGGTGTTGGTCCACCATTTACTTTCAAAACAGCTTCAATCCTTCGTGGAATTGATCCATACAGTGCATGAATTGTTACTAGAGGTATTTTATACCACTCATCATGAATAAAAGTTTCAAGCTCCTTAAGGGATGAAGGAGGAGGAAATCTCGCCCTCACTCTTCTTTCCAATTCATCCCACATGGGCTCAATAATGTTCAGATCTGGGGATTGAGCTGGCCATGGAAGATGTTTAACTTCATCTTCATGCTCTTCAAACCTCTCTGCTACACATCCAGCAGTATGAACAGGTGCATTGTCATCTTGGAATATTGCATTGCTTGCAGGAAACAATGTTTGCACCATAAAGTGCACATGGTCCCCAAGAATTCCCTTATAGACATTAGCAGTCAGTGTTATGATAGGACCTACAGAAAACCAAGATATTGCAGCCCAAACCATGACTGACCCACCACCATGCTTAACAGTAGGCATTAAACAGTCAGGATCATAAGCTTCTTTAGGTGTTCTCCAAACATATACTCTGCCAGTGGTAGGGAAAAGTGTGAATGATGACTCATCAGATCATATCACATGCTTCCAGTCATCAACTGTCCAGGTCTTATGTTCATGGCACCATTGTTTTCGCTTTGTTGCATTAGTCTGTGTGATTAGTGGTTTGGCAATTGCTGCTCTGCCATGTAATCCAAACTTGTGAAGCTCTCTCCTCACAGTTCTGGTAGAAACAGGTTGACTGACACATGTATTCAGTTCTGCTGTCACTTTATCTGCAGTAGTTTTACGATTTCTTAATACAATCTTCTTTAAGGCTCTCCTGTCTCTGTCGTTTAACTTCTGTTTGCGGCCACTGTTACTTTTTGCAGAAGATGTTTTACCTTTTGACAAGTATGCTGACATAACCTTAGAAACTGTACTTCTTGCAATATTTAATAGATTGGCAGTTTGAGTCACTGTAGCTCCTGCTAGCCGGGCACCAACAATTTGCCCTCTTTGAAAATCAGAAGGTCTTTCATTGTCCAATGGTTTACACTTGCAGCACACCTGAAACAATAATAATGCTGGAAAACAGTTCTACTATATCCACTTTGTACTCACAAACAAAAGAATGCAGATCTAATTACAACTTCAGGACCTCTTCTAATAATATGTCTGAAACTGGAATGTTTCCATTATTTTGTGTTATTTATGTTAATTTACTTAATGGTTCTCATAATGTATATAGCAACTATTAAGTCTGTTTTCTGTATATAATATTGTATTCCTGACAAAACCATGAAATTGTAGAATTTCTAACCATGAATCAAGACATACACATATATAACCTAAATTTTTACCATAAAATAGAATAAGCTATTTAGTTATAAAAGCTTTGCTGTCTGAACTGTTTTTATGCTTATATTAACTTTGTTACTTTTAGATGGGCCTGAATGACATCTTTGATGAAAATGCTGATCTACCTGGTCTGTGGCCAAGATTTTGGAAATTGAATGAAACAAATCAAAATAGGCAGTCTTTATTTGTATCAAAAGTGATGCAACGTGCTGGCATAGAGAACAATGAAAATGGAACTGTTGCTTATGGTGCAACGAGTAAGTAATTTTATAGCATATTAATATAAGCAATAATGTTAACATTGCAACCAAAATTATTGAGATAAGTTTCAGCTTTGGATAACTGATGGCAAAAATCACATTTTTGTACGGCTGATGTTTAGAGATAAGGAACTGCAGGAGGCCACAAGCAGACAGGATCAGAGAAACATGTAAGTCCCGCGCCAGGATCCACCATGAAGCCAACGACAACACAGGTTCTGGGTCTCTTGTTAGGGCAGTAACCACAACACTGCTTCAATGTCATAACAGTATTTTTCAGAACATGATAACCCTGCCCCACTCCTCTTTGAGGTGTGCAGCTGGAAACCAACCCTCACACACAGTTGCCAGGCCTTCCCCTTGCTGGTCCCTTAATATGTTAATGCAGTAACTCACTGGTTTCAATACAAAACTGAACTGCCTACAAAGTCTCAGGAAACAGAGATTTTACTACATTGTCTCTTGCTCCTAGCAGTGTCACCTTTTGTTTGCTATTGGTTATTGCCCAGTGGCAGCAGGAAGCGGTCTATGTTTTGAAGAAAACAGTAAATAGACAGCTGCCATTGCTGCCACCCACCACTGGCCTAGTCACCTTCCATGGTGTAATGGCTACCATGCTAACTTCATATACCCAAGATCGCGGGTTCAAACCCGACGGAGGACGATGGATTTTTTCGGGCATAAAAATCCTTAGCATGGCTTCCTTCAAAAGGCAAGTAAAGGTTTACAGCACGTAAAAGAACCTCAAGCCTGATAGAGACTTCTGAGCAAAATTAAGCGCTCAGTGTAAAATGGGACGCTGGGAGCCACAGCAGTGTCCATAAATAAACTTCACTTCTCTTCACCACTGACCTAGAAGCACACCTGAAAGATATGGAAATAGCATGAAAGGGAAATGTGGAGAATGAGCATGCCAGGAATTGCCTAACTGACGAGGAATCACAAAATTGCGCATTGGGCGGGAATAGAATCTGTAACCTCCCTAACATGAGTGGCACATGTTAGCTTGGTAACACCTTGCTCAGACCTCAGACATTAAAATGCATATTTGTTAGCGTCACTGCTTTAGATTTTTGTTATGATTGTGTATTCATTTCATACTTTTATTCTTTGTTGATAATGATGACTTTAAACGTTAAAGAAAGATCAGGATAAAGAAATAAAAAGTAACACAAGCGTGAAATATGGATACTCTTTAACCGCTGTGGGTTTTTAGCATCCCATTCTATATTGGGTGTGAAAAACGGCTTAATTTTGCTCAGGGACCTCTTTATCAGGCTTGAGGTTCTTTTATGTGCCGTAAATCTACAACACGGGACCAACAGCTTTACTTCCCTTCTGAAGGAAGCTATTCTAAAGATTTTTAGGCCTGAAAAAATTCTATTGCCCCCACCAAGTTTGAACTACAGCCTTGGGTACTAGAAACTAGCTTGTTAACCCTAGACCATGGAGGGTGGCAATGCAACGCAAAGCACATAAATATAATATAATTTAAAAATACTTCAGTCTAAAAAACTTGTTGTATAAGGAACATTTACTTACCTCTGTTAAACTTGTTCTAAGATTCATAATATTTTTGAGTTGGGTTTGTAACACTTAAGTATCGGTGGTTTCTGTCGAAACGGCTCTGTAAAAATTATACTTAAGTGATATTTAAGTGTTACAAACCCAATTCAAAAATATCTATTCATATTTATCACTGTTCCAAAACACCCTTTCATTAAAATTATTCATAATATTCTTCTTTCTTGGTTAACTTTAAAGAACTTTAAAAATATGCTCAAGGAATTAATACCATTATTTATTGTTGTGAAATACGTTTAATAGGTATTAAAGAGAGAAAGATAGAAAGAAATAATTAAAAAAACAAAACAAAAATATTTCTGTGAGGAAGCTCAGAGTAACAGAGATAAATTCTGAATTGTGATTACATTTTTATTTTAGGTATGACTATAGAAAATAAATTTGGTGGGCAAGATTACAACTTTCGTGCAACCCATCCTTTCATATTCTTCATTGAAGATGAGATTACAGGAGTTGCTGTATTTGTGGGGAAAGTGGTGGATCCTTCAGCAATTCCAAGCTAACCTACAACTTCAGAAGATAAGGTAACCACTTTCATTATCCAAACTATGCATATGTAGCAACTTGCCTCACTCTGTCTTTATTGATAACAAGGTATACAGACACCCCACTTTAATATATTGCCAGTGTTTTACAAGTACTACATTTCATAAGAATCTGATGTGTTCCATTCACATGACTTTCTCTACATCTCTGCAACAAATTATTCTTAAAAAGCTTATGCTGCTATTTATTTCATGCTTATCGAGAAACAAATTAGTAGAAATAGTCTTATTACTTGCTTCCTGGTAAGTAGAAGTGAAATAAGGGAGTACCATGCGTTAAAGTGATAGTCAAAAGCTGGTAGCAATGTGACTGAAGTTCCTTTGTTTGTACGGACAGTAGTTGACAAGTTCCTGTATGAGAAAAGTGTAAGTTTGTCAAAGCTGAAACCAAAAACAAGGAATATCTAAAAAACGATCAACTCCACAAAAAAATGTATGTAACATAAATTGTGTGCTTTAATGTGCTCTACATTTTTTGTGTGGTAAGTTTTTGTCCATCACTTACGGTTTAGTAGTTATGCAAAATTCTGTAAAATTGATCCAGAATGAAGTAGTCTTCAGAAGTTATTCCCAGAAAATTCAAGATACACATTTTATTTGTCAGCTAAGTATACAATATTTCAATCAAAATTGTTAGAGCCATTTTTAAGAAAATCAACATTTTCGAAAAAAGTTCCATGTAAAGGCTAGTTGGGGGTGGGGTGATTTTCTTGAAAATCTTCATGTTGCATCCTTGGAAAATACCAATATTAAATACCAAGTTTGGTATTTTACGGTATTTTCATTTTTGAGCTATGCTGCCCACATACACACACAGACCTTTTCCTGAAAATGCTTTTTTTGGATTCAGGGGGACACAAAACATGTATTTCTGGTGAAATCTTGGTATCAAATTTTTGGGTGGAGTGCAATATCTTCTCTATACACTATGTACATAGTACGTGTAGAGAAAGTAAAAAGTTGGTCATAAGATAAATGTTGATTGAAATTGTTTATCATGCGGAGTCACTTCTGATATTTAAAACACTTTACATGGCGTACCCACAAATACAGAACATTTGTAAACAATTTAAAATCAGTCTATTTATCAAAATGGAGCAGTTCGTACTATAATCTGTTGAAATGAAACACAACCAAGGCAAATGATCACGCATTGTTTTGTGATACTTAGAAACATAGCCATTATGCTACTGCATGATAATATTAATTATGCAACACACAAATTTAATGCATTGCTGGTAATATCTTACTCAATTTGTTCTTAAAAAGTTAGCACTGCTACAGCTAGCATTGTAAAACTTGCATATATGTCAAACATGTGGCTGCTCCTCCTTGTCCTTTATATTGATTATTCTAGTTTGAGACATGAACACAATTGGGTATATTCCAATAATCTGGTACCTAATTATGTGTTGTAGTTAAAGTGGATCACTACTTTTTAGTTTCTCTGCATGTACTATGTTCATAGCATATAGAGAAGGTATTGCACTCCACCCAAAAATTTGATACTGTGCTTTTCACTGGAAATATATGTTTGGGTCCCCTGTATCCAAAAAAAGAATTTTCACAAAAATATCTGTGTGTATATGTGCGTGAACATAACTCAAAAGCAAAAAGTTGGTAAAATACCAAACTTGGTATTTAAGTTTAGTATCTTCCAGGGATGCAACACAAAGATTTTGAGAAAAATCTCCCCCCCCCCCCCACCCCCAATTTTCTCAAAAATGGCTGTACCGCTTTTGATTAAAGTATCATATATTAAAGATATTTACCTGACAAATAAAATGTATATTTTGAATTTTCTAGGAATAGTCTGAAGACTACTTTATTCTGGACAAATTTTACATAACTGCTAAACCATAAGAGATGGAAAAAAACTTATCACACAAAAAATGTAGAGCATTTTAAAACACACAGTTTATGTCATATGCATTTTTTTCATGGAGTTGATCGTTTTTGAGATATTCCTTGTTTTTTGTTTCAGCTTTAAAAAATTATACTTTTCTCACACAGGACTTTTGTCAACTCCTGTCCATACAAACAAAGGAACTTCAGTCACACAGTGACCAGCTTTTGACTATCACTTTAATCTATGGTCTCCCTTATTTCGCTTCTACTTACAAGGAAGCAAGTAATAAGACTATTTCTCCTAATTTTTTTTTGTACTAGCATTAAGTAAACAGAACAATAAGCTTTTTAACAATAATTTGTTACAGAGATGTAGAGAAAATCATGTGAATGGAACACATCAGATTTTTTTCTTAACAATGGCTTCAAAGATAATATAACACCTGAGTGCAGCTATTCAGAAACAACTTAGACATTTGCTTTGGTCTCCTGAGCTTAATTATTGTCTGCAGGTTTATAGTACAAATCTACTATGACGGTGATTCAAATATAAATAGTAATTTTGTTAAACATATTTATTGATTAAATATATACACAAGTGACTTCATCAGCATTTCTCAACATATCCTCCTTCATATTCTACACATTTTTGCCAACGTTTTGGAAGCTTGAACATTTCTTCTTCAAAAAAAGTTTGAGGGCGTGTCGCCAACCAATTGCACACATGCTCCTTGACGTCCTCGTTGTTTTCGAATATTTCCCTCCAAGCGATTCTTTCATGGGTGCAAACAAAAAATAGTCTGGGGGGGACAAGTCTGGACTATAGGGAGGGTGTTCAAGGGTTTCCCAGTGCATGTCCATCATTGTGTCCATTGTCAAATTAGCAGTGTGAGGCATAGCGTTGTCTTAGAGAAGGATGACATCTCTGATGGGCATATGACGTCTTTTGCTTTGGTAGGCAGCTTTTACAGGCCTTAACAATTGGCAATAGTAGCTGCAGTCACTGTATGTCGATCGTGAAGAAAATCAACCAGCAAAACCCCTCTGTAGTTGTAAAACACAGTCACGGATGTGTCATCTGTGAGACTTGACCTTAGGTGTCGAGCATGACCTTAGTTTTCCATAAATTCTCGGCCGCCCTTAAATTGTCTGGCCCAAGTAAATACTCGATTCTGTGACAGTGTAGTGTCCCCAAACTGTGCCCTTAAATAAGTTAAAATCTCTGAAGGTTTAACCCCTTCCTTGGTTAAAAACTTGATAATAATGTGTTGTGCAACAGACGAAGGGACTTCTTGCTCACTGATGGCTGTACTGACATCAGAACCTAGTGAAGCGGCTAACAAAGCTAGTTCTGCCTCCCTAACACACCAACCTTCACCACCACCCTGCTCTGAACTGCTTCCACCGTGACATGCAACAATTACCATATATATTTGAATCACCCTCGTATACAGCATTCAAACAGCAATTTTCAAAGCCTCATTTACTACTACACAGTCACATACTTCTCATTTAGTCTATTCTGCAAAGTTTTGATTCTGGTAATGATTTCTGATTTGCAGTATATATGCTGATATGGCTTTCTATAATATTTCTTTATTAATTTAGTTTTGTGTTTCTGTTTATTTTTCAGATTTCAGATGAAACTCTTCCAACTTTAGTTCCTATGCATTCCAAAACCATCTACAAGTTTTATTGCAAAGAGGCCATACATTTTTTTTTTTTCTCAGATAAATGCTGATAGGAATGCAGTTTTCTTATCGCAATGCATTCATAACGAGGTGAAAAAATTGGTGTAGTAAAGTCATTTAAAATGTTGTTAGAGTTCTGTTTATTTTGGGTTTAAATCTTAAAAAACATATTTGTCGCTCAAATATCCAAAATATCATGTCCAAATTTTAATTTTAATCACCTCTCAGAATATGAAGGTTAATAAAGATTTTACATTATGTGTATTCAAACCCAAAAATGAATTTAGGTTTAATATGTGTGCATTTCATATTGTGAATCCTAAGTAAATATTTTTGTCCAAGGAGGCCATTTATAATCTTGAAAGAAAGATGACTATCTTGTATGATTTTGAAGGTAATAAACAGTGAAATGGAAAATGAAATAAGCAAACTTGATTTTTGTGACATTAATTTAATTTAGACATGCTTTGAGGATTGCTGCCCTTTCTTCGGCTGTGTCTAAAGCAACAAACAGGAAACTTGAGTCCATTTCTACATCTCCAAAAGATAAAATTCCACATTTCATAAGTTTGGCATCTTATTTTGATTGCTTAGATTGTGACTAGCTTTTCCCATTGTGAGAAAAACTAATAAATCTGAAGGATGAAAGAATACTTTTTGAATATAAGAATAAAGCAAGTAGATATTGGTGGTAGAACATATTTTTGGACATATAATTATAATAAGATAAATGTGCCCAAGTTTGTATAATTCTTGTGCTGTCATATTGCATATACTTTGTCACTTCATACTATTACTTAGAACAAAATTCCACTAGAGATTTTTATATGATTATATGATGAAAAAAGTAAAATTATTAAAACTGCAAAACACAGCCAAACTTTCAATTTGGGAAATAGTTTATATGAAGTACCAAGAGAACGTTGGTGTATTAAGCGTATTAGTGTATGATGTCACCAGTCATCAAAAGACTAAAGTTGTTCCTGCAAGTCAGTCTACAGCTGAAGATTTTTTTTTTATAGAGAAAAAAATACAGTTCTCCAGCACTGTGTTCCTTTTTTCCTGTTTCCTATATCCTTAGTTGACCTATTAATTTTTAACGTTTTTCCTTTTACAAGTACATACACAGACATTTACACATTCACAAATACACAAACACCCATGCCCAAGGTGGGACTCGAACCCACAATCCTGTGTGCCATGAAGCACTTTAGCAAGTGCGGCCACCGGGACCGGCAAGATTAAGTCAATAGGCCTCAAATTATCTCCTGTCCAACAAGTGAAGAAAATAGACGAACCAGGTTGGTCTAACTGAAATGTAAAATACTCTAGCTAATTGGATAGGTAGAGTCAGTCTGAAAAATTCAATGCCATAGCTGGGATTTGAACCATGGATCTTCCGGTCTCTAGTAGGTTGCTCTTCCACTGAACTACCATAGCAACATGCTGGCATAGCATTGTATAGCCAGTATACTATAACTATACCATGAATCCTGGGACTTAAAGTACTTTCAACATTGTAAGTCAATCTCAAAATAATTTGAGATCACCTTGTGGTTTACCGGGAAACATGCAAGTCAGTTGAGAAATTCAATGCTATGCCGGTATGTTGCCATGGCAGAGTAACTAGCTTGAGACCGGGAGATCTGTGGTTCAAATCCCGGCTATGGCATTGAATTTTTCAGTCTGACTCTACCTATCCAACTCCTATCCTACACATGCTTGTGTGAAAATATAAATAAACCAATACCCTTTTACTGTAGCTAATTTTGGGGGGAAATTTTTT
The DNA here is from genome assembly GCA_030762935.1 of Hymenopus coronatus. NCBI lineage: Eukaryota > Metazoa > Arthropoda > Insecta > Mantodea > Hymenopodidae > Hymenopus > Hymenopus coronatus. Next base: position 36,959,398 of record CM060893.1, read on the forward strand.
TCATTACAGGAATGTTTATCACCTTTTATTGTGCTTTATCTGGCAACACCTGGGATGGTATATGGCTTGCAGTGTTTTCAAGTTTTTTAAATTTTGATAAATCTGTTTTAGTGATTACATGAATATTTCATTTTTATCTAGGAATGTGTGCTAGTATAATCTAATATGTGTGGCATCAAAGACTGCAATAAGATTGCAGGTATTTCAGGGTTGCACAAAGCAGGTGTCATGGTTTCTCCAACACACATTGGACATTATTTCTTAGAATAATAACATTAGCAAAGTTCTTATTAAGTGCAATGACAGTACTACACAGTGCTAATAATATCTAATATCTATCACATTTTCTACTTCCTCATTGTCACTGTCATTTTCACTCTTGTTGCATGGTGTGCTGAACACATCTTTCCTACACTCTTGAATGTATATTCTACATTCTCTAAACACTTTGCAATCAGTAATAGAAGAGGTTGCATTCTGCTTTCTTACAGATGTATAAGGCATGACCATACCAGCTTAATTGGATTGAGACATCAGTGGTAGGGTGGTAACTTGAGGACTTCATGGCCATGATTAGATTAGATTATATTAGAAAGCATTCTATAGGTTTGTTTAGGCCAGGAAGCCAATGAACATAGAACTTGTCAAGGCATATACATGTATACATACTACAGAAAGAAAGAAAGAAAAAAAAAAAAAAAGCATAAAGCTCTAGTGCTAAAAGCACAGGTTACAAAAACAGCAGAATAGACATATAATCATAACATTTGCTTTTGAGGCCTGTATGCCACTGCACTATACTTAATGTGCATAAGCACTTCCTTTTTTTTTTTTTGCACATAAAAACAAAGAGAATAAAAAATTAGTGTTAAAATATATAAATAAATATAAATTCATTATATGTAACGCTGATAGTTTTCTAATTATTGACATAATAGTTACTACTAGTAATTATATAAAACTAAAATATGATTATTGTATTTATGTACTCTTCATAAATGTCAACAAATTACAATTATGTACTAGAGTGTAAAATATCAAAGCATCAGGCTTTACAGACCTTGTGTCATTGCTAAATACTAAAAAATTCATTTGACACAATCGTGCAAGTCAAAGTATATATCAGTTTAATTTGAATATAAAATGAAGTATTGCCATTTTGTCTTTTACATACTCTTTCTGTGTATTGGCTTACCGAATGTTCTCCAAAAGCATGGCTTTTATAGGAACTGGACTGGATAAATCTAAATTATGTTCTTCCATGAATCTGATCATTTTGTCTTTTCTGCTGGACATTATTTAATCACATGCTTCTTATTTAAGTACATAAACAGAACTATAACTACAATAACAACTGTGTAAGTGAATCCCTTTTGTGTGGAAAATCACACATGGTTTGAAATTCATGCAGCAATTCTAACACTGTTGGTGCCTGCCCTTGTTACTTTTTCTAGCCCCATATATACGAGGGCCGTTCAGAAAGTAACCTCCGGTTGATTGCAAGAAATTCACCAAGTTAAATAAAAATATTTTAATATACACATCTTACAACTACATCTTTGCACTATTTTTCTACATAGTCTCCATAACGATTGAGGCACTTATCGTATCTGTTCACAAGCTTTGAAATTCCTTCTGCATAAAAATCACCCGCTTGTGCCTGGAGCCAGCCTGTGACCGCATCTTTGAGCTCTTCGTCGTCATCAAACCGCTGGGACCCGTGCCATTTCTTCATATGCATGAAGAGGTGATAATCGCTTGGCGCCAGATCTGGGCTGTAAGGTGGATGGTTGACAACGTCCCACTTGAAGGACTCAAGAAGGGCTGTTGTTCTGCGAGCAGAGTGAGGACGGGCGTTATCGTGCAAAAAAACGATACCGGAAGTCAGCATACCACGGCGTTTGTTCTGTATAGCCCGTCGTAATTGTTTTAGTGTTTCACAGTACACATCTTGATTAATGGTCGTCCCACATTCCATGAATGTGCCCACATCTTTGATTGTTCTTTTGCCTCAGGGTTCACGTACTTAATCCAGGTTTCGTCCCCGGTCACGATTCTGTTTAACAATGGTTCACCTTCGGCCTCATAACGTGACAGAAAGTCTAATGCAGAGGCCATTCTTTGAGTTTTGTGGTGGTCGGTAAGAATTTTGGGCACCCACTGTGCACAGAACTTACGGTAACCCAATCTTGCTGTCACTATCTCGTACAAGAGAGTCTTAGAAATCTGTGGAAAATCAGTAGACAACTCCGACATTGTGAAACGTCGGTTTTCACGAACTTTTGCATCAACTGTCTGAACGAGTTCGTCCGTGACCAATGAAGGTCTACCACTCCTCTCTTCATCATGAACGTTTTCTCGTTCACTTTTAAATAAACGTACCCATTCACGGACCACTCCTTCACTCATAACTCTTGGTTCGTACACGGCACAAAGCTCACGATGAATAGCTGCTGCAGAATATCCTTTGGCTGTAAAAAACCTTATAACAGCACGCACTTCACATTTGGCAGGGTTTTCTATTGCAGTACACATTTCAAACGGCCACAAACACTAAACTAGCGCAGGTACGACTTTCACTCGACCACGGCTTGATGCCGACTGACCTGCTGAGTGCGTGAATGCGCAGATGGCGTCGCTACTCCCCCCACTACCCGCACTGTGACCGATCGGAGGTTACTTTCTGAACGGCCCTCGTACAATGTACATACGGAGAGAGAAGTATTGTATTCCACCCAAAAATTTGAAACCGAGATTTCACTGGAAATACATGTTTTAGGACTCCCTGTATCCGAAAAAAGCATTTTCAGAAAAAGGTCCGTGTGTTTGTGTGTGTCTGTGAACATGATAACTCAAAAACGAAAAGTAGCTAAAATACCAAACTTGGTATTTAATTTAGTATTTTCCAGGGATGCGACACAAAGATTTTGAGAAAAATCTCCCCACCCCAAACTCCCCTTTACATGGAACTTTTTTCAAAAATTTTGATTTTCTTAAAAATGGCTCTAACGATTTTGATTAAAATATCATATATTAAAGATGTTTACCTAACAAATAAAATGTTTATCTTGAATTTTCTGGGAATAGCTTCTTAAGACCTGTTTATTCTGGATGAATTTTGCTTAATTTGGCATAACCATACAAATAAATGTAGGTCTTGTTAAAATACACAAGTGTCATATACATTTTTCTCGTGGAGCTTACCGTTTTCGAGGTATTCATTGTTATTAGTTTCAGTTGTGAAGTACTTATACTTTTCCTAGACGGGAGTGTCCGTTTTTCTTTTGTTCTACTCCTGGCCAAGAAAAGAAGCGATTTGTAATGACAATTGTATAACGACAGCTTTTAAAACATTTGACTATCGGTTTAGCCTAGTGTATTCCCTTATTTTCTTCCTACTTATACGGAACTAAATAATAAGAATATTGTGCTAATGGTAACCTTGATTAGCAAGGTGCAGAAAGAAGAAGAATCTTATGAAATTTGTAGAACAGCTAGAGAAAGTCATGTGAGTGTAACACCTCAGATTTTTCATAAAACCTATGCACCTCTCTACGAACTATGTTATAGGTGAAAGTATCAACCTTCCCTAACTTTGGTGTCCTGTAGCGCTTCTTTTTTTGGCATAATGGGGAGTCTACGTGCAAGTTTACTGTTTGTCTACTTTAGCAGTTTCAATGATAGTTCCCTTCCCTATTTTATTGGCTTCCATGTCTGAAACACATATTATCTGTTGGGACTGTTTAGTTTTCCTAAAAGCGGCTTGCTTTATTTTCTTCCTCCTTCACTTTGTGCCCCACTAGTGGCACTAGAAGTAGAAGCAGCATTATTACTGGCACCACTGCTGTTATCACCATGAGAAAAACTAGATGGATTATTGACACTACTACTCTTATTTCTAACATCAAAGCTAGATTCGTCCCAAGGCCTCAACATAAGATAAGATGTTTTACTGTCACAAATGCTTACAATACATGAGTAAAGACTCCATAAACAGCTGACTCGTCAAATATGAAAGAACAATTAACAATTAAGTTACAATAAATTGACAAAATGTTTAACAGTGATGGTACTAACCTAGGAACAATAATGTAATATGTAACTTACAGAACGGAAAAAGTTAAAAAGATTGTCATTCATATATTCAGTGACTGAGTAGTACACTTTGTAAATTAATAGGTTTTTCAAAGCCTTGTTGAAACGATTCCTGGTTTTTATTTCCCTGATTCTAGTTGGTAGTTTGTTATAAGCTTTTATTCCAGCATACAGTAGATCTTTTTGTATAGTGCTAACCTATGCATGGGTAGTTTAAACTTATTTTTAGTTCTTATTCCATGGTTATGCTGTGTTTGCGAGTTATACATTGCATCAAAGTTTGTGAGTATGTATTTATTTCATATAAGAATTGGGATGGTAGTGTTAGAATTTTAAATTTTTTAAACAGAGATTGCAAGATTCTTTTATTTTCTTTTGAGTATTTAAGAATACACAGCAAACACCACTTGCACCTAGGAAGCTCACAAGAAAACATGAATGAGAGAGAAAACATTGATGATGTTGCAACGCTGTGTTTTACTCCCTGTGTAGTTAACATCTGTCATTTGTGATTTCTATGCATTCATTGGCTGAAGTGATATACTCTTGGTACACTGCAAAAGTCAGCAACTTTCGGGAGTAATCAATACATTATCTGACAGGTTTTTATTAACAAAGATAAATCACATGTTAACAATTTCAATAGCACGATAATAATTCCACTTTATGTTTTATGCTTGAAACGTTTCACAAAATTGAACACTTATACAAATTAGTGCAGTATATGTCAACAAAACTGATGAATTTTGCTGTAATTATTGCTTACAAAAATTAGGATCTCTTTGCATTAGAAATGAAGCAAGTACTTTGGTTTCTGTTTTATTTTATAATGAAATTGTAATTAAATAAGATATTGTTATATGTTTTGCAATTTTGTTCTTAGAAATCGCACAATGTTAACAATTGAAACCCAAGCCCAAGTATATCTCGGGCGTGCGAAATGTTCATGAGACCCACGCCTGAGCAAGGTATTTCTAACGCTTTTAATGCAATTCCTCGACCTTAACTAGATCTTGGACTATGCAGCATAGAACTTACATCAGTTATCGTTTGGTTGTCTGATTTTTGCTGCCATCTGTCCCTTACTTTAGTCAACTATAAGAAAATTTAGGAGAGTTAGTAATATTGGCTGCTCTCGGGTCATTTTCCTTGAAGGTGGTAATCTGTTTGTTACATTTTGTGCTCTTAAATGTTAAAATGCTGCATTTTCCTTGATTTCTGCTATCTGAAGCAGAAATTCAATATGCAAATGAAGGTCTGGAAAATTCTGATTCTGAGGGAGAGTTTTTCAAACTTTCAATAAATATAGCGTAAGCAGCTTTACGCAATTTTTTCAAACTCATACTTGATACTTGTAAGTTTAAAATAAAATATTAATACGGAAGTTATAACTATTTTCTTACTTGTTGAGAAATCCTTGAGTGCCATACTTTTAGATTGTCGCAATATTTTTTGGCAGATTTGATTGATGTACAGTAAATAATAACTCAAAGTAGGCGTAAAAACCTCGGGTTTCTTGGTGCTCCAACTAAAGAAACGCCTGGGCTTCAATGTGTTAAGTATTACAGAATGAAGGGCTTTGAATTATAGATAATGTGGGTGTATAAAATTCCTCAATAAATAAAACACATATTTTGCATTCATGCATATATTTCAGCACAAATCAACATCTAAAATAAAGTGCTATCCTAAGGATGTCTTTCAGGCTCTTTTGTCTTATTTTGAAGTAAAATTTACATTTGTTTGGTTATAAAATAATTACAATCAACAGCTGTACATCTCATATCTATTGTGATGTTATTTCACTTCATATCCTGTAGGTGCAATTCTACCGAGATTAACCATCAGACTGTACAGCACTGGAGCTACAACTACATGCGCCATTATCTTATCAGTAGTAGGTCTTAGTGAAGAGTCCAGTTCCAGCATGCTGTTCAACAACGCTTTCAGTTGTAATCCATATTGGTTGCCATCAGCAGGAGGAATCTGACCAGCCAAAATCCTTTTCAAAACTGTACCAATTGTCTGTCAAAACAAAAGTATTTTCTGATTTTATTTTGCACTACCCTACACCTATATATCTTTTAAAAAAATCAGATGTGTACCATTCATATGACCTTCTCTACATCTCTGCAACAAATTATTCTTAAAAAGCTTATACTTCTATTTACTTCATGATAATCAGAAAAAATTAGCAGAAATAGTCTTATTACTCGCTTACTTGTAAGTAGAAGCAAAATAAGGGAGTACCATAGATTCAAGTGATAGTCAAAAGCTGGTTGCTAGGTTACTGAAGTTCCTTTGTATGGACAGGAGTTGACAAATTCCTGTATGAGAAAAGTATAAGTTTTTCAAAGCAGAAACCAAAAACAAGGAATATCTCAAAGATAATGAACTCCATGAAAAAAATGTATATAACATAAATTGTGTGTTTTAACGTGCTCTGCATTTTTTTGTGTCATTAGTTTTGTCCATCTCTTACGGTTCAGCAGTTATTCAAAATTCCGTAAAATTCATCCAGAATAAAGTATTTTTCAGAGGCTATTACCAGAAAATTCCAGATATACATTTTATTTGTCAGGTAAATATCCCTAATATACATATTTTAATCAAAATTGTTAGTCATTTTTAAGAAAATAAACATTTTCGAAAAAAGTTCCATGTAAAGAGTAGTTGGGGGATGGGGGGATTTTTCTCAACATCTTTGTGTCGCATCCCTGGAAGATAGTAAACTTAAATACCAAGTTTGGTATTTTACTGACTTTTTGTTACACACACACACACACACCCACGCGCGCACACACACACACAACACACACACACCTGGACCTTTTTTTTGGGTGGAGTGCAGTATGTTCTCTATACACTATGTGCATAGTGCATATAGAGAAAGTAAAAATGAATTTGATTTACTTGAAAGCCTGTATATGGAAGAAATGAGAATGATAGTAACAAAAGGCTACAGTGCTCTGCTTTTACAATTCTTAGCTTATTCTGACACCTATTTTAAATTGCAATAAAGAAAATACTACCACACACACTTTTATCATAAAAATATTGAATTCCACTTCAACATTAGACTATCCAGAAATATGAGAGAGATAAAATAATAAGCCTGATAAAACCATACACTTGATGTTACTTTACATCTTTTACTGAAAATATCTGCCTGGATTTGGGAGACATTAAAGTGCACACATTAGCTGAAATAACAAAACCATGGTTGAATGCATCATTTCTAAGGTACCTAAGAAAATTAAAAGGAAAAGTAGAAGCAGGAAACAGAGATATTTCATAGTAAAGACATGTCTATTTTGCCAAATGTCAATATTTGAGAACAAGTTCTGTTAATATATTATTGCTTCTTGCTTAAGGTGAGTTTCTTTGAACTGCTATGCTTTTATAATGAAATCTCAGGGCAATCAAGAAAATGATCATTGCTTCTACATGTGTTTTGTTTTGAAACTTTGTGGGTACATGCCATTGGCTAAATTTTGTTTTATTTCCCTTCTTTTAAGGACACTTGGTAGTGTCAGAGTAGCAATTTCCATGTAGAATTTCAATGCAACATATGTTAGTGTTTCTTGAAAGCTATGTAATCTATCATAATGAAATTTTTACTACTTATATATCAGTCTGTTTTGATTCAGAAACCCATAATCAAATCATAAATAAAGTTAATTTTTGCTGTATTGATATTCCAATAAACACAAAATTTTCAACAATTTTCATGCCTTTTCTTCTTTAGGTACACTTTTCTAGAAAACTATAATAGAGATTTGAATTTTTTAGTGCATATGCAGAATATACTGCTCTAAACAGTCGGTAAAAGCTTTATGTTACACTTGCATGAAATTCCTCAAAGAAATATTTTCATATATAAAAAATTAAAAAGTACATTATTTACTTTTTAAACTGCTACTGTTGATTAAAATGTCTTAATGGTTCACCAGATATGTTGAAGTGATTAAAAAGTTTGAAATGTGTCACTTTAACTGTTTAAGAGAAAAATGCTTGAAAATGTTTAAACATTTTGTGTTTATTGAAATATCAATAGAGCAAAAATTATTAACTTTATTTATGATTTGATTATGGTTTCTCAATCAGAAGAAGCTGATATATAAGTGGTAAAAGTTTCATTATGATAGATTGCATAGCTTTCAAGAAACACTAATGTATATTGCATTGAAATTCTACATGGAAATTGCTACGCTGACACTACAAAGTGTCCTAAATGTTTTTATCTGACGATGTAAAACTGTACTATGTTTACTTGGTATAAAATATGGTGAACATTTCACTGGTTATTATTATTATTAAAACACTTTCCTCAATTTGACAAAGAATAGGTTATCACAAAATTTAAACACAAAGCTATAAACAAAAATAATATTAATATAAAAATAATAATTGCAACCAATCTTCACTTATCTTTTGGAATCCTTGCCTGGACTAGTTTCGCAACGATTTCATTGCATTATCAACATATCCTTTTGGTCTCTTTTTTGATGTTGTTTATTTACACTGTTATGGTTACTGCTACTAGGTGGATTGTGTACTAATGCATTGCTAACTACTGGAATCAAAACAAATTTGGTAAGAGTGTCAATTGGAGGTATATCAAAATTCATTGCATGATTTCTATACTTTAATATAAATATTTTCTCCCAAACCATTAAATCTATGGGCCCATTTAAGTGTTTTAATAATTTAACATCTGGATTTATTTCATGATTAAATTTCCAAAAATGTTCTGCTACAGCTGATTTATCAATTTGTTTGTATTTAATATTCCTAAAGTGTTCTTTTACTCTGGTTTCCAAATGACGTTTAGTCTTACCAATATAAACAAGGTCACAATTTAAACAGTTTAATTGATAAATGCCAGATTTTTTATTTTTTGAAATTTCATCCTTTTTAGAAAAGCCTAACAAATTTTTTATACTATATTTATTTTGAGGAACCAATATTATGCCATGCTCTTTGAAAATATTTGTGAATTTTTTATTTGCCCAAGGGTGATAAGTAAATTTTTTAAAAATGTAATTATCTTTTATTTTCTTAAGCGTAGAAATATCTTTAATAGCTTTTTGATATTTAAACTTCTCAATTTTTTTTATTTATAAAATCAGTATTAAAACCATTAATTAAAGCAGTGTTAATAATGTGTTTATATTCTTTATAGAATTCATCTTTATTAAGGGGTAAATTAATTAACCTATAAATTAAACTATTAAAAACAGCAAATTTATGTGAAAAAGGGTTAAAGCCATTATTTTTTATATAATTATCAGTGTGGGTTTGCTTTCTGTATATTCCAAAATTCAATTTATTGTCTTTTTTTATTATTTTTAAATCCAGGAAAGGGAGATAGCCATCACTTTCAGTTTCTAATGTGAATTTTATAGCCTTATCTTGTAAATTTAAAAGTTTTAAAGCATCATTTACATGTTTATCAGGAACAATAGCAAATATATCATCTACATATCTATACCAAGTTTTAAAAATTAGAGGGAATGCTTTAGTGACCTGTATTTCAAAATAGCTCATGAAAAGATCAGCAAGAAAAGGTGAAAGTGGACTACCCATTGCTAAACCAGAAGTTTGTTGATAGAATTTGTCATTAAAGCTGAAAAAATTTTGATCCAAACAAAGATTAGTAAGGATAACAAAATCATTTATTAAATTTTCATTCAGTTCTATAGAACTTAACCATTTTTTTAAAAATGTCAAAAGTTTTTCTCTAGGAATGCTTGGAAACAAAGCAGTTACATCAAAAGAAACAAGTTTATCATTAGTAGACAATGTAATATTGCTGATTCTTTCAACTAGCTCAAAAGAATTTTTAATACTTAAACTCTCAAATTTTTCAAAATTAGTGAATTTTTTATTTAACCATTTAGCTAGGCTGTAAGTAGGTGAATTTATGCAATTTACAATAGGTCTCATTTTATTTCCAGGTTTATGAATTTTGGGAAGAGCATATATTCTGGGTAAAATTGGATTACTGATTTTTATAATTTGCTTTTCTTTATTTGTAATACTTTTAATTTCATTAAGGGTCTTATTATAAATTGAAATGCAGGATTTTAAAGGGTTAATATCAATGTTTTTGTAATCTTCACCTTGAAGTAAGAGTTCCATTCTGTTAATGTAATCAATTTTATTTAAAATTACAATGCTGTTACCTTTATCAGCTTTAGTATAGATTACATCTTTTTCTTTTAATGATTTAATAATTGGTTGCAATTATTATTTTTATATTAATATTTGTGTATTTCTTCACTGTTACTAGCTTCTTTTTACATTTAAAAATAATAGAATTAATAATGTACAGATATTTTGCAATACAGCTTTACAACTTCAAATACTAATTTTAAAGACTGAAGCAAAATGGCATATATGAGCAATAAAAACAAATTAAGTTACTAATTCAATAAATATGTCAATATATTTGTTTTCATTGTTTTTGTAATGCAGAAAACCTGCCTTTATTATAATACAGGCTCATTTTTGTATCTCCTCATAGTAATTCTATCTCTCTGGTCCTATTGCTTTGCCTTCACTGAAAGCACGTGTTTACTGCTTCTTGGTATACATTTTCCCACTTCTTTATCTTTATATTCTAGAGTGCCAGTATATGCTAAACTTACAGGGCCTCCAAAGAGTTTTTTTAACGTCATTAGCTCATAGAGTACACAACCAAGGGCCCAGATATCAGTACTTTTGTTGTAGGGCTGCCCTTCACATATCTCAGGAGAGAGATAGTATGATGTTCCCAACATGGTAGTAGCATGAGAGGCCCTGAAATTTAAACAATTTTTCCTTTATAAAGTGCTTTACATAATAGTACATTCAAACTATAACTACTTGTATATTTTGTTGAAGTTACAAAATCCTTACTCAAGCATAGAGTGAAACAACATATCCTCACATAATGTTGCTCTATTTATGCAGATTCAGATCATAATTATAATAGCTGGCAAACCCAATGTTGCATGGTTAGTTTTTTAAACTCAATTAACTTCTTTTATCTCCTTCCATTCTTTATGGTACTATTGTATAATGATCTAAAGGATTTTTATTGTGAATTTTTCTTTTATCCCACAGACCCAACTTTCTTATTAATGGATGAATAGTCTTCTGATATTCATGCAAAAGGATGGAATGCGTGACTTCCATTTCTTTCCAAGTTTTAAAAATCTACATAAATATCCACCGGTTGGAATGGTTGAGTAATTCTTAAATAATTAATAGTATGTTAAATTTTAAACCTTTGTACCTTCTCTTAGGTTCCATATCTACACTGCTATAAGGAGAAAAAATGAAGTGGGATGTAGGATAATCTCTAGCGATTATCAAAATTTTAATAATTCTTTTGCCATTGAAAAGCACAATTCATCTTACAGACATGGATAATTTCATTTCACAAAATATCCAAAGATTAAACTAAAAGATTGTACTTTATTAACACACACTGGAATTATAAAAAAGCATGCTTCCAAAGAAGCCTGTCTTTTAACTGAAAATGCTATGGAGTAAAAAAAAAAAAAAGAACTTGCTATTACTCTCCAGAATATTGACTTTTTCTTTTTCCAACTTTTAACTGTCACTTCGCTAAGTTCACACTGTCTCTTTGTTAATGTGATCTAGTTCAGCTTTACCTGGTTATCATTATCACTTCACTTTCTCTTGTGACATTGTCTACACAGGCTGTGCAAAATTTCCAGAAAGGGGAGGTTAAGGAAGCTAGGCATTCCACGATGTTTCATATCCTTTTATGTGAATATCAGAGGATTTCTCATTATTAGAAATAGTTGCAGTTTTACAAAGTTATGTTGTAAGGAGGTCTATTATAAAATATTTTAGATAATTGTACAATAATTTTATAAAGAATAGGGAAAGATAAATGAAATTAATTACGTTATTCATACATACATAACATTGCAATCTGTAGATCCTATTATGAGATTAGACTCAAAGCCCAAACTCTAGGATGTAGATCATGTCAACAATTACATTTATTCATACTTATTATTATATTTATATACAAATAATAACTCTGACAATGAATTTTCAGAGATGTCAGTTTTGCATAATTTTCAATTACATGTCTGTTTCCAAAAGCCTACTCGTACACTTGCATTCTTAAAACATTCATGTTTATTATATTTACAATGTTACATTATTACCAGTGTTTTTGGATTAAATGGAATCCTCCTCTGTATAGAAGGTGTGAGTAATAAGGTATCGTTTTAATTCTGATCAAAACTTGTTTTTGTTCATTTGCAATTCTTTTATAGAAGAGGGAAGTGAATTAAACAAAATATTCTTTTGTTGTAAACCCGTTTTTGGAATAACTGCAAATTATTTGTTGGTCTATGTAAGTCCTGCCTATGTCTGGTCTCTTTGTTATGAATATTTGTATTTTTTGTAAACTTTTCTGAGTTATTTATTACAAATGACAATATGGCTAGAATATATTCACAGGCTAATGGTAAAATTCAAAACATTTGAAGCATGGTTTGCAGTGAGTTGATAGTCTTTCCCCTGCCATTATTCTTATTACCTGTTTTTTTTGCATAGTGAATACTTTTTTACCATTTACTGAATTTCCCCAACATATTATTCCATAGGTCATCAATGAATGAAAATATGCATAATAAGCTGAATTGACTTTAAAATTAATTTGACTTTAAAAAAAGTTAACTATGAGTATCAGGTAGTCTGCTATGCAGTTTTCATATACTAGTGCAGAAGCCCTTAATATTTAATATAATGAGATAGATATGAAGCTGTGAATATGAAAATTTCAACTCTCAGAAGGCACATAGTCTAGGACCATTGAGAACAATTATCTGCTCAGTTGTTAGCATAAAATATTGGTTCACTGGTTTCTAAGAAAGTATCTGCTTCTCTTAATGCAATTATTTAGCAAGGTAAGGTAGCTTGGCATTTTTGGAAAGAGTAACACACCATAAATAACTAACTCCATAGCATGACAGCCCACAAGGAACCTTGGCCTACCGCCCAGTTGCTGCGTCCCCCATCTCGGTCCACTACAGACATCATGAATGCGGTGCAGTATTGTAGGGTGAGACATGGTCAGCGCCTTGAGCCCCCCCGGCCGGTTAATGCGGTCCTCATGACCTGGAGCCGCTACTTCTCCGTCAAGTAGCTCCTCAATTGGCCCCCCAGGGATCTCACAAGGCTGAGTGTACCCCAGTCCAGGCCTCCCAGCAGGGGAAAAAATCCCCATGCTAGTACTGGGAATCGAACCCAGGTCTCCTGCTTGGCAAGCAGCTGTGCTACCACCATGCTAAGGAGACGACTGGAAACCATAAATAGAAGCCCAAAAATACTCAAAAACATCACAAGGAAGACAGAATTAAAAGTTTTGGAAAAGATATACATTTAGAAAAACAAGAACCGCATTTTTCAATTTGAAATCCCACCAGGTGACCTTCTGATACAGACGTTCATCAAATCATCACCAGGGACAGAGACAACCACCACAGCAAGCAATACCAGCAGTCGACCAAAGGAACTGACAATGGAAGCACATGGCTTCTGAAACATGTTTTCCGAAATAAAAAGTAAGTGATGTAGTGTTACAAAATCAACTCAACTAATTTTCACCTGTTAAGGAGCTTAATTGCAAGAGAAATAAAAGGGGAAATAAAGTAAAACTTAATTCAAAATCTTCTCGGGCTTCTAGCCAGGTAAAAACTTGGAGGTGTCAAGCCAAGCTTTTACCTGGCTAGAAGCCCGAGAAGATTTTGAATTAATACGTCGCCAGGAAAGCTTCAGTTCTTATTTTAAAGTAAAACTTTCTTACTTGAGGGTTATTAGAAGGTTTTGACATCCAGAAACTTCAAAGGATGCATCTGTGAAATTAGCATAAAAAGGTTGTCCAGAGGCTATGACACTTTCATTACATGCACATCTGCACTATTTGATAAATGGCATTTAAAAATGTATACTGTTTTAAACAGAAGTGATTGTTGTTTCATAAGCTCTCTCTTCTGTTTGCTTATAATCTATTCACATTTTTTCGGCCATCAGGTAGTAAAGAGGGGGAAAGATGGTTCCTGATCAAGTCGCACTCTTTCCTCTTCTACAAGCCCTAACCAAAAAAAAAAAATCTGATGTGTTCCATTCACATGACTTTCTCTACATCGCTGCAAAAAATATTATTAAAAAGCTTATGCTTCTATTTACTTCATGCTAATTGAGAAAAAATTAACAGAAATAATAATGTTACTTGCTTTCTTATAAGTAGAAGCGAAATAAGAGAGTACCATAGGTTAAAGTGATAGTCAAAAGATGGTTGCTATGTTTTTCAAAGCTGAAACCAATAATAAGGAATATCTCAAAAGCGATCAACTCCACGAAAAAAATCTATATAACATAAATTGTGTGTTTTAATGTGCTCTACATGTTTTGTGTGGTAAGCTTTTATCCATCTCTTATGGTTTGGCAGTTAATTCTGCAAAATTCATTGAGAATAAAGTAGTTTCAGAGGCTGTTCCCAGAAAATTCAAGATATACATTTTATTTGTCAGGTAAATATTTTTAATATACAATATTTTAATCAAACTCGTTAAGAGCCATTTTTGAGAAAATCAAAACTTTTGAAAAAAGTTCCATGTAAAGGGTAGTTAGGGGTGGGGGCATTTTCTTGAAAATCTTCGTGTTGCATCCTTGGAAGATACCAAATCTAAATACCAAGTTTGGTTTTTAATGGAATTTTCATTTTTGAGCTATACTGCCCACAGACACACACACACACACATGGACATTTTTCTAAAAATACTTTTTTTTGGATTCAGGGGGTCTCATAACATATTTCCAGCGAAATCTTGGTATTGAATTTTTGGGTGCATTACAATACCTTCTCTACACACTATGTACATAGTATGTGTAGAGAAAGTAAAAATATGAATGGACTGTAAGTATTCCATCATGGCTATCTATGTACAAATATTGCTTGGAATACAATATAATTTTACTGATGGAATAGAGTCTAATTTTATACTCCAGAAGTACAGAAAGTATTTTCTACTCCATGCCATTCTCAACAAAGACTTTGAAAATCCTTTTCAGTCTTAGTTATTTATCTATCAGAAGGAAGAGGGCTTTTTAATAATGAAAGAATTGTCCTACATATACATAGATACAAATTCTCTCTCTTTATAATAATAATAAAGATGAGAGAAAGTGATTATTTGGTAAAATAAAGGGCAAATAAAGAGTTGTTTGATTTTTATATGAAAAATATAATTTGATAATCAAGGAACCAAGAAAATAGACTAAGTGTTATCATATTATCTGTCTTGTCTGAATTCCATGGATCAATTGTGATAAGTATAAGGAATTAAAAATAGGTACAAAGGTAATTTTTGGAAATTGTGATTAACCTATTATCACTGACATGGGACACCTTTCACCTCAGAACTGTGCAAAAACATGCTTATAAATTGATCATCGAACAAATAGTGATCTGTATCATTTCCATGCAAAAGTAGCAATCTACCTCAAGAGACGTTTTAGTAGATTAGATTAGAAAGCATTCTGTAGGTTCATTTAGGCCAGAAGCCACTGAACATAGAACTTGTCAAGGGATATACATGTATACATATATATTAATATAAAAATAATAGTTGCAACAAATCTTCACTTATCTTTTGGAATCCTTGCCTGGACTAGTTTCGCAACGATTTCATTGCATTATCAACATATCCTTTTGTGTCTTTTTTTTGATGTTCTTTGTTTACACTGTTATGGTTACTGCTACTAGGTGGATTGTGTACTAATGCATTGCTAACTACTGGAATCAAAACAAATTTGGTAAGAGTGTCAATTGGAGGTATATCAAAATTCATTGCATGATTTCTATACTTTAATATAAATATTTTCTCCCAAACCATTAAATCTACGGGCCCATTTAAGTGTTTTAATAATTTAACATCTGGATTTATTTCATGATTAAATTTCCAAAAATGTTCTGCTACAGCTGATTTATCAATTTGTTTGTATTTAATATTCCTAAAGTGTTCTTTTACTCTGGTTTCCAAATGACGTTTAGTCTTACCAATATAAACAAGGTCACAATTTAAACAGTTTAATTGATAAATGAAAGATTTTTTATTTTTTGAAATTTCATCCTTTTAAGAAAAGCCTAACAAATTTTTTATACTGTATTTATTTTGAGGAACCAATATTATGCCATGCTCTTTGAAAATATTTGTGAATTTTTTATTTGCCCAAGGGTGATAAGTACATTTTTTAAAAATGTAATTATCTTTTATTTTCTTAAGCGTAGAAATATCTTTAATAGCTTTTTGATATTTAAACTTCTCAATTTTTTTATTTATAAAATCAGTATTAAAACCATTAATTAAAGCAGTGTTAATAATGTGTTTATATTCTTTATAGAATTCATCTTTATTAAGGGGTAAATTAATTAACCTATAAATTAAACTATTAAAAACAGCAAATTTATGTGAAAAAGGGTTAAAGCCATTATTTTTTATATAATTATCAGTGTGGGTTTGCTTTCTGTATATTCCAAAATTCAATTTATTGTCTTTTTTTATTATTTTTAAATCCAGGAAAGGGAGATAGCCATCACTTTCAGTTTCTAATGTGAATTTTATAGCCTTATCTTGTAAATTTAAAAGTTTTTAAAGCATCATTTACATGTTTATCAGGAACAATAGCAAATATATCATCTACATATCTATACCAAGTTTTAAAAATTAGAGGGAATGCTTTAGTGACCTGTATTTCAAAATAGCTCATGAAAAGATCAGCAAGAAAAGGTGAAAGTGGACTACCCATTGCTAAACCAGAAGTTTGTTGATAGAATTTGTCATTAAAGCTGAAAAAATTGTGATCCAAACAAAGATTAGTAAGCATAACAAAATCATTTATTAAATTTTCATTCAGTTCTATAGAACTTAACCATTTTTTTAAAAATGTCAAAAGTTTTTCTCTAGGAATGCTTGGAAACAAAGCAGTTACATCAAAAGAAACAAGTTTATCATTAGTAGATAATGTAATATTGCTGATCCTTTCGACTAGCTCAAAAGAATTTTTAATACTTAAACTCTCAAATTTTTCAAAATTAGTGAATTTTGTATTTAACCATTTAGCTAGGCTGTAAGTAGGTGAATTTATGCAATTTACAATAGGTCTCATTTTATTTCCAGGTTTATGAATTTTGGGAAGAGCATATATTCTGGGTAAAATTGGATTACTGATTTTTATAATTTGCTTTTCTTTATTTGTAATACTTTTAATTTCATTAAGGGTCTTATTATAAATTGAAATGCAGGATTTTAAAGGGTTAATATCAATGCTTTTGTAATCTTCACCTTGAAGTAAGAGTTCCATTCTGTTAATGTAATCAATTTTATTTAAAATTACAATGCTGTTACCTTTATCAGCTTTAGTATAGATTACATCTTTTTCTTTTAATGATTTAATAATTTGTTTATTGTGATTTACTTTAGGGTGAATTTTATTCAAATTCTGTAATATTTTACTACATTTTTCTTTAACCAATAATTTATTATTTTCATTTAAATCCTGACTAGCCATTTCTATATCTGCTACATAATCATCTATATTTTTTGAAAAATCTACACAGGTTTTTAAACCTTTATTCAAAAAATTAATTTCCTTCTCATTGAAATTACAATTTGAAAGGTTAATTACATTATCTTGAGGGTTATTCCCTTTAATTGGTTTCAATGTATTTTGTTTTAAGCATAATTTATTTAACTTTTTTTCAGTTTATTTGTTTTATTTTTCATGCTAAAGTTCAAATTTTCAAACAATTTATATTCCAAATTTAGCCAAATTGAATTACCTAAAACATTTATAAGTTTAAGATGCAAATTATATAATTTCAATTCAATGTTATTTAAGTTTTTAAAATGCAAACTTCTTTCAACTTCAATTACTTTCTTCTCTGCTGCTTTTTGATGAATACTATTATTGTCAAATTTAACAGTTTTTCTAACAAAAAATAGGAGTTACTTTACGTTTTAAACACAGATTTAAGAAATGATATCTGCAAGAATATGTCTTCTTTTTTCTTGTAATTTCAAATATAGCTTAATTTCATGTTTAGTATTATTAAAATTCAGATTAAACCTATAATTATTATATTCCATCACATCCATCATAAGCAATAACCTAAAATGTACTGAAACTAAGGAATGCTTCAAAACAATTAAACTTATAAATGTAAAAAGAAGCTAGTAACAGTGAAGAATAACACAAATATTAATATAAAAATAATAGTTGCAACGAATCTTCACTTATCTTTTGGAATCCTTGCCTGGACTAGTTTCGCAACGATTTCATTGCATTATCAACATATTCTTATGATTTCATTGCATTATCAACATATCCTTTTGGTCTCTTTTTTGTTGTTTATTTACACTGTTATGGTTACTGCTACTAGGTGGATTGTGTACTAATGCATTGCTAACTACTGGAATCAAAACAAATTTGGTAAGAGTGTCAATTGGAGGTATATCAAAATTCATTGCATGATTTCTATACTTTAATATAAATATTTTCTCCCAAACCATTAAATCTATGGGCCCATTTAAGTGTTTTAATAACTGCAACATACCTAGATACTTTAGTGCAGAAAATTGATTGTAAATCGCAGAGTGAAGATTAATGATGAAACAATGATCATGAGTCTTCACTTGTGGTTTGTCACATTGCAGTCTTACAAAATCAGCAATCTGGTGGTAGCGTATCTGCCTCATATTCAACAGGTCGTGAGTTCGAATCTCGCTTAGGGTTACCCGGATAAGGTTTTTTCGGGGGTTTTCCCTTATCCTGAGAAGACAAATGTCGAGTAACTTTAAGCTCCATGGACCCCGACATCATTTCAACAATTTTATTCATAGTCTGATATGACCAAGCAGATTAGAGGATGCTAAGCCAAAAAAAAAAAAGAACATTAGCAGCAATCCTTTTTATATACATCTTACATTGCCCAAAAATGTAAACATCAAGAGGTGGCAATGTCTTAAACATAACATCTTTGTTTGGTAAACTTGCACATATGTAGAAGGGTGTGATCTGACCATAAATCAGACAGCAATATGTTCTCTTTGCTTGCATGTTTGCCAAGGACTGGAGTTAGACTGTTCTTTAGTTATTTTGCTTATCTCCACATGTTAGTTTCGTGGACAGGTTGCTTCAAGTTTCTTTGTTATTGATACAGCCACATCAATTGTAGCCGTGGGTAGAGCTCTATACACTATTATCTTTTCACTTTAAGTTCAAAGGAGATATAAACAAATCCATGTGACAAAAGAGAACCACATTGTTGGTGGGCAAATTACATTTCCCACTTAAGATGTCAGTTCCGTTCAGATCGTATCCATTTGCGATTATTTTCTGATCTTCCACGCTGGTTTCCAGATTCATGTGGAAATTTGTAAAAGTATTTAATGTACTTTGTGATCGGCTGCACATGTGCACTTTTGGCTAACCATGTGTTGAAACACTACTATATTTTTAAATTCATGACTAAAGTTAGGCCATAGCTACACATCGGTGCACTTATGAGACTCATATTTCTTCTTCTTTTTTAGAATCAACAAGAGTATGGTAATTCTGTCTTGAAATTTTCATCTTTTTATCCCAGGTCGATTTGTCTCCGAGCACGTTGAAATAAGGAAAACCTATTTCCTACTGAAATAACAGTACAGCACTTTTGAATTTATATTTGTGTGTATTTTGAATATTAAACACAATTAATATCTAGCTTGATGTGCCAGATTATAAACCATTGCACAAGAAATAACTTCACTCGTCACTGCGTGTTAACACAACTCGCACCCACACAGTTTTTTTTTTTTTTACTCCTACTCTAAAAAGAAATATTACTCATTATGCAATGAATTTGAAAACAAATGATCATATTTTCTAACTCTATTTATACATTAAATATATACATTTATTTATCAATATTTTAAGTAACATAACAAATCAAATGATGCTTTCTACAATGTATTAGTTACACATTTGAATAAACTTGTACATTAATTCTGCACACATTTTATCAACATCATTCATGTTTCATAAATATTGTCTCAAATTGTGGCACTCTGCACAATCAGAGAAAGTACTAGGTCCTTCTTCTTTAGTGTACTGAATGATTGACAGTGATCCATTATAACATTTCTTCAGCAAAGGCATCATCTGTTTTCCTCAGATCTAATATCCAGGAAGACTTTCTAGCTTTTTTAGAATGCAGGAAGCAAAATCTTCTGATCATTCTTTCCTAATTGTTGTATCTCCATCCGGTGTGCAATCCCAAATAGTCAAATTAAATGAAATTATACGTTGAAAGGAAAACATTGGCAGTAAGTGAAGGGGTGTTTAAGTCTTTCTGGAGGTCAAATACTAATATTCTTATTGATGGGCCTTATTTTTATCAGTTTCCTATGCTGGTGATGTTCTATAGTCAACTGGTTACTCTCCTTTAGATCACTTCTTTGCTTGATTTTCAATTTGTAGGAGTCACAAATATTGCATGTATCAACACTCAGTTGTTTAAAAGAGCTGTGTTCATTATATATCATTTGTATGCTTAATGGCTCTTAAGTACTTTTTCTAGGTGCCCCTTCTTAAATAATGACTTAAATATTTAGGATACTTTTTCTAACCTAGCGTTCCATTCTTTGGTCTTCTTGATCATGGGATCTTGACCTGTTTGTTCCTGAACTGTCCTGAAGTTTGCTTCAGTTTTTCCATCATGTAATTAACCTTGAACTTAAAGATTTGAAGATACTTCTTGGGATAGTAACCAAGTTAGATTGGAATCAAAGAAATCCAGTTGCTATCCTGTGAAGTCATCTGTAACCTTGAACTTCTTTATCCATAAATTGATTGAAACATCTTATTGCAGACCAGCTAATTTTAAACCATATTCAGCAGTGACTTGCCTGTTATGTTCGACACTACCCTTTCTTTTGCCATTGATATTCATGCAGCCAAAACTCGATTTTGTTATGCTTTTGTGCATTTGTAAAATTGTTGATGAAAAGCTATTTGATGTCCTTCATTTATTTTTTCAACACATTGTTTACAGCAACATGTATAAACCGGCTGGAACAATTTCTCTAGAATAATCTTGCCTTCTCTATTCATGAAGTTTTCACCATGGTCTTGCTGGTATTTTAGAGTATATTACCTTCTTTCCTTCTGTGGTGGAGAGTCTTCTATAAGATTTTTTTCCAAGTCCAAAAGGTTGTCTTAATAGGGTTCTTATTTGCTAATGAATCATCTGATAAAAAATTCAGGTAAAGTGCTGTCTGTAGTTGCATTGCCCTGCACCTGAGCATTGTTAATTGAAAAGCTTTCAGCAAATATGTGAAAAGCTCAATAAATATCACAAATTTAATTTTGATAAAACCTAAATACTACTTCATTGAGTCACAAACTAGTTTTAGAACCCATTTTCATATTATTAGTTAAAAAATCTGATGTGTTCCATTCACATGATTTTCTCTACATCTCTGCAACAAATTGTTAAAAAGCTTATGCTTCTATTTATTTCATGCTAATCAACAAAAAATTAGCAGAAATAGTCTTATTATTTGCTTCCTTGTATGTAGAAGCGAAATAAGGGAGTAGCATAGGTTAAAGTGATAGTCAAAAACTGGTTGCTATGTGACTGAAGTTCCTTTGTTTGTATGAACAGGAGTTGACAAATTCCTGTATGAGAGAAGTTAAGTTTTTCGAAGCTGAAACCAAAAACAAGGGATATCTCAAAAGCAAGAAACTCCACGAAAAAAATGTATACAACATAAATTGTGTGTTTTAATGTGCTCTACATTTTTTGTGTGATAAGTTTTTGTGTATCTCTTACGGTTTAGCAGTTATGCAAAATTTTGTAAAATTCACCCAGAATAAAGTAGTCTTCAGAGGCTATTCCCAGAAAATTCAAATATACATTTGTCAGGTAAATATCTTTAATATGCAACATTTTATCAAAATCGTTAGAGGCATTTTTGAGAAAATCAAAATTTTCAAAAAAGTTTCATATAAAGGGTAGTTTGGGGTGGGGGGATTTTTTTTTCAAAATCTTTGTGTCCCATCCCTGGAAAATACTAAACTTAAATACCAAATTTGGTATTTTACCAACTTTTCGTTTTTGAGTTACTGTTCACAGACACACTGACACATGGACCTTTTTCTGAGAATACTTTTTTTGGATATGAGGGACCCTAAAACATATATTTCCAGTGAAATCTCGGTATCAAATTTTTAGTTGAAGTGCAATACCTTCTCTATACACTATGTACATGGTACGTGTAGAGAAAGTAAAAAGTGCTGTACTAGAGCAGTCCTTACTTCATCATGAACCTCTGTTTTAGAGTGTAGCATTACAGAATTATACTTATGCATAGCATATTGTTTTGCACATTTATAGCAATCACAAATGAGTTCAACTTCTTAATTTAGAAATATTTTTATTTAGGAATAAGGCTGATAGCTTACTGCATATTGTAAGTGCATGCAAAAATCCATCCTGATATTGTGAATGCAAATTTCTTTTTTACTTTCTCTACACGTACTATGTACATAGTGTATAGAGAAGATATTGCATTCCACCCAAATTTCATACTGATATTTCACTGGAACTACACATTTTGGGTCCCCCTGAATAAAAAAAAGAATTTTTGGAAAAAGGTCTGTGTGTGTGTGTGAGTGTGTCTGTGGACAGCATAGCTCACAAATAAAGATACCGTTGAATACCAAACTTGGTATTTAAGTTTGGTATCTTCCAAGGATGCAACATGATTTTGAAGAAAATCCCCCTACTCCAACTACCCTTTACATGGAAATTTTTTCGAAAATTTTGATTTTCTCAAAAATGGCTCTAACGATTTTGATGAAAATATCGCATATTAAAGATGTTTACCTGACAAATAAAATGTTTATCTTGAATTTTCTGGGAATAGACTCTGAACACTACTTTATTCTGGATGAAGTTTATGGAATTTTGCAAAACTGCTAAGCCGTAAGAGATGGACCAAAACTTACAACACAAAAAATGTAGAGCATGTTAAAAGACATAATTTATGTGTCATATACATTTTTTCGTGGAGTTGATCATTTTGAGATATTCCTTGTTTTTGGTTTCAGCTTTGAAAAACTTAACTTCTCTCATACAGGAATTTGTCAACTCCTGTCCATACAAACAAAGGAACTTCAGTCAAATAGCAACCAGTTTTTGACTATCACTTTAACCTATGGTACGCCCTTATTTCACTTCTACATACAAGGAAGCAAGTAATAAGACTATTTCTGCTAATTTAAGCAAAACAGTGTGCCCAAAGAACTATTTCCCATTAACACAATCTTATAAACTAAATACTAATTTCATAGAATGCCTAAATATGAAGAAAAAGTTTTTGGTTTAATGCATATATGGACTCGAATACTCCTTTGAATTAGCTAAATTATCAGAAGTTCAACTTTCAAGAATTTGTAACTTTAGGGCTAATTTTTAATTTTATACATGCAAACCTTTGTACTGGTATTTCAGACTATTTTTGGCAACTGGATTCTATTTCACGCACCTAACAATGAAAAACTGCGTAGAAGTATCAGATGATTTTGAATAAATTGTATCAAATATTATTACTGAGGTAACAATTACACACAGTATCATTTTTACTCGGTAAATGCTGTTAAAAATACTCGATTGCCAAAGCAAGTACCCTAGCACTTATAAAAACCTAGTATCACAACATTTCAAATGATAGGGTGTATGCAATCATCAGATATCACAGATATCATCTGGTAAAACAAATTCAAAACTAACCTTGAAAAAAAGCAAATGTAGATAATCTATTCTCCCATTCAGTATCTTACATTTCACTATTTCCAGTAATGACACTGTTTCACTGTATTTCTTCAACTAATGATAGGGGTGGAAGTTGTAGTTCATATCTAGACTCATGATGACGATTGGAATTGAAGGGTGTGCAACAACGGTAGAGAGGGAGAGAGGGAGAGAGGGAGAGAGGGAGAAAGGGAGAGAGGGAGGGAGGGAGAGAGAGGGAGAGAGGGAGGGAGGGAGATGGAGGGAGGGAGGGAGGGAGAGAGAGAGGGAGAGAGAGAGGGAGAGAGAGAGAGAGAGAGAGAGAGAGAGAGAGAGAGAGAGAGAGAGAGAGAGAGAGAGAGAGAGAGAGAGAGAGAGAGAGAGAGAGAGAGAGAGAGAGAGAGAGAGGTAAGGGTTTAAGTAGCCAATCATTTCTGGAATACTAACCACGAAATGGGACAGGAAATCAAATTATTGAAAGCTATTAACACTCCTTCAGATTTGGATATCTAGCAACAAATTTTCACTCATAGTAATAGTAGTAATGTGGTTAACTTTGAAATACCACCAGCAGATGTCATTTTAAAATTTGTACAAAGTCAAGCTAAAATATCAAAACTAGCAAACAGTTCCGAAATGCTCCACCAGAGGTCACCAACGACACATAAGAAGAAGGCAGATGACAATGAAGTCTGGCTTCTACCACCTGATGCCACTGCTGTCAATCAAACATCTATATTAGATGTCGAAGCTGCCCAGCCACCTCAGACTCTGCGAACCTGCAAAAGATGACAACGAAGGTTGTCGAAACGCGTCCAGAGTACCAAAACCAACACCATGTTTAGTGGAGCAAGTGTCTGCAATAGGTGTCCAGATTTGAACAAAATCAATTGTTTACATACATACATAACATTGCAATCTGTAGATCCTATTATGAGATTAAACTCAAAGCCCAAAGAAGTGGGAAGTGAATTAAACAAAACTATTCCTTTGTAGTAAACCCCTTTTTGGAATAACTGCAAATTATTTGTTGGTCTATGTAAGTCCTGCCTATGTCTGGTCTCTTTGTTATGAATATTTGTATTTTTTGTAAACTTTTCTGTGTTATTTATTACAAATGACAATATGGCTAGAATATATTCACAGGCTAATGGTGAAATTCCAAACATTTTGAAGAGTGGTTTGCAGTGAGTTGATCGTCTTTCCACTGCCATTATTTTTAATACCTTTCTTGCATAATGAATACTTTTTTAGCATTTACTGAATTTCCCCAAAAATATTATTCCATAGGTCATCAATGAATGAAAATATGCATAATAAGCTGATTTTAGTATGCTCTTATTTATAAGCTGAATTAAAGATCGAATTGCAAAGCAGGCAGAGATCAGTTTGGGTAAGATATAATCAATATGGTGTTTCCAATTCATGTTACGATCAATCATAAAACCTAGGAATTTTGTATTATAGGCTATATCAGGTGGCCCAAACAGACGGCCATGGCCTTATCAGAGTGAAATCAAAAGGAAAACGCACACAGATAGTAGCACTGCTCAGTGAAGGTTCACTGATACGTGCACTTCCCCTTTAAGTAGCAGTGAGAGGCAACCATTCTTGTACTAACGTTTGCGGGAAACAAAACTGTAAAGGGTGGCTTGTGTAGGCCACCTAGGTTCTACCTTGATACCACAGACCTTTGGGTATGCTGCAAGAATATGTAGAGGGTAGAGAAGCTTCTTATAAGAATAAAATAAAGCAAGTTATAAATGTAAAAATCTGATGTGTTACACTCACATGACTTTCTCTAGCTGTTCTACAAACTTCTTGCATAAGATTATTCTTCTTTCTGCATCTCGCTAATTGAGGAACTCATTAGCACAATGTTCTTATTACTTAGGAAAAAATAAGGAAATACACTAGGCTAAAGCCATAGTGAAATGTTTTCAAAGCTGTCGTTATGTGATTGTCATTACAAATCCCTTTTTTTCTTGGCCAGGAGTAGAACAAAAGAAAACCGCACACTCCCGTCTGAGAAAAGTATAAGTACTTCACAACTGAAACTAATAACACTGAATACCACGAAAACTGTAAGCTCCACGAGAAAAATGTATATGACGTAACAACAAGACCTACATTTTTTGTATAGTAAGTTTTTGTCTATCTCTTACGGTTTACTAGTTATGCCAAATTAAGCAAAATTCATCCAGAATAAACAGATCTTTAGAAGCTATTCCCAGAAAATTCAAGATATACATATTATTTTCCAGCTAAATATCTTTAATATACTATATTTTAATCAAAATCGTTAGAGCCATTTTTAAGTAAATCAACATTTTCGAAAAAAGTTCCATGTAAAGGGTAGTTTGGGGTGGGGGGGACTTTTCTCAAAATCTTTGTGTCGCATCCCTGGAAGATACTAAACTTAAATACCAAGTTTGGTGCTTTACCGACTTTTTGTTTTTGAGTTATCGTGTTCACAGACACATGGACACACACACACACACACTCACACATGGACCTTTTTGTAAAAATGCTTTTTTTGGATACAGGGGACCCTAAAACATATATTTCCGGTGAAATCTTGGTATCAAATTTTTGGGTGGAATACAATACTTCTCAATCCCTATGTATATTGTACATATGGAGCTAGAGAAAGTAAAAATAAGTTAGTAACAATGAAGTAACACAAATATTAATATAATAATAATTGTAACAAATCTTCACTTATCTTTTGGAATCCAAGGACTAGTTTTGCAATAAATTGGTCTATTGCATCCTCAGCTTTGTTTCTTTTTGGTCTCAGTTTCTTTTTGCTCTTGTTGTTTATTTAAATTGTTATGGTTACTGCTACTAGGTGGATTGTGTACTTAAATGGACCCATAGCTTTAATGGTTTGGGAGAAAATATTTATATTAAAGTATAAAAATCATGCAAAGAATTTTGATATACCACCAATTGACTCTCTCACCAAATTTGTTTTGATTGCAGTAGTTAGCAATACCTTAGTACACACCAAAAACAAGTCCTTGGATTCCAAAAGATAAGTGAAGATTTGCTACAATTATTAATTATTATATTATAAAGCAGGTTATTAAATTAAATGTTTTTATATGTTTATCTTACCCGAAAAGGCATTTTGCGACACCAAAATCCCCAATTTTCACAATTGTTTCTGGACCTATGGGTTGAAGAAAAATGTTGTTTGCTTTCAAATCTCTATGCAGTATATCTTTGGAGTGAACATAGTTGAGTCCCAACACACACTGGCTGAAGAAGTACAAAACATCCTATTCAACACAACAATGGTACAATAACATTGAGCAGACACAGAAGATTAATTAATAATTAATTACATAAGTCTGAACCAGCTGCTAATTTATTTACAAACTTGAATATAATGATGTTTTACTTATCTTAATATAATAGCAGTGGTACAAATACTACTGTCAGCTTATGATGCTAATGACCTATTGTTGTCTATAAATTTTTGTACAAATTTCAGATATTAATTGATATGCTTATCAGTAGCATGTATTTTTTTTTGATAGAAAAGAATCAGTATTTTTTCTTATTTACTATAAAAATTGAAAATTTATTAAGCCTATGAAAGTATTTTGCCAATTACGTTCTTTTTAGTTATCTCTTAAATTATCTTGTTTAAGTTCAAGTCTTATTTATACTAAATTTATTACAAAAAAAGCATAGAATCAGATCCTTTGTTGTCTTTTTGTTTACATTTATTTTATGAAGGCTACCATATCTAGCACTATAAACATAATAGTTCTTATAACAAGTAAAATAGTTTTGTAAACATACAGTTAGACAACAGTTGACAAATAGTGCTGTTTCAAAAAGGATATGAAGTGATTTTCTTAATTTTTGGGTTTCTCTAGAATGCATGTGCAATGTATATAGTGGATAGTATTCCACTAAAAAATTTGGAACCAAGATCTCACCAGAAATACATGTTTTGAAACCCCTGAATTAAAAAAAAATTAGAAACACCTGTGTGTGCGTGGGTGGGTGTGCACGTGTGTGTGTGTGTGTTTTTTTTTTTCCAATGGGCAGCATAGCTCAAAAACGTAAAGTCGTTAAATACCAACTTGGTGTTTAAGATCATTATCCTTCAAGGATACGACACAAAGATCTTCAAGAAAATCGCCCTCCCCAACTACCCTTTACATGGAACATTTTTCAAAAATGGCTTTAATGATTTTGATTAAAATGCTGTATGTTAAAGATCTTTTCATGCTAAATGAAATGTGTATGTTGAATTTTCTGGGAACAACCTCTGAAGATCTCTTCATTCTGGATGACTTCTGTATATCTGGTAAACTGCAAGAGATAGACAAAAACTTACTGCACAAAAAATGTAGATCTTGTTGAAATACAATTTAAGTCATATTCAATTTTTTTGTGGAGTTTATCGTTTTTGAGGTATTCCAATTTATTGGTTTCAGTTTTACTCCGCTAAAACTATTCTCAAATGGGAAGTCATCTAGCAAGCAAAGAGAATCAAATTTCAATTTTTTCACTTAAAGGCTGGCTTTTAAAAGATTTGACTATCACTTTAGTCTGTGTATTCCGTTATTTCCCTTCAACTTATGAAGAAGCAAGTAATCAGGCAATTCTGCTATTATGATATAGATAAAACAAAAATCTTTCATAAGAAAATATTGTTTGCAAAACAGCTAGAAAAAGTCATGTGAATGGAATGCATCAGATTTTTACTTTCTCTACACATACAATGTACATAGTGTATAGGGAATTTATTGCACTCCACCCAAAAATTTGATACTGAGATCTCACCGGAAATATATGTTTTAGGGTCCCCTGTAGCCAGAAAAAGCATTTTCACAAAAAGGTCCATGTTTGTGTGTGTGTTTGTGTGTGAGAGAGAGAGAGAGAGAGAGAGAGAGAGAGAGAGAGAGAGAGAGAGAGAGAGAGAGAGAGAGTATGTGTGTGTGTGTGTGTGTGTGAGCACAATAACTCAAAAACGAAAAGTTGGTAAAATACCAAACTTGATATTTAAGTTTAATATCTTCCAGGGATATGACACAAAGATTTTGAGAAAATCCCCCCATCCCTAACTACCCTTTACATGTAACTTTTTTCGAAAATATTGATTTGCCCAAAAATGGCTCTGACGATTTTGATTAAAATATTGTATATTAAAGATATTTACCTGACAAATAAAATGTATATCTTGAATTTTCTGGGAATAGCCTCTGAAGACTACTTTAACCTGGATGAATTTTTCATAACTGCTAAACCGCAAAAGATGGACAAAAACTTACCACACAAAAAATGTAGAGCACACTAAAATACACAATTTATGTTATATATCTTTTTTTCATGAGGATGATCGTTTTTGAAATACTCCTTGTTTTTCGTTTCAGTTTTGAAAAACACACTTTTCTCATACAGGAATTTGTCAACTCCTATCCATACAAACAAAGGAACTTCAGTCACATAGCAACCAGCTTTTGACTATCACTTTAACCTATGGCACTCCCTTATTTCACCTCTGCTTACAAGGAAGCAAGTAATAGGACCGTAAATCTGACTGCAGAAATTGAATAAAGGTGTGGGGGAGGCATTTTCATGGTGCAACAAAATTCCACATGGACCAGTCTTAGGATGCTATTTCTCAGTTAAATTTCTGAATAGTATAAGTAAATAGAAACTGTGTTGGGCTGCAACTTAATAAACATGACTAAACAAGGCAGGGAAATGTTTATAGATAACATGATAAAATACTTAAAATATAACTTTGAACTGTTACTCAGATACAGTGATTATAAAGTCACACAAATTGTTATTTTACAGAGTTGAACACAGGATTTTATACTGAAGATCAAAAGCGTAAGCTGCAACCAAGCTGTGAGCTAACTCTCTTTTTCTCACTTGACAAATCAGTTCATAGTTTTTTTTTGGGGGGTTTTCTCTTATCCTGAGAAGACAAATGTTGAGGAAATTTGTGTTCCAAGGACCCCAAGATCACTTGGGCATCATTTCTTCAATTTCATTCATGTCCAGTATGACCAATCAGATTAAAGGACATTAAGCTACAAGGGGAACAAAATAATAATAATAATAATAATAATAATAATAATAATAATAATAATGATGATGATGATGATGATGATGATGATGATGATGATGATGATGATAATAATAATAATAATAATAATAATAATAATAATAATAATAATAATAATAATAATAATAATAATAATGATGATGATGAGCTGGATTTTTACGCACTAAAAACTTTAAAATATTTAATTTTTATGTGTTAAAAGTTCTAAAAATTTGATGTGTTCCATTCACATGACTTTCTCTACATCTTTGCAACAAATTATTGTCAATAAGCTTATTCCTCTATCTGCTGCATGGCAATTGAGATAAACATTAGCAGAAAAGGTCTTATTACTCAGTTCCTTATAAGTAGAACGGAAATACGGGAATACAACAGGCTAAATTGACATTTAAATGTGTTAAAATGGTTGCTATGGAATTGATATCTGTTTCTTTGCTGGCCAGGAGCTGACAAGTTCCCATATGAGAAAAGCATAAATATTTTAAAACTGAGACCAATAACAAGGAATAATTCGAAAAAGGTCAACCCAGAAAAAAAAAGTGTATAACATAAATGGTGTTTCAAGGAGATTTACATTTTTTGTGTAGTATATTTTCTTCTGACCGGGGTGCACTCAGCCTCGTGAGGTCCCTGGGGGGCCAATTGAGGAGCTACTTGATGGAGAAGTAGCGGCTCCAGGTCGTGAGGACCGCATTAACCGGCCGGGAGGCGCTGACCACGTCTCACCCTCCAATACTGCATCCCATCCATGACGTCTGTAGTGGACCAAGATGGGGGACGCAGTGGCCAGGCGGTAGGCCAAGGCTCCCTGTGAACTGTCGTGCCATGGAGTTATAGTTATATTTTCTTCTATCTCTTACGGTTTATCAGTTATGAAAAATTCACCCAGAATAAGGCTATTCCCAGAAAATTGAAGAGATACAATTTATTTGACATGTAAATATCTTAAATATAAGATATTTTAATCAAAATTGTTAGAGCCATTTTTGAGAAAATTAAAATTTTCAAAAATTTTTCCAGAGTAGCTGAGGGTGGGTGGATCTTCTTGAAAATCTTCATGTTGCATTCTTACAACACATATAATGGAAACAGCCAACAAATTAGGAATAAATTCTTTTCTCACAAATTTACCAGGCTTCGAAGATTGCCTAGTCCGCCCACAGAAGGTACAAAGCAGTGGTGGCTCACAGTGATATTTTCAGGGCAGGCAAATATCAGCAATATGCAAATTACAAATCTAGCAGAAACATTTTGCTTAGGTACCTTTACTTGTAAAGTAGATCAATGTGTCAATGCTTAATGTTGGCACTTATGACATCATCGAAACAGGTATGCTGTTTTTCCAGTGAATGAAGTTCGCATCGTTAAAGCTGTAACATGTCCCATTGTGCTTCTTTAGTACGACCTCACACTGTTCAAGCAAGAGAAGCTTCTCCTGACAATGCAACTTGTGGAAAGAAGTTGTCCTCTTCATAACTTCTTAACCTGTCACATATGTACTGTTTTGCATGTATGGTGGTGTGTGTTTTCTCTAACAGTTTTCCAGATTGCCATCCAGTCGTGCTATCCCTTTTGGGCAATTGTTTGTGGGTTAGTGCAGCACTAATGTCGCTACCTGGAGTCTAATTATGTTTCTTCTAAAATCACAAGGTGAACTGTGTTCTGGAACTCTTGAGACGTGGTGCACCTCCTTGGTATGTGTATCTACTTGTAATGTAACGCCACTTTGCCTTCATATTTCTGACCATGTTCTTCTTGATTGCTTCTATGTCAGATCTCAATCATGGGTTTATAATTGTTGAGTCGGAAGTTTGAATGTAATTGTAAAAGAGTATTGGGATTCTGAACTGATTTATGGGGCTGTTGATTTGTAATAAGTCTAATTGATTGCTGGGGCAGAATTCCAATTATAGCTGCAGCAAGAAAAAGACTAGAAACTAAAGATAGCAAAAAGATTAAAGAAAGGAATATAAACCCAATTATGTGCATTTAACATGAGGCTGATGCAGAAATATGCTTGCTAAATTGTATTTTCTGTTTTACTCTTGTGACAGCCTCTGGCTGTATATAATGCTTAACAAATTGAAGCCCGGGCGTTTTGGTAGTTGAAGTGCCAGGAAATCCAGGGTTTTTACACCTACTTTGAGTTATTATTTACAGTACATCAATTAAATCTGATAGTAGTGGGACTATCTAAAAGTACGGCATTCAAGGACTTCTCAACAAGTAAGAAAACAGTCATAACTTCTGTATTAATATTCTATTTTAAATTTACAAGTATCAAATATGAGTTTGAAAAAAAAACTGTGTAAAGCTGCTTACATTCCATATATTCAAAGTTTGAAAAACTCTCCCTCGGAATCAGAATTTCCACAGTTTTATTTCTATCCTAAATTTCAGCTTCAGTTCACAGAAATCGAGGAAAAATGCAGCATTTTAACATTTAAGAGCACAAACATAACAAACAGATCAGCACCTTCAAAGAAAATGGTGCGACTACCTGAGAGCAGCCAATATTATTAAATCTCCTAATAGTTGACTAAAGCAAGGACAGATGGCAGCAGAAATCAGACAACTAAATGATAACTGATGTATGTTCTTTGCCACATAGCCCAAGACTGAGTTGAGGTCGTGGAATTGCATTAAAAGCGCTAGAAATACCTGCCCAAGCTATGCTCGGGCGTGGGTCTCATGAACATTTTAATTAAGACACAAAGAATAGGTTGTGTGGAGGTAGTGCAATGTTCAAATGAGCCTGGGGGTCCATGGAGAATTAGAATTAACTGACATTTGACTTTCAAGAATAAAGGAAAACTCTAACAAAACCCTTGTTTGGGTAACCGAACCTAAAACCACTTAAATATGAAGCATACTAACTAACTTTGTACTAGAGAAGTGAGCAATTACAAATATTCAGATTATTACTGATGTATTGTGGACTTTGTGACAGTCATGTGTTTTAACAATTGAAAATTAGTTGAGTTGATTTTGTAACTCTACATCACTTACTTTTTATTTCGGAAAACATGTTTCAGAAGCCATGTGCTTTCATTGTCAATTCCTTTGGTTGACTGCTGGCATTGCTTGCTGTGGTGGTTGTCTCTGTCCCTGGTGGTGGTTTGATGAGCCTCTGTATCAGTAGGTCACCTGGCGGGATTTCGAAATCTGCGGTTCTTTTTTTCCAAATATATATGTTTTCCCAAACTTTTAATTCTGTCTTCCTTGCGATGTTTTTGAGCATTTTTGGGCTTCTATTTATGGTGTGTTTCTCTTTCCACAAATGCCAAGCTACCGCTGATTTATCTTCTTGTTTGAGTTTAATATTTCTGTGGTGTTCTTTTGCTCTTGATTCTATATTTCTTTTTGTTTGGCCGATGTAGATTTTTTCACAGTCATTGCAGCTGAACTGATATATTCCTGGTTTGTCTTCTTGTGGAACATCATCTTTTAATTTAAAATTTAAAATGTTTTTTATAGAGTAATTGTTTTTAGGGGCTAGAATGATGTTATGTCGTTTGAAGATCCTCTGGAATTTGTAGAAAGTTGTAGGGTGGTATGTAAACTTCTTGTAGATCTTGTTTTCTTTCTGGTTTTGAGTGAGTGTACTGACTTCTTTAATCAATTGACTCAACTAATTTTTCAAATATTCAGATACTTCCATATCGTAACTTATAATATCAGATTCATGGCAACTCATGGTCAGGTGAGTATGCTGACTTCCATCTTGTGGATAGTCAATGAATTGTTGGCTGCTAGGAAGAAATTTTGTCTTGAATTAGGATTATTCTCCAAGCTGTACAGAGTATGGACAGCAAGATTATCAGAGTGAATCAGTGCTAATTTTTTAAATCAATTAAAACAATGATTATTTGATTCAAAAGAAAGATAAGTGCATTTCAACTCATTATATACATATTAATATAAAAATAATAGTTGCAACAAATCTTCACTTTTCTTTTGGAATCCTTGCCTGGACTAGTTTCACAACGATTTCATTGCATTATCAACATATCCTTTTGGTCTCTTTTTTGATGTTGTTTGTTTACACTGTTATGGTTACTGCTACTAGGTGGATTGTGTACTAATGCATTGCTAACTACTGGAATCAAAACAAATTTGGTAAGAGTGTCAATTGGAGGTATATCAAAATTCATTGCATGATTTCTATACTTTAATATAAATATTTTCTCCCAAACCATTAAATCTATGGGCCCATTTAAGTGTTTTAATAATTTAACATCTGGATTTATTTCATGATTAAATTTCCAAAAATGTTCTGCTACAGCTGATTTATCAATTTGTTTGTATTTAATATTCCTAAAGTGTTCTTTTACTCTGGTTTCCAAATGACGTTTAGTCTTACCAATATAAACAAGGTCACAATTTAAACAGTTTAATTGATAAATGCCAGATTTATTATTTTTTGAAATTTCATCCTTTTTAGAAAAGCCTAACAAATTTTTTATACTGTATTTATTTTGAGGAACCAATATTATGCCATGCTCTTTGAAAATATTTGTGAATTTTTTATTTGCCCAAGGGTGATAAGTAAATTTTTTAAAAATGTAATTATCTTTTATTTTCTTAAGCGTAGAAATATCTTTAATAGCTTTTTGATATTTAAACTTCTCAATTTTTTTATTTATAAAATCAGTATTAAAACCATTAATTAAAGCAGTGTTAATAATGTGTTTATATTCTCTATAGAATTCATCTTTATTAAGGGGTAAATTAATTAACCTATAAATTAAACTGTTAAAAACAGCAACTTTATGTGAAAAAGGGTTAAAGCCATTATTTTTTATATAATTATCAGTGTGGGTTTGCTTTCTGTATATTCCAAAATTCAGTTTATTGTCTTTTTTTATTATTTTTAAATCCAGGAAAGAGAGATAGCCATCACTTTCAGTTTCTAATGTGAATTTTATAGCCTTATCTTGTAAATTTAAAAGTTTTAAAGCATCATTTACATGTTTATCAGGAACAATAGCAAATATATCATCTACATATCTATACCAAGTTTTAAAAATTAGAGGGAATGCTTTAGTGACCTGTATTTCAAAATAGCTCATGAAAAGATCAGCAAGAAAAGGTGAAAGCTGACTACCCATTGCTAAACCAGAAGTTTGTTGATAGAATTTGTCATTAAAGCTGAAAAAATTTTGATCCAAACAAAGATTAGTAAGGATAACAAAATCATTTATTAAATCTTCATTCAGTTCTATAGAACTTAACCATTTTTTTAAAAATGTCAAAAGTTTTTCTCTAGGAATGCTTGGAAACAAAGCAGTTACATCAAAAGAAACAAGTTTATCATTAGTAGATAATGTAATATTGCTGATCCTTTCGACTAGCTCAAAACATTTTTTAATACTTAAACTCTCAAATTTTTCAAAATTAGTGAATTTTTTATTTAACCATTTAGCTAGGCTGTAAGTAGGTGAATTTATGCAATTTACAATAGGTCTCATTTTATTTCCAGGTTTATGAATTTTGGGAAGAGCATATATTCTGGGTAAAATTGGATTACTGATTTTTATAATTTGCTTTTCTTTATTTGTAATACTTTTAATTTCATTAAGGGTCTTATTATAAATTGAAATGCAGGATTTTAAAGGGTTAATATCAATGCTTTTGTAATCTTCACCTTGAAGTAGGAGTTCCATTCTGTTAATGTAATCAATTTTATTTAAAATTACAATGCTGTTACCTTTATCAGCTTTAGTATAGATTACATCTTTTTCTTTTAATGATTTAATAATTTGTTTATTGTGATTTACTTTAGGGTGATTTTTATTCAAATTCTGTAATATTTTACTACATTTTTCTTTAACCAATAATTTATTATTTTCATTTAAATCCTGACTAGCAATTTCTATATCTGCTACATAATCATCTATATTTTTTGAAAAATCTACACAGGTTTTTAAACCTTTATTCAAAAAATTAATTTCCTTCTCATTGAAATTACAATTTGAAAGGTTAATTACATTATCTTTAGGGTTATTCCCTTTAATTGGTTTCAATTTATTTTATTTTAAGCATAATTCATTTAATTTATTTTTCAGTTTATTTGTTTTATTTTTCATGCTAAAGTTCAAATTTTCAAACAATTTACATTCCAAATTGAGCCAAGTTGAATTACCTAAAACATTTATAAGTTTAAGATGCAAATTATATAATTTCAATTCAATGTTATTTAAGTTTTTAATATGCAAACTTCTTTCAACTTCAATTACTTTCTTCTCTGCTGCTTTTTGATGAATACTATTATTGTCAAATTTAACAGTTTTTCTAACAAAAATAGGAGTTACTTTACATTTTAAACAAAGGTTTAAGAAACGTATATCTGCAAGAATATGTCTTCTTTTTTCTTGCAATTTCAAATATAGCTTAATTTCATGTTTAGTATTATTAAAATTCAGATTAAACCTATAATTATTATATTCCATCACATCCATCATAAGCAATAACCTAAAATATACTGAAACTAAGGAATGCTTCAAAACAAATAAACTTATAAATGTAAAATGCACATTACATTTATACATTTATATCATTATATACACTTTCTCCATTGGCATCTGCTTTTATGTTGAATAGCATGTTAGTATCCAATAACATTTTATTCTTTCTCTAGCATGTATGTATATAGAGAAGTGATTGTATTCCACCCAAAAATTCAAAATCAAAATTTCACTTCAGTTCTTGATCCCCTGAATCCAAAAAAGCATTTTTAGAAACATGTGCGTTCATGTGTCTTTGAGTAGCATAGCTCAAAAATGAAAAGTTTGTTAAATACAAAACTTGGTATTTAAGCTCAGTAACTTTCAAGGATTCAACAAAATTTTCAATAAAATTCTTCATCCCTAACTTTCCATCACAAAGATTGAGTTTCTCAAATATAGCTCTCAATTTTTTTTAAAGATATTTTAATGTCAAACAAAATTCATATTTATGTAATATACATTTTTTGTAGCATTAACAGTTTCTAAGATATTCCTAGTTATTAGTTTCAATTTTAAACTGCTTAAACTTTTCTCAAGTGGGAAGTCAACTTTCGTTTCATCTCTTTTGTTTTACTCCCAGGATTGCAAAAAAAAAAACCAAATTTAATTGTTTCATATAGCCTCTCTTAACACATTGAAGCCCAGGCATTTCTTTAGTTGAAGGGCCAAGAAACCCAGGGTTTTTACGCCAAATTTGAGTTAGTAT
Source organism: Hymenopus coronatus (assembly GCA_030762935.1). Classification (NCBI taxonomy): domain Eukaryota; kingdom Metazoa; phylum Arthropoda; class Insecta; order Mantodea; family Hymenopodidae; genus Hymenopus; species Hymenopus coronatus. The sequence continues at coordinate 36,996,681 of CM060893.1, forward strand.
TTATAGTACATCAATCAAACCTGCCAAAAAGTATTGGAACAATCTAAAAGTATGGTATTCAAGGATTTCTCAACAAGTAAGAAAATAGTCATAACTTCTGTATTAATATTTTATTTTAAATTTACAAGTATCAAATATGAGTTTGAAAAAATCTATGTAAAGCAGCTTACACTCTACTTATTGAAAGTTCGAAAAACTCTATCTTGGAATTGGAATTTTCCAGACTCTCCTAAATTTCCTAATAGTTGACTAAAGCAAGGTCTGATGGTAGCACAAATCAGACAACCAAACAATAACTGAAATATGTTCATTGCTGCATAGCCCAAGACCGAGTTAAGGTTGTGGAATTGCATTAAAAGGGTTAGAAATACCTGCCCGAGCTAAACTCGGGCATGGGTCTCATGAACATTTCGCACGGCCCGAGCTCTACTCAGGCTTGGGCTTCAATGTGTTAAAGCATTTGACTATTGCTTTAGCCTAGTATGTTCCCTTATTTCTCTTCTACTTACAAGGAAGTAATAAGACCGTTTCTGCTAATGTTTGGCTCTATTAGCATGACATATTTAAAAAAATAATCTTTTGTTAAGGAAATTTTGTTTGTGGAACAGCTAGAGAATACATCATATATTTTTACTTACATTTTCAGTCATTAGATCTCCATTTTGTCTTGCAAGCAAGTCACTAAGAGTTCCCCCTTGAGCATATGCCATTACTATTCCAAGAACATTATTTTCCAAATAACTGTCAAAGTATTCTATAACATTGGGATGCTGAAGTGATGACAAAATGTGTATTTCATTTTGAGCTTCCTGAAAAGAAGAGAAAATTAATGTCATGCTGGCCAGCACGAAGGTACAATTGTTCCTATTACTGTGAATCCTACTGCTATTTATAGGCAGAGGAAGAAATGCATTTCACTCTAGAGTATATCTTTCTATGTAGTCTGGAGGTGTGATGTCTGCCTCACATTTAAAAGTGCTCAAGCTTAAAACGTGGCTGGGGTAAATTATATGATTTATTCCAGGGTTTTCCCCTTATACAGAACATCAACATCACTTCATATAAATTGCAGTACATACATACATAACATTGCAATCTGTAGATCCTATTATAAGATTAGACTCAAAGCCCAAACTCTAGGATGTAGATCATGTCAATAATTACATTTATTCATACTTATTAATACATTTATTTACAAAAAATAACTCTGACAATGAATTTATAGAGGTGTAGTTTTGTATAATTTTCAATCACATGTCTGTTTCCAAAACTTACCTGTAAATTTGCATTCTTAGAATATTCATGTTTATTATATTTACAATGTTACATTATTACCAATGTTTTTGATTGAATGAAATCCTCCTCTGTATAGAAGGTGTGAGTAATAAGGTATCTTTTTAATTCTGATCTAAATTTATTTTTGTTCATTTGCAATTCTTTTAAAAAGGGAAGTGAATTAAACAAAACTATTCCTTTGTAGTAAACCCCTTTTTGGATAAGTCTGGCCAATGTCTGGTCTCTTTGTTATGACTATCTGTATTTTTTGTAAACTTTTCTTATGTATTTATTACAAATGACAATATGGCTAGAATATATTCAGTGAGTTGATTGTCGTTCCCCTGCCATTATTCTTATTACCTTTTTTTTTGCCAAATGAATACTTTTTTAGCATTTACTGAATTTCCCAAAAATATTATTCCATAGGTCATCAATGAATGTTTTCAGTAGGCTCTTATTTATAAGCTCAAAGATTGGATTGCAAAGCATGCAGATCACAGTTTGGGTAAGATATAATCAATATGGTGTTTCTAATTCATGTTACGATCAATCATAAAACCAAGGAATTTTGTATTACAGGCTTCTACATTCTGGTTATTTTCATATTCTATCCTTAGGTCTGCCTTTTTTATGCTTTGTGCAACAACTAATGTAGTTAGTTTTTTCAAAGTTTATGTGAACTTTATTACTTTCAAACCAATCATTTAGTGTGTTTAAGATTTTATTAGATGAATTTGGGAGCTGACTGACATTGTGTTCTCTAATTATAATACTTGTGTCATCTGCAAAAATATCAATGTGGGAAAAATGTACATTCAAAGTGCTTCATTATAAAATTCATTACCTTAAAAAACTTGTGGTGAAATGTTAATGAAGCAATTTAAGCTGACATTGCAGTTTAGTATTATAATTTCAGCTTAACTGTGTACTACTTGCACTTTTTGGTTTCCTGTATCAATCCTTTCATTATTGGATTTATTCCAATATAATCTGTAGGTTTGCTGGATATTAAATCAAAAAGCTTGATATGCTCCATGCATATGACTTTTTACTTTCTCTAAATGTACTATGTACATAGTGTATAGAGAAGGTATTGCACTCCACTCAAAAACGATACCGAGATTTCACTGGAAATAATGTTTTAGGGTCCCCAGTATAAAAAAAAAAAAAAACATTTTCAGAAAAACGTCCATCTGTGTGTGTGTGTGTGAACACGATAACTCAAAAATGAAAAATCAGTAAAATACAAACTTGGTATTTTAAGTTTAGTATCTTCCAGGGATGTGACACGAAGCTTTTGAGAAATATCCTCCCACACCCAACTACCCTTTACCTGGAACTTATATAGAAAATTGTGATTTTTCTCAAAAATGGCTGTAACGATTTTGATTAAAATATTGTATATTAAAGATATTTACCTGACAAATAATATGTATATCTTGAATTTTCTGGGAATAGCCTCTGAAGAGTACTTTATTCTGGATGAATTTTACGGAATTTTGCATAACTGCTAAACTGTAAGATATGGAGTAAAACTTACCTCACAAAAAATGTAGAGCACTTTAAAACACACAATTTATGTTATATGCATTTTTTCATGGAGTTCATCATTTTCGAGACATTCCTTGTTTCTGGTTTGAAAAACTTATACTTTTCTCATACAGGAATTTGTCAACTGCTGTCCATACAAACAACCAGTGACATAGCAACCAGCTTTTGACTATCACTTTACCAATGGTACTCCTTTATTTTGCTTCTATTTACAAGGAAGCAAGTAATAGGGCAATTTCTGTTAATTTTTTCTGATTAGCATGAAGTAAATAGAAATATAAGCTTTTTAAGAATAATTTGTTGCAGAGATGTAGAGAAAGTCATGTGAATGGTGCACATTAGATGTTCTATTATGCAACAAGCTATTCTTACAAAAGCTTATTCTTTTCTATTTATTTCTTGTTAATTGAGATAAACATTAGCAGAAATGTCTTGTTACTTTGTACCTTGTAATTAGAAGGGAATTAAGGAAATACACTAGATTAAAGCAATAGTCATATTACCTATTGGAATCTGGTTCTCTTTTCATGGGCAGGAATGAAATAAAAGAAAAACAATTCAAAATCTTCTCGGGCTTCTAGCCAAGTAAAAACTTGGCTTGACACCAACGTTTCGAAGAAGTGCATCTTCTTTGTCTTCAGGGTGAACTGATGGTTTGAGCTTGCGGAGACTGGTATACCAGTATAAATACCAGTCTCCGCAAGCTCAAACCATCAGTTCACCCTGAAGACGAAGAAGATGCACTTCTTCGAAACGTTGGTGTCAAGCCAAGTTTTTACCTGGCTAGAAGCCCGAGAAGATTTTGAATTAATACGTCGCCAGGAAAGCTTCAGTTCTTATTTTAAATTACTTCCCATTTGAAAAAATCTGATGTGTTCCATTCATATGACTTTCTCTACATCTCTGCAACAAATTATTGTTAAAAAGCTTATTCTATTTATTCCATGCTAATCGACAAGAAATAGGCAAAAATAGTCTTATTATTTGCTTCCTTATAAGTAGAAGAGAAATAAGGGAGTACCATAGGTTAAAGTGATAGTCCCAAGCTAGTTACTATGTGACTGAAGCTCCTTTATTTGTATGGACAGGACTGGACAAATTCCTGTATGAGAGAAGTTAAGTTTTTCAAAGCTGAAACCAAAACAAGGAATCTCTAAAAAAAAAAAAAGACCAAGTCCATGAAACAAATGTATACAACATAAATTGTGTGTTTTAATGTGCTCTACATTTTTTGTGTGGTAAGTTTTTGTCCATCTCTTACGGTTTAGCCATTATGCAAAATTCCGTAAAATTTACCCAGAATAAAATAGTTTTCAGTATTTATAGAAAATTCAAAATATACATTTTATTTGTCAGGTAAATACCTTTAATATACAATATTTTAATCAAAATCGTTACAGCCATTTTTTAGAAAATAAAAATTTTCGAAAAAAGTTCAGTGTAAGGGGCAGTTGGGGGTGGGGGAATTTTTTTTAAAAATCTTCGTGTCGCATCCCTGGAAGATAATAAACTTCAATACCAAGTTTGGTATTTTAAAAACTTTTCGTTTTTGAGTTATCGTGCTCACAGACACACATATACTGACGTACCTTTTTCCGAAAATGCTTTTTTTTTAGATAAAGGGGACCCTAAAACATATATTTCCGGTGAAATCTTGGTATCAAAATTTTAGGTGGAATGCAATACCTTCTCTATACACTATGTGCATAGTACGTATAGAGAAAGTAAAAAGTAAGCATTTCAAAATTGAAACCAATAACAAGGAATATCCTGGAAAAAGTCAATGTCACAAAAAATACATTTGACATAAACTGTCACGTCTTATATTATGCACAAACATAATTAAAGAGCTTCAGGATCAAACTAGCAACAGCAATGTTCACAGGGCAAAGAAAAATTGGAATCTATTTTATTCAATTTAAGAGAAAGTAAGCAGTCAGTGTAACATATCTTGTGCAGACATGAATGTTTAAAAGTGAAGGAGAAGATCTTAGTAATTTAGATATGATGTCATAAGAAGGCAATTGTCGATGCAAAACATTGAACTTGTAAAAACTTCAAAATTCAATTTGTTAAATTTCTGAATAATATAAATAAATATAAACTCTGTTGGACTGCAACTTAACAAACATAACTGAATAACTGAATAAGGCAGGGAAATGCATACAGATAACATGATAAAATAGTTAAAATATAACTTTGAACTGTTAATATTTTGCCTGTCGTATTGTGATGGAGCATGCAGCATGTTTAAATAAATGCCTCCAGATTCTAAGAAGGTTTAGGGAATAAAATAAAAATTGTTACTCATAAGTCATAACCGAGAAGCGAACCTCAAAACCCTTGGATCTCAGACAGGCTCTTTACTGACCAATGCAGTCATGTTGGCATTATCTAATGGTTACTTGCTGTGGATGCATGCTTACATTCCTATAACCTTTAATCAGCAAACCTATGGCAAGTTTGATTAGATTAGAAAGTTCGTTTAGGCCAGGCAGCCACTGAACATAGAACTTGTACATTTTTTTTTTTACTTTCTCTACATGTACTATGTACATAGTGTATAGAGAAGGTATTCCAAAAATTTTGACACTGAGATTTCACCGGAAATATATGTTTAAGGGTCTCCTTTATCCAAAAGAAGCATTTTCAGAAAAAGGTCAGTGAGTCTGTGAACATGATAACTCAAAAACGAAAAGTCGGTAAAATACCAAACTTGGTATTGAAGTTTAGTATCTTCCAAGCATGTGACACAAAGATTTTGAGAAAAATCCCCCCACCCCAAACTACCCTTTACATGGAACTTTTTTGAAACATTTTGATTTTCCTGAAAATGGCTCTAATGATTTTGATTAAAATATTGTATATTAAAAATATTTACCTGAAAATAAAACGTATGTCTTGAATTTTCTGGGAATAGCCTTGAAGACTACTTTATTCTCAATGAATTTTACGAAATTTTGCATTATTGCTAAACCGTAAGAGTTGGACAAAAACTTACCATACAAAAAATGTAGAGCAAGTTAAAACACACAATTTATATTATATACATTTTTTTCTTGGAGTTGATCATTTTTTAGATATTCCTTATTTTTGGTTTCATCTTTAAAAACTTATGCTTTTCTCATATAGGAATTTGTCAACTCCTGTTCATACAAATCAAGGAACTTCAGTCACAAAGCAACTAGCTTTTGACTATCATTTTAGCCTGTGGTACTCCCTTATTTCGCTTCTACTTCCAAGAAAATTAGTAATAAGACTATTCCTGCTAATTTTTTCTCGATTAGCATGAAGTAAATAGGAGTAGACATTTTTTAATAATAATTTGTGCAGAGATGTAAAGAAAGTCATGTGAATAGGTCACATCAGATTTTCACTTTCTCTATATGCACTATGTACATAGTATATAGAGAAGGTATTGCACTCCACCAAAAAATTTGATACCAAGATTTCATCGGAAATATATGTTTTAGGGTCCCCTTTATCTAAAAAAAAAAAGCATTTTCGGAAAAAGGTCTGTATGTGTGTGCGTCCGTGTGTCTGTGTACAAGATAACTCAAAAACGAAAAGTAGGTAAAATACCAAACTTGGTATTTAAGTTTAGTATCTTTCTGGGATGCGACACGAAGATTTTGAGAAAAATTCCCCCACCCTCAACTACCCTTTACATGGAACTTTTTTCGAAAATTTTGATTTTCTCAAAAATGGCCTAAACGATTTTGATTAAAATTTTGTATATTAAGGATATTTACCTGACAAATAAAATGTATATCTTGAATTTTCTGGGAATAGCCTCTGAAGACTACTTTATTCTGGATGAATTTGACTGAATTTTGAGTAACTGCTAAACCATAAGAGATGGACAAAAACTTACTGCACAAAAAATGTAGAGCACATTAAAACACACAATTTATGTTATACACATTTTTTTCGTGGAGTTCGTCGTTTTTGTGACATTCCTTATTTTGGTTTTTGCTATAAAAAACTTATACGTTTTTCATACAGGAATCTGTCAACTGCTGTCCATACAAACAAAGGAACTTCAGTGACATAGCAACCAGCTTTTGATTATCACTTTAACCTATGGTTCTCCCTTATTTCACCTCTACTTACAAGGAAACAAGTAATATGGCTATTTCTGCTAATGTTTTACTGATTAGCATGAAGTAAATAGAAGTATAAGCTTTTTAAGAATAATTTGTTGCAGGGATATAGAGAAAGTCATGTGAATGGTACACATAAGATTTTTTATAATATGACATGAGAGTTTATTTCCTTAAGTTTGACAAATTAGTACACATTTCTTTATTTACTTAGCATTAGACTGTGTTGCTGTGTACACTGGCACCCAACAGACTCAAGCCCTGAGCTTGCCGAGCTATTAGGTCCCACTTATATCTTAAATCTAATACATACTGCCTACTCTCTCTTAATTTTCATCTTCGTCCTGCTTACTAATTTTCCTCAACAATTTAGCTTTTTCTACTCAAAACGATTTCAATTTTGATTAAATTTTTCTCAGATTTACATTAATTAACTTTATCGCTTAAATTTCTTTCAGTAACGTTGCCCATTACATTTTCCTTTCTCTAGCCTGCATGTCGATGGTTTAACACACACATGTGTTAAGTACTCATTTGTTAGTTTTGAGAAAATCTAATTTTAAGTTTCAAAACTTCATTTCACAATAATAAAACACGCAATTTCGGAAAGTAAATATCACAATGCAATCTTAAGTCATTGTTGTTTGGATCATTGCACGTATAGAAATATGAAAATGGAGTTTTATTTATGGACGCTCTTTAACTGCAGTGGTTCTCAGCATCCCATTCTATACTGGGTGTGAAAGACCACTTCATTTTGCTCTTATCAGGCTTGATAAAAGAGGCCTCTTTTATGTGCTGTAAATCTAAGACATGGGACCAATGGCTTTATTTTCCTTCCGAGGGAAGGAATGCTATGGATTTTTATGCCCAAAAAAATCCATTATCCTCTGCTGGGTTTGAACCCACAACCTTGGGTATATGAAGTTAGCATGATGATTATTACATTGCGGTGGGCAAAAGAAATTATAAATAAGTTATATATTGCAATAACTACAATAGCAGCAGCTACAGAATTTACAACTTTAGTGTCAACTATTTTCCTAAAACATATTGCCAATGAAATGGTGCCATATACATACATACATGCTACATGGTATGGAAGTTAGTGACAAGATATTGTACCATACTTGTACAAGTAATGTCCCATCTGTACAGAACTTTATGGTTTAGCATTTGTGCAAAACTCTTCCATAATGAACAGAACTTCAGAAATTATTCCCAGACAATTCAAGATACATTTCAGTCTCCATGAAATTATAAACAAAGCAAAAAAACCCACACACATGCACAAACCCACCCACCCTCGCACGTGCACACACACACACACACACCCACATACAGACCTTTCACTTAACATTTTTTTTGGGGATTCTGGTAGCACCAAAAACATGTATATCTCATGAAATCTCAATATTGCATTGAGCGCACGAGGCAAGTCCTTCAGATTTCTCCTCCAGGTATAAATACCACTGTCAGAGCAACTTGCGTTCAGTTCCCTGATGATGGCAACAGAGTATATCGTTGAAAGCTTGGAAATTAAACCAACACTTACCTCGCTGACATCCCAACAAAAAATCATTAATTACCCACACCAGGAAAGCTTCAAGTCCTTGATTTGAGTCTTGCTCGCTATTCCCTTTGCATCTATACTGAAATGTGTAATGTAGCTATTTATGTAAAGGTTTATCTTAATTAAAGTGAATAGGAACAGTTTTTATACCCAGTAATAAACATCAGAGAATGTGAAGTAACACATCAGATTTTAATTTACAGTTAATGCAACCTTGCTATTTATTACATTTGTCTTTCCATCAACCTTAGAAACTTATACAAGAATTAATTAATTAACATGCTGTAAAAACTGCTTTTGAATGAGTGCTATTTGTTAATGTTGCCAACTTGAGTTATACAAGATTTAATTGTAGAAATCTGATATTGGATTCTCATTACTTTCTGTGTAACAAAGCATTCTTACAAACACTTAGTTTTCTATCTAATTCACATATAATAAGTCCTGGACCTCACACAGATATGGCACCACTAGGCCAGCTAGACGGTAGCACTGTATAGTTTAACTCTAGACTAGCTTGTATCCATAGTTATAGGTCAATATCAATGTTTAGTTTTAAATGACAGCATTTCAAACAAGACAACTTTAGAGTTTTCACGAAAATGAAGGATTTGGAAAAACGAGTAGTAATTAAATACTTCCATTTGAAAGGCTTAATGCTTAAAGAAATCAAGGAGGAAATGGACAGTACATTGAAAGACTCTGCTCCTTCATATTCGTTTGTTGATACCTGATCAAAAGTTGCAAAGAAAAACTGTTTCTGTTAAGAATGAGGGGCTCTACCATAAAAATCCCAATGGATTTTTGATATGGCTTATTACCATGATGAAACTTGGACACATCACTACACTCCAGAAAGTAAATCGCAGTCAAAACAGTGGATTGTGCCAGGTGAACCAACTCCAAAAAAGGCAAAGTCAATTTTGTCAGCTAACAAGGTTATGGCAAGTGTTTTCTGACAACCCCTTACATGGAATATTTTTCGAAAATTTTGATTTTCTCAAAAATAGTTCAATGGTGTTGTAGGTTTTATTTGTTCAGTTCCTTGGGCTGCAATCATCTCTCCCTTCCAGGGGATTAAACCATTCCCCAATGTCTTCCTGGATATTAAACCACTCCTCAAGTTCTCCAGGGCACTAATACATTGGTAAAGTTTCTCCATTCTTCCACTGAGGTCTTTCTCCATGCTATCCAGTTATTTGTCTATTTTGCTTGATATCTCCATTTTCTTGTTCATCATCCTCCATGGTCTTGGGGTAAAATGCCAATCTCTGGTTCTCAAAATTCAGGTTTAAATTCAGTGGAGTGTATTGGATTTTTCAGGCATAAAAATTCTTAGCATGGTTTTTTTTGGAAGGAAAGTATAGCTGTGGTCTTGTGATTTAAGGCATTTCAAAGAGCCTCAAGCCCTAATAGACACACTTCAGAACAAAATTAAGCAGTCCTCCACACCTAGTATAGAACGCTGAGAACCACAGCAGTTAAAAAAGCATCCACATATAAAACTCAAATCTAATATTTCATCTTCTCCTTGCAGTTTCCTTCATTTCAAATTCCATTTTTACCTCCATCTCTATATGCAATTCTATCTCTTCCTTCATCTTCTCTACTCTAGATTCTATTTTTGTGTTCAATTTCTTTAATTCAGTCAGTAAGTTTTCATCATCTATACAGTGAGATGTTCAATTTCACTTCTGACGCATAACAAAATATCTATTTCAAAAGCAATGCAATGAATGTCCTTAATTCAATGGTAAGGCACACTTTTATCTCTTGTTGCTTCGATGCTCATGCAGAGTTGATTTCTGCTTTGACTCTCTCGATCCAAGAGGCTCTTAGAGATCTCATTTGAAAATTGAAATCTGCGAGCCTCATAGCTCCCTTTTTACACCTGCATTTTACATAGCAAGAAATTTCTGGATGATGATGAGTACACTACTGCAGTGTCACATTACAGGACTTTGAGTCATGCACCCACTCGCTCATGTTTTAAAATTATGCGCACCTGCAATAATGAGTAAAGTAAGCCAACTGCTCAGTGTAACAATTATGATGGCAAGGTATTCACTGCACTTAGATTGTAACTTTAATTGTGGTAACTATTTATTTATTACTAGTACACAAGTGATAGCCCTGTGAAACTTTTATAGTCCTTCACTGTATTACCAGCAGTCTACACATTGTTGCCAGTGATATGGAAGACATAGCATCCCTGTAGCAGCTTTTTTCTGTTGATGTTTCTTTCCACCCTAATACCTACATAATCCAGAATCAAACAGCACAAAGTGGTTCCTTCATCTTTAGGATCAAGTCAGGAGTTTTAAGTCTGATGAATGTAGAGGATGGAAAAGCACTTCCCATCGCCAGTGGCCATACAGGATGTGCCGGAGCATTATCCTACAAAACATGTGGGCACTTTCTTTGTAAGGCTGGTCTCAGGTTATTCTCCAAAAATGGAAATACAATGCATTTACATTCTGTCCTTATAAGTACCGAGCATGGACCAGAATATCGTACTGGTGGTGCCACTGCGTGTCATGCTTTGTACTTATTAGGAGGACAGTTAGAAGCGGAAGCCATGTGTGATGCAGCTATTATTTGCGGTTTTCTGCCTATAAAGTACACACATTTGACTGAAAGTTGTTTCAAAAAGCCGAAATCTTTTTGTACACATCTGGAAATATACGGCAACATATGTTGAACTGTGGGGATGTTCTGAACCTTTTATTTCCGATGAAGTGAATGCTACAAATTTTTGTTGCGGCCTTTGGTTCTCACGATGATCCCTCAGGGGATATAAAATATAAAGTATGAATAGTAATATGTACATAATGCGTACATAAATATTACAAATAAAAGTAATAATAATAACAATAATGATAATTGACAGATAATGTGTCATTTAATCTAATACTCACAGTATTTAGAGTTTCTATTTATTAAATTAAAAAACGTTTCTTACTCCACTATCTCTGTTATCCTCTTATTAGTAACCAAACTTATCGCCAGAGTAGCGTGCACAGTGCATATAGGATGGTTGTCTTTTTTATTCTTTAAATAGTGTTTAATGCCTGCTTTTACTAAATATGGTACAGCAGGCATTGACTCTGATGACGCATGGAATGAAGAAGCACCAGTGGGATACGATGGCAGGGGAAACTGGAGAACCCGGAGAAAATCTGCCCCCGTGCCGCTTTATCCACAAACCTCTTGAGATTGAGCCCAGTCCACCTAGGTGGGAGGCAAGTGGTCTAACCACTTGGCCAAGCACAGTCAGGATGGTTGTGGGATGTTAGGATGATGTCATCAAGTTGTATGCAAGAATCAGCAGAACTTTCACATTTGTAGGCGTACGACACACCATTATTTTACATGGATTGCACGCAAGTAGAGGTTCTCATCAAGTGCATATAATGTACTTAAAGAAGGCATCTTCATCGTGACCAACCAGATGAGTATGAGTGGAGTCGTATCGTAACCACCACAGTGTCTCTGTCAAATATTAGAGAACCCACAGAGATGCAATTTTCCTCATTCCCAGGGATTCTTTAGAATATGAAACAGTCATGTGCAATATTCCTATCTCCAGGGTAAGCTCACATACCATCTGCCATCAACTGGTGTCTAGTAGTGCAGAAAAAGCTTGTGCATCATTTTCATTAACACTCAGACAACCCGGCCGAGCCATGTGTTCCACACAGTCATGATATTTAAAAGTTGGTTTTCTGTATATATTTGCCTAAAAATGACTTCTCTTTTTATGGTTTTGTGAGAAACAACTAAATAGCAATATCACTTAAAGCTTTCTTTTTGTTTTTCATAAGCCTAGTAAGATGAATGAAATGCTCAAGTGAGCCCTGGGACTACAGAGATTAAAGCTACCTGACATACGTATTTTTAGGAAAAGGGAAAATTACAGGAAAACCTTATATGGGTAACTCACCCCACCGAGAACTTCTTGAATGTGAGGCAGACACTTTATCTCCATAACACAGATAGGGCTTTTAAGAAAATTACAAAATATGAAAAATTCAAACAGATAACAGCTAATATCTTGGAATATTTATACAAAATAAATTATAAGTTTGAAAGGGATCCACAAATTTTTTGTAGGATGTTTTTGTCTATGGTGTAATGTTATATAAAATTATAAAAAATTTTCTGAGAATGACGAGGGCTTCCCATACTATCTCCAGAAATTCAAGATATGCACATTTATATTTGTCATGTAAATACCTTAAACTAATGGTACTTCAATTAAAATCATTGGATCATTTTTGAGAAAATCAAACATTTTGAAAAATGTTCTATGTAGGGTAGTTTGAGATTGAGAGATTTCCTTGAATATCTTTGTATTACTTTTTCTGTGAAAGTAGCTGAACCTATACAGCCAGTTGGGTATTTATCAGACATTTCATTTTTGGATTATCATGCTCTCTCTCTTTCCATCAACATCCCCCTTACCGTCTCTCTACATTTTCTAAATATTATGCTTAAAATGTTATATGAGGTGGTAAGAGAAGTTAAAAGTTTATTGATTATAATTTCATGACAGCATAAATGACTTCTGTGCTGTTAAAAGATTTTAAATTCATAAATCTACAGTGTAAAATGCGTAAAACTACCTTAATGCATTATAGTTATGTTGAATAAAAGTAGCAATTTAACTCTAAAAGTTAATAACAATACTGTACAAGAAGGGAAAATACAAAACTTTTTAGGTCTTATTGTAGATAACTGGTTAATGTGGGCATAACACATTCAGTATATATGCAATAAAATCAGCAAATCAGTATACTTAATAAAATATTTTAGCAGTTATAAAACTATTAACTTTTTAAAACTCATTTACTATGGATGTATTTACTCACATTTAATCTATGGGATTGAAATATTGGGGGCTGCTGCAAAAACACATATAGACAGATTACTTCTATATCAGAAGAAAAGTGTTAAAATCATGTTTAATTTAAAATCCAGGGAATCATGCAGGGAGACATTTATTGATAAAAGGATACTAACCATTTACTATCTGTATGCTTATAGAGCAATAATATTTGTAACATACAAGTATGAACAAATAAAAAATGAACAAATGTATGAATACAATACAAGAGGCAACATGAACTATTATAGATGTAATGTAAGTAAAAATGTATATGTAAAAAACATACAATATCAAGGAATTAAACTTTTTAACAAATTACCTCCACAAATTAAAGCAATCGCAGAGGTGTCAACACGACAGTTTAACTTAAAATTGAAGGTATATCTGTTGAATAGATGCTTATATAATTTGGATGAGCTGTAAATTGTGATTCTGTATAAATGTATATATGTATGTAATGACATGTCCAAAATCAATGTATTGATAAACTGGATGAAATAAATATTATTATTGTTATTATATTAGCAAAAAATTATTTGAAATTTATCTAATACTGTTACAGTTAGTTACTGTTTCTCTATATTTAGTTAACTAAATTAACAATCTAATTGCACACAATTATATACAAACAGCATAACGATTACATTTACATTGGTACTCATCAATTGTAGATAAAGAACTCCTAATCTTCTTGCACATAACAAAATCAAAATCTTAGCCCGTTTCCTGAAGCTCGGTGAATACTTGTCATTTACTTTTTTTTAAATTAAATTATACATCACGATTTCTGTGTGCAATTTGGAACTAACATTTTTGTTAGTCTAGCAGTTTGCAAATAAGAACTATTCTGATTTCTAGTGGTATACTCATTTACAATGGGTACTATTTGAGTTAATCTATGGATATTGAAATGAAATTGTGTTTTATTTATGGATGTCTCATTCTATATTGGGCAAGAAGGATAGTTTAAGTTTGCTCAGAGGTCTCTTTATCAGATTTGAGGTTCCTTTACTTGCTGTAAATCTACATTGCATCAAAGGCTTTTCTTCCCTGCTGAAGGAAGCAAGTTAAGAATTTTTATGCCCGAAAAAATCCATCACCCTCCGCCAGGTTTAACCCTTAGTTGCCTGCATTAGTATACTACATTTGCCATTTTTCTTTTAATTCAAGTTTAAGAGTGGAGTTCTAGTTAAAATATATGGGAATAAACCTATAAAACTATTATATAAAATAACCGAAAAAATAATAGAAATTAAGATATATGTAGATCCTTTATTAATCTTTTTCTTCCCAATTAAAAGTTTAAAGCCTTCTAAACCAGTTTTCATAATCCTGCCAAAGGTATAACCAAAAAGTGGTTCAAATGGCCATGAGTGTGATAGGTGATGAACTAGCCATCCATTCAAAACCAAATGTTGGATGTTCAAAACCCAGCAACTGTGGCAAAGGATGGGGAGAACCCAAGTAAAATAATTGGTGTGATGCTTGGAAGCTAATCGAGTTACATTTGACTGTAGTTATGCGTGTTTTATTCTTTTATTTATTTAAAAAAAAAATCACTGCAATTTTAGGGAAATTTTTTTATATATTTTTACAATGTAAAACAGTCTTGATTACTTGTTGTTTATGGTTGAAGGTTAGTATAGCATGAAATCAGTCCTAGAGTACAACCCTATTTGTATAGTTACGCTTAAAACAAGCGCAACTTATAGGTACCGACAGGCAACAAAGGGTTAAACCTGCAACCTTGAGAACCATGGAGGGCAACATGTTATAAAGAAAACTGTTTCTAGGATAAACAAACAAGGCAGGGTGAGTATATGTTTTGTGTGAAATGCATTTTGCAGTGTTTGGTTCTCTTTTCCAATATGTTCTTTTCAGTTATAAAAGTATATTTACATTGGTAGAAATCCCACATAAAATTGTCCACAAGCAACTAGTGACTGCACATAAGAGCAATATATAATTTTTATTGTTTGAGAATTGCATAATTATATATTTTAGCATTGAGTCTACACAACCTTTTGAATGTGAGGCAGACACGCTACCACCACTAATTTATAAAACAGCTATGTAACAGAATAAAACTTATGTGGTTATTAGATATAAGCTTTTTATCCTTTATTTTTATACTAATATAGCTTTGTATGAAATCAATAGCTTTTGGTGTTTTTCTTTTGGTTGAATAAATTTAAATTTTTGCTATTTCAACAGAATACAAGTCTAAAATTAACTGAAAATAAAGAGAGGGGAAAAAGCCTGTTGAAGACCTATTTACCATACATATTTTTTCTCAAAATCACCTTCAGTTCTTCTCCTGAGATTTGCAGAATTGATATTTTCTTCACCACCACTGTTTTCCCATCCGATTGTTGTTTACACAAATCCACTGTGCTGAAGCATATAACAAAAAATAACAAAAAAACAAAAGCAATTATTTTGCTACAAATAGATTTTAAATAGTAAAAATCTGATGTGTTCCATTCACATGACTTTCTCTACATCACTGCAACAAACTATTGTTAAAAATCTTATGCTTCTGTTTACTTCATGCTAATCGAGAATAAATTAGCAGAAATATTCTTATTACTTGCTTCATTTTAAGTTGAAGGAACTGCCAGTTTAAATGTTGTGCAATTATTCCTAAAAGAGGGAGGACAAACTTCTATATTGGGCTTAGGTGATTATTTTAAGCAATAGGATTTTATATTAAAACGGAGCAAAGTTTGCTGCTGCAGCGTCGAATATCTAGAAAAGAAAGAATGAATGCAAAAAGATTCTTTTTCATGGAAAATGGAGCACAAAGAAAAGTATGCAGAATATTTTTCCTAAATACACTTTGTATCAATAATGGACCATTAAACAAAGCTTATGAGAAAATAAATGTATCAGGTACATCCTCATCTAGTGATCTAGACGAAACATCCAAAAAAAAAAAAAAAAAACATAAACCTCTTTCAGCGAAATAGAGAAAATAAAGCAACATACTGAGAAATGTCCTACTATGGAGTCGCATTATATTATGAAATATTCACAAATGAAGAATTTGGATAGAAAGCTGCACTCTCTAAGGTGCACTTTCTTTATGAACAAGAATGTAAAGAAACGAATCAGAAAGCAGCGAGTCTGACAAAATACAAATGATTTTTTGCCAGGATTATAACTACTCCTTTTTAAGTCTAAAAAGTGCTCATTTTGCATCATTTTTGAAGCTGCTCAAAGGGAAGAAAATAAAGAGTATCAAAAGTATCTAAATCATAAGCAAATGGAACAAGAAGCCAACCAGACCAAAGCAAGTCCTTGCAAAGAAGTGCTGTTTGTGACAGCAATTTTTTACCTACAGAGTGTGTTACAAGCCCCAAGTAGTGCAACTTAAAGTATGAGGGAGCTTCACCTGACACGAACTGAAGTTGGGACCTCTTTCTTACTTGTCTGCTACAAACAGTAATGAAGCGTCTTTTTTTTCGGATACTTGTGATGGTTCAAAATCAAAACCAATATGTTGCTGCCCTTTTGTTATAATGTTGTTCAGACTACTAACATTTTTGATTGAACAAAGGTTCCTCGAGTCTGGTCATTCTATGATGGAATGTGAACAGTATGCAGTGTCTTCTGTTTTCACTGTGCATGACTGTCTAAATATCTTTCGATCTGTTCGTTCCACAAGAAAAAGAAGAATGCTGCACCTATGTGAAAGAGATTAAGTTTGATGATGTTATTGATTTCTCACGTCTGTCTAGGGCAATTCTGTGCAACAAAATTATGGGCAGTGAAGAGAAGAGAGTAAACTGTTTGAAAATAAAATGTTACAGATATGAAAATGAGAGCCTTGGATTTCTGAAATACTTATTCCTTTTTCTATATCTGAATGAGTTTTTATGTTATTATAAACTATATTATGTTTTTCATTTTTTAAAAATAATCAAATGATTTATATTTAAGTTTTCAATTTCAGAAATTAATCACAGGCTATGTCCAACTTCATATGTGATTGCAAATTGATACAAATTTTTTTATATATGCATTTTCTTTATCCGTGCACTGAAAAAAAATTGCAAAACATTAGATAACAGCTAATACATTTATAATAAAATAACAAACTCTTTACTTTATAATCCAGTGGACTATCTCCTTTATACTGCCTTTTACTCTTCTGTCACTTAGTCCAATATTTTGGAAATTTTAAGAAATGTTGCAGCTATACATAGAAAAAAATCTGATGTAATCCATTCACATGACTTTCTCTATATCTCTGCAACAAATTTTTGTTAAAAAGTTCATGATTCTATTTACTTCATGCTAAGTGAGAAAAAATTGTCAGAAATAGTCTTATTACTTGCTTCCCTGTAAGTAAAGCGAAATAAGGGAGTAACATAGGTTAAAGTGATAGCAAAAGATGGTTGCTATGTGACTGAAGTTCCTTTGTATGGGCAGCAATTGTTAAATTCCTGTATGAGAAAATTATAAGTTTTAAAGCTGAAACCAAAAACAAGGAGTATCTCAAAAACGATCAACTCCACGAAAAAAATTTGTATATCATAAATTATGTGTTTTAATGTGCTATACATTTTTTTTGCGTGGTAAGTTTTTGTCTATCTCTTACGGTATACCAGTTACACAAAGTTCCGTAAAATTCATCCAGAATAAAGTAGTCTTCAGAGGCTATTCCCAGAAAATTCAAGATATACATATTATTTGTCAAGTATATATCTTTAATATATGATATTTTAATCAAAATCGTTAGAACCGTTTATTTTGAAAATCAACATTTTCGAAAATTTTTCCATGTGAAGGGTAGTTGGGGTTGCGGGGATTTTCTTGAAAATCTTCGTGTCACATCCTTGGAAGATATGGAACTTATATACCAAGTTTGGTATTTAACGGTCTTTTTGTTTTTGAGCTATGCTGCCCACAGACACACACGGACATTTTTCTAAAAATGCTTTTTTTAGATTCAGGTGGTCTCAAAACATGTATTTCCGGTGAAATGTCGGTATAAAATTTTTGGGTACAATGCAATACCTTCTCTACACACTATGTACATAGTACATAGTAAAAATATTAAAATTATATTTAAAGCAATGACTAAAAAGTGTACATATATTTAAAATGTGTTTGAAGTTTAGAATAATGCGACAACGGATGTGTATGACTAAGCCAAACTTTAAAATCGCTGTATCTCAAAACACGGATTTTGAACTTAGTGATTTCTGCCAGAATGCTGACGATATGTTAGTTCTCCAGTAAATTAGGAAGTTTCTAAGTTAAAAAGAACAATACAACCCACATGTAGAATAAACCTAAAATTAAAACAAAGAAATATTCTGATAAAGTTTGGACCAATAATTTAAAATTTCATTTACAGGTGAATGAGATAATGCAGACAAACATTGCAAGGAACTATAGTTGCGGTAGATAAGGAACTAAATAATTAATGACAAGGAAAACGATACATTTAAAGAATAGTAGAAGTATTGAAAGCCCCCCCCTCCTATTTGTTCATTTGATCCCACTTCAAGCAACGCACAGGGACATTCAACATTATGTGGCATAACTAACAGTAGCATACTCAGCACCAATTAGCATGTTCATATTTGAATTTTGCTAGATTACCAATGCTTTAACTTCTTGGCATGGTTGGAGTTTTAGCTTCACAGATCCCTCAGCTGTGCTTTGTGGCTTAGGACACCAAAGTTTATAATGACCAGTAGGTAACTACAAAAATGTTCTAAAAGTAAAATAACTAAGGTAACAAATACAGATCATATATGAAAGTGGACATATGCTACGCTCGGTGGCTTAAGGTCCTAAAATTTAGAACAGACCATTAAGGGTCTCTAATGCCAGAGTAACAAAAACTCCATCGTCTGATATGACCAACCAGGTTAAAGGACGTTATGCTAGCAAAAAAAAAAAAACTCCAAATCCGGATCACACATGGACGTAAATAGCAAGATAGTAAACCTTTTAGGCATATGAAGGTTCTATTTTACCATTTGAAAAACACTACGTAACATGGCAAGCTCAAAAAACATTTAGGGATATATGCAATAGTTATACCTACAATTAATAAAGAACTAACAATAAAGTATTGCTATGATCACAATAAAAGAATAAAGTAAAATTCATTTTAAAACGATTTCATTTTATTATTGTATGATTCATTATAATATTCACTCACCCGTAAGCACCCCTGCTTATGTTGCGCAAAATATCATAAACCATTATTGTTGATGGTATTAGCTAACAAATTATTCAAGTCATTCTCGCTATTCTAATCAGTCAATGCTGCTTCAGACCAAAATGAGCTTAAAAAGTACATTAATAAATCAATCATATTCTAACATATTTCTGCTACTGAGGTTAACGAACAGCTTAAACCAACATTTATAGTTTGTACCACTACTTCCAAATTTAAATCATGTGCAATAATCGAACGCCATTGCAGACGTACATACACAGTGGCGCCACCCTGGTGACATAAATAAACAAATTGATCAGGTACTGCCATCTTAATTTATTAATGGTGGAGGTGTTTGCTCGGCTACTCGCTGCTCAGCTGTTCTGATTCTGATCAGCTGGGTCATTAAAGAATACGTTGTTATATAGTTTGGTACTGTATAGGGTTTAACTTTGGCTGTTCTGTGTGGCCTGCTAAGTTGAAAGTATGGGAAACGCTTGGGCGTTATATAAAGATCCTGTAGGCATCCCAAATCCTGAGAAGTCACCTTCATTTGATCCGATGTATGGTTTCGCAAACGGTAGAAAACAAAGAGGTGAGTGAGTATTAACTAAATTTTATATGACTTAATATTTATGTACATAACTACACGCACCAAAGTTTCATAGCGAACTATAAACCGATCGTTCCAAGTTAAATTGGTTAAAAGAATATTGAAGGTTATGTTAGGGATGTGCAAACGGAAACTGTGACAGGTGCTATAAAACGAATCCCTGTTGATAGCCACTGATTTCCCCGACTCAACATAAGTGCAAGAGATAGTATTAGTATACAATGGTTCCACCACTTGGCATTACTTCTATACGCGGGTACTTTTGTTATTTCGTCATTTGAGCCGCATTGTAATTACTTACTGGTCTGTTATAAACATTTAGGGCCCTGAGCTGCAAAGCGTAGCCCAACGTGAAGGGCCCTAAGCCGCAATGCGTAGCCGAGGGATACTTTTTATAAGTTAAGGAGTGTACCAGTTGCGGCCGAAGGCGACAGGATAGACAATGAATCTGTGAAGTTAAAACCCCAATGTTCCCAAGAAGAAGTCAAAATTTTGGCAATCTGGCAACTTTCACATCTGAACAACTTGACGCGCGTGTGCGTGCCGCGCGCATGTCAGTATATGGGTGGTGGAACCGTCGTTTAGCTTTACCCAAGAGATTAGTAGATTATGCCAATATACTGAAGTGTAAGCAAGTTAGGTTAGATAGCAACAACTGATCCTTGGATTTGTGGAGTTAAATACAGTGATAGTAATGCGGCCAATAATATTACATGTTCAGTATTAGATATGTAAGTTCTTAATTTTGTTTTTAGAAATGATTGCTACCCCTGAGGAAATGGAAGCTGCCAAGCTGCCTTTAAAAGATCGTGATTATTGTGCACATTTGTTGATAAAGTACCGTGCCTGTAGAGCTGATGTAGCGCCATGGTTCTACAAGTGTGGGCATGAGAAACATGAATATCTTACTTGTGAATATGATGAGTAAGTATTGTGACAGTAAAAGATACTAACTCAGAATTTGGACCTACATTATTTAAGTTATATTGGATTAAAACAGCAAATTGACTCTACTGAATATATAATTCTTATAGCGATGTCACATGGTCAAGTATTTTGGTCCAAAACTCTTCCAACTACAAATTGGATCATGTTACATCAGAATACTTCAGAGATTCTCCAATGTCTCACGATCCAAACTAGCTTTGAACCAAACTATTTGACAGTATAACATCACTACAGTCTTTTTTAACGAAAGACGTTTGTGCTCCAAGATCAAAGAAAATAAACATAAGTTTCAATGTAATGGAGTAAAACTTTGCCTCTCATGTGTGCACATATCTTCTTTTGACTGTAGTGTACTTTTGTGTTCCTTCAGCACCATTGAACACTAAATGTTAGTAAACAGAATATCAAACTACCAAAAGGAATAAGGGTGAAAAATGTGGATACATTTGTACTCTGTTTTTATACATCATTTACTCAAAAGTGTAATACATTTTTGGCAAAAGCTATACGAGAGTACCATCATATAAAAAATCTTTAAGAATTGAAACTAACCTCATAATCCACTTCAGAGCATCAAGGAGCTAATATGTTTTCATCTAGAATTGGAATATCTGTAAATACTCTTTCTCAAATAGCAAAATTCAGGAAAATTATCATGGTGGGGGAGGATTTAACAGCTGTTACTAGGCGGGAAGTAAGTATTTATGGTCTAGAAACAATTAAATGTGTATGATACCAATGTAGATAAAGTCACCAAACAAGAAAGAAAAAAAAGTGAAGCTCAAACGTCACCAACACTCACACATTAACAATGGAGTGCTAAGGCTCAGTTGGTGAAACCGGTGGAAATTATTAAAACCAAAGTACAGGAAAATCAGTTTCTTTACACACTAACCTAAACCTATTACAGCGCATGCTCGCTTCGTTCGTATGCTTTGGTGATACCACTGAAAACTACTAAAAACAAGTTACATGAAAATCATGCATTTACACAACAATAATGGATTCAGGATTCTAAAAACACAGAATCACTTTTACACTCGGCAGGATGGCATATCGCAGTCTTTTTTGTAAACATTTTGCAAATCCTCATGATATAAAAAAAGACAACTCATGCCTTAAAATCAATTATAAAGTGGCTCTAGTGATCCAATAACAAACCATCAATGATGGTTCCACAACCTTTTAATGGCTATTGATAAGCAGTTTTCAAATATTGGTAGTTCTGAATTTTGCAACATGAATGTCAACTATGAACGATTTAGACACCACCTGTCTGATAGCTAGTGAAACAATAGAAATTGTTGTAAAAAAGTTAAGCAAACAAATACTTTTGGTATGTTTTAATGTAAATCGCGTACTTTGTTGAAACTTAGTCCAAAAATAAACAAGATATGTTTTTATAAGTTAGTAATACAATGTTACGGCGAGTAAAAGTGAAAAACTAATAGCTAAATAGCTTTAGTGGTAGTTTAAGCAGGTGGAACCAAGATATAGTAATACTCATTTTTGCAACAATTCTAATCAACTACCATGCATAAAATATGGATGTTTTATTTATTTCCATATTTGGTTATTACAATAATACGAGTATAATTTACATTGGAATGACACCTTTAAAATCTAGGGCATATATGTGTCAACTTGCCATGTTTTAACTCCTAAGTTGTGTGAATGGACCTACTACATTTTTAAAATCTAGGCATATATGTGCAAACTTGCCATGTTTTAACTCCTAAGTTGTGTGAATGGACCTACTACATTTACTCTTAGTTTCCAAGTTGTACTTAATCTGTTGTTTCCTCTTTAGAATGCTTATCCTTTTCTCTCGTACATTTCCCAAAAATTTCCCTATCATTTAAATTGATTTTCCCCTTGGACCTGCAACATTTTAATGTATATTATTCTGTGTACCATATGTCCTCTCTTCATTTTTGATCATTTATTTATAATGTATAATATCACCCTATTTCTCACACATAATACATTTTCCAGGGATTTGTTTCTATTTGTTTTAACACATTGGATCCCGAGTATAGCTAGGGCCATCAAAATGTTCATGAGACCCATGCCCGAGCACGCTCGGGGAGGTATTTCTAATGCTTTTAATGCAATTCCACGACCTTAACTCGGTCTTGGACTATGTGGCAAAGAACACACATCAGTTATTGTTTAGTTATCTGATTTGTGTTACCATCTGTAAAAAAAATAAATGGCGTGTTATTTATGGATGCTCTTTAACTACTATGGTTCTCAGCATCCCATCCTAAATTGGGCTTGAAAGACCGCTTAATTTTGCTCAGAGGCCTCTCTATCAGGCTTGAGGTTCTTTTACGTGCCGTAAATCTACGACACGGGACCAACAGCCTTACTTCCCTTCCGAAGGAAGCCATGCTAAGGATTTTTACGCCCGAAAAAATCCATTGTCCTCCGCCGGGTTTGAAGCCGCAACCTTGGGTATAAGAAGTAAGCATCGTAACCATTACACCACGGAGCGCAATGCTACCATCTGTCCTTGCTTTAGTCAACTATTAGGAATTTTTGGAGATTTAGTAATATTGGCTGCTCTTGGGTAGTCCCATTTTCTTTGAAGGTGGTGATCTGTTTTATTATGTTTGTGCTCTTAAACGTTAAAATGCTGCAGTTTCCTCGATTTCTGTGAACTGAAACTGAAATTCAGGATACAACTGAAGTTGTGGAAAATTCTGATTCCGAGGGAGAGTTTTTCGAACTTTGAATAAATGGAGTGTAAGCAGCTTTACAGTTTTTTCTCAAACTCATATTTGATACTTGTTGTAAATTTAAAATAGAATAGTAATACGGAAGTTATGGCTATTTTCTTACTAGGAATGGCCTACTTTTAGATTGTCGCAATACTCATCGGCAGATTTAATTGATGTACTGTAAATAATAACTCAAAGTAGGCGTAAAAACCCTGGGTTTCTTGACACTTCAACTACCAAAATGCCCAGGCTTCAATGTGTTAACAATAATACTCCTGTGTGCTCCATGCAAGGGGCAGAGTTCTCACATATTTTTCCCTTCCCCAATTTTCTCAACCATCCCATATTGCAGTGGTTAGACTGCTAAACTCTCATGTAGGTGACGGTTTGATCTAAGGGGACCTCATGTATGGACAAAGTGGCTTATGGGCAGGGTTTCTCCAGGTCTCTGGTTTCCCTCCATTATTCCACCAATTGCTCCATAATCATCTTTTCTTTTACTCCTTTCACTGTCATTTTATATCCTCCACTTCCTCACTTTCATATCAGGTTGACCATCTATCCTGGCTACTCTCTTTAGTCCAGAGCCTCAGCTCTTCAACAAGTGCCTGGTTTGTTAGTCCTTCGTACGGGACGGTAAAGAGAAAGAAGTAATTTAAATACTATACCCCCGCTGCTAAATGCTTGCACTTGACAGTCGGGTAGCTTCGCATTGATGCCAGAGTAGTAAACAACAGCTGATCGCAAATGTCTCTATCGTGTGTAACGACATGTAAATAATAAACTAATGCTGTTGAATAATGAACCTAATTAGTTATTATTGATATTAATTGAGAATAACAGTGATACTATAACGTACGTAGCATACATTACGTATTTACAATATAGAACAAATGAATGCAAAATAGCTCGTTACAATGAGAGAAAGGTATAACAAAGTGATTTTCAATGGTTTGGAATTTCAATGACTCAATTCCATCCAAGTGTCTGTCATCATTCTTGGAAGCATCATCGTCACTGTTGTCATCAAGATACCATTAGTGGTACACATTCATTGATGTTGTCTGACAGACCGGCCGCAAAGTTTCTTTGTGATCAGTTCAGCAAGTGAAACAGATAAAGCTCTTCTCTGTTATTTGCATATGTACCAACTGTCAAGTGCAAGGATTCAGCGGCAGGGGTATAATGATGCAAGTATTACTTTCTCTACGTGTACAATGTACATAGTGTATAGAGAAGGTATTGTAATGCACCCAAAAACTCAATACCGAGATTTCACTGGAAATACATGTTTTGGGTCCCCCTGAATCCAAAAAAGGCATTTTTGGAAAAAGGTCTGTGTGTGTCTGTGGACAGCAGCTCAAAAATGAAAACACTATTAAATATCAAACTTGGTATTTAAGTTTGGTATCTTCCAGGGATGTGACACAAAGATTTTCAAGAAAATCCCCCCCCCACCTCCAACTACCCTTCACATGGAACATTTTTTGAAAATTTTGATTTTCTCAAAAATGGCTCTAACGATTTTTATTAAAATATTGTATATTAAAGATATTTACTGACAAATAATATGTATATCTTGAATTTTCTGGGAATAGCCTCTGAAGACTACTTTATTCTGGATGAATTTTACAAAATTTTGCATAACTGCTAAACCGTAAGAAATGGACAAAAACTTACCACACAGAAAATGTAGAGCACATTAAAACACACAATTTGTTACATAAATTTTTTTCAAGCAGTTGATCCTTTTTGAGATATTCCTTGTTTTTGGTTTCAGGTTTAAAAAGTTTGTACTTTTCTCATTCAGGAATTTGTCAACTCCTGTCCATACAAACAAAGGAACTTCAGTCACCTAGTAACCAGCTTTTGACTTCACTTTAACCTATGATAATCCCATAATTCGCTTCTACTTACAAGGAATCAAGTAATGAATATTTCTGCTAATTTTTTCTCGATTAGGTCCAGGGTTCGATTCCCGGCTGGAGCAGGGAATTTTTCTTTAACCAGAATTATTCCCTATCCCCCACAGAGTCTGGATGTATGAATGTGTGTGTGTTTAGTAATATAAAGTTTATTAACCTAATGTTCTGAACCTACAGTTTCTCAAGTCACAGCCCCCGATATGACCATTGATGTTAAAAGGGGGCTATACAAATGAAACAATGAAACACAAAATAAGCTTATTAACAATAATTTGTTACACAGATGTAGAGGAAGTCATGTGAATGGAACACATCAGATTTTTCTTAATTCACTAATATTTCATTGGTATATCCATCTGAACCAGCTGCCTTATGCTTTATGTTTATGAGGATTTTAACGTCAACCATAATCAAAATGGTCATTATAAACTTTGGTGCCCTAAGCACAGCTGAGGGATCTGTGAAGCTAAAACTCCAACCATGCCAAGAAGTCAAAACATTGGCAACTTCTGTAATTGGGGTGATTACAAGATTGAGAAATGCGGGTCTTCCAAGATCACTGTTAAAAATATCTGCTATGTACTCGTTCACTCCCATCTAAAGTACAAGGATATTATTTGGCAATTTTGCACGTAAGCTCAATTACATCAATTAGAAATGTTACAAAATAGAGCTATTAAAATAATTTATAATTTAGATTATTATACTGTGACTAAACATGTATACCTATTAACAGGAATTACTCCACCGTGTACAAGCTCGAAACTGTCCACGATTATATTTGCTTTTAAAACCATTAATAAACTGTTCCACACAAATATTAATATATTAAAACCAAATAACATTCATCATCACACCAGTTCTAACAATTTAGTGGTGAAACAAATGGCTACCATTAAATATGGATTGAGGGGCATTATTTACGTAATCACCAAAGCTTATAACAAACTTCCCATACCAATGAAACAAATTAATAAATTCACACTTTTTAAGAGGGAGGTAAAAAGACATTTACTGCTGGAATATCAAAATACATAACTTAAATACTATCACGTTTTGTGCAAATGTCAAACCATTAGTATACATTGCCTAATGAGTGATATATTCACATGCAATTTGTTTGTTAGTCTATTTATTTTTAAGTATTGGAAGTAACTATAATGTATACCAATTCGTAGTATCCAGTATTATAGTTCTCAAATAAATTAAAGCACATTGTATATTAATATAAATGCTATACTGTAATTAATTGTGAAATTGTGTATCTTGTTGCGTATTATGATAGATTTTGTATTCAACTTATTCTTGTTTTTAAATTAATTTTCTTGACAACTTGTCTTAGATATAAATTGTAATTATTATGATACTGCCACACTTGTAAACAATGACTGTCCTTTATTATGAGTCCAAGGGCTCCTTGGGACCTTGTTCAAATAAAATAATAATAATAATAATAAAAAAAATAATTAGCAAAATTCAAATATGAACATGTTAATTGGTGCTGAGTATGCTACTGTTAATTATGCTACATAATTGTATAACATGTTGAATTTCCCTGCGTGTTGCTTGAAGTGGGATCAAATGAACAAATGGGAGTGGGGGATTTCATTACTTCTACTGTTTTTTAAATTTATTGTTTACCTTGTCATTAATTATTTATTTCCCTATCGACCACAACTATAATTCATTGCGATATTTGTCTGCATTGTTTCATTCATCTGTAAATTAAATTTTAAATTATTGGTCCAAACTTTATCGGAATATTTCTTTGTTTTAATTTTAGGTTTATTCTACATGTGGATTGTGTTGTTCTTTTTAACACATTGAAGCCCAGGTGTTTCTTTAGTTGGAGTGCCGAGAAACCCAGGGTTTTTACGCCTACTTTGAGTTACTATTTACAGTACATCAATCAAATCTGCCAAAAAGTATTGGGACAATCTAAATGTATGGTGTTCAAGGTTTTCTCAACAAGTACGAAAATAGTCATAACTTCCATGTTAGTATTTTATTTTAAATTTACAAGTATCAAATATGACTTTGAAAAAATCTGCATAAAGCTGTTTACACTATATTTATTGAAAGTTCGAAAAGCTCTCCCTCGGAATCGGAATTTTCCAGACCTTCATTCGTGTATTGAATTTCTGCTCAGTTCACAGAAATCGAGGAAAATGCAGCATTTTAACATTTAAGAACACCTTCAAGGAAAATGGTGGACTACCTGAGAGCAGTCAATAATGCTAAATTTTCTAATAGTTGACTAAAGCAAGAACAGATGGCAGCAAAAATCAGTACTAAACAATAACTGATGTATGTTCTTTGCCACATAGCCCAAGACCGAGTTAAGGTCGTGGAATTGCATTAAAAGCATTAGAAATACTGGACTGAGCTATGCTCAGATGTGGGTCTCATAAACATTTCACATGCCCGAGCTATACTCAGGCTTGGGCTTCAGTGTGATAACTTAGAAACTTCTTGATTTACTGGAGAACTAACGCATAGTTTTATAATAGAAATAAATATTATTAAATGTTTTCAAAATAAATTCATGAGTAGGCTGAACCTACATTATATAAGGCTGGCTATCCTTTGTGAATTTCTCTCACTCCAAATGAATAATATAAAATCTTTTTGATTTCCTTGCACTTTCTCTTATTGGCAATTTTCAGTAAAATAATTAAAGAAGGCTATAATTACTGGAAGTCATAATCTTGACCAACTTACCAGTTATGCTTTTTCTTTTCCAACTGAATTTCAGAGGATTAAATAAATATCAGATGTAGCCCCAGCCTTGTTTCTGAAACATTAAATTGTTTAGCTCATTAATTCTGCAATTGTTTTTTTTTTTTATTTAGCTGTTCTCTCTTCTTTAATGTTCTTAAACCATCAATTTGAATTAGTGTTTACATCAATATGTGGATAATTTGTGAATCAGAAAGAAACTGTTGCATTGTTTAATCTTATTTAAATGCAGTCCAATGGGGTGATTAAATTGAAAGTAATAATTTATCAAAATAATTTTCTGTGTTCACATAAAGTGTCTAGATTTCCCCTTAATTTTACAAGTCAGTGGGGGGGGGTTAATAATTTATGGCAATCCTCTTTAGATATTGCAGGTGCTTTAAAATTACCTATATCTGATGTGTTCCATTCACATTATTTTCTCTATATCTCTGCAATAAATTATTGTTAAAAAAACTTATACTTCTATTTATTACATGTTAAATCGACAAAAAATTAGCAGAAATAGTCATATTACTTGCTTCCTTGTAAGTAGAAGCAAAATAAGGGAGTAGCATAGGTTAAAGTGGTAGTCAAAAGCTGGTTGCTATGTGACTGATGTTCCTTTATGTGTATGGACAGGAGTTGACAAATTCCTGTATGAGAAAAGTTAAGTTTTTCAAAGCTGAAACCAAAAACAAGGAATACCTTAAAAACGATCAACTCCACAAAAAAAATGTATACAGCATAAATTGTGTTTTGATGTGCTCTACATTTTTTGTGTGGTAAGTTTTTGTCCATTTCTTAAGGTTTAGCAGTTATGCAAAATTCTGTATCTACATGATGCTAATCAAGATAAACATAAGCAGAATTAGTCTTATTACTAGCTTCCTTGTAAGCAGAAGGGAAATAAGAAAATCCACAAGCTATAGTCTTGTCCTTTAAAAAGCTGGTTTCTATGAGAAACAATTTAAATTCCTCTCTTTGCTTGCCAGGAGTAAACAAACAAGAAAAAACATGTCTTCGCATTTGAGAAAAGTTTCAGTGGTTTAAAATTGAAACCATTAATCCAGAATATCTCGAAAAAGTTAACTCTACAAAAAAATGTACATGACATAAATTGTGTGTTTTAATGAGATCTACAATTTTTGTGTATTAAGTTTTTGTATATTTCTTACAGTTTGCCCGTTATATAAAAAGCATCCATGATGAAGAGGTCTTCAGAAGCTGTTCCCAGAAAATTCAAGATATATGCATCATTTGTCATAAAAATATCTTGTACATATTGTATTTTATAAAATAAATGGTCGACCTAAAGGCTAAGTGAGGGATTTTCCTGTAAATCTTTGTGTTGCCTCTTATAAAATGCTTTTACTTTCTCTACGTGTACTGTGTACGTAGTGTATAGTGAAGGTATTGTGATGCACCCAAAAATTTGATTCAGAGATTTCACCAGAAATACATGTTTTGGGATCCCTGAATAAAAAAAAAACATATTTAGGAAAAAGTTTGTGTCTGTGGGCAGCTCAAAAATAAAAAGTCTGTTAAATACCAAACTTCCAAGGATATGACACGAAGTTTTCAAGAAAATCCCCCACCCCCAACTACACTTTATATGAAAACATTTTTGACAATTTTGATTTTCTCAAAATGGCTAATGATTTTGATTAAAATATCATGTATTAAAGATGTTTACATAGCAAATAAAATATTTGTCGATCTCTTTAGCCTGTGGCACTCCCTTGTTTCTCGTCTACTTACGAGGAAGCAAGCAACAAGACCTTTTCTGCTAATTTTTGTCTCGATTAGCATTAAGTAAATAGAAGAATAAGCTTTATAACAATATTTTATTGCAGAGTTGTAGAGAAAGTCATTTGAATGAACACAGATTTTTTACTTTCTCTATATATACTATATACATAGTGTATAGAGAAGGTATTGCACTCCACCCAAAAATTTGATACCAAGATTTCACCGGAAATATACGTTTTAGGGTCCCCTGTATCCAAAAAAAAAGTATTTTCAGAAAAAGGTCTATGTGTGTGTGTTCGTGAACACGATAACTCAAAAACGAAAAGTCAGTAAAATATCAAAATGGTATTTAAGCTTACTATCTTCCAGGGATGCAACACGAAGATTTTGAGAAAAATCCCCCCACCCCAAATTACCCTTTACATGGAAAAAATTTAGAAAATTGTTATTTTCTCAAAAATGGCTCTAACGATTTTGATTAAAATCTTGTATAAGAAAGATATTTACCTGACAAATGAAATGTATATTTTGAATTTTCTGGGAATAGCCTCTGAAGACTACTTTATTCTGGATGAATTTTACGGAAATTTGCATAACTGCTAAACCATAAGAGATGGACAAAAACTTACTGCACAAAAAATGTAGAGCATTTTAAAACACACAATTTATATTGCATACATTTTTTTCGTGGAGTTGATCCTATTTGAGATATTCCTTGTTTTTGGTTCCAGCTTTGAAAAACTTAACTTTTCTCATCCAGGAATTTGTCAATTCCTATCCATACAAACTAAGGTACTTCAGTCACATAGCAACCAGATTTTAAAAGATTTGTCTATAGCTTTAGCCTGTGGTACACCCTTATTTCTCATCTACTTACAAGGAAGCAAGCATTAAGACCTTTTCTGCCAATTTTTTTCTCGATTAGCATTAAGTAAATAGAAGAATAAGCTTTATAACAACATTTTATTGCAGAGATGTAGAGAAAGTCATTTGAATGAACACATCTGATTTTTTTTATTACTATTCATTCAGGGGTCTCACAGCATATACTTTGGTATCAAATTTCTGGGTGGAACAGAATATCTTTACTATCTTTCAAGGATGCGAGACAAAGCTTTTCAATAAAATCAACTCCAAGCTGCGCTTTACATGAAAATGTGTTGAACATTGGTTTTCTAAAAAATAGCTCTAAAATTTTTGATTAAAATACTGTATATTAAAGATGTTTACATGAAAATAAAAAGTATATATATATATATATATATCCTGAACTTTTTGGGAATAGCCTCTGAAGATCTCTTCATTTTGGATGAATTTTGCATAACTGGTAAACTGTAAGAGATAAGACAAAAGGTTACTACACAATAATTGTAACTCTTATCAAAACACAATTTATGTCATGTACATTATTTATTCTATTTATTTATGTTTTTATTTTATAGAGTTAGCTATTGCTGAGATATTCGTTACTATTTGTTTCAGTTTAAAACTACTTAAACTTTTATCAAATGTGGGGTCGTTTAATATCTTTTGTTTTGTTCTGGCTATGCAAAACAAACCAAATTGTAATTGTTTTGCATTGCAACTGACTTTTTACAAGAATTGGCCTAGCATATTGCCATATTTTCCTTCTAAAAGGAATTGATACAACTATTTCTTATGTTTATCTTGATTACCACAATGTAGATAAAGGAATAATCTTTTGTAACAAAGTTTGTAGAGAAAGTCATGTGAATCGAACATATGATTTTTTAATAAATAATTAAAATTGTGAAACGTATGGTTTGTGTATTTACTGCACTGAACATTTCTACATTTCATTGCATCGCAAAATTAATATGCTTCAATTTCAGGCAAGTATGCAATTATGTGATATGGGTGTTTCACAGTCATTGGTACAGAAAAAGTACATTATATCTGGTAAATTAAGAAAGTGTTGTGATTGTTTTACAGCTGACATTTATTTCTTGTGATGCACATAATTGAACATATATTAACAAATGCATATGTTTTGAATTTTTACAGCTACATTTTACGGATGAAAGAATATGAACGTGAACGCCGTCTGCGACAAAGGAAGAGGCGTACTGGTGGAAGTTCTGACGATGAAGAGTTATAGAAAATTTATGAACATTCTCATGGAGGATAAAGCACTTGTACAGTAAAACTGCAGCCAGCGGAAATGACGAAGTGAATAACTGCCATTTTTCTTTTTCATGTGATACACATGCACAGACTCAAATGTATGATATGAACTTTCAAATGTGAAGAATAAATGTGTTATTTAGGAGAGTCCATCACTCTTTATGGCAGGTATTTTCTGTGTAATTTTCTTAGAATAATTTATTCCTGCAGTGTTGTAGATTAAAGCTCTGGAACTTTTGTTTCATGCAAGTTGTTTTGAAGTAAATAATACATAATTATATTCATTAGTCCATGTGCTTATATGAGCTTAGCGAACCTTATGCAATTTCCTTACCTTTATTTAACTATAGATGAGTTCAGTTACATTTCAGGCTTCAAGTAATTATGTTAGCATGGATGCCATTTGGATGCAAAGACTCAAAAAGATACATGTATACAACAGGTAACATTATAATGAGGTGTTTCTTGAATAATTCAAGTACTAAACAGAAAATTGCTCAAATCTTGAAAATGTTCAGCTGTGGGCTTTATTCCAGTGCAATAAAACTGAAACTGATAGTTTACATGCACTTGGTTCCATTATTTGCCAATTGTGACATATTCTTTAATGTTTGCTTGGTAATGCTCTGTTATACATTAGTTTTGTCTTCGTCAATAATTCGATCCTTGGAAAGACGTGCTGATTTTTACTTTCTCTAATCCCGTATTCCACCCAAAAATCTAGTACTAAGATTTCACCGGAAATATATGTTTTGGGGTCCCCTGAATCCGAAAAAAGCATTTTTAGAAAAAGGTCTTTGTGTATGTGTCTGTGGACAACATAGCTCAAAAACTAAAAGTTTGTTAAAAGCCAAACTTGGTATTTAGGTTTGGTATCTTCCAAGGATGCGACATGAAGATTTTCAAGAAAAATCCACCACCATAAGCTGCCCTTTACATGGAAAAAATTTCCAAAAATTTTGATTTTCCAAAAAATGGCTGTAACAATTTTGATTAAAATGCTGTATATTAAAGCTATTTATATAACAAATAAAATGTATGTCTTGAATTTTCTGGGAATAGCCTCTGAAAACCTCTTTATTCTGGATGAATTTTGCTCAACTGTTAAATCGTAAGATATAGACAAAAGCGTACTAAAAAAAAGATGTAGATCTCATTAAAAACACACAATTTATGTCCTCTATGTTTTTGTTGTGGAGGCAACTGTTACAAAGATATTCTTTGTTATTGGTTTCAATTGTAAAGTAATTATACTTTACTCATATAGGATGTGTCTGTTTTTCTTTTGTTCTACTCCTGGCCAAGCAAAGAAACTATTTGCAATGACAATCGCATAACGACAGCTTTTAAAACATTTGACTATCACTTTAGCCTAGTGTATTCCCTTAGTTCCCTTCTGCTTATAAGGAACTAAGTAATAACATTCTGCTAATATATATTGATTATCATGGTGTAGAGAGAAGAATAATCTTTTGCTAAAAGTTTGTTTGTAGAGCAGTTAAAGAAAGTCAATGCGAGTGTAACACATAAGATTTTTTAATGTCCATTAGATAGTTTGTTAACTGCTAGATTGAGTCTCAGGCTAGTATTTATGTCACTGTTTCAAATTCTGTTTCAGTAAAAGCCAAATAAATTTTATTTGGTACACTGTACATATCCTATGTACATACATATCTCTATATCAGGCGTGTGCACATACCCTAGTGGTTCTTGATGCTCTCAGCTGCAATAGAATATGTCGTTGCTGAAGTTCAGTATACAAGACAGGTTATGGCATAGCCTATTAGCAAGCAGTGATGTGCCACAATAGATTGCAAGTTTCTGAGCATGTATATAAAGATTTGGAATTAGGGTGGTTCAATAATTACAAAATAGATGGTATTGCTAAGGCAAGTTGGAGTTACCATCATGTACCGTCATTGTTACACTTCACCAAAACAAATTTGGTACTGATTCGCAAGTTAGATTGGATTTGGCAGATGTAATTCTTCAATCTGTTATTGCTAAACTGGAAAAATGCAATCTTGTTCAGTGAATCACTATGTACATTTGGATGGGAAAACCTGCAAGGAGATAAAAGCTACCATATTTGCTTATCTGGCTCCCCACAATTTTTTCTTATTCCCAAAGATTAAGAAATACCTCCTGGGAACAAAATTTAGATTAGAGGTCATCAAGACAGAGTATGATGTTTTCCATTTTTGGGAGGGGTTAAAAATACCAGGAACATTGATTGGCATGAGTGTATGTCCCTAAAAGAAGACAGTGTTGAGAAATAATTTGTGCTGAAACAAGTGTCTTCTTCATTCCTTGTGCAGGTATTTGAGCCACTCTTGTATCTATGTTCAAAGGGGGTGCAGAAATAAATGAATCAACATCTAATTGAGCAAGGAAATAATAAAAATATATTAAACATGTACAGTGAAAACCACATTGGGAGGCGGTCCCTTTTTGTATCTTACCATTTACCTTACCTTCACTGTCTGTATAGCTTGTAGTCTTGGAGTTGATTGGGTTGCTGTATATTTTGGGAACTCTTGTCCTGGACCATCAGTGTATTTATAATGCTGAAATGTGTTTTATAAGTTTAAATTTTCCACTGGATCTGTAACGTTGGTCACACTTACAGTTGGCAAAACTGGAATTTCTATTTAGCGCCGAATCATTGTTGAGACAGTTCTCTGCAGTGAAGTTGTTTGTATTTCATGTTTTATAACCCGGTTGTATTACACATCAAGTAATTGCTAGCTATATAGTTGGCGAGTATAAGAATCTCAATCCCCTTGCTTGGTTGGTAGGATCTTATTAGGAGAGAATAAATTTAAAAGTGATTTGGTATTTAAAACTTTTATTCGTATAGATTATTGTAACAACGGAGTGTACTAAGGCACACAACTTGAACTGGTTTCTTTTACAGAAAATTATGCCCAATATCTGCTTTATGGTATGTACTTAAATAAGTTATCCATGATAGTTAACACAATACATTATTTTATACACAATTACTATAATATGGATCTCAATTTCTGAGATGAACTCTTAGCATCTGCAGCTACGTCTTCACTATTCAGAGACTGTGTACCCGAACTTTATAAATTGTTTCTTCTGTTCTAAAGTTGAAGATCATTGTTTTTAGTATTGTAATCTGCACATCACCATGGGGACGACAGACTTCCTTGTTCCCACTTTTCGTGAAATACATATACATTTTTATATGCTCCTAGTAATTAAAATAAATACATTTTAATAATTTACATAATAATGTTCATTCTAATAACTAACTGTTTTAAATTAGTTATTTATTAAGCTTTGTTCTTATCCAGTGGCGGCTCGTGGATTAAAAATGTAGGTGTTCACAAAATCAGCAATTCACCACTGCCACTGCAACTACTACTACTGCTGTCGCCACAACATCAAATCCAGTAATATTAGAAACAATGATAGTGCCTAATAACAAGAATTATAAATTTGTTACACAAATCCTCACCCAGCCAATATTGTAAAGATGTTAAATTTCTTAGTTAACAGCAATATGAAGTGATGAAGGGGGAAGTCCTTTGATGCAGTTCATGTGAAGAATGGTATTTGCAGTAAATAATATTTACATTGTTTGAATTACGCAAATAACACCAAATTTATTTGTACAGAAATTCCACGTGCCAGTTTTTAAATGTGCAAAGTTTTATATCTCTCGGTGATCAAAGTATTTTATGCTGTTGACCAGTTTCTTCTCAGTAGCAAGCATTGCCTGTGCTGAAAGTCGGTCTTCACTCATTGTACTCCTAGTAAAGGGTTTAATTCTTTTTATTGTGGCAAAGCACATTTCTGGTTCTGATGTCGTCAAGGTCATAGTGATAACAATCTTCAGCAGCTCGATTAGTTGCGGAAAAGCTTCTTCGTTGAGGTTGTTTTCTGTTATGAACTACTTAACTCGCACGTAAAATGCAAATTACTAAGAAAAATAGCACAGTCTCACAAAGGCTGCAGTTGCACTTCTGGATAGTTTCAACTAAATATCAAAGACCAACACCTCCCGCTGATAAACAGAACCCTGGAGACGTTAATGAGAACGAAAGTGCATGATTGCACTGTGCTCATTTCTGGCTGTAAAATTCCAAACTACTTTGTTCCCACGCATGCGCAGAGGTGCTAAACATTAGTTATATGCTAGCACATGAGGCCTGTGCTACAAACGATGTCACAGTGCTGTGTTCAATCTGAAGAGCAGAGCGCGGTATATTTAAACAAGCACCGGATAGCACATTTTATTAAATGTTTGCTGAAAGAGAAAAAGGAGATCTACTAAGAAATAGTGGAGGTTCTTGTGCTCTTACACAGCAGGCACTGCTATTCTTATCCTTTGTTACATGCTTAAACAAATTACTGCATCCGTTATCTCGATCTCTCTTGTTGTTCTCCTGTATTATAAGTTTATTTAAGTTTTATATACTTAATATACTTTCCTAAACACCTATTCTTAGCTATTTTATAATAATGAGATATTTATTACATAACCTTGGCTATGCTACTTTCGTTAAACACTATTTTAAGCAGTTTTCATATGTATCATGAAGTGATGACGTCATGTTGCAATTTCTTCCCATAAAATATTATTGTATTACTTTTTAATACTGTTTTAGGGCAGTATAGTTCTATTTTTAATTGCCTAGATTGCTTCAATGTTAAATTCTGCGTCAATTGTTACCAGGCAATTGTAATTGTGCAAGGGACCGTTAGCCTTTTCACTGCTATGCTCGAGATAACTCGATCACGGAAACACATCCCAGTCATGCTACGGTCGAGTTAACTCCACTGGAGGTTTGAGCAACTGTATGTCTCAGAATTCATATGTAAAAGCATTTGAACTGCGCGGACATAATGGTGCATCTATTAGGATTTAAAAGAATTAACTCTCAACCATGTTCCTGCAAAGTTACGACATCTGAAAGGAAATAAAGCAAACCGGTGCAGCTCCAAATGCTGCTATCACATGATCCATGTGACATCGGGGTATTCCAAAAGCAGTGACATAATGGCTTCTTCAAGCAGAGTGTGGCCTTTCGTTGCTGATAATGAACTATTAGAAGTTTTGATGCTCTACAGTTGGATTTATCGGTGTTTGGGGATAGTGACGTGATAATGAGGAATCTGATGATTGTTAAAATGAACAACAGGAGTATCACATTTGTTCCAATAGAACGTGGGAATTTTTCTCCGCAAGCCCACAATTTTGATGGACCAGTCAGGTATTTCTGAAGACATTAGGGATGTCTGTAGTGTGCTCAAATTTTACTTTCTCTATACATACTAACGCATAGTGTATAGAGAAGGTATTGCACTCCACCCAAAAATTTGATACCGAGATTTCACCGGAAATATATGTTTTAGGGTCCCCTGTATCCAAAAAAAGCATGTTCAGAAAAGGGTCTGTGTATGTGTGTCCAAGTGTCTGTGAACACGATAGCTCAAAAGTTGGTAAAATACCAAACTTGGTATTTCAGTTTGGTATCTTCCAGAGATGCGACACAAAGATTTTGAGAAAAATCCCCCCCACCCCAAACTACCCTTTACATGGAACTTTTTTTGAAAAATAGCTCTAACGATTTTTGTTAAAATATTGTATATTAAAGATATTTATCTGACAAATAAAATGTATATCCTGAATTTTCTGGGAATAGACTCTGAAGACTACTTTATTCTGGATGAATTTTACAGAATTTTGCATAACTGCTAAACCGTAAGAGATGGACAAAAACTTAACACACAAAAAATGTAGAGCACGTTAAAACACACAATCTATCTTATATTCATTTTTTTCATGGATTTGGTCGTTTTTAAGATATTCCTTGTTTTTGGTTTCACCCTTTAAAAACTTATACTTTTCTCATACAGGAATTTGTCTACTCCTGTCCATACAAACAAAGGAACTTCAGTTACATAGCAACCAGCTTTTGACTATCACTTTAACCTATGGTACTCCCTTATTTCACTTCTACTTACAAGGAAGCAAGTAATAAGACTATTTCTGCTAATTTTTTCTCAATTAGCATGAAGTAAATAGAAGCATAAGCTTTTTGACAGTAATTTGTTGCAGAGATATCGCTGTTTTTTGCAGCACAT
Source organism: Hymenopus coronatus (assembly GCA_030762935.1). NCBI lineage: Eukaryota > Metazoa > Arthropoda > Insecta > Mantodea > Hymenopodidae > Hymenopus > Hymenopus coronatus. Next base: position 37,035,199 of record CM060893.1, read on the forward strand.
TGCTAATGAGACAAATACTGCACATTTCTAGGTGAAAAAGTTCCACCAATTCCCAAATATTGACTACAGAAATGGAAAAATGTCACCCAGGAAGAACTATACATCTTTTTCGGAATTACATTGTTGATGGCTAGGGTGAATATATTGTCAACAGCAGAAAGCTGGTACTGACAGAAACACATTTCCCAGCACCTGCGCCACCAACCCAAAGGAAAAGCAAGGCATTGACATGTGTGCTCCAGCACTTCCTTAGAAGACAAGAAGAGAAGCGAAAACAGGTACATGGTGTCAAATGTGGCATTGCCTTAGGTGTACACCCCTGCTTTGAAAAATATTGCACACTTGCGATTTTCTTAGGTAATCTTTGAACAACAGTGATGTGAAAGAGTGTTGTGAAAAACGTGAAAACATTTAGGCACACTTTTTTTTTAGGGTATAACACTAATTCGGAAAAAAACCTAAATTTAATATGCATATTAATATTTTTAATCGTAGCAGAACAACAGTGACTTCTTATTATAAAATAGAGGCATTGCTGGCCCTTATGGACAACCCTGTGTTATGTGTGTTGCATATGTTTATGTTCAAAACAAAACTTTAGAACTTCTAGAACAGCCTACATCATTTCTGGTGAGTTAATATTTCATTTTCAATAGTTTTCCGTTATTTTCTGAGAGTTTTAAAATTTGCAAGATATCTTAAATTAACTCAGCAAGGAGTTGCTGCTTGCCTAAAAATATGTTAGCAGTGAAAAGGTTAAAAGGGGCCAGCTTGTTTCATTATCTCCTCTGTGTAATTCCTCTAAAATGCAAATGAGAGCCAGAATTTTATAACCATATTCCGTTTCTAAAACCTAAATAAACACTTTTCTGGGAAATTATTTTGATTTTTATAAATCCTGTACATTGGTACTGACAAGGGTATAGCTGGATTTGTGGTTATAATTAAAATCCATGAAAAATTGTGTTTTTTTAAATATTTCTGCCTTGGTAAATACAATGTTGATTTAAGCAGCTATCAGTGACAAAACTTGGGCAATTAAGATTATTTGCAACTAAAATGTTGATTATGTTTGCTTATACACATTATTACAAGCAAATGTTTGTAAAAATAAATTCAGCTAAGTCAAAATATAGTTCTTGTTTGACTAACGATGTAGCTGAAAATAGGTCTATCACAGGTAACCCAAATTTTAATTAAATAAAATCAAATATAAAATAAGATGATTGGTGTATTATTTTGCATTAGTCTAAACTTTTGTGCCATATTCTAACACCTCTCCCCCTATGCTTTCTTTTTCAACCTGCCACAATCACACTAGGTATAGTGATGGCCATGACTCTCTGGTAGATGGCAGACAGATTAGGTTAGTGCTAGAGACCGGATAATTATTAATTGGTATTTGTAATTAGTTCATGTCATCATGTCACTTTGCTTTCTCTATACATACTATGTACATTGCATATAGAGAAGGTATTGCACTCCATCCAAAAATTTCACACCGAGATTTCACCGAAAATATATGTTTTAGGGCCTCCTGTATCAAAAAAAAAAGGTCCGTGGTGTGTGTGTGTGTGTGTCTGTGAACACGACAGCTCAAAAACAAAGAGTCTATAAAATACCAAAGATAGTATTTAAATTTAGTATCTTCCAGGGATGCAACACAAAGATACATAGAACTTTTTTTCGAAAATTTTGATTGCCTCAAAAATGGCTCTAATGATTTTGATTAAAATTTTGTATATTAAAGATATTTACCTGACAAATAAAATGTATATCTTGAATTTTCTGGGAATAGCCTCTGAAGACTACTTTATTCTGGATGCATTTTTCATAACTACTAAACCGTAAGAGATGGACAAAAACTTAACCCACAAAAAATATAGAGCACGTTAAAACACACAATTTATGTTATATACATTTTTTTCATGGAGTTGATCATTTTTTAGTTATTTCTTGTTTTTGGTTTCAGCTTCGAAAAACTTATACTTTTCTCATACAGGAATTTGTGAACTCGTGTCCATACAAACAAAGGAACATCAGTCACATAGGAACCAGCTTTTGACTATCACTTTAACCCTTGGTACTCCCTTATTTCGTTACTACTTACAAGGAAGCAAGTAATAAGACCAGTTCTGCTATTTTTTTCTCGATTAGCATGAAGGAAATAGAAGCCTAAGCATTTTAACAATATTTTGTTGCAGAGAAAGGCGTGTGAATGGAACACATGAGATTTTTAGTATTGCAGGTCTGTTTTAATTTCACAACGAATACATTGCTTAATTCATGCAAAAACTAGGCTTGTAACAGGAAGTGGTGAAGATAACGTGCTGGGACGCTTTGCAGAAGCACAGAGTTGCACGGATATGCGACATACAGACTTTGCAACTTTTCTTGTACTATATTTTGTAACAAATACAGGATTGTTCATATTTATATAGTAAGGCGTTTTGCCAGAAGCATCAGAATACTTTTGGTTGTGTTGTTGAGAGGAGCCTGTGCTGGGCGTGGTCTTGGTGGCAACAACTACTATGTATGAGTAAAAGCAATTAGCCTAAGATATTGTCAGAGAGTGGGGAAAAAAATCTGTTTAATATTGTATTTTCCAAGATCTAATTGAAAGCGTACCAAGTAGAAATACTCAATAATAATATTTATGTATTTGTATGATTAATTATTGAACTTCCAATGCAAGTAATTTCTCTAAACAGGAGAGGGAGACTACCTGATTTGTATTAATTGTATTAATTCAAGTTATATGAGATTATATGTTCATTAAACTCGTAGAAAAAGGTTTACACAAACGCTGCATAAGGGGAGAGCTAAGACTCAACCTAGATATAAATATATATTTGCTTTAGCTTCATTCAACCTCCAGTAAGCAATATTTCAATTAAGGATGGATTTACGATGACCGGCAACGTTTAATATTTTAATTCATATTTTGTTGGATGTATATAATATTTTAAAGTTACTCTTTTGTGTGTTTTCGTGTTAAACCTTTTCACATCTTGAATAAGAAAACTAACACATTTCCTCTGAAACGAGGAGCATGTTGTCGCCCTGAGAGCATTGGGCATTATATAGGGATGCTTAAAACTGCCACCAATGAATTTGATTATGCCATGTCTATAAGAATAAGAGACAGCATTTTCTTCTAAAGTATTATGGCACTGTGGAGGAAATAGTCACCTTGCTCTCTTGGGCTAGTGACTGGAAGGAAGAAGAGGAACTTCAAGGGAGAGCATTGTTGTCAGTGGCCTACATGCTATACAGGGGCCAACAATGTTCAGCAGATCTGTACAGTACAGACTGTTCTAGACAAAATTCATATGTCATCCTTTTGGCTCTAAATTCATAAACCATTGATGAGCATTTTGTTGCTATGAGATCTGTAAGCATAAAGAGGAATTAATAAGAATTTCAAAATGTGGGTATATGCAACAGTTCACTCCAGACACATTTTTTTAACCTTTCGTATACCAATCTGGGTACATTTTCAAATTATTACTTGTAATTAACGAATGTTAAATATTTGAGCTATTGTTACATTGTCTGTAAGACAATAAGTGTCATGTTATAATCAGAAGAAGAAGAAAAGAAAAGTATTAATTAAGCTTCTAGAAACATGTTGGGCATGCTTGTACCCAGCTAGGTCATATGTGTCACTATTTTAAGACAATATTCCCAATATTAATTTTTATTACTTTCTTCAGATCGCTGATGTTATTTCATTCTTGACAGTTGGGTTTTTGTCAACAATGGAACATGCATGTCTTATTTTTCTATTTCAACAATATGCGTATTACATTCTTACAATTCACATTGCATAATTTAGTTTATTATTGATTACCAAATCATTAAGGAGTGTTATTCCTTATCATGGGGAGATATTTTATTCCTTGCGAGTGAAAATGCTAAAACATAAATATAATTTGGAAAATGAAAATGATTTGGAGGAAATAATGGACATTGTGCTTGGCAATAATGACAATGATCAAATGTCCAAGTGTCTGAAACAGAAGCTTATGTTGAAGAAATTGAAGAAGTGGATGATATTTTGACTTATGCTGAAGATTGGTAACTGTGAGAACACGGAACTGCCGCCATCATCTGAATGTGGTAGACCCATCTACAGATCAAAAAGTGGAATGATATGGGAAGCAACTTGTAAGGGAAACAGCAGAAGAGGAAACCAGGAAATACTGAGAGTTAGAGGGGGGGGGGCCCATAGTTTCATCTCAACACGCATCACAATGGGAGAGCTATTTATGTTATTTCTTGATCCAGAAACAATGAAAAGTATTGTAAATTACACAAATTAGAAAGCCAACTTTATTTATCAGACTGCCAAGGGTAAAAAGAAAATGTCATTGGACTCCCACAAATATCACAGAACTGTATGCATTTGTAGGTGCACTTTTGATCATGGGTGCACTAAAGGCAAAGCGAGAACTTCTAGCTATGCTGTGGAGTACAGATCCGTTTCAAAGACAAAATTTTCAAGCAGTTTTTTCGAGAAATCGTTTTGCTGAGCTGCTCAGATTCATAAGGTTCGATGATTTACGGACTCTTGAAGAAAGAAAGAAAACTGACAATTTGTGCGCCCTCGGGGAGGTGGCGACAGCACTGACATCGCAATGTCAAAAATATTACCATCCAGGATCTCATGTAATGAAATGAAATGGCCTGTTATTTATGGACGCTCTTTAACTGCTTTGGTTCTCAGCGTCACATTCTATATTGGGCGTGAAAGATCGCTTAATTTTGCTCAGAGGCCTCTCTTATCAGGCTTGAGGTTCTTTTACGTGCCGTAAATCGACGACACGGGACCCACAGCTTTACTTCTCTTCCGAAGGAAGCCATGCTAAGGATTTTTACGCCCGAAAAAATCCATCGCCCTCCGCCGGGTTTGAGCCCGCGACCTTGGGTATATGAAGTTAGCATGGCAACCATTACACCACGGAGGGCGACCTCTCATGTAACAATCGACGTGCAACTTGTTGATTTCCGTGGGAAATGTCCGTTCTCCATATGCATGAAATTGCAACCGGCAAAATATGGGGTGAAAATATGGATGTTATGTGTCGCAGAAACTGCATATGCTTTGAGTATGCACATTACACAGGAAAGGAAGGGAAGATGGCAGAACAGAATCAAGGCAGTCAAGCCGTGTTAGACCTCACCAACTCATTGAAACTGGGCCATGGAACCACCACTGATACGTTTTTACCAGTGTTCGGTGGTCAAAAGCTATGGGAACGAGAACTCTCTCTTATGGGAACAATGAGAAAAAATAAAACTGAAATTCCACATGAACTTTGTAATGTTGCAGAAAATGTAGTTGATAAGTTTCCTACAATAGATGGCGCGGATCGCTATTTAGCGCGAAATTTTGGTAGGTCCGAAATCTGCCAGTTTGTGAGTGTCCAAAGGTTGGCAAACCTGAGACGATCGGGAGAGAGAGTCGAGACCCGAACGCCTCATTCATTCTATTCTGAGTCAGCGGGTCAGCGATAAGTTAATGCTGACGTGATACAAGAGAGTTGTATGCGGTAAAGGGACGCAGTGCGAAGCAGCCATTTTATAGTAACTTTTCAGCACAAATATTTACGACACTGGCATTACGAAATGCAATTACCCTTGAAAATGTACATGTACGCAAATGTGTAAATCGTCTAGAACATTAACGGGAAAGTTATTTTCTCGATTGGGAAGGAAAGAAGTATTTCTTCCTTTGTGTCGTGTGACCGGTACAAAGGCCAAGTTTCTGAAGGCCCGTTGCTTATGGCTTAAGCACAACCTGTTTGATGTCAGTCTGCCTGTACGTTTAATAGTAGCAAAGATGGCGACTAGTAAACAGAAAGCGTTTTGTGTTTTGCAGTTTGCAAAGACCGAATCTGTGGTTACTGTGCAACGTGTGTTTCGTAGTAAGTTCGGTTGTGATCCTCCTAGTGATAAAAACATTCGTAGATGATATAATCAGTTTGAAGATACCAGCTGCCTTTGTAAAGGGAAGAGCACGGAACGACCAGGAGCAAGTGAAGAGACTGTTGAGCGAGTGAGAGAGGCGTTCACTCGTAGCCCAAAGAAATCAGTCCGGAAGGCTAGTCGTGAACTACAAGTTCCTGTGTCGACTGTTTGGAAAGTTGTAAGAAAACGCTTACAGCTACGTCCTTACCGTTTACAGTTATTACAGGCTCTAAAGCCGACAGACCACGGATTACGTGCCAAATTCGCAAACGACATTGTTTCATGACGATTTTGTGGATCGTGTTGTCTTCAGTGATGAATCGACCTTTCACCTTAGTGGACATGTTAACACTCATAATGTGCGCATCTGGGGCTCAGAAAATCCTCACGAGATGGTACAAATGCAACGAGATTCCCCTAAAGTGAATGTTTTTTGTGCCGTATCCCGGCGAAAAGTTTATGGGCCTTTCGTTTTTGATGAACCTACTGTAACTGGCACTTCTTACCTTGATACACTAGAGCAATGGCTCTTCCCTCAGTTGGAAGAAAATGAGCAAGAGAACTTCATTTTCCAGCAGGACGGTGCGCCACCTCACTGGCATAACGAACTACGCGATTGGTTAAACGTCACTGAACCCGAGCGCTGGATAGACTGCAAGGGCCCCAATGACAGGGCTTGCCATGCATGGCCTCCACGTTCTCCTGTCCTAACGCCATGCGATTTTTACCTTTGGGACTTCATCAAGGATCGTGTGTACGTGCCTCCGCTACCAGCTGACCTTCCTGAATTAAGAAACCGGATTGAAGCAGCTGTTGGTACAATTACTGAATACACACTTATCAACGTTTGGGAAGAACTCGGCTATAGATTTGATGTGTGCCGTGTGACAAAGGGTAGTCACATTGAACATTTATAAGCTTCTTGGTAAAATTGTTTGAGTTGCTTTTTCATTTGACATATCATTCATAACTTAAGTTGAATGTAATAAATATTATAAAGAGTTAAAACCCCCATATTCATTTATATGCACCCTGTATAACGGCATTCACTCTTGGTTTCTTCGATGGAAAAATGTGCTGTAATGATGGAATCTTTTTGAAAGCAGAACGAGTAATTCTTCCACCCGCAATTTTTGCTGGTAAGGGCGGGAATCTTCTGCAGCCGCCATGTTGGGTAAGGCTACGAGTTCAATGGATTTCCGAGTAAGATGAGGTTTTGGACAGCTACTGAAATTAGGGTAAGAAGTAAATGTTCCTGTTTAAAGTCCCTGGCCAAATCTCGCAGGAGAAGTACAGTGATTGTGCAGTGCGCGAGACTAAATTATGGTATATTGTTGGCCACATACGAAATATTAGTTTTATTTTAATGTATGAAGTGCATTTTAATTCAAGATCAAGTACATTTTGCTAAACTCTGATGCTCGAGCAAGAAAGCGGTGCATTCAGAGTAAAACTCCACAAGTGTAGTAGAAAGTTACAATTTCTCCCTTTTTACTGTAAAGTGAATGTAATCGTGCAAACGATTACGGGTCTAGTTACCCATTATTTATACCTTTTTATATTTTATGTATGGTGATGGTGTATTTGGGGAAATTATGTAAGCAGATGCAATTGTTGGTTCTTACTCTTACGTGGGTGATCCACGAGTGCATATCATGCTATTGTGAATGTTACGAAAGTTAAATACAACATTCTATCTAGAAAGGTGGGCTGTGTTTAATTTAGGAAGAATAGAATTTCCTGTTGGGCATCCAGTCACTTAAACATTTGTTTAGACCATGATGACCGTTAGATTTAGGAGAATCGAACCCTGGATCGCGACGAGCATATCTGGTCAAATATATTTTGTACCGTGCCTTACTGCAGATTGCGTTAAAAGTGTGGAGCCTGTAGTGCAAAAGGGGCATTAGTTCTCATTTGCTTTTTCGCCGACGTCACCAACAAATGACTGAGGCGTTACAACTTCAGCCTGCTCATGCTAAGACAGACTTGTCATACACGTTTGCTTTCAAAGGGAAGCTTACTACGCGGTTATTCTTCTAAGAACTGAACATGTTGCACAACCAGTGGAAAGAAATTCTGAAATTGGATATGTAAATTATGCGTAAAGGACAGGAAATCAAGAAAAAGGTGCTATATGTGTTTCTGTTAAGTGTGCAAGGAACATTCTGACAGCGATTCTATAGTAATGTGTAATTCTTGTTCTGAAAAAAAAAAAAAAGAAAAAAAAAAACTTATTTGATGACTCCTGAGAGCCTCTGATAGTAATATGTTCACTTTTGTTCAGTAGAACTTCAGTTGGAGTTAGAGACATAAAAATATTTCTTTGGGTACCCTGCGTGGTTGTTTGTGTACATTCTACAGCTTGGTATTCAGAATGTTCAGTATTGCCAGCGCAAAACTTCTGGAATCGTGGCCCTGACCGCCAACTCAGCTACCGAGCCTAGCTTATAAGAGTTTTTGATATGATACTTTGTTTACTTAAAGTCTCAGCGAGCAAACTTTGTACAGTCTGCATCGAAAGTGTTCCGCATATGTTTGTATTCAAAGTGGGCAGTAAATAGTGTTCATTTTATTTATTTTATTCTTTTAACTATGCCTCCTACGATTTCAAAGTTAAGTGGCAAAGTATTACTTGGTCGAGCAGAGAAATAATTGCAAATGTCCTTGCCTTCATGAAACAAGAAGCAGAGATGAAGGAAGAAAAATGTATGATCCCCGAGTTCTTCAAAAGCCTGTAGAAAGTGAATGAAAGAATAGCCAAGGCAACTGATATTTCACCGAGTTCCGTTTCTAGGGTTCTCAAAGATAAGAAAGAAAGATAAACAAAACTTAATGTATCACTTTTAAATTAAAAGATGTGGAGCAGTTGTGTCGCCAGTGAATGGCAGAAATTGGCAGGCCAGAATGGTAAAAGTATGTCGACTCGTTGAGATCATTGAAAATAATTGGAAAGAATTGTAGAAAATAAAAAGAGTTCTAATCCAGGATAATGGTGCAGAAAGTAACAATAGCTACTGAGGATGACAATGACGTGAGCGAAGACGAAGGACTGTCAGGTGTGGAAGAATTGGAGGCAGACGATTGACATTGTTTATATAGAAGGCCATTTGTATAGATATTATGTAGGTATGAATGTGCATATGAAAACACATGTTTATCAGCGCAGCGCCGTATGGTGCAGGTACATAAAAGTTGACAGATATTTGACATTGTTACAGGCACTCTTCCAGCATGCATGAATCGACTGGTGCATTGCTTATCTGAAAGTACAACTCGCTTCCTGGCTCACATTAAGATGTTCACATGTCCAGATCTGTTGCGCCAGTTATATCTTGTGAAGTTAAGTCAAATCAAAATCAGTGTCAGTGGATTATGGTTATTGTTAGCAACTTGAGATTCTTCAATAAATGATCAGTAAAATGTATATTGTTGTTTGATTTTGTGGTGAAATTGTTCCTTTCATCTCTAAGAAATGCTAACAGCATCAAATTTCTGAGGGCAGAATTGTAGAATTGTACTACTCGACCACAATATGAATACACTTGGAGAGGGGTTTTACAATCTTTGTTATCATTAAGATTTGGGAGATAAAGGAAGAGAGGGGAAGGAAGGCAACTGAAGGAATGTACAGTTGCAACGTAAAAACATTACTAATCTGCTCCTACCTTCACATTAGTTTTCTCAGAAGCAGCATCTGTGCATATTCTTTTTCTGTACCTAACTGTATTTCTGATACTCTGCCCTTTCCAAAACTGTTTAGCTCCTCTTCCCACTGAATGCATTCATATCGTGGTTAACTAAATACACATTGTATACTTCATATGTGTTATTTATTTTAGAATCGACATCATTGCACTCATTGTCTGTGTCTCCATCTACCTGTTAGTTTTAAAATATATATATTTTAGTCGACTTCACGGGTTGCTTGTCAAATGGTTTGAGTCTGGTCCATACCTGCCTTACAGGGTTTGAAAACAGCACCAAGCCAAGATGGGGATTGTTGCTGAGGTTCTTTGTGAAACAAAAATATAGTTTTAAACACAAATAACGCTTCATTATCAGCATGGGTTAGTTTGTGAATCCCCTGTCACATGTTTCAGCATGTGTTTTCATAAGCACATAATTTACATGCTGTTCAGTGTTTAGCTAACATTAAAGGATTCTTTGTCTTATGAAATCTCATAAAAGAACCTATACTGTTGTTTGTTTATTCTTCCAACATATAATTTCATCATAACAGACAACAAATAAAAGGAAATGACTGGGATACTTACATCCCTGGGAGCTAATTTAAATGTATGATATTGAGGATTGAGGCGTGGAACTGATAAAGACAACAGAGTGAAGAATGCTATCAGAATTATAGATCAAGCTAATCAAAAATCCCTTTTGTGGTGAGAAAAGTTTATTTTACCATCCTTTGTGCATTTACCCGAAAGCTAGGATAGGTTTACTGATGGCATACAAGCAAAAACCCATTTGTTTTCATGACCAATGCTTGCCATAAACACTGTCAAAGGTGTATGTGGGTGAAACAATATTGCCTCATGCACTATCTCCAAATGGTGTATTTGTAAATGTTAGATAAAAGTTTGGGTAATATAGTTTGGAAGCTACAACATCAAACTTCATATTAGTTAAATTACAAGCTGTAAGACATTCATTTGTTTCAAAACTTCCTGTTTGAAGGTCAATCAATAGCTGTATTTCAAAATAGATGGTGTTGCTCATGCAGCTTGCTGTTACCACCATGTAGGTATTGTTATTTGCTACACTTTGCCATCACAAATTGGGCACTAATTCATAGGTTGGTTTTGATTGTCAGTCATATTGGTCCAAATTGTTTTCGCCAAAATGGAAAAAGTGCAGTGTTTGGAGGAAGGGAGGTCAGCTGCTGTGGCTAGTAATAACGTATTGTAGATTTTCGGTGGTAAATTGCAAACGGGCAACTGTTGAGATGGCCCTTGGGACATGCGTGCAATATTTGGAGTGGAATTATGGAAGGATTGAGGTGATAGTCTGTGTGTTTGGGTTCCGCTAATACCCTCTTTAGTGCGGCGGGAGTGCACTGCTGGTCGAACGTGGCCGAACAGAAGTATCATTTGCGGTTTTCCGGCTGGCAGTAATGACCGGGACCCTGACTTCCACCTGTAAGTGAAGGAAGATGTAACGGGAGTTTTTTTTTTTTTTTTGTTAAATGTTCTTTGGTGGCTTCTAAAGAGCTCGTTGGAGCGCCGATTTTGTCATGTCAGAGGGGAGCAGGCGGTTCAGGTTCGTAAGCATAGTCAAGAGCGATTGCATCTGTGGTGTCGCGGGGGTGTATGAGTTGGCCATGAAACGTTTCACTCCTTGTAGCAGTTGCGAAAGGCCTAATGTGATAGGTGGAGATGCAACAACTGTTTGGTCTTCTCTGTTGTGTATTGTCGTGCTTGACTCATTTCGGTGGTTGCGGTTATCTGTGAGCGTGTTTCAAGTCGGGTTAGTTTCCACTGTATGTTGTGAAGTATGTCGGAGTTGTCTGTTGCTGTCGGTCTGCCAGGCAGGTATGTAGACGTGCAGAGTATTTTTCCAGCGACCCTTGTTTTGCAGCTGCGGTGTCTAGGTGCATTAAACAACTGATGCTGAATGACCTCGTTGCGGTTGCGTTGGCGGTTGTTTTTTCCTGCAGGTCCTAGATTCCAGCTTCGGTATATTGCAGTTTTTGGAGCCTAGATGTGTGGGTTGTGGAGACGGCGGAGGTGATTGTAGTCAATGCCTCTTTACGCGTGGTCATTCGGGCGCTGATGTTCAGGACCTGAGAGAAAATTCCTGGATGATATCCCTCAAGATGTCGGCTGAGGCTGGTGGCCCTGGAGGCCGCGGTCGTCCGCGCCGGTTGTGGTGGCGCTGCTTCGGCCGAGTTAATATCTCAGGCGATTCTAGCGTTGGGATGGGCTCCTCAGACGTGGTCTCGAGAGGGGCAGTGGCGGTAGAACTGGTCGCACGACGATTCTTCTTGTTACCCATGAAGCTGCTGCGGCTACATACCAATCACCCTAGTATTTGATCGGATATTTTTTTTCTTCGACTAGAGGGGGGAAAATTCATCATAAGGATTAGCTCGGAGTATTAGGTCTCTCAAAATGGGCATATCGACTAAAAAGCCCGCCACCAGTAGTGAGAGGTGAGGAATGTTGCGGTAACGCTGATGTACCCACACAGGGTGATGCTATCCGGCCACTAGTGATAAAAGAATTTCTAGCAGATCGGCTTGACCGAGGCCGGACCGGCCTCCGAAGCGAATTTTAAGATGAGATCTGAGAGGAGTTCATAGGTGAGGTTGATGTACAGGAAAAGCTGGCACACTCTCCCTATTATGATCTAGTGCCGGTGTTTACGACCTTTGGAGGTTTGGGTCGGAGCTTAGAGGGCGTGCTGTTTCTTGAAGGCCCGGGATCTCTCCTGAAGGTCCCTGAAGCTGTTTACAAGTGGTTTCGTGGTGTTGGCAACGCAGCTCTCAAATACCCGCCTCAAGTGACCCCAGCCGCGAGAACTGGTCGTCGCTATCCTTGGCATATGGATCTACGAGAGGCGCTAGTTGCACGCTAGCTTATGCTGGACGGTCACAAGCACCTCGTCATCGTCGTCTGCAGCTGCTATCTGTTGCTTGGCCTCTTCTGCCGCGAGGCGTTCATTGGTTTCTCGTTGAAATTCCTCGAGGCGGAGTACGAGTTGCTGAATTGCCGTCAGGATGGCGATTGTTGGTGAAATGGTCGTGATAGTTGGTGTCGGCGCATCTGGGTGTAGACGTGAAGACGGCGTAGGTGTGTAATGCTGCTGCTCTGTCGTGTCCGGGTGGGAAGTTGCGTAGGCTTCCTGTTCCGGCGGTTCAGGGGCACTGGGCCTGCCCTGTGAAATGTGGGCGCCCGGAGCAGATGGCGCAGAAGCGGCGTCGTCGGCGTGGATCATGTCGGAGGCAGGCAACTGTCAGGCAACCCACCTGAGTGCAACGATGCAGGCCTCCGCTGCGTGCCCGTAAGCACAATAGCGGCGGCAGGGGACCGGCCGTTCACTTCTGCTGGCCTCAACGCGCAGCCGGTGCCCTAACAAGAGCAGGTGCGACGCTAAGGCAGCTTCCACCTCTGACAGAGATTCCTAAGGCAGCTTTCACCTCTGACAGAGATTACAGGTGGAGCCGGACCGGCGGTGAGGAGCTCCGAGTCGAGGAGATGCGATTGGTCCTCAGAGCTGAGGGCCAGAGGAGACGATCCGCTTCCAGAACGAAGCTTTACAGCAGGTCCCGGGGAACCTCGCAGATGACCACCGTGTGATAGCTACCCACATGAGCCATCGGTGGCGGATGACGGCCCTCCCATTCCATGGGCCGTGAAAGACGATAGGTAGCGTTGCCGGGCGCAGCGTGGTAGGCTATGTGTCCGGGTGGTGGCTGGCCGTCGGCGCTGGTAGGGCCGAAGACGGCTGATAGGTATCGAGGTCTTGCTCCCTCATTCTTCTCCAGTGGTGCATAGCTGCGATGAAGCGTCTTCCTCTTCGTCCCTACATGATACTCTTTTTTTAAAGGGGGGAGAGGGGGGGGGAGAGAAAGCTGGACAGGTTAAAGAATTGCTTATCTCGCCATTGGAATAGAATAGAGCAGGATTTTGAGAAGGAAGTTTCGGAAGGATTAAGGACATCTTTCGGGTTAGGGAGGTTCCGCTGAGCACCCTCGTTAGTAAGAGAATGCCTGCTGGCTGAACTGGCCCTGCAGAAGTGGCGGTGGTTTCGGCGGACAGCTGTGACCGAAGGCCCTGACTGCCACCCGGGTAGATAAGGAAGGTTGGAATGGAGTTTGGGGGATTCTTTGAGATTTTCAGGTTGTGGAGGCTTTTAGAAAGGCCGTGGAATTTAGCGGTGAAAGTGCTGGTTGTATGTGAGCATTGACATTAGGAATCTGTGGTGCTGTAGAGTTGAAAGCGGGGTTGGTTCCTATAGCATATGCGAAAATACGGTCATGACAGTGGGTGCAAAGGTGATAGGTGTCTTCGTTCCTCTGCCTTTGGTTGGAATTATTTTGTTGATGGCTGGTCTCTGCCATTGCTGTGTCTTGGCGCTGGGTGGTTTCCCGGGCTGTTAGGTTGGACATTGAGACATGTGAGATCTTCCTCTAATGACACTTGTTTCTCAGTGGCGGTATCAAACTGCGCTGAGCAGGCAATACTCTTACTGCAGATACAGTGGCGGCTGTTGTTTCCTACAAGTCCTGGATTCCAGCCGCAACGTGTTGTAGTTTCCGAAGAGTAGGCTCGTGGGCTGAGAATACGGCGGAGGTGATAGCAGCTAGTGCCTCTTTGAGATTGACTAATTGGGCGTTGATGTTCAGGACCTCAGAGTGGAGATCCTGGACGACATCCCTCATGGTACTATCAGTTGTGGTTGTAGGCTCTGGAGACTGTTGTGTGGTGGTGGCCCAGGTCGGCGCGCTGGAACTGGTGATACAGATAAGGGGGTTGCTCTTGGTGCCGGCTGCGAGGGTACTGGGGTCACTCGGCCTGGCGTATGTAATGGCCGAAGCATCACAAGTGTGCATTCGGCCGTGAGGCACTGGGTGGCACAATAGTGGCAACGTGGTTGGTCGTCGCTGACTTCTTCGTTGTGGCCAAATGTATGGCAGCCGCGGCATGGTGTGTGCCGGGACTCTCGGCTGGCCTCAATATTTAAGCGCCACCCAAACTTGGGTACACCCTCGCGCAAGGCAGCCTCAAAGTCGCTGCCTCGGCGAGCTCCAGCCGGACGGAGGAAGATGGATCTCTTGATGAAATAATTCCAGTAAGCTGTGGTGAGGAGACGCGTCGGTAGGTCCCATGGGACTTCCTCTATGACTGGGCTGTACCATCTCAGTGATGGCTGTGAGGCGCTGTGGTCCAGAGTTCTTCCGAGGCCGAGGCAGTGACTGGAAGCTGGGTCGACTGAGATAATTGCTGAGTCGGTGGTGGCATGGCAGTCCCGGCATGTGCAGTAGCGGGGATCCGTGGTATTGCCTGCAACGTCTACGTATCTGAAGAAATAGGACGGCTTGAGTGGAGCTGAGGCAAACATTTTATGCATTAGCTGTTTCATGTAAAAAATTATTGTTACTGGTGACAATAGGTATCATAAAAAGAAGAAGATAGGAGCAGCTCAGTGATATCGGTCGGAAGGTGCACTTTGAGTAGTGAAAGGATTTTCTGTAGCTGTACCCTAGTGAAATGAGGAGATCTCGTTAGTTTCGAACGTAGTAGTGTACTCGGAAGTACCTGGGGCAGTACCGGGTTCTTATCCAGGGTGCAGGTTATGGTTATAAGAATGGTGTGGATGTGTGGCTGGCTTTGCTCAGGGTTTTTATTAGCATGGAGACTCTTTCAGCTAGTGGTGAGACAGAAGTGCTTTATTAATTCAGTCCGCCTTTTTCCGCCATAGAACACACGCGTATACTTCTTAATTTTCTACTGCGACGTTACACTTTACCCGCACGCGACTGTTATTATTTATTCGTTTGATGCAGTGCTATGTCTTGTACTATGATCGGTCCTAAAATCACATACTTTCGTCACAACTAAGGGCTACACCACGCGCTCAAATATCACATCTTGGTCGTGCGGAGGTTCTTCGTCAAGTGCCTCACAATTAAAAGGTAGCATATTCGCCTCCACCACGGATTCTAAATATCACATCTCGGATGTGTGGTGGTCCTTCACCACTTGCCTTACAATTAAAAGGTAGCCTGTTCGCCTCTACCACGGATTCTAAATATCACACCTTGGTGTTGCGGAGGTCCTTCACCAAGGTGCCTCAGAAAGCGTCCGCTTGACCAGCGAAGAGCATTGCTCGCTGTCCCGTTAGTCCCCTCGGGCAGGGTCCATTCATATTCACCCTTTCCCTCGGTTCAACGCCCTGAAGTAGCGGCATCTTGTACCCCGAGCTCGTGACTTATACGTGTTAAGCATTTCTACCCTTCCCATTTTCATTGTACATTTATATTTTCTCTTCTAAGAATATAATTTTGCCCCGGGACAAGACATGTACTGTCTCATGCCTCATATTCAGAAGGTCGCGAGTTCGAATCGGAGTGAGTTACCCTGATACGGATTTTTTTTGGGGGGGGGGGCACCCTTATTTTGAGAACACATATGTCGAGTAACTTTAAGCTCCAGTGGACCCCAAAATCATTTGAGCATCATTTCGCCGATAACATTCTTGCTTCATATGAGTAACCAAGTTAAAGGGCGTTAAGCTACAAAGAAAAAGAAGGAAAAGCAACCATTAACGTTATCCAGCCTAATTGCGGAAATTAACTCTACTCGGTTATTACACATTGTTAGATACATGGCTACAGTTTAATGTTTTAATTGTAAAAATTTAGTGGAACTGCAAGCCCAGGTTTGCCAAATTCCCGAATCCTATGCAAGCTTTTCAGATATTTCTTTCGGCTTCGTTGTCGCTTTCTCCGATGCCATTGAGTTTGTCCTCTGTAAGAACGGCGATTTACTTTCGGTTTCTTATCAAGAACACATCCTCTTTCCCTAACTCTACTCACAATATTGCGAATTTCTGTGGATGTGTCTTATCACTGTCTCACTCTTTACATTTTTCTTGTCATCACAGAATAATACATGGAGATTTTGATGCTGAAGTTTACGGTCTGGCTCTATAACAGCACTTACGACCATCCTCGTAGCGCAGTGGTGGCGTTTCTGCTGCTGTCAGTGGTCCCGGTGGGAGCGTCATGTTCATTTCTTGATCCGGATTCTTTCCCTCTGTTTCTAGGTCTCGTGTTGTGTCTCTTCACCATTATCCGGCGGAAGGCACTGGCAAGCCAACGTTCAATCAACCTGCCTGCTCGCCGCGGTGGGGTAGTGGTCTCTCCCATGATTCCGCCCCAGTCCCAACTATAACTGGCGCAACAGATCTGGACATGTGAAAATCTTAATGAGAGCTTGGAAGCGAGTTGTACTTTCAGATAAGCAGTTCACCAGTCGATTCATGCATGCTGGAAGAGTGCCTGTCACAGTCAATGTCAAATATCTGTCACCTGCACTATACGGCGCTGCACTGATAAACATGTGTTTTCATATGTATATTCATATCTACAAAACATCTATACAAATGGCCTACTATATAAACAATGTCAATCGTCTGCCTCCAATTCTTCCACACCTGACAGTCCTTCGTCTTCGCTCACGTCATTGTCATCATCAACGTTATCGCTACTTTCTGCACCATTATCCTGGGTTACAATTCTTTCTATTTGATTTTCTACAATTTCTTCAAATGATGTTCAATGTTTTCAATATCGACATACATTTTCCCATTCTAGCCTGTCGATTTTTACAATTCGCTGGCGACCCAACTGTTCCACATCCTTTAATTTAAAAGTGTTATATTAAGTTTTTTCTTTCTTTCTTTATTATCTTCGAGAACCGTGGAAACGGAACTTATGAAATACCAATTGCCTTGGCTACTCTTTCATTCACTTTCTGCAGGCTTCTGAAGAACTCGGTGAACATACATTTTCTTCCTTCATCTCTGCCTCTTGTTTCAAGAAGTCAAGGACATTTGCAATTATTTCTCTGCTCCTCTAAGTAATACCTTGCCACTTAACTTTGAAAATGTAGGAGCCATGGTTAAAAATATAAACTAAATAAAATGAACACTATTTACTGTCCACTTTAATACAAACATGTGCGGAACACTTTCGATGCAGACGTACAAAGTTTGCGCGATGTGACTTTAAATAAGCAAAGTATAATATCAGAAACTGCGATAAGTTAGGCTCGGTAGCTGGATTGGTGGTCAGGGTCACGATTCCAGAAGTCTCGGTATCATATCATCATGGGAACTAACAGCACATAAGAGTGAAACACGCCATTCACAACTTGTACACAAAGACAGATTTGCCGAAAGACAGAGGAAGGAAAGTGAATGGGAAACAGAACCGGTTAAAACCGGCGCAAAGAAGGCAAGCAATTCCCCATAACGGCCACCATCGAAACAAAATCATGTATATACAAGATCTCACACAAATCGTTGCTTTATAAGCAGGTTTCCTATATCTATTTTCTCTATTGTGAGTTCTGTTTTCTAATTTGTTAAATCGTGACTATATATGTTGTACATGTATCCTTGGAACGAAAATATTCGGTCTTTTGTCTTATTACTTTCTCTACACGTACTATGTATGTACTGTATAGAGAATGTATTGCACTCCATCCAAAAATTCGATATCGAGATTTCAACGGAAATATATGTTTTATGGTCCCCTGAATCAAAACACACACACACACACACACACACACAAAAACATCTTCACAAAAAGCTCCATGTGTGTGTCTGTGAACACGATAACTCAAAAACGAAAAGTCGGTTAAATACCAAACTTGCTATTTAAGATTAGTATTTTGCAGGGATGCAACACGAAGATTTTGAGAAAAATCCCCCCACCCCAAACTACCCTTTATATAGAACTTTTTTCGAAAATGTTGATTTTATTAAAAATGTTTCTAACGATTTTGATTAATATAGCCTATATTAAATATATTTACCTGACAAATAATGTGTAGGTACATCTTGAGTTTCCTGGGAATAGCCTCTGAAGACTACTTTATTCTGGATGAATTTTACGGAATTTTGCATAGCCGCTAAACCGTAAGAGATGGACAAAAACTTACTACACAAAAAAATGTAGAGTACGCTTTAACTACTTATGGCACCGCAGGCGGTGACACTGATGATACATGGATGATGAAGGAGCACCGGTGGAATGCGATGGCGGAGGAAACCGAAGTACCCGGAGAAAACCCGCCCCAGCGCCGCTTTGTCCACCACAAATCTCACATGCGGTCGTTTGGGATCGAACTCTGGCCGTCTAGGTGAGAGGTAAGTGATCTAACCACTCGGCCACAGCGTGGCCAGAGCACGTTTAATCACACAATTTATGTTATATACATTTTGTTCGTAGAGTTGATCGTTTTTGAGATATTCCTTGTTTTTGGTTTCTCCTTTAAAAAACTTACCTTTCCCATACAGGAATTTGTGAACTTCTATCCATACAAATAAAGGAGTTTCAGTCACATATCAACCAGCTTTTGACTATCACTTTGACCTATGGTACTCCCATATTTCGCTTCTACTTACAAGGAAGAAAGTAATAAGGCTATTTCTGCTAATTTTTTCTCGATTAGTATTAAATTATTAGAAGTATAAGCCTTTTAACAATAATTTATTGCAGAGATGTAGAGAAAGTCATGTGAATGGAACATATCAGATTTTTGACAAGTATTTTGTTTGGAGTAAAACCAGTCATTGAGTTGTTGTCCATAATATTCGCTGTATAAAGTGAAACCCCTGCTGCAAGCAGTGTTTGATGTGTCCATTTATTCATATAATGTTCAGAATTGTACATTCGTTTTAGGAATTTGGAAATTGAAATTAGGTGGTGTAACGACCAAACTGTCAAATGCCAACACAATTTGTCATTTTAAAATTTGCAATAAAAAAATCTCATATCTTCCATTCACATGACTTTCTCTACATGTCTGTAACAAATTATTGTTAGAGAGATTATATTTCTATTTACTTCATGATAATCGAGAAAAAAATTAGCCGAAATAATTTATTTACTTGCTTCCTTGTAAATAGGAGCAAAATAAGGGAGTACCATACGTTAAAGTGAGAGTCAAAAGCTGGTTACTATGTGACTGAAGTTCCTTTCTTTGTATGGACAGGAGTTGACAAATTCCAGTATGAGAAAAATATAAGTTTTTAAAGCTGAAACCAAAAACCGGGAATATCTAAAAAACGATCAACTCCACGAAAAAAATGTATATAACATAAATTGTGAGCTTTAACGTGCTTACATTTTTTGTGTGATAAGTTTTTCTCCATCTCTTACGGTTTAGCAGTTATGCCTAATTCCGTAAAACTCATCCAGAATAAAGTAGTCTTTAGAGGCTATACCCAGCAAATTAAAAATATACATATTATCTGTCAGGTAAATATCTTTAATATACGATACTTTAATCAAAATCGTTAGAGCCATTTTTAAGAAAATAAAATTTTTCAACAAAAGTTCCATGTAAAGGGTTGTTGGGGTCGGGGGGATTTTCTTGAAAATCTTCGTGTCGTATCCTTGGAAGATACCAAACTTAAATACCAAGTTTGGTATTCAACGGTCTTTTCGTTTTTGAGCCATGCTGTCCACAGACACACACACGGACCTTTTTCTGGATTCAGGGGGACCAAAAATGCATTTCCGGTGAAATCTCGGTATCGAATTTTTGGGTGGAATGCAAAACCTTCCTTCTCTATACACTATGTATATAGTACGTGAAGAGAAAGTAATAATGATTAAACATTTAGAGAGTTACTAGTATTTCGAATGTATTGTAGTATATAATTAAATAATGCAATGAAGGGTAAGAGCTGAATCGCGATATATGTATACCAAAGGTTGAGGCAGATGTTTGGAGAGCAATATCAGTGACCCATCACTAATGCCGATTGTTATTCTTCCGCCTATTGTATGCAAATTTCTTTGGCGTATCATGCCTTTACTCGAAGGCTCATTTATGCAAGGCACATACACAATCATTACTGTGTTACATTCATATCACTTCCTCTACCTTTTTAACAAACTGTTCTAATAAAAGGTTATCTTCCATCTACTTTATGCTAATTGAAATAAACATTTGCAGAAATTGTGTGTTTAAATATGCTGTTGTAGGTACATGGAGGTTAAGAAATGCAGTTCTGTTTGCATGATTAAAGACGAATCTGATGTATTTCATTGACATGACCTTCTCTACATCTCTGCAATAAATTATTGTTAAAAATCTTGTCCTAATCGAGAAAAAAATAGCTGAAATGGTCTTATTATTTGCTTACTTGTAAGTAGAAGCGAAATAAGGGAGTAGTATAGGTTAAAGTGACAGTCAAAAGCTGGTTGCTATGTGACTGAAGTTCCTTTGTTTGTATGGACACGAGTTGACAAAGTTTTTCAAAGCTGAAACCAAACACAAGGGATAACTTTAAAACGATCAACACCACGAAAAAAGGTATATACCATAAACTATGAGTATTAACGTGCTCTACATATTTTTGTGTGGTAAGTTTTTATCCATCTGTTACGGTTTATCAGTTATGCAAAATTCCATAAAATTCATCCAGGATAAAGTAGTCTTCAGAGGTTATTCCCAGAAAATTCAAGATATACATTTTATTTTTCATGTAAATATTTTAAACATAAGAGTTTTTAATAAAAATTGTTAGAGCCATTTTTGAGAAAATCAAAATTTTGAAAAAGTTCCATGTAAAGGGTAGTTGTGGGTGGGGGTATTTTATTGAAAATCTTCATGTCGCATCCTTGGAAGATACCAAACTTAAATACCAAGTTTGGTATTCAACGGTCTTCTCATTTTTTAGCTATGCTGTCCAGACACACACTCACACACACACACGGACCTTTTTGTATAAATGCTTTTTTTAGATTCAGGGGGACTCAAAACATACATTTCCGGTGAAATTCGGTATCGAATTTTTGAATGGAGTGTAATACCTTCTGTATAAACTATGTACATAGTACGTGTAAAGAAAGTAAAAATATGTATTTGCATGACTACCCATTCTTCAACATACTAGTCGCCCTCCGTGGTGTAATGGTTACCATGCTATCTTCATACACCCAAGGTCGCGGGTTCAAACTCGGCGGAGGACGATGGATTTTTTCGGGTGTAAAAATCCTCAGCATGGCTCCCTTCGGAAGGGAAGTAAAGCCGTAGGTCCCGTGTCGTAGATTTACGGCACCTAAAAGAACCTCAAGCCTGATAGAGTAGTCTCTGAATTCCTTTTTATTCCGAATGACTTTTGCATATCTAGTAAACCGTAAGTGATACATAAAATCTTATTTCAACACAATGTAGATCTCGTTAGAACACACTTTGTCAAATGCAGTTGTTTTTGTTTATTTTATTGCTTTTTTTGAGTTAAACATTTCCGAGACATTCCTTGTTATTTGTTTCAGTTTCATATACGCTGTTCTCAAATGGGAAGTTGTCATTCGTTTTTTCTCCTGGTCAAGCAAAGAGAGTGAAATTTCAACTCATCATATAGGGACCAGCTATTAAAATACAGGGTTATTCAAAAAGAAAGAACAAATTTCAAATATTTATTGCTCCCCAACTACAAAAGCTAGAAACATGATTCCAACGTTCATGGAGATATATAATATGCATTCAATATGAGCACCATGTGTTACACGACATATGTCAAAACGGTGGCACATTTTTTGCCACACACGAATCAGCTGGTCTCCAGTTATCGAATTTACAGCTTCAACAATTCGATGTCGTAGATCTTCAAGAGTGCCAGGCATAGGAGGGATAAAAACACGGTCTTTTACGTAACCCCATAGATAAAAATCACATGGAGTGAGATCTGGAGACCTGGGAGGCCACCGGCGATAAAGTTGATCTGCTCCTCTTCTCGCAACCCAACGTCCTGCAAACGTGTTATTCAAGTAACATCGGACGTGGTAAGAGAAATGAGGTGGGGCACCATCTTGCATGAAACAATTCATTGGAAACATTAATCGTTAAGTTAATTATCTTCTTCCACATCTTCTAACATGCCAATGTACAATTCGTACCGTTTGTTGTGGTCGTCAGGATTCAATGCAGTTTGTATGTCTTCAGGTGCAGACGATGTTTTAGAACTCGCCATACCGTTGGTTGCTTGCTCATGATGTGGATTTCTTTGGGATCCTTTCGTTGAACTGCAACAATGGACTCTAGCTTTGCTAATTGCAGCACACAAAATGATTTCTCTTGAGTTGTCGCCGCCATTTCACCGCAGACATACAACAACAAACAACAGCGCCAATGCGGCCGCGATTGGAACTTCTACCCTCCACGATATTTCAATTGTAAACTTTTCTCTCTCCATGAACGTTGGAATCATGCTTCTATCTTTTGTAGTTTGGAAGCAATAAAAGTTTGAAATGTGTTCTTTCTTTTTGAATAACCATGTATTTTACTCTCGCTACATTCCACTTCGTTATTAGTTTTTTTTTTTCTTCTCATTGTCAAAGTGAAGCAAATTCAAAGTCATAGCTATTAAAATATTGGAATGTCGCTTAAGCTTATCGTATTGTCTTATTCCCATTATATTTACAGGGAAGCAAGTAACTAATAAGATTACTTCTGCTAACGTTTATCTCGATTAACCTGAAGTAGATAGATGAAAGCTTTTTTACTTTCTCTACACGTACTATGTACATAACGTATAACCAAAACATTCCATACCGAGATTTCACTGGAAATATATGTTTTAGGGTCCCCTGTAACCAAAACAAGCATTTTCAGAAAAAGGTCTTTGTGTGTGTGTCCCTGTGTCCGTGTGTCTGTGAACACGATAACTCAAAAACCAAAAGTCTGTAAAATACCAAACTTGGTATTTAAATTTCATATCTTCTAGGGATGCGACACGAAAATTTTGAAGAAAATCCCCCAAACCCCAACTACCCTTTACATGGAACTTTTTTCGAAAGTTTTTATTTTCTCAAAAATGGCTTTAACGATTTTGGTTAAAATATCGCACATTAAAGATATTTACCTGACAAATAAAATGTATATCTTGAATTTTCTGGCAATAGTCTCTGAAGACTACTTTATTCTGGATGAAATTTAAGACATTTTGTATAACTGCTAAACCATAAGAGATGGACAAAAACTTACTACACAAAAATGTAGAGCACATTAAAACACACAATTTATGTTGCATCATTTTTTTCGTGGGGTTGACCGTTTTTGAGATATTCCTTGTTTTTGGTTTCAGCTTCAAAAAGCATATAATTTTCTCATACAGGAATTTGTCAACTCGTGTCCATACAAACAAAGGAACTTCACTTAGCAACCAGCTTTTGACTATCACTTTAACCTATGGTACTACCTTATTTCGCTTCTACTTACAAGGAAGCAAGTAATGAACCTATTTCTGCTTATGTTTTTCTCGATTAGCACGAAGTAAATAGAAGCATTAGCTTTTTAGCAATACTTTTTTGCAGAGATAAAGATACACATCAGGTTTTTGTTACAATACATCGCTATTATTTGCAAGAAACGCAGGTTAAAGTTTTATATGGTTTATTATTATGAATCCTGTTCATCATCACAAACAGTAATTATATGTGAAAAACACATTTTCCTACTGCACTGTACACAAAAACACTTTCTTTTAATGTTTTTACTCCTAGGACATTTCACACTTCTTCCGGGCCTTATGTTTTTCTCTTTCATTCCTTGAAGTAATTGATTTCGCTTTGTTCCTGTAGCTGAAGATCCTGGATTCTCACCTTCTCCTCTATCATTCTGAATATCTTCCTCTTGATGGACGGCATTAGGCAAGCCAGTGTTGTCCTTTTATGGACGATCGGCGTAATTAGTCAACACAAGTTCACGAAGATACTCTCCCCTCACAGTAGTGTTATATAGATGATTACTCGAATATATAAGTTGGCATTTATTCCATTTATGTCCAACAGATGAAAAAATACAACAGCAGACCATTACCTAAACGGCCCAGGTTCGATACCAAGCATGTGAGGTTTGTGGTGGACAAAAAGGCGCAGGGGTGGGTTTTCTCCGGTTTCTCCCGCCATCGCATTCCACCGGTGCTCCATCTTCATTCCATGTATTACCAGCGCAAAACTTCTGGAATCGTGACCCTGACCGCCAACCTAGCTATCGAGCCTAGCTTATCTGAGTTTGTGATATGATACTTTGCTTACTTAAAGTCACAGCGACCAAACTTTGTACAGTCTGTATCGAAAGTCTTCGGCGTATGTTTGTATTCAAAGTGGACAGTAAATAGTGTTCATTTTATTTATTTTATAACCATGGCTTCTACGTTTTCAAAGTTAAGTGGCAACGTATTACTTGGTCAGAGCAGAGAAATAGTTGCAAATGTCCTTGAGTTCATGAAACAAGAGGCAGAGATGAAGGAAGAAAATATATGTTCCCCGAGTTCTTCAAAAACCTGTAGAAATTGAATGAAAGAGTATCCAAGGCAACTGATATTTTACTGAGTTCCGTTTCCAGGGTTCTCAAAGATAAGAGCGAAAGAAAAATAAAACTTAACATATCGCTTTTAAATTTAAAGATGTGGACCAGTTGTGTCGCCAGCGAATTGGAGAAATTGGCAGGCCACAATGGGAAAATGCATGTCGTCATGTTGAGAACATTAAAAATCATTAGAAAGAATTATAGAAAATAAAATAGAAAGAATTCTAATCCAGGATAATGGTGTAGAAAGTAGCGATAACGTTGATTATGACAATGACGTGAGCGAAGACGAAGGACTGTCAGGTGTGGAAGAATTGGAGGCAGACGATTGACATTGTTTATATAGTACGCCATTTGTATAGATGTTTTGTAGATATGAATATACATATGAAAACACATGTTTATCAGTGCAGCGCCGTATAGTGCAGGTGACAGATATTCGACATTGACTGTGACAGGCACTCTTCCAGCATGCATGAATCGACTGGTGAACTGCTTATCTGAAAGTACAACTCGCTGCCTAGCTCTCATTAAGATATTCGCATGTCCAGATCTGTTACGCCATATTATCGCCTGCGGCGCCACAAATAGTAAAAGCGACGTTAAACACTACCAAAACAAAAAACAAAAAACAAAAATTCTCTAGTTCATCTTGCCACTAAATACGTTGCACACATTTCATCCAATAGGTCAACTTCTGCTTTAGTGAGGTCATACACTGTCTCAGACTTCTTTCTGTCCCCAGTGGTAGCATCAATTTTGTCCTCGAAATGCATTGATGAAAGGATAATGGTGTTTTTATGCTTATTTAGTACATAGGAGGAGATTGTTTTGTGTTTCTGAAATCCAAATAAACTACTGTCCACTTCCTATTTCTCCACATTCACAAATTCTGGGGGAAGTTCACCTTTGTTCTATGTTTCATTTCCTTTATTCTCTCTCTTAAACTGTAATTGCAAAACTAATTATCAGCCGTGATATTACGACCAGTTCTTTTGATGGAATGGCACAGGCGGAACAACATTTTTAGTGAATTTGACATCTTATATTGCCCGTCTGTTTGACTTCCAGCATAAATTTCCTTGGCCAGAGCATACCAAGTTTTTCATCAAAAAGAGGGAATGTTTTGAGCCCGTATTTAGCTGACTTGCTGGGGATGTACTGTCGAAAACTGCATCTTCCACTAACTGCTCATCGATGGTAGTATACAGGGTTGCTACAAAAGAAATAGACAACTTCAACTGCCTGTAAAACAAAAACTATTAGAGATAGCAACCTAATTATTTTGGAGGTATGTTGAGAAACGTTCAAAGTTGCGTTTGTTACTATTGGTAACGCTGTAGTGTTTTGTTTGTTGTTGCAGAAGCTGAAATGGCGGAAAATCCTGTGGAAAAGGCATATTGCGTGTTGGAATTTGCTAGAACGCAATCAGCAACTGTTGTCCAACGACATTTTAGAACACGTTACCACAAAACGCCACCGACTAGACAGTCAATCTACGACTGGTATAGAAAATTCGAGACAACGGGATGTTTGTGCAAAGGGAAGAGCTCGGGAAGACCAAGAGTTTCGGAAGAAAACGTTGAACGTGTTCGTTCTGCCTACATAAGAAGCCCACAGAAATCGACATCTAGGGCAAGCATGCAATTACAAATTCCACAGCAAACTGTATGGAAAAGCTTGCGGAAGCGACTACACATGATGCATTACAGATTACAGATGTTGCAGTTTCTGAGTGAAGAAGATAAGGTCATACGGCGTGACTTTTGCATCGACATGTTGCGACATGATGAAGACGATGCTGGTTTTTGTGAGCGCATCATTTCATTTTTGTGGTAACGTGTTCTAAAATGTCGTTGGACAACAGTTGCTGATTATGTTCTAGCAAATTCCAACACGCAATATGCCTTTTCCACAGGATTTTCCGCCATTTCTGCTTCTGCAACAACAAACAAAACACTAGAGCGTTACCAATAGTAACAAATGAAACTTTGAAAGTTTCTCAACATACCTCCAAAATAATTAGGTTGCTATGTCTAATAGTTTTTCTTTTACAGGCAGTTGAAGTTGTCTATTTCTTTTGTAGTAACCCTGTATTCTGATACATTATAATGATTATCAGAGTACTTGAGAAACAGCTGTAAAATGTCTCTTATAACTGCAAGTTTCTCAGTTTTTCTTCTTATTTCCTTGCTTCGAACATCATCAAAACATACACATTTAAACACAAATAGAAAGTGATGTAAACTCCAAATCCATCGTTGTTCCACAGATCCCATAGGTTCAGGTGACGTGCAGGATAAACAAACCTGCTAGAAATAATAAGCCTATGAAAGACTTCATTTTAATGACATCTGTTTCTTTTGCATTTCGTTCCCTGGCAAAGTTTATTTATTTGTTTATTCAGTGATATTTTGTAGCATGTCTTCATTGAAGAGCTACATAAATCACCCCAGGGGTGTTTTAGCATTTTTTGCAATTTCTTTTACGTCGGGAAGCTGAGAAACTATGTTCTGATATCTTGTTCGTACATTTGTTGGTGGAGGAAGTTTCTATCACATTGTATTATGTCTCTCGCAATGTAAAAAAAACAAAAAAAAACTGATGTGTTCCATTCACATAACTTTCTCTACATCTCTGCAAAAATTATTCTTAAAACTCTTATACTTCTATTTACTTCATGCTAATCAGAAAAGATCTGATGTGTTACACTCACATGACTTTCTATAGCTGTTCTACAAAACTCCTACAAAAGATTATTTTTCTTTGTACACATTGCTAATCAAGATAAATGTTTGCAAAATGTTATTACTTAGTTCCTTATAAGTAGAAGGGAATAAGGGAATGCTCCATGCTAAAGTGACTGTCAAATTTTTAAAAGCTATCGTTATGCGATTGTTATTGCAAATCACTTCTTTGCTTGGCCAGGAGTAGAACAAAAGAAAAACAGACAGTTCCTTTGTGAGAAAAGTTTAAGCACTTCACAATTGAAACCGATAACAAGGAATATCTCAAAAACGGTTACCTCCACAACAAAAACGTAAAGGACAAAAATTGTGTTTTGTCATGAGGTACATTTTTTGTGCAGTACGTTTTTTTTCTAGCTCTTACGGTTTAGCAGTTAAGCAAAATTCAGCAAAATTCATACAGAATAAAGAGGTCTTCAGAGGCTATTCACAAAAAATTTGGGATATACATTTTATTTTGGACATAAATAGCTTTAATATACGGGATTTTAATCAAAATCGTTACAGCCATTCTTAAGAAAATAAAAATGTTCGACATTTTTTCCACGTAAAGGGTAGTTTGTGGTGGGGGGATTTTTTTGAAAATCTTCTTGTCGCATCCTTGGAAGATACTAAACCTAAATACCAAGTTTGGTATTTAACGGTCTTTTTGTTTTGGGGCTATGCTGTCCACAGACACACATACAGACACACACACACACACACACACACACACACACACACACACACACACACAGACCTTTTTTTAAAAATGCTTTTTTCGGTCTCAGGGGACCCCAAAACATATATTTCCGGTGAAATCTCGGTATCGGGTTTTTGTTTTTTTGCTGTTTTTTGTAGTGTTTAACGCCCGCTTTAACTACTTATGGCACCGCATGCGGTAACACTAATAATACATGAGTGATGATGGAGCACCGGTGGAATGAGATGGCGGGGGAAACCGGGTACCCGGATCGAACCCGGATTTTTGGGTGGAATACAATACTTCATCTATACATTATGTGTCGCCCTCCGTGGTGTAATGGAGGAGCCAGGAGGAGTCAGGAGCAGGAACTAGTCGCCCGAGTGTACTCGGGCGTGGGCAAATCACCACGGTACCTATCCGCTTTTCTCGCGGATTTACCCGTGTAATATAAAAGATGTAGTCTTGTGCAAGCGTTTATGTCTGTGTCGAAGTAATGTGGGCAGGGTGTTTCCCTCTGTGCAGCCGGCGCGGGCTGGATTACCTACCTGAGTGGTCACCCACCCAGAGAGGGACCAGGCCCGATGCTGCTTACCTTGGCCAGCCGCTTGCGGGCTGTCAAGGAAAGCAGTGCCGGCTAGCGGGGAGAACTGAAGGGATGTAGGTACGGGGTGGGGGAAGCCAGTGTTGCAGATCTGGTCGGAGTACAACTGGACGGTCACCCGTCCGAGTCGGGACCGGGCCCGATGCTGCTTAACTTGGCGGGTAGAACTGTAAAGAACGGAGAGGCGGCCGGAAAACTACCATCCCAAGGCGTCCTTGGGAAGGCGGTAGCTTACGCGTCTCCTAGGCAGCGTGTGGTCGTAAAGACCGAGAGTGTTCACCTGGGGATTTGGGTGGGGAGCAAGTTTAGTGTATATTGTGCGAGCTCTTTCTCGCACAACGTCCACTATGTAAGGGATTCCGGAGTGGGAATGGCGAATGTGGGACGGGAATCTACGGTTTGTGCCATATATCATCCTTAATGCCCTGTTCTGCACGGTCTGCAGCCTGCGGATGGTAGAACGAGCCACCGAACCCCAGACCTCACAGCCGTACAGCATCAGGGGCGGGATGACTGCGCGGTACAGCCGTAGTTTTAGGTGTGTAGGCATGGCGGAGCGGAAGATGGGAAACAACTGCCGTAGGGCAGCGTGTCCCATACCGACCTTCTCCCTGACAAGTGGAGTGAAAGTAAGGCCGCGGTCGAGGAGGACTCCAAGGTATTTGGCGGTGCGGACCCAGGGGATCCGCCGCCGCCGCAACCTCAGCGACCTCTCCGGTCGCCAGCCACGGACTTTAGCCAGCAGTAGAGCTGAGCTCTTCTGCGGGCTAATGGCCATCCGCCACTGTTCACTCCATCTGCCTATGGCCTGGAGCTGTCTCTGTAGCGGGGGGAAGCAATATCGGACGTTCTTGTTACGCGCCATTATGAGGACATCGTCGGCATACTGGCACGTAACTGTACTGTGTTCTGTGGGGAAGTCTGACATGTAGGCGGCAAAGAGTAACGGCGACAGCACGCTGCCTTCCGGCACTCCCGCCGCTATGGGTCTGACTGTGGAATGCCTCCCCTCCACCCTCACCCTGAAAGTGCGGTCCCGAAGGAAGCTACTAAGCAGGTGAAGGTAGGGGGAAGGGATTTCTGCGTTCTTGAGCTTGTACAAGAGTCCCTGATGCCACGTGGTGGCGAAAGCCTTTTCCACGTCCAAGAGTACCGCGACTGTTTTGAAGTTGTCCTGGAAGCCCAGGGCAGCCTTCTCAGCCAGTCGCAGCAACTGCAGGGTTGTGGAATGTCCAGTACGGAAACCAAACTGATGATCCGGGAGTAGGAGTCTCTCTTCGAAGAGAGGGGTGAGGCGAGGTAGGAGTAACCGCTCGAATACTTTCGAGACGATCGGAAGTAAGCTAATAGATCTATAGCTTGACGGGAAGACCGGGTCCTTGCCGGGTTTCAAAATGCATACTACCCTCGCCTCCTTCATACACGTTGGAAAGTGACGTAGATGCAGGAATGCATTGTAAATCCGTGTCAGGTGGATTACGGCCTTTCTGGGTAGGTGCTGGAGCATAGGCGCCGTAACGCCGTCATGTCCAGGGGCTTTGTTAGGCTTTAGGTTGTTGAGTTGGGAAGCCACCTCTTTCGGGGTGACTAAAGGAATGCGGATCTCCTCATGGGGCGGAGGGGGCTCCTCGTAGAGGTAGTCTACCGTCGCTTCCACGAGCTCAGTAAAGTCCTCGTCCTGGGGGTCTTCGCGGGGTTCGAAATGAGACTCCAGATAATCTGCGAAATCCGTGGCTTTATCCTGGGGCTCAAAAGAGAGTCTCCCACGGGTGCCATGGATGGGATGCTGAAACTGACTTTTGTCTTTCCTGAGGGATCGGATGATCCTCCAGGGTTGTTTCTCTTCCAGGTTTACATTTGCCATTGTGTGTTCCCAGGCCGCTTTGCGGTGCGCGCGAAGCAGGCGCCTTGCCAGGGATTTGAACCGCTGGTACACTGCTTGGATCCTGGGATGGCGGAAGCGCTGCCATAGCTTCCGTACGGTTGCCTTGGCTTTTAGTAGCTGACGGAGTTCATTAGATATGGTTCTCGGGTTAGGTTTGTTAGACGGGATGCGGTAGGTATCCGCGCGTACCACATTCAGGAGTTGGCGGGAGAAGGCCGTGGCTGCCGCTTCCAGCGCTTCGATGGAATCGATGCGCGGTCGCGGGTCCACGGTTTGGTTTAGGTCTAGGACGGCTGCGTCCCAGTCGATCTCATTTATTCAGTCTGGTGTTACCAGAGCTGATACGGTCTCGGTTGTATCGGTCGGAGTCCAACTCGTTGACCGCCGAGAGGTCTAGATGAAATGGTGTGTTCTTGGTGATTATGATGTCAAGAACATCCGGTCTGCCGCGAGCCGGATGACAAATGGTTACAACGCTAACTTAATATACCCAAGGTCGCGGGCTCAAACCCGGCGGAGGACGATGGATTTTTTCGGGCGTAAAAATCCTTAACATGGCTTCCTTAGTGAGGGAAGTGAAGTCATTTGTCCCGAGTCGTAGATTTAAGGCACGCAAAAGAACCTCAAGCCTGATAGAGAGGCCTCTGAGAAAAATTAAGCGGTCTTTCACGCCCAGTATAGAATGGGACGCTGAGAACCACAGCAGTTAAAGAGCGTCCATAAATAAAACGCTATTTAATTTTTACTTTCTCTATACGTACTATGTACATGTGTGTAGAGTAGATATTGTATTGTACCCAAAAAGTCGATACCGATATTTCACCAGAAATACATGTTTTGAGACCACCTGAATCCAAAAAAAAAAGCATTTTTAGAAAAATGTCCGTGTCTGTCTGTCTGTCTGTGTGTATGTGTGACTGTGGGCAGCATAGCTCAAACATGAAAAGACCGTTAAATACCTAACTTGGTATTTAAGTTCCATATCTTCCAAGGATGCGACACGAAGATTTTCAAGAAAATCCCCCACCCCAAACTACCTTTTCATGGAAAAAAAATTCGAAAATTTTGATTTTCTTAAAAATGGCTCTAACGATTTTGATTAAAATAATCGTATATTAAAGATATTTACCTGACAAATGAAATGTATGTTCTGAATTTTCTGGGAATAGCCTCTGAAAACTACTTTATTATGGATGAATTTTACGGATTTTTGGATAACTGCTAAACCGTAAGAGATGGACAAAAACTTACCACACAGAAAATGTAGAGCAAATTAAAACACACAATTTATGTTACATACATTTTTTTTTTTTTCGTGGAGTTGAATGTTTTTATCATACTCCTTGTTTTTTGTTTCAGCGTTGAAAAACATACTTCTCTCACACAGAAATTTATCAACTCCTGTCCATACAAACAAAGGAACTTCAGTCACATAGCAACCAGCTTTTGACTATCACTTTAACCTATGCTACTCCCATATTTCGCTTCTACTTACAAGGGAGCAAGTAATAAGACTATTTCGCTAACGTATTCTCAATTAGCATAAAGTAAATAGAAGCCTAAGCTTTTTAACAATATTTTTATGCAGAGATGGAGAGAAAGTCATGCAAATGAAGCATATCAGATTCTTGAATTTATTTTATACCTTATGTACATAGTAGTGCAGAGAGAGTAAACATATGAAGGCAACATAATCATCCCATAGCACTCTTTTACATGAAAGCGTGTTGTTTGTTTTCGGATTTTCAAAACTGAAAATACCAGTTTAATTAACCTACGTAGAAACACGCAGGTTTCACACTACATGTACATACTCTTAAAACAGTAGTCATAAGAAAAGTTCACTTCGGATTAACTTAATAGCAAGATACTTCATGTTACAGAAATACTACTTCAAAAATAAGGATATCTACATGTCAACCGCACACAAAATTATATGTAGCTGTCCAGTATGATGTCGGATTAACTTTAAGAGGCACAAAGAGGTAAATACACACAACTGATAGAATACCAAAGTTTAAATCATCAGAATCGCTCTAGAGAATACAAAGTCTATTTTTACTTTCTCTACACGTACTATGTACATAGAATATAAAGAAGGTATCGCACTCCACCCAAAAATTCAATACCGAGATTTTAACGGGAAATATATGTTTTACGGTCCCCTGTGTCCAAAAAAAAAAAAAAAAAAAAAAAAAGAAATCAGAAACAGGTCCGTGTGTGTGAAGACGGTAACTCAAAAACGAAAATTCGGTAAAGTACCAAACTTGGTATATAAGTTTAGTACCTTCTAGAGATGCAACACGAAGATTTTCAGAAAAATCCCCCACCCCAAACTACCCTTTACATGGAACTTTTTTCGAAAATGTTGATTTTCTCAAAAATGGCTTTAACGATTTTGATTAAAATATCGTATATTAAAGATATTTACCTGACAAATGAAATGTATATCTTGAATTTTCTGGGAATAGCCTCTGTAGACTACTTTATTCTGGATCAATTTTTCGGAATTTTGCATAACTACTAAACCGTAAGAGATGGACAAAAACTTACCACACAGAAAATGTAGAGCACCTTAAAACGCACAATTTACGTTATATGCATTTTTTTCGTGGAGTTGATCTTTTTTGAGATATTCCTTGTTTTTGATCTCACCTTTAAAATGTTATACATTTCCCATACTTAATTTGTCATCTCCTGGGCATGCAAACAAAAGAACTTCAGTCACATAACAAACAGCTTTTGACTACCACTTTAATTTATGTTACACCCTTATTTTGCTTCTACTTACAAGGAAGCAAGTAATAAGACTATTTCTGCTAAATTTTTCTCGATTAGCATGAAGTAAATAGAAGTATAAGCTTTTTAACATTAATTTGTTGCAGAGATGTAGAGAAAGGCATGTGAATGGAACACATCATATTTTTCAAATTACGTAATCATTTAAACTCAATTCATAAATAACTACCAAGAAAATGGCTTCCGCTTAATCGTTTCGAAATGTTGACTGCTTTGGCCTCATTCATAAACATCATACTGTAAGTAGAATCACTTTCCACATCAATAACTATTGTTAGTATCCTTGACATCATTCGATTCTTAAGTTGACTGTACTACAAATATTTAATAAATAAGCAGAACAGTGTCAACTTCCGTGAGTGTTTCTTATGAACCCTGTGCAATAGAGAAGCGGTGGACTTCCAATAGAAACAAGCTTTGATGACTAGTGAATAAATAATACGACATGACTGCACGCCTTTGACTTGTATAATGAGGTTCCTGACCTCTGTTGTTTTTAAACTCTATTTGAAGTTTTGACGGTTGTTTCCTGGCGCATTGTCTCACCAGAGACGAAGCGAGTTGTGCACGTTTTCTTCGTTATCAAGGTTTGTTTTCAATGTTTTATGTCTTGCATTTTATTCTATCCAAATATTCAAGATATTAACATAACTTATGAAGTTTATAGACTTGCTGCATTCACAATTAAATGCAAGCGCAGACGCAATGTAAACACAAGAGTTTGGACTCGTATTATTTAATGTAAGCATTCACATAGAAACGCAATGCAATGCAACACAAGAGTTTGCAAACTCCAAACTTTATCCTTGTTTTGCGTGCAAAGGGGATGAAGTTGGCTTCTTTTCTCTATGCATTTCCTATGAAATCAACAACAGACGACCGCACTATAAGATTTTACAGGGCCTGCTGTACATGCATGTTTTCTATGTAGCCGTGCCGCGCCATCTCTAATCTCCCTCAAGAGGTTATAACATTCTCCTTGCGAATCCTTCTTTGATTTAATGGATGTAACTATCATCTGTGTATAGAATTATTACTTCTCATAAATCTAAGACACAGAGAGATAATTCTTAGTTCATTAAATGTGTACCTTTATCACTTAATACAGTCTCTATGCTTTTACTATTTTCGGTAATACTGCACAACGGCTCTATTAATTCTGCCATCTGCAAAACGGGAACTACCATATAATATTCCATTCAATAGTTTTGAATGAACAATTATTGTGACGTCACTACCGCGTGCGTCAGTTATTAGTATGTAATGTATTTATTTTTTAAAAGATTGAGTGAATTTTCTTTTGTGGTATTGTTGGTTATGTTATTCAGTGTGTAACTTGCGGAGAGCTTGGAAGATATTCGCATGTAACTTGCGGATCTAGAAACCCGTGACAACTTCTTGCGTTGCGCTTACGTTTTCATTGTGAATGGCCTTCCGTCGCGCTTGCGCATATGCTACATTGCGTCTGAGCTTGCATTTCGTTATTAGTGATAGAAATTCATGATTATAGCTTGTGCGTTATTAATCATTTATTTATATTGGGTGAAGTGAATAAAAGGAAGTATTTACTTGTACTACCCAGTTTTTAAGCATTTTATTGAGTTTGGTGTTAATAAAAAAGTAAGCATATGCTAAGCCTAGTAAAAGCTAAAATTTTTCCGAGAGGTAGCATTTATTAGGCATAACTGGTGAATAAACCTTAGGATATACTAAACGGGGTAGTAAAATCTAAGTGTTTCTTAAGTCTTCCATCAGACATGCTAGCTTTTTGCTTAGTATCTGCTATGGCCATATCCATCCATACAAGTTCACAACAGGAGCGTCTGGTAATTTGTGGAAAACTGTTTTTTTTTTCTCGGTCTTATCAAGAATTTCCAACATCTGCTTTCCCATGGCTTCAATTTAATTGCTTTGTTCCCAGTAGCCTGTATAGCTGTTTTTTTCTTCAGGGTCCATTTCTTGTTGTTTAATTGTTTCTTAAGATGGCCAACATCCATTTTCTTTCCAACTGCATTCGAGTACTCGTCAGCCAGGCTTTTGTTTTTGATGAAACAACAGCAGGTATCTGTGATTTAGACAGTATAAATCAACCAATGTCATCAACAAAGCGCTGTCCAACTTCTGTATCAACAGTCTCCTCATCTGATGATGCCATTGCTCCAATTGACACGTGTGACTCAGTTTGAGGTTCCTACTGTCGACATTTTCAGGTTTAGTATTAGCATTAACCACATTGTTACACTAGTTTTGTGGAATGTAACAACAATGGTCTCTGCCTATTTTAATGAGAAGGTGTAATTTATTTGCAAAATAAAAGTAAAATATATACTATATTTTAAAACCTACACATCACTGTACTTTTGTGAGGAGAAACTTGCTGACTCAGCATAATTTGGGAGGGAAATTAGTAAATGCTATGGCTAGCAAATGCTTAGGGCTTAGTATTTGCTAAGTTTTTTTCTAGATAGCCTAACATCTACTACCTGCGTTTAGTAAAAGATTATTCACCTCGTTTTTAGCAAGTTCTAAAACTACCTAGCATTTACTAGCTAGCATTTATTACTTTCTCTAGCCCCGTATGTTCAATGTACATAAGAATAGAGAAGTATTGTATTCCACCTAAAAATTCTATGTCGAGATTTCACCAGAAATACACGTTTTAGGATCCCCTGAATCCAAAAAAATACTTTTTAGAAACAGGTCTGAGTGTGTGTGTGTCTGTGGACAGCATATCCCAAAAACGAAAAGGCGGTTAAATACCAAACTTGTTATTTAAGTTTGGTGTCTTCCAAGGATGCGACAGGAAGATTTTCAAGAAAATGCCCCCACCCCTAACTACCCTTTACATGGAAAAATTTTCGAAAATTTTGTTTTTCTTAAAAATGGCTCTAACGATTTTGATTAAAATAAGACATATTAAAGCGATTTCTATTACAAATAAAATGTATATATTGCATTTTCTGGGAATAACTTCTAAAGGCCTGTTTATTCTGAATGAATTTTGCTTAATTTGGAATAACTAGTAAACCGTAAGAGATAGACAAAAACTTACTACACAAAAAATGTAGATCTTGTTAAAATACACAAGTTATGTCATATACATTGTTTTTTCGTGGAGTTTACCGTTTTCGAGGTATTCCTTTTTATTAGTTTCAATTGTGAGGTACTTCTACTTTTCTCAGACAGAGGTGTGTGTGTGTGTGTGTTTCTTTTGTTCTACTCCTGGTCAAGGAAAGAAGCGATTTGCAATGACAATCGCATATAGACAGCTTTTAAAACATTTGACTATCACTTTGACCTTCTGCATTCCCTTAGTTCCAGTCTACTTATAAGGAACTAAGTAATAAAATTCTGCTAATGTTTATCTCGATTAGCATGGTGTTGGAAGAAAGTATCTTTTGTAAGAAGTTCGTTTGTAGAGTAGCTAGTTTTTTAATTTACTTCACCCATTATAATAGATTAATTTCAAGTTGAAGTGTTACTGCTTAGACAGGATAAGCGAGCTATAACACTGTACAGGATTATTCATAAGGATGAGCACAGTTCACGTATTATTTAAAGCAAATTATGAAAGTCCGGAATGCATTCTGCACTTTACTGGTTAGTGAGAAATGTCGGAGAAGTTCAACGATTTTTAAAATCAGTCTTAAAATTTATATTTAGTGGCATATAGTGGTAAAGGTTTATTATACTTTTCAACTATGTACTTACAGCAAATAGAAGGAGTATTGGGTTGCACCATAAAGTATGATGTCGAGATTTCTTCCGAAATACATGTTTGTGGCCACCTAATGCAAGAGAACATATTTAAGAAAATGGTCCATGTATATGTGTGCGTGGGTGTGTATGTCTGTGAATAGCATACTTAAAAATCTGTTGTATTCCATTCACATGACTTTCTCTACATCTCTGCAACAAATTATTGTTCAAAGCTTATACTTCTATTTACTTCATGCTAATCAAAAAAATTAGCAGACATAATCTTATTACTTGCTTCCTTGTAAGTAGAAGCGAAATAAGGGTGTAGCATAGGTTAAAGTGATAGTCAAAAGCTGATTACAATGTGACCGAAATCCCTTTGTTGTATGGACAGCAGTTGACAAATTCCTGTAAGAGAAAAGTATAAGTTTTTCAAAGAAGAAACCAAAAACAAGGAATATCTCAAACACGATGAACTCTACGAAAAAAATGTATATAATTTAAATTGTGTGTTTTTTTTGTGTAGTAAGTGTTTGTCCATCTCTTACGGTTCAGCAGTTATTCAACATTCCGCAAAATTCATCCAGAATAAAGTATTCTTCAGAGGCTATTCCTAGAAAATCCAAATATCTTTGATATACGATATTTTAATCAAAATCGTTACAGCCAGTTTTTAGAAAATCAAAATTTTCGAAAAATGTTCCATGTAAAGGGTAGTTGGAGTGGGGGATTTTTCTCAAAATCTTCGTGTCGCATCCCTGGAAGATACTAAGCTTAAATACTAAATTTGGTGTTTTACCCACTTCTCGTTTTTGAGTTATCGTGTTCACAGACACACGTACCTTTTTCTGAAAAGACTTCTTTTGGATACAGGGGACCCTAAAACACACATTTCCGGTGAAATCTCGGTATCGATTTTTTGGTGAAGTGCAATAGCCTCTCTATACACTATGTACATAGTACGTGTAGAGTAAGTAAAAAAAAATCCAGTAACAACCAAACTTCATACTTCAACATCTTCCGAAGAAGCGCCATGAAGATTTTCAAGACCTCGTTCCTCTTTAGCTACCTTTTGCATGAACAAGTGTTTAAACTTCAATTTTATCAAAGAGCGGCTCTATTAGTTCTGACTAAGATACCATATGATTTATATATTTACATACCAAATGACTGTATATCTCGAATTATCTGGAAATAACGTAAGATATTCCCTTTATTTGGAAGAATTGTTGGATAATTTTGAATAAGTATAAGAAACTTGCAACACACTACACAAAAACGTATATTTGTTTAAAATGCCAAGACTACTTCTATTTATTTGTAGCATTAGCCATTTCCGAGATATATGTCATTGCTTTCTCGACCACGCATGTGGGTGCAATGTACATAGTAGGTAGAGAAACTATTACATTCCACCAACATTTTGATACCCAGATTTTTTAGACTTTTTGAATAAAAAAAAACTTTGTAGGAAAAGGTTCGCGCTAAGCGTCTTCCAAAGAAGGCCGCGAAGATTTTTCAAGAAATTTCCCCACTCCTAACTACCCTTTATATGGAAAAATTGTCAAAAATTTTGATTTCCACGAAAATGGCTGTAACGATCTTGATTAAAATACCGTATTTTTAAGATATATTCACGACAGATGAAATTTATGTCTATAATTTTTCAGAAATGGTCTCAGATTATTTTTGAATAAGGGGTAAACCGTAAGAGATAACAAAGTTCACAGCGCAAAAACATAGATCTTGTTAAAACACGTAATTTGTTCCTATAGTTACATTTCACTTTCTCTACACCTACTAACAACATAAAAATGAAACATCTGATGTGTTACACTCACATGACTTTCTCTAGCCGTTCTATAAACTTCTTACATGTGATTATTCTTCTTTCTGCACCTTGTTAATCGAGGTATTCAGCACAATGTTCTTATTACTTAGTTTCTTATAAGTAGGAAGAAAATAAGGGAATACACTAGGCTAAATCGATACTCAAATGTTTTAAAAGCTGTCGTTATGTGATTGTCATTACAAATCGCTTCTTTTCTTGGCCAGGAGTAGAACAAAAGAAAAACTGACACTCCCGTCTGAGAAAAGTATAAGTACTTCACAACTGAAACTAATAACAATGAATACCTCGAAAACGGTAAGCTCCACGAAAAAAATGTATATGAGATAAGTTGTGTATTTTAACAAGGCCTACATATTTTGTATAGTAAGGTTTTGTCTATCTCTTACGGTTTACTAGTTGTGCCAAATTAAGCAAAATTCATCCAGAATAAACAGGTCTTTAGAAGCTATTCCCAGAAAATTCAAGATATCCATTTTATTTGTCAGTTATATATCTTTAATATACGACATTTTAATCAAAATGGTTAGAGCCATTTTTTAGAAAATCAAAACTTTCGAAAAAAAATGTCATGTAAAGGGTAGTTTGGGGTGGGGGGATTTTTCTCAAAATCTTCGTGTCGCATCCCTGGAAGATACTGAACTCAAATACCAAGTTTGGTACTTTAGCTACTTTTCGTTTTTGAGTTATCGTGTTCACAGACACACGGACACACACACACACACACACGCACACGGACCTTTTTCTGGAAATGTTTTTTTTTGGATTCAGGGGGTCCTAAAGCATGTATTTCCGTTGAAATCTCGACATCGAATTTTTGGGTGGAATACAATACTTCTCTATCCCTATGTACATTGTACATACGGGGCTAGAGAAAGTAAAAAATGTGATGTAATCCATTCACATGACTTTCTCTTTATCTCTGCAACATTTTTTTTAAAAAGTTTATGCTTCTATTTATTTCATGCTAAGTGAGAAAAATTAGCAGAAATAGTCTTATTACTTGCTTCCTTGTAAGTAGAAGCGAAATAAGGGAGTACCACAGGTTAAAGTGAAAGCCAAAAGCTGGTTGCTATGTGACTGAAGTTTCTTTGTTTGTATGGACAGGAGTTGAGAAATTCCAGTATGGGAAAAGTATAAGTTTTTTAAGCCTGAAACAAAAAACAAGGAATATAAAAAAAAAAAAAAACGACCAATTCCACGAAGAAAATGTATATAACATAAATTGTGTGTTTTAAGGTGCTCCACATATTTTATGTGGTAAGTTTTTGTCTATCTCTTACGGTTTACCAGTTACACAAAATTCCCTAAAATTCATTCAGAATAAAGGAGTCTTCAGAGACTATTACCAGAAAATCCAAGATATACATATTATTTGTAAAAATATATATCTTCAATACACATTTTAATCAAAATCGTTAGAGCCATTTTTTAGAAAATCAACATTTTTGAAAATATTTCTATGTGGAGGGTAGTTGAAAATCTTCGTGTCGCATCCTTGGAAGATACTGAACTTAAATACCAAGTTTGGTATTTAATGGTCTTTTCGTTTTTGAGCCCTGCTGCCCACAGACATATAGACACACACACATACTCACAGACATACACGGATATTTTTCTAAAAATGCTGTTTTTGTATTCAGGTGGTCTCAAAACATGTATTTCCGGTATCGAATTTTTGGGTACAATGCAATACCTTCTCTCTACACTATGTACATAATACGTATAGAAAAAAATAATAAAATCTGTGTACTATACCCCAATATCTAATTCCTTACACGGGGACAAATATCTTAGATCTTATTTTATTTATTAATAAACACCTTTTTTTTTTTTTTTTTTTTTTTAAATTTTACAAAATAAAATAAATATACAATTGTCAGATTGACAACTTAACCTAAATAACTTAAATTAAATTATACATCTGAACCTATATTTTTATCAAAATTAAATTTAACATGTAAATGTTTATGTATTTTATTAATTATTATTAATCACCTAAAAGTTAAAATTATATATATGCTATATATTATGTTATATATTTAATTTAGGTAATTATTTTATACTATTATTATTAATTAATATTAATTATCACTTTATTATACTATAATTAATATATTTAATTATTTATTATTATCCTTTTATCAATTTATTCTATTTTAATTTATTATTATTTATTTATCATTCTAATTGTCATTTATTATAATTTATTTTATTATTTACTATTATAATTATATATATATATAAAATTCTTTAATATCTATTCTAATTATATTGCTATTTGTTTTATATTTATTATAATTATTGTTTTTAAATATTTTATTACTGTATCCCATATTCTTGTTACTTTATTTCTATAGTTACATAATGTGAGATAAACATAAAGCTATTATTAAAATTAAAAATGTTAAAATATTACTGGTAACCAGTAAATAAATAACAGGTAACCAGTTATTATAATTAAATTAATAATTAAAAACCTATACCTAAACTTAAATGAAAATAATAAAAATTACAAACTACACTACTCTATAATTTGCCGCCGGGCACACCGTATTGGTAACCAATACTGCTTCTTCCTACACTTTTCTTCTTTAACATCAGATATTTAAAGTTCTGCTCAATTGCTAAGTATTCTACGATTTTATAGCTAATAAAATCTTCTACTATTATTATTCTACTGCGCAATTAGTTCTTCTGCGACTTAGTCCTATATATTAATCCATGTGTAATTATTTTCTTATTTTCTATTGCGCGTAATATTTAATTACATTAATTATCCTTTAATTATAAATTATACTGTTGACTTTCACTATACACCTTCATTATACACTTTAAAAAGCACCACTTCTTTATTGCCTCCTCACACCTATTCTACCTTTCCACTCACTTCTCCTTCTTACTTTATCCCTAATCCTACATCTTCTCACTTCATTCTTGACCCTGCATCTTCTTACTTCATCCATGACACACTATGTTACTACTTCATCCCAAAACACTGCTTCCTCTGACCTGCATCTTCCAGCAAACTTTATCTTTTACTTCTCTAATTATATCTCCTTTCAACTTAAGATCCGATAATATTGCCTTATAGTTGACTTGTTATCATTGTTTACATTTCCTCTTCTTCTGTTTCACCTTCTATTCCTTCTTCCTCTTCTTCT
This sequence comes from Hymenopus coronatus, assembly GCA_030762935.1. NCBI lineage: Eukaryota > Metazoa > Arthropoda > Insecta > Mantodea > Hymenopodidae > Hymenopus > Hymenopus coronatus. The sequence goes on from CM060893.1 coordinate 37,077,674, forward strand.
TCTACACCTCCCTCCATATATCTTGTCTTTAAATTAAATTAAAAATATTCCTGGGTCTTAAAACTCTATTATATTCCGCTTATGATAACTGCTGTCTGTTTTCTTGTACTCGTTGTGGTATATTTTTTCCCACTCTTTTGTACTAAAGTTTCTAAAACTCCACAGAGTTCTTTATATCTTAGTATGTCGTTGATGCATTTTCCTGGCAATAACGATCTCTCTTCCTGAATTTCTTCCGCATGGTTACTGCATTCAAATAATACGTGTTTTGAAACATCACAAATTTCACATCTATTACTTATTAACCTTCCTATCTTGTGCCAATATGTATTATAAGGTCCATGACCAGTTAAGTAATGAATCATGCCTTTAGTTGCATTTACTTGCTTAATACTCAGACGTTCGCGTATGTTATGAAAAAAGAATCTATTCTTCTTCCTCTATCTATATTGTTCCATTCATCTTGCCTCTGATTTAATAAATTGTTTTTAATTTCTCTTTTTGAGTTACAATATGCACCAATAATTTCATATATGTTATTTTTATTTCCCTTCTTTTATTCCAAAACTCACTAACAGTGCGAGGGTGGGGGTGGTAAAAACTGCAGCTGTAAAACGTAATAATACCTTTCTCTGTAATCTTCTTAAACTTGCTGTAATTAGATTAATGTTTGCTCTGTGCGCCCAAACCCCTGCTCCGTAGTTAACAATGGAGGCAAAAGTTCTAGTATGGTAACAAGTTGTAGTCCATAATGACATTTTGAAGTTATATTGCGCAATTCTTGAAAGCTTTAACAGGACACCTTCAGCTTTGTTTCTGACATACTCCACGTGTGCTTTAAAATTTAACTTTTCAGCCATTTTAATTCCCAGATATAGTGGTAAGATTTCTTCTAATATTGTTGCCTGGGATTTTTACTGTGGGGTTGCTTTTTAGTGTGCGTTTAAGTAACATGTAAGCTGATTTTTGTGAAGATATTTTCATTTTAGACTCCTCACACCATTGGCTTAAAATTGCTGTTAGATTATTTATTTTGTGTTTTAACTCTAATCTGGAATTCGCTTCAATTAAAAATGTTACATCATCAGCATACGATATAATCCTTGAACAGTTTACATCATTATACAAATTTTCCAATAATATTTCCAATACTGTCCCAGAAGGTCGGTCTTAGAACTGATCCTTGAGGGCATGCTTTTGTGATTTCCTTATTAATAATTTTATTCGTTCCACATAGGTATACTTCCCTAATTTGACAATAATTCAAAAGCAAATTGTATAATGTTTTTGGATAATTTTTACTTCTAAGCCGTTCGAAAAGGAACGGCCACCAAATGTTGTCGAAGGCGCCAGCAATGTCCACAAATATACTCATAACATATTTGATGTTGAAGTCTCTACCATATGTGTAACTGCATTTATGGCGTCTACAGCCGACCTCCCTTTCCTAAATCCGTACTGATTGTCATTTTTTCCAATTAGTAATCTATATTCCTCTATGCGTTTGTTTACTAAACATTCCAAAATGTTACCCATCGTGTTTAGTTAGCAAATTGGCCTATACGATTTAGCATCCATTGGGTCCTTGTCTGCACTTTTTTTTTAGTATTATTAATTTAGCTTTCTTCCAACGTGAGGGAAATACCGCTCTCCATAAACAGTCATTGAATAAATGTGTCAAGTATGGGGTTAACTTGTCTATTAGTGCCGTTAGAACTTCATTTTTAATTCCATATAATCCTGCTGCCACCACTTTTCCTTAGCGTGTTCAGAATTTCTGTTTTTTTATACGTTCCATAATTATTTTATATGGGACTACACATACATTACTGTTAATCCTTGAATTCACAAAATTACTCCACGATTTCTCCCTCGTCTTTTTTAACCTATCTTTTAATTTTTGTATGAGTCTTCTATAAATTTCTAGGTTCCTTTCTTTTTCTTGTTCCACATATGATCTTTGATAAATTCTTCTTGCTTTTCTCATTTTCATTCTGTTTTGTTAACTCTTCCGTCAACACATTATCTGTGTACTTTTTAATTCTGTTTTTGGGCACGTATCTACATAAGGTTGAAATGATTAATGTTTCTTGTTTATTTACTTCTGAATCCAAATTTTCATCTTCGTAGTCCAAATCGTCCGTATTAAACTAATTTTTAACCATATATTTCCCAATTTGCCTGATTAAAATTGTGTTGTTTTTGTATTTATAGTCTACCCTGATAGTTTATTTGAGACACGTAATCGAAGGAAATTAATCTGTGGTCGCTTGTTGTTAAATCCTATCCCACTTTCCACTTTTTTGGTTTTATTTAATGTTCTATAATTTCCTAGTGTTAAATCAATATTAGACTTTGGCCCAGTTCTGTTTTCAAAAATGGGGGGATTGTTTGCTGTATTATAAATTATGAAATTATGAGCTACAATTATGTCCTCCATTCTTTCTCCCCTTTCATAAACATTATTATACCACCAGTTAGATTTAGCATCCCATCGTATTCACTACTCCAATAAGTTCTATTTATCTGCTCAGTTTTTGTTAGGTATTCATCAATTGGTTCTCTAAATTGAAAATAAGAATTTGATAATATAAAGTTTCCATCTTGATGACTAACTTGGATACAATTTACATGAGAGTTACTGAATTGTTTGAGATTTGTAATTTGCAGATGTGGATTATTTACAATTATTGCTGCCATCGGAAGTGGACCATTTGTAATTGCGTTTGCCATTACCGGAATGTGCATTAATTTATTATTGGCTGTATAGGCTCTTGTAAACATAATAAATCGATAACTAATTCCTCTAATCATTTCTTCAACTCGGACATAACCAACCTGCTCCTTTGGGCGTTAATATGCGCAACGCGTATGGTTGTCATTGTTTTCATTTGCTTCATTATCATTTTGCCAGTTGAACAGCGACTTACGTCATTTCTCGCCCTGATTCTATCACTATCTCTTTGATAAATATGAATGAATAAATGAACAAGTGTATTTATTGACATAACATTATTATACATTGAATTTCAACAACCGCACGGGTCCACACTAAAAAGCAGTGTTAAAACAACAAAATTAAAGGAATAAACACGAAAAAAAAAAACAACAAAGGTAATACACAATGAAAAGCAATATTATAACAACAGCAAAGAATTACAAGAATAAAGCCGACATTAAAAATACAAAGATATTCAAATATAGCAATTTAGATTTACAGCACAGAGTAAACATTCATAAATATGCCCTCTTATAATAGATAAATACCTTTAAAAGAAATATATACACATAATAAATACACAATATATAAAGCCATAATACAACAGTGACCTAAGTATGACATTATATATGTAAAACATTGTAGTCATTTTTGTTTAGTTGTTCTTATCCCTTCTCTATTGGCAGCCTTCTCAGCTCTCAGCTGTCTTGCCATAAATATAAATTTATCTAGCCCGTCCACGTCTTCCGTGCCTGCCAGTAGCGTCCAACATGCTTCTAGCTCTACATTTGCGGTGGTACAGAATCGCGGTAAATATTTTTTCCGCCATTCCTCCGTACCGCTACATCTTCTTTGATAAATACATTTTAGGCCTCCGTCCGGACGTCTAGTTAAAACAAAGCCTTCGGGAAAATGTACCATGTATCTGCATAATTTATAGAGAAGGTATTTTATTGCACTCAAAATTTTGATACCGAGATTTCACCGGAAATACATGTTTTGAGACCTCCTGAATCCTAAAAAAATAAGAAAAAGGTCAGCGTCTGTGTGTGTGTGTGTGTGTGTGTGTGTGTCTGTTGACAGCTTAACTCAAAAACTAAAGTACGTTAAATACCAAACTTGTAATTTAAGTTTAGTATCTCTCAAGGATGTAACACGAAGATTTTCAAGAACACCCCCCAACCACAAACTACTCTTTACATGGAACACTTTTCGAAATTTTTTATTTTCTTAAAAATCGATGGCTCTACTGATTTTGATTAAAATATATTAAAATATTTATTTTATTAAATGCATTAAGGTATATTAAGATATTTACAGGACAAATAACATGTATATCTTCAATTTTCTGCAAATAGCCTTTAGAGACTTCTATTCTGGGTGAATTTTACTGAATTCTGCATAACTGGTAAACCATAAGAAATAGATAAAAACAAAATATTTAGATCTCGTTAAAACACGTAAATTGACACAATTTTACTTTCTCTACACGTACTATGTACATAGAGTATAGAGAAAGCATTATAGTACAAGAGTATAGAGAAAGCATTGCACCCCACCAAAAAATTCGATACCGAGATGTGTGTCAGTGTGTCCGTATTTTTGAGATATTCCTTGTTATTAGTTTCAGCTTTAAAAAACTTATACTTTTCTTATACAGGAATTTGTCAACTCCTGTCCATACAAACAAAGGAACTTCTGTCACATAGCAACCAGCTTTTGACTATCACTTTAATCTATGGTGCTCCCTTATTTTACTTTTTACTTACAAGGAATAGAGTAATAAGGCTATTTCTATATTTTTTTTTCTCGATTAGCATGAAGTACATAGAAGCATAAGCTTTTTAAGAATAATTTGTTGCAGAGATGTAGAGAAAGTCATGTGAATGGAACACATCAGATTTTTACTTCCTATAGCACGTATGTACATTCAATGTATATATTATCTAGAGAGAACGTATTGTATTCCATCCAAAAATTCGATGTCCAATTTTACTGAAAATATATGTTTTGAGGTTCCCTAAGCCCGAAAAAAAATTAGAAAACAGTCCATGTGTGTATGTCTGTGGACAGTATAGCTCAGAAACGAAAATACCGTTAAAACCTAAACTTGGTATTTATGTTTAGTATCTTCCAAGATTGCAACACGAAGATTTTCAGAAAAATGCTCCCACAGCATTTTCATGGAAACATTTTTGAAAACGTTTTTCTTAAAACTGGCTCTAACGACTTTGATTAACGTGGCGTATATTGTAGATATTTGCATCACAAATAAAATGGGAATAACTTCTGAAGACCGTTTTATTCTGGATGAATTTTGCAGAATTTTGCGTAATGTTTAAACCGTAAGGGATATACAAAACTTTGTACACAAAAAATGCAATTTATCTTTGTAGAGTAGGCCGGTTTTGAGATATTCCTTTTTATTTGTTTCAATTTAAACGAATTACGCAACTTTTTTCAAACGGGACCATGCAAAGGGAACCGAATCTCATTTGTTTCATATAGCGACCAGCTTTTAAAAGGTTTGATTATCGATTATTTCCCTTCTACTTTAAATGATGCAGATGCATGATGCAGATAAAGGAATAATATGTTGTGAGAAAAGTTTGTATTTGGAACAGCTAAAGAAAGTTATGTGAATGAAACACATCGGGTTCGTTTTTTCTTTCATTGTTTATTTAACTTTTTCCTTGGTTTTCCTGATGCTTCAATGACGATTTCTGAATCAGAAAAGTCTGAAAGCGTGATTTATTTTTCACTTTCAGATAAAGAAATTGAAGAGGCCTTTTCAGAGTTGGTGGATGACAATGGTCTCTTCATTTCGGTAGTGAGGTTGCCATGTTTTTCGGTTTCTATTTTGTTATCGCCACCCATAGTGGCTGCCAATGACTGAAGTATTGAGAAATTTGAAAGGTTAAGTGAAAGAGAAGGTAATATGAGCTTAGAAACGCTGTCAGTGCCTTCTGTATTAATCGCCGTTGGCTGGAGGGGGGCATTGTTTTGTATTGTCTCACTAGTACCAACTGTGTTAGAATTGGAAGACTGGGGCATAATAATGTTGTGTACTATTGAATTATCACTAGCACCTACTGTACATATCAGTCGTAGGTGGGTTTGAATCCTGATTATCCACAGAGGGGCAGTCTTTTGCTATATGGCATTGGTGTTTACATTGGAAGCAAATAGGAATATATCCAATGTGGTAGATTATCTACTAGCACTTGAAATGATTCAGGGAGCTTCTTTTCATCTTCCGGTGCAATGAAAGTTTGCCGGCGAAAACTCAATATGTGAGACAATCTGGGGTCAGAGAAGCCCGCTCGCAAGAAAGACATTGGTGCAAGAGTTTTGGAAACTCCTGACCTCCTACTGTGTTTGTCTTGATTTTGTTTATAGGCTCCTCTGTGATTTAGCTGTTGCTAAGATAAACACACAGTCTTTTGTTTGAGTCTTTTGAAGCAAATTTTATAAGAGATGGATTAATTTTAGTAGCTAACTGTTGTACAAATTCAATGGTGGAAGCATAATCGGCTGAATCAATTACAAGGCGTTTTCCTTTCTAGCGAACAACATACTTTGAGGTGCTTGAGCATAACTAATTGATGACTACTTGGTTGAGCTCGTTGGGTGGTGGAATCCATTTTTAGGTTAGGCAACTTGAAAGCCGAGTATAAACCACAACACTCACAGTTATTATTTACATATGACACCAAACTTGAAAGCAAACTCTAAAGTTAATGGTAAACCACGTCAAACGAAATAAAATATCCAGGAATAATAGTAATAACTAGAAATTCCGGAGAATAACAAACGGGATGTTTACTTATTTCACGGCCTTCTCAATGTGTAGAACAGTTTTGTTGCATTCAATCTGATCAGGCAATATATAAATTATTTTTAAAATGTAAGGAACACCTGATAGTACATTTGCGCTCAAATCAACATTGTGAACACAAATTGGCAATTCTTATCAAAGGTAATTAGTTTATTCTTACTATAATTTGAACTGCATACAGCATTTAGTTAACCCCTGTTTCTTTCAGACATAAGCTAAATATTACTCTGCGTAATTTCTCTTTGATCTACGATTACTTTCGAGCTATATTTACTCTTAATGAGTGTGATAATTCTAAGCGTAATTTGTCCAATTTTTTTTTTCTGTTTTATTAACCACATGAATCTTGTCGTGGGATCGGTGTCTCGTACCTGCAGTGTCCTCAGCTCCGGCGTTGATGTAGGTTCCACTCCTAATCTCCTAATTACCTTATCTCAGGGGTTTGTGGGTAAGGCTAATGTATTAAAAACACTGCATAATCCCTTACGACATGGCTTTATTTGTGTTATATGTTTGAACGGGCGGCTAGCTTGTTCCTTAAAAATGTGTTATAAATAAATGCAATCCCACCACATAATTATTAATGAGGAGCCTAATCTAACCCTCTGCACGTCGCTCCCCCACCACGTGCACACAACTCGATGTGACGTGAACACAATATCACTTTTAGAGTAAGAGTAAGAGTAACCTACTTAAATAGTAAACCTGGGTAACGCCAACTTTCGCGCCATAAAATGTAACAGCATCTCTTATTGGTTCTTAGTTAGCATGACCTCACAAGTTATAGGAATAAATTGTGCCAAGTTCTGACGTCATAGCGTGCACATGACGCGTTTGGAAATACCTAGTGGTTCCTTCTCACTTTAGCATTATGCTTTCTCTGTCTGTTTTTCCAACTTCCTGTGCTACTTGGAAGACAAGTCACATTCCTGTCTCGCTTCTCTATATGTCTGTTCTTTCCTATCATGCATCCTTTAGCCAAACCCTGTGCTCATTAGCAGGTGGTGTTTGGTGAACCTATCCCTGGAATTTCGCTAGCTTACCTCGCCTAATTACCTAAGTTAACAACTTGCATTTATGCATATTTCTACTCATGAATATTTACAATTATTTTCACTGGCTTTCTATAAGCTAATAATATTATTTTCTCTTTTTTTATATATTATGTGAGCATGTGGTATGTGCCCCTACAATCTCAAATGATGACGACGCATTTCCCTTTAACCCGCATGCCGGTGCGCCATCTCTACTCCCGAACGAGTTCTCTTATTAGGGTGCTAGGGTGCTAATGGTCACCAATGCCTAAGCTCGGAGTCTATAAAAACATTCAGTACTTGAACGCTGTATTCAAAAGTGTGTAGTGTGTAGATACATTACACACAGATGTAACTTCTTCATTCAAGTGCGAAAATCGGAGCTTGATGTAATGCGCTCACCGTCCGCATATGTTGTCCTTCACGCAAATGTGACAACGGAGTCAAAAATGGAAAGAAAACCACGGTCAACAATTAATTAGGGACGACAAGCAACTTACACACGTGCGGCGGTTACGAGGCTCACAGTGTGTTCATTCTGCCTGTGGTCACACTGCTCCCACCTCAGGGCTGATCGTCCCGACCAACTGCATCATAGGGTCTAGACCAGTGTTTCCCAACCGTTTGAAGTTCACGGCATCCTTGGGAATAACATTAAACACCAGGTGCACCCTTCCTTGAATTAAAAGAAAATTAAGCTTAATATGTTAATTTATTGAAATATTATATAATAATAACGTACACCATAACATAATACAGTAAACTTTACTACAATCACTGAGTAAAAATACATCAATAAATTTTGTTCGATTAATGGTTAATGTGAAACTTGTGATTGATGCTTAGAGCACAGATATGTGATGTCGGGTCTTACAGTTGACAGTGAAACACGCAAATCATCCTCAAGGTTATTCAGTCTATTTCTTGCTTTGCATTTTATTGTGACCATAGCAGAGAAGGCTTGCTCGCATAGATAGGATGTTGAAAAGGGCAAAAGTGCGTTAATTGCTTTCTTCATTAGGTTAGGGTACTCCTCTCTCCGTTGAAGCCAAAAACTAGCCACCGACGCCTCACTCTTGGTGAACTTACCTTTGAGTGTGGAATCAGCGCAAAGATCAATAAATTCATCTCGTTCGCAAGCAGTGAAATCTATTTCCTCTGCACTATCTACGAAATCAAATGGTGAGACAACCCAGTCGAGATTCATAGTGGAAATAGTTGGAAAGTACGCATCTATTGCATCTTGCAATCTTGATAAGTGATCACAAATGCGGTCTTTCAGTTTACCCAGATCTTTATCTCCTGCCACATTAAGAAGAGATGGAAAGTTCGACAAATCTCCTTTTTGAACTGCAGACTTCCAAGAACTAAGTTTTCTTTTAAAACCTTTCATTTTATTGGTTGAGGAGATTATTGTTTCATGTCGACCCTGCATCGAAACATTCAGTTCATTCAGCTTATGAAAAATATCTGCCAGATACGACAGTTCAAAACACCAAGAATCACTTAGTAAGAGCTCATGAAATGTGTCTTGATTTTCATCCTTAAAAAAAGTTTTTGGCTGTTCTTAAAGTTCGAGAAAGCGGTTCTTAACACGACTCCGCGACAACCACCTTACTTCTGTGTGAAGTAACAAAGAGGTATGAGCTGCATCCGTTGCGCGACATAACTGTTCAAAAATTCTGCACTTTAAAGGTCGAGACTTCATATAGTTCACCATTTTCACAACTTGGTTAAACACTTCAGCAAAATCTTCATTACACGCTTTCACGACTGTCTCTCTATGAAGAAAACAGTGAGTTATAATAATGGATGGATTTTCATTGAGAGCTCTGGCAGTAAAACCTTTAATTTTCCCAGACATAGATGGTGCACCATCTGTACATATACCACAACAGTCTTTCCATGAAAGATCATGGTCATTGAGATAGGAATTAATAGAAACGAAAATATCATGGCCTGTGGTTGTAGTCTCCAGCGGTCTACAGAACAGATACTGTTCACTAATATCTTTTTCATCAATATATCTGATAAAACCAAGGAGTTGCGGTTTGTCACCAATATCGAGACTCTCATCTACTTGCAAAGCAAATGATTTATAAGTTTTTATTTTCTCCGTGACTTGTTCGTTGATATTGCATGACATTTCAGATATCCTGCGGCTGATTGTGTTGTTGGACAGAGGAACTTTCGAAATTTGATTAGCTGCTCCTTCACCAAGTATTGTTGAAACTATAACTTGACATGCAGGGCCAATAATTTCCTCTCCAAGAGTATGAGGTTTCTTTTTTTTAGCTATCAGTTCTACTACTTTAAATGAGGCTTCAAGAGCAGTATCACCTATGGTCATTCTCTTTACCATTCGCACATCTGTTTTCTTCTCCCCTTCTAATATATGTGAAAAATACATTACACTTTTCTGTGACACACTAGGATGCTTTGTTGTAAGATGCCGCTTCAGTTTGCTAGGTACCATGGCCTCGTTCCTAAGTGTTTCGCCACAAACTAAACACACAGGGATAGGGCTTTCCTCGTTGTTATTCCACTTAAATTCATACGCTAAGTAACTGTCCTGGTATATTCTTTTCTTTCGTTTGTCTTCTTTACGTGGTGAATTCGACGGTCCGGGAGAAACTGTAAAATTTGGCTTCTTAAAGCAAGCAGTAGCAGCCGACTGTTCACTTTCACTGTCCTGGCGTTTACGTTTAACAATGAACTTATCCATAGCTAAACACTATGAATCAACGCGAGGAAGACAACTGAAAGCGCCAAGCGGCGTACACTTTTATATATTCATCTGTCGAAGTCTCGGGAATGTTCGTGAGGAAGCGAGTAGTCTCGGGAATGTTCGGCAGGGTATAGCTGTAATGCCATCTGTGGGATACTAGTATAACTGAATTATTGAAATGAATCGACCACTATCACCATCTGCCGTGCATGAGAGTAATTGATTTGATTTATTTTATTTCAAGACCTTACAAGACTTAAGGCTTCAGTAGAAGGTATTTTTTTTTTGTGTATCTCAATATCTCACGGCACCCCTTAGCCAATCACACGGCACCCTAGGGTGCCGGGGCACACCGGTTGGGAACCGTTGGTCTAGACCATCTACCGGTCTCTTTCATCGGATGTGGATATGGTTGTAGCTGAGACCGCTAATTCTCTTCACCAAGAGATTTGACTCTTGTCATGGGTGTTATAATTTGGGGCAGCGTCCCTTGGTTCGGGTAGGGCGATATTACCACACCAAATCACTCTGCTGGAAACCCCGAGTGTTAGCCCAGTGGTCATAATAGGTCTTGATTCTGTTTCTCTTTACCTGGATGTGGTGATAGGTCATTTCATGGATCTACTGAATTCTCCATGCAGTCAACTTCTGGTTGATCTGTCCTAAGATGACTCCCAAGCTTTATATCGTAGCGCCCTACCAAAGAGGAAACTGGCTGGTATCAGACTGGTGTCGTGGGTTGAAGAGTTGTAATCTGCAGGAAGAGTGATAATCTGACATCTCAGTCTGTCGCGATTGCCCACAATCTTTCTCAAATTTTCTTCTTAGGATCTTGATTTATCACTCAATCATGGATTCTGACAATAGATGGAAGGGCGTTAGACACATCTGGTGTACTCCAAGCTGCTCCAGTTGTTTCCCTCATCAAGATGGTCTCAAAGTTGGTATCCTCATCACTGCGTAGCTCAAACGTACTCCAAAGTGGCAGAAAAATTCTTCTACGAGGTAACTTAGGATGACCTTGACCTCCTTGTTTGAATGACGTACAGCTCCGATTGCTCAGTGAAGTAAACCATAATTAGAGATACCTGTTCCCCTGTTTGATACAGGGAATGAGTCATCTAGCTCAATGGCTATGCGTTCGAAGGGTACTCCCACGTTATGCTGCTGCATGCGAACCCGGCTCCTAGTCAGCGGATCGTGACTTGCCGCCTAGACATGTCATTGATGGCACCACCTCTCAGGGCCTAACCGTAGCTCAGCCAGAGGTACCTTTGTCCTAGCTTGTGGATTGTGCATTTAGGTCCAATATGTCCTTCCGTAGTCCCCGCATGTACTTCCTCCGGTATTTCCGTAACCTTACATCAAAAGAGGATCAACTGCTCTCTCTTTCTCTCCACTCCTCTCTCCCTCTGGTCTTCTCTTCGGTAACTCCCACACTTTAATGGTTCACCCTCCCTTGTCTTTAATGAGTCACATTGAGCCCAGTAGAACGTATACACACTAAGCCTGCGTGCGTTGTCAGCTTGGTCTGGTCCCTGCCTCCCATTTCTACAGGAATGGCCTCAAGTCAGCGTCCGCCTGCTACACATTAATGCGCTATTCAATCCAGCTACAGGCACCACTAAAATCACACGGACAGCGCGGCACGCTCCTTCTCCTCCACCTTGGTGCAGTGGCAGCACTCTATTGGACAGGATCGTTTGGACATGGTTTCCTTTCTGATGTGCTGATGTAAATGTGTACGCTTAGAGCTGTATAATCCTCCAGGTTCTTGAAACCCAACACCTAGGTGACGGCTGAGTGGTCAGTCCTAGATGGAATCGCTGGTTGTACAGGTGCTTTTGGAAGTACTCCAGAAAGCACCAAGATATCGGACTCTTCAGTGATTCCCCTGGGTTTCATTTCCTCGGAATATCTCCGCCTGTTTTGACACAGGAACCCGTCTTGGTGGTTGCCAAATTGGTTGGGCTTCTCCGGTATCGATGTTATGGAGTACTTAGTCAGTACGGCCATAATCGTCGCTTCCTTGGCTGTAGACCGACTGGTAACGCCTCATTAGACGCCGGACGCTCTCCAGTTATAAAACGGTTAGATGGTTGGCCTCCCTCTTCAGAAAGTCTTTCTATCGTGTCTCAGATACTGCGAAGGTGCTGTCAGGTTACGTCGCACGGCATTGTCCTCGCAGTTGGCTCCCACTTCCCCAACTCCGTCCGAGCATGAATTCCTTGATCGGTGTCCATTGGATTCAGCGGTCTAACGGGCACTTCCTCACGACAAGGCAACAATGCCGGGCAACGCATAATCCATTCAAGAGTGTCAAGGTTTTAGACCGTTAGGCCTCCCAGTTATTCATTGTTTGCTGCTGATTTGATGCTTTTTAATATTTCTCTCATCATTACTCAGAGGCGTATGTTACTGTTTGTTGTTCTTGTTGATTTTATTTATCTGTTTCTTTGCTTCCCGTTGAAAAATATATCTTTTGCTGCGGAACTTTTCTAGGTTTCCATCTGAAGTGTGTCGAATTGATGTCTGTGCTTCCTTTATTCAAGACAATTTTTTCTCTGGGGTTGACAAAATGGTCTTGACAACATTGTGCGGAGAAATTTTATGGGATGCTGGTATTATGGATTTGTCATGCGCTTCAGTTATTTAACTTGTTATCGATCGACACCAGTGTAATATGCATTTGTCAAACAAATCATTATTCTTTAATATTTCGTTCAAATTTTGCAATTATTTACTTTCTTCTACAGAAAAGAAAGGAAAATAAAACTAAATATCCTTAAATATACATAACTATTTGCAGTAATGGTGTGTAATATGTCCATGGTAACTAATTAAAACCAACTAAACTAAACAACTGCATTGATCGAAATTATACTAGTGTATCCAAATTGTACTGTTTGTAGGAGTGAAATCACGAGTAAATATGAACTATGACAAGAGATAGCGACACATGTCACACTGTCTTTCTCTATGGCTGTCTCAGAACACGCGGGAACAAAATGCAAGTATCTAACCTCACTAATATAGCATTTCAAGCATATAGAAACCAGACAACTTTAACAAGAACCATGTTATATCTATGTAGCGCAACTAGGTGTATTCGTGAAGAAGATAGGAAGAGGTGCAGAGATCTTATGCATTGCATTGCCATAGAAAAGTAAGTGCTACCAACACTACGAATATAAAAATAAGATGTGTTCCATTCACATGATTTTCTCTACATCTCTGCAGAAAATTATTGTTAAAAAGCTTGTGCTTCTATTTACTTCATGCTAATCGAGAAAAAATTAGCTAGCAGAAATAGCCTTATTACTTGCTTCCTTATAAGTAGAAGCGAAGTAAGGGAGTACTATAGGTTAAAGTGACAGTGAAAAGCTGGTTGCTATGTGACTGAAGTTCCTTTGTTTGTATGGATAGGAGTTGACAAATTCCTGTGTGAGAAAAGTATAAGTTTCTTAAAGCTGAAACCAAACAAGGAATATCTAAAAAATTATCAACTGCACGAAAAAAATGCTTATAACATACATTGTGTGTTTTAAAGTGCTCTACATTTTTTGTTTGGTAAGTTTTCTCCATCTCTTATGGTTAAACATTTATGAAAAATTCCGTAAAATTCACCCCGAATAAAGTAGTCTTCAGAGACTATTCCCAGAAATTTCAAGATATACATTTTATTTGTCAGGTAAATATCTTTAATATATACGATATTTTAATCAAAATCGTTACAGCCATTTTTGAGAAAATCATAATTTTCGAAAAAAGTTCGATGTAAAGGATAGTTTGGGGTGGGGGGATTTTTCTCAAAATCTTTGTGTCGCATCCCTGGAAGATACTAAACTTAAATACCGAGTTTGGTATTTTAACAACTTTTCGTTTTTGAGTTATCGTGTTCACAGACACACGGACCCACACACGTGGACCTTTTTCTGAAAATGTTTTTCTTTGGATACAGGGGACCCTAAAGCATATATTTCCGGTGAAATCTCGGTATCGAATTTTTGGGTGGAGTGCAATACCTTCTCTATACACTATGTACATAGCACGTGTAGAGAAAGTAGAAATGACCCTAAACCTATTGTTGATCAGAATTGTACCTACATCGAAAATGTACCATTATTCCCTACTATTCATATTAAATGCCATTTTTGTGGAGTTAGCAATTTCGAAAATTTTCTGGTCTTTGGTTTTAAATTTTCCAGTACTTGAACATTTCTCAAACGGAAGTTTTCATTCGTTCTTCTTTTGTTTTATTCCTGGTCATGCAAACAGAATCGAATTTGTATTTGAAGCCAGCTTTAAACTTCGGTATCGCTTTAGCCTAGTGTATTGTTGTATTACCTTCTACTTCCAAGGAACTAAGTAATAAGACCACTTCTGCTAATGGTTATCGCAATTAGCATAAACCATATATAATATTTATGAGAATAGGGTGTGGCAGAATAGATAGAGAAAGTCACATGAATGGAACACATCAAATTATTAAGATATGACACCTCGTTTTGTGAAAATGCTCTAAGGTGATTAAGTCTTCAGTTTGAAACGGTGCACACACGTAATCAGCCACATTCTGCGAAGTCATATCCTGAATGGAAAATTCCGATTGCAGTTATATTGTGCGTTGTTCAAAGTGTATTTGATTTTACGTAAGAAGTTCAAGTATTTCTGTTCTATTGCGACGTTAAAATCACAGCTTAAATTCAGTTTCAAAATAGTGTTCTTACTGTTAATCTGGAGGTTCGGCTGAGATACTTTTTGGCACGTAATGCATCGGTGCGCATACAGGAAGCAATATTTGTGATATGATGAAATTCAGGCCATTTTGTGCACAAGTCTGAGTGCTATTAAAAGGAAAGTTTAAAGGAGAATAAACTAGTAACATCAGTTGTAAATATCCTACATTGAGAAAAGTAAGTAGCATGGTTATTTGGCGAGGCTCGATTAATGTAAACCTTAAGAATGTTTGTGAAATCATATGAGGTTTGTACAGAGAAGAAGCTCCATAACTCCCACTGCGGTTTCTATAAAGAACCGTCAATCGAATGCACTTAAGTTGTGCTTCTTTTTATTTTCTCTACACGTACTATGTACACAGTGTATAGAGAAGGTATTGCACTCCATCCAAAAATTCGATACCGAGATTTCACCGGAAATGTATGTTTTAGGATCCCCTGTATCTAAAAAAAGCATTTTCAGAAAAAGGTCCGTACAGGGATGCGACACAAACTACCCTTTACATGGAACTTTTTTCGAAAATTTTGATTTTTTAAAAGTGGCTCTAACGATTTTGATAAAAATATCGTATATTAAAGAAATTTACCTGGCAAATAAAATGTACATTTTGGATTTTCTGGGAATAATTTCTGAAGACTACTTTATTTTGGATGAATTTTACGGAAGTTTGCATAACTGCTAAACCGTAAGAGATTGACAAAAACTTACCACACAAAAAATGTACAGCACGTTAAAACATACACTTTAAGTTATATGCATTTTTTTTCGTGGAGTTGGTCTTTTTTGAGACATTCCTTGTTTTTGAAAAACTTATACTTTTCTTATACAGGAATTTGTCAGCTCCTGTCCATACAAACAAAAGAACTTCAATCACATAGCAACCTGTTTTTGGCTATCACTTTAATCTATTGTACTGCCTTATTTCGCTTCTACTAACAAAATGGAACACATCAGATTTTTTGTTTGTTTGTTCTTTTGTTCACTTAGATGCTATTGTTAGTTCATGTGCTGCAATGCGAAGCAGTATCACTTCCATGATCCTTGCGGAGACCTTCTTTAACAGAATAGCTGTTTAACCTTAACGGTAAAAAATCCGACGTGTTCCATTCACATGACTTTCTCTGCATCGCTGTAACAAAGCTTTGTTAAAAAGCATATTCTTCTATCTACTTTATGATAATGGAGATAAATATTTTCTAAATACACTAGGCTAAAACAATAGTCAAGTCTTTTAAAAGCTGAATGCCATATGGTTGAAATCCGTTTCTATGCAGGGCCAGGAGTTTACAACTTGCCGTGTAAGAAAAGTATTTTCAATCTGAAAAAAACAACAAGGAATAACTCAGAAATGGTGATTTTCCATGAAAAAAAGAACTTATGTGACATAAACTGTTTGTTTTAACGTGATCTACAATATCTGTGTAAAACGCTTTTGTCTATCTCTTGCGGTTTACCGATTACAAACATTTCAGAAACATTTATTGAGATTGAAGAGGTCTTCAGAGGTTATTTCCAGAAGATTCAGATTATACATTTTATTTGCCATATAAATATCTTTAATATACGGTATTTTAATCAAAATCGTTAGAGCCATTTTTTAGAAAATCATAATTTTCGAAATTTATTCCATGTAAAGGGTAGTTTGGGTGGGTGGATTTTTCTCAAAATCTTCGTGTCGCATCCCTGGAGGATACTGAACCTAAATATCAAGTTTGGTATTTTACCGACTTTTCGTTTTTGAGTTATCGTGTTCCCAGACACACGGACATAACATAGACTTTTTTCTGAAAATATTTTTTTTTTTTTCATATTGGGGACCCTAAAACGTCCTTTTCCGTTGAAATCTCGGTATCGTATTTTTGGGTCGAATGCAATACCTTCTCTGTACACTAGTGTTCAAAAGTTAAGCATAATTCAATATTTTATTACCAAAGTATCACACGTGTACAAAAATTAAACATAATGGAATATGTTGTTACCAATGCATCACGATCTAGAATTCAATAGAGTGAGAAATAGCAGACAATTTTGACCTCAGGTCACCTTTTTGTGCAAGCACAAAATGTGACTATCATTTCCACAATGCCAATAATGGTGCTGTGGTTAATATGGGTTTGGTGACCCCTCATGGCTACACAGGCCTGGCAACGCCATGGCATGCTCTCTATAAGGTGGCTCAAGAGCACTGCATGCAGCAGTTCCCATTCCTCACGGAGAGCACATCGGAGTTCTGGCGGGCTGCAACTTTTCTTTCTAATGCATCTCAGGCATGCTCTATTGGGTCCATATCCAGGGACATCACTGGCTA
This sequence comes from Hymenopus coronatus, assembly GCA_030762935.1. Classification (NCBI taxonomy): domain Eukaryota; kingdom Metazoa; phylum Arthropoda; class Insecta; order Mantodea; family Hymenopodidae; genus Hymenopus; species Hymenopus coronatus. The sequence continues at coordinate 37,095,041 of CM060893.1, forward strand.
ATCCATAAGCTGGATATCTTCCCTCTCAAGATAGTCGTCCACCAGGTGGGGACTATGCGGACGTGCATTATCGTCCTTTAAGATGAAGTGTGGACCAACTGCATCTCTGAAAAGTCACACATGTAGTTCCAATATCTCTTCCTGTACCTCTGGGCATTCATAGTAAGACTGTCGAAAATGTAAAGATCTGTACGTCCATTGAACCTTATGCCTGCTGACACGAGTATACCACGACCACCAAAAGGGCGTGTTTCCAAGATGTTGGTGGGATGAAACCGGGTTCCACGTTCTCTCCAGCTTATTGAGAATCATTGTTCAAACTGATTGTTTGGTCTCATTGTTCTGGTGTCACCTGTAAACAGCATGTTTCTCCATTCATTCAAGGTCCAATTTTGACATTGCTGACTCCATTGTAAACGGGACCGCATGTGTATTCGGGGCACACACTGCTGGACGTCTGGCAAAGTGGCCGACTGCCCTGAGCCTCCGGTATACAGTTTGCCTCGAAACTCGAACGCTTGAGGCGGCTGCAAGCTCAGAAGGCAGTTGTCTCCGGGCATCCTCCATGTCGTCGTGCTGTTACGGTCAAATATCGGCGTTGTGACCCATGGGCGACCATGAACACCTTCTGTTTCTTGGTACCATCACCAAAGTCTGGAAATGACACTTTGCGGCATATTCAGGGCCCGAGAGACTGTGCTTTCTGTCTGACCTGCCTCTAGACGTCCGATGATTCTACCCTTCAAAACAGGGTCCAATTGACGTCTTTGTAGCACGTTGGTGCTGACTTGTAAACATTACTCTCTGTTCACAATGGGAGAACAATAACGAATGAGCCACACACTGGGTCTGATACTCTGGTATTGGTTTGCTGCTCTAGTTTTGTTGACTTTGAACCCGCTTACCTGTCAGAGACCACAGCACACATTGTGATAACGTTTAATGGTGCTCGCTCCCCGTTTTTCCTTTCAGTTCTCTGTTTTCCGAATTATGCTTAACTTTTGGACACTAGTGTACATAGTACGTGTAGAGAAAATAAATAATCTAATGTGTTCCATGCACATGATATCCTCTATCTGTTCGGTATACAAACGTTTTATTCAAAACAGTAATCTGTTATCTATATCATGTTAATTAAGATAAACATCAGCAGAATTAGTATTATTACTAGCTTCCCTATAAGTACTCGTAGAAGGGAAAATGCAAAGGCTAAAGCGATAGCTTCGTGCTTAAAAAGCCGTTCGCTATGTGAAACAATTGAAATTGCAATCTCTTTGCTTTCCAGGAATAAACAAACGAGAAGAGAGATGTCTTCCAGCGTGAGAAAAGTTTGTGGCTAAAATTGACTCCAGCAATCCGGAATATCTCAAAAACGGTTAACTGTTAAAATGAAATAAAAAGAAACTTATATGATATAAATTGTGTGTTTTAATGAGATCTATACTTTTGTGGTGAAAGTTCTTCTATATCTCTTACGGCTTGCCAGTTATACAACATTCATCCAGAATGAAGATGTCTTCAGAGGCTAAACTCAGAATTATAAATTTCGTTTATCATAAAACATCCTAAACATAAGGTATTTTAATCAAAATTGTTAGATTGTGTTAGGCGGATTTTCTTGAAAATGTTGACGTCGTATTCTTGGAAGATACTAAGCTTAACTACCAAGTTTGGAATTTTTCATTTTGAGCTATGATGTCCACACACACGCACACACACACACAGACACACACACACACAGACACACAGACACACAGACACACACACAGACACACACAGACACACAGACACACAGACACACAGACACACACAGACACACAGACACACACAGACACACACACAGACACACACACACAGACACACACAGACACACACACAGACACACACACAGACACACACACAAACATGCACACAGACACACACACACACAGACACACACACAGACACATACACAGACACACACACAGACACACACAGACACACACACAGATACACACACAGACACACACACAGACACACACAGACACAGACACACAGACACACACACGCACACACACACAGACACACGGACCTGTTTCTAAATGTGCTTTTATCCAGGGGGACTAAAAACATGTATTACCGGTGAAATCTCGGTATCAAATCTATGGGTGCTTTACAATACTTGCTCTACACCCTATGTGTATAGTATGTGCAGAAAAAGTAAATAATAAATATACACATTAGTACTTTTAGATATAAACGGTAATTGAAGTTTTAAATATGTGTAACTAACTGTCTTTGGACATCTAGTTATTTAAAAACATAACGGCTAAACAGATTTCACGCAATGTGTACAAAAATGTATGCATTCGATAGTTAACGAAATGGGGAAAAAGTTATACATTAGAAGACCATACATCCAGGCCGACAGTTTAAGGTAGTTTGGAAACGACTCAGTCTGCAGTCACTGTGAAAAAATCTGATGTGCACCATTCACATGACTTTCTCTACATCTCTGCAACAAATTATTCTTAAATAGCTTATACTTTATGCTAATCAGAAAAAAATGAGCAGAAATAGTTTTTTTACTTGCTTCCTTGTAAGTAGAAGCGAAATAAGGGACTACCATAGGTTAAAATGATAGTCAAAAGCTGGTTGCTATGTCAATGAAGTTCCTTTGTTTATATGGATAGGAGTTGACAAGTTCCTGTATGAGAAAAGTATAAGTTTTTCATAGCAGAAACAAAAAATAAGGAACGTCTCAAAAACGACGAACTCACGAAAAAATGAATATAACATAAATTGTGTGTTTTAACGTACTCTACATTTTTTGCGGAGTAAGCTTTTGCCCATCTCTTACGGTTTAGCAGTTTTCAAAATTCAGTAAAATTAATCAAGAATAAACTACTCTTCAAAGGCTATTCCCAGAAAATTCAAGATATACATTTTAGGTAAATATCTTTAATATGCGAAATTTTAATCAAAATCGTTAGAGCCATTTGTCGTTTTTCTTTTAATTCAAGTTTAGAGTTCTAGTAAAAATGTATGGGAATAAACCTATAAATTATTATATAAAACAATAGAGAAAATAAAAATGAAAATAAATGTGGATCCTTTATTAATATTTTTCTTCTCAATTAAAAGTTTAAATTCTTCTAAACCAATTTACAAAATGCTGCCAAAGGCACTAACAAAAAAAGTAGTTGAAATGGCCATCCATTCAAAGCCAAATGTTGCAAGCTGAGATCCCAGTGACTGTAGTAAAGGACGGGGCGAACCCAAGTAAAATAATCGGTGTGTTGCTTGGAAGCTAATGAATTTGGCTGTAAGTTATGTCGGTTTTCTCTTTTATTTATTTTTAAAAATTACTGCAATTTTAGGACAAAATTGTATATATTTTTACAGTATAAAACAGTGTTGATTACTTGTTATTTGTGATTGAAGGTTAGTATAACATAACATTAATCCTAGAGTACAACCCTATTTGTATAGTTAGGCTTAAAACAAGCGGAGCTTATAGGTACCTACAGACAACAAAGGGTTACTTCTCAAAGAGTTAAAATATGAAGGTGTCCACTGGGTAGATACAGGGCTTTTCAGACAGATCGACTTACTGACTGATTGACAGATACACACATTTTCTCCTCATAATATTAATAGAGATAATCTCCTTCATCTACTATGCACTTTCTCATTAAGTAGAGGAGATATTGGATTCCACTCGTCAATTGATCACAGAGATTTCACGGGAAACATTAGACACCTTTACTCCATGGCACGACAGCTCACGCGGAACCTTGGCCTACCGCCCGGCCGCTGCGTCCCCCATCTCGGTCCACTACAGACGTCATGGATGGGGTGCAGTATTGGAGGGTGAGACGTGGTCAGCGCCTCGAATCCCCCCGGCCGGTTAATGCGGTCCTAGTGCTACTTCTCCATCAAGTAGCTCCTCAATTGGCCCCCCAGGGACCTTACGAGGCTGAGTGCACCCCGGGCCAGGTCTCCCAGCGGGGGAAAAACCTCCACGCCGGTACTGGGGATCGAACCCAGGTCTCCCGCTTGGTAAGTAGCAACGCTACCACCGCGCTAAGGAGACGACCATTAGGCACCTTTAAATTTCTGAATTCAAAAACCACATTTGGTTTAAAGAACAAAAATCTGTGTATATATGTTTGTGAACGTGTTTATGTGTTTATATTGTGCGTGTCTGTGTAAAATATAACTAAAAACGCATTATTAGCATTTAAGTTCACTGTGTTCCTAAAGTACAATTAAGGTTCTCAAGAAAATGTGTCCACTTCAAACAGCCTCTTTCTTGGAAAAATTACCGTTTTTACTCTCTCTACACGTACTATGTACATAGAGAAGGCATTGTATTGCACCCAAAAATTCAATACCGAGATTTCATCGGAAATATATGTTTTAGGGTCCCCTGATTCCAAAAAATGCATTTTAGAAAAAAGTTCCGTGTGTCCGTGTGTGAACACGATAACTCAAAAACGAAAGGTCGGTAAAATACCATACTTGGTATTTCAGTTTAATATATTCCAGGGATGCGACACGAAGATTTTGAGAAGAATCAACTACACCCCAAACTACCCTTTACATGTAACTTTTTTTTGATTTTTTTGATTTTCTCAAAAATGGCTCTAACAATTTTGTTTAAAATACTGTATATTAAAGATATTTACCTGACAAATAAAATGTATATCCTGAATTTTCTGGAAATAGCCTCTGAAGACTACTTTATTCTGGATGAATTTTACGAAAGTTTGCATAACTACTATACCATAACTGATGGACAAAAACTTACCACACAAAAAATGTAGATCACGTTAAATCACACAATTTGTGTTACATCCATTTTTTTCGTGGAATTGATCGTTTTCGAGATATTCCTGGTTTTTGGTTTCAGCTTTAAAAAACATGCTTTTCTCATACAGGAATTTATGAACATCTGTCCATACAAACAAAGGAACTTCAGTCACATAGCAACCAGCTTTTGACTTTCACTTTAGCCTATGGTACTCCCTTATTTCACTTCTACTTACAAGGAAACAAGTACGAGACTATTCCTGCTAATTTTTACTCGATTAGAATGAAGAAGTAGAAGTATAAGCTTTTTAACAATAATTTGTTGCAGATATGTAAAGAAAGGCATGTGAATGGAACACATTAGATTTTTTTTTTTTTTTTGTTGTGCTCTAAATGTTGTAAAGATTATGACTGCAATTCCATATAGTTTAAGATGCAAAATAAAATGCGAATCTTGGATTACAAATATGGTGAGAGCGTACCACCCGCGACAGAGATCACAGCTCGGCCATGACCAGGCACGACGAGATGGAGGTGAAAGGACACAATACCAAGACCTGAGAAACAGTGAAGAAGGATCCTAATCGCTAAATATCCCATCGGTAACCGAGTCCTTCCATTACCGTACCACATGTTTTAAGATATTTCCATGACAAATAACACGTGTATTATGCATTTTCTGGAAACAGCCTGTGAAGACGCTTTCATTTTGAATTACATTTTTACTTTCTCTACACATACTATGTACATAAAAATTCGATACCAAGATCTCACCGAAAATTATGTTTTAGGGTCCCCAGTATACGATAAAAGCATTTTCAGAAAAAAGGTTCGTGTGTGTCAGTGTATTCGCGGGTCCGTGAGCCTCTGAACACGATAATTCAAAAACAAAAAGTCGGTATAATACTAAATTGGGTATTTAAGTTTAGTATCTTCCAGAGATGCGGCTCGAAGATTTTCAGAAAAATCCCGCCACCACCAACCACCCTTTACATGAAACTTTTTTTGAAAATTTTTATTTTCTAAAACATGGCTCCAACGATTGTGATTAAAATAGCGTATATTAAAGGTATTTACCTGACAAATGAAATATATATCTTGAATTTTCTGGGAATGGCCTCTGAAGACTACTTTATTCTCAGTGAATTTATGGAACTTTGCATAACTGCTAAACTGTAAGAGATGGACAAAAACTTAGCACACAAAACATGTAGAGCATGTTAAAGCACACACTTTATGTTATATCCATTTTTTTTCGTGTAGTTGATCGTTTTTAGATATTCCTTGTTTTTGGTTTCACCGTTAAAAAACTTTCTTTTCTCATACGGGAATTTGTCAACTCCTGTCCATACAAACAAAGGAACTTCAGTCACATAGCAACCAACACCCTGTGATAGTCAAATATCACTTTAACCTATAGTACTCCCTTATTTCGCTTCAACTTAAAACGAAGCAAGTAATAACACTATTTCTGCTAATTTATTCTCGATTAGCATGGAGTAAATAGAAACATAAGCTTGTGAACAATAATTTGTTGTAGTGATGTAGAGAAAGTCATGTGAATGGAACACATCAGATGTTTTACTTTCTCTATACGCACTATGTACATAGTGTATAGAGAAAGTATTGCACTCCACCCAAAAATTCGACACCGAGATTTCACCGGAAATATATGTTTTAGGGTCCCCAATATCCAAAAAAAGCATTTTCACAAAAAGGTCCGTGTATGTGTGTGTGTGTGTGTGTGTGTGTCCATGTGTCCGTGTGTCCGTGTGTCTGTGAACACGATAACTCAAAAACGAAAATTCGGTAAAATACCAAACTTGGTATTTAAGTTTAATATCGTCCAGGGATGCGACACGAAGATTTTTAAGAAAATCCCCCCACCCCCAACTACCCTTTACATGGAACTTTTTTCGAAAATTTTGATTTTCTCAAAAATGGCTCTAACAATTTTGATTAAAATGTCGTATATTAAAGATATTTACCTGGCAAATAAAATGTATATGTTATATTTTCTGGGAATAGCATCTGAAGAGTAGTTTATTCTTGATGAATTTTACTGAATTTTGAATAACTGCTAAACCGTAAGAGATGGACAACAACTTACTACACAAAAAATGTAGAGCACGTTAAAACACACAATTTATGTTATATACATTTTTTTCGTGGAGTTCGTCGTTTTTTTAGACATTCCTTATTTTTGGTTTCTGCTATAAAAAACGTATACTTTTCTCATACAGGAACTTGTCAACTCCTATCCATATAAATAAAGGAACATCATTGATATGATTATTTCAGCTAATTTTTTCTGATTAGCGTAAAGTAAATATAAATATAAGCTTTTTAAGAATAATTCGTTGTAGTGATGTAGAGAAAGTCATGTGAATGGAACTCATCAGATTTTTAAAGTCGGTAAATCATAAGGGACGGGATGTTACTTTTTTTTTAATAATTTAGTTAAGTTCATTATACGGTAAGTGTAGTTAATTGTGCTATTAACATATATTGTATGCAAGTATACAGCGCACATGTCATGACGTTACAAATTCAGCTATTATTGTGCTCAAATATATAAGTAGTGGATATTTGCCTGTTCTGGCACAGATTTACGTAATAATTACAGCGATTAATTTGCATATAAAAATAACCATATCAGAAATTTTCATATTGCATATCAAACATATGTGAATAATAATTAGAGCAATTAATTTGCATACCTGACAGCTATCAATCATTGATGTATATTATTCAGTCCCCGACCACGCCCCCCATGGAAAACTGTGAGATATCACAAAAAACAGTAAAGGGGTGTAACTTTTGCAATTGTTGAGGTACTTAAGATTTTGAGGAATCATGATGAGGATTCTAATTATTCAATCAAATTTAACCTATCATTACACAATAAATCTTTATACAATACACTATTTGAATATTTATTTTAATTAATTTAATGGAGCATGATTAGTCATTTCAAGGCATAAAATCACAAATTAGCATCATACTTGACGTATTTGTTTATGAAAAATACTTGGAAATAAAAACATAAAAAAGCAGCGTTTTATTTAGCAAAGATTGAAAAAAACCGCCAAAACAAAAAAGACAAAATAATAGGGAATGAATTTTCAAAAACCCTTTTAGGATATTAATGCAACTTACAGCTAATAAAAGAAGGACATACACACAAACGTATATTAATACACAGTCAACATCAGAAATTCAAATGCATGACAAGCGCGCTACGATGAACACATAACACCTAGTGGAGAATCGAACTCGGGACATCGCAACATATGTACACAGACACACATAGACATACATTCATACACTCATCAATATCACAAATTCAAATGAATAACAAGCGCGCTACGATGAACAAACACACCCAACAGTGACATATTTGCATTCATACACACATGAGCACAAACAGATGTACTGAAGTATTCTCTGAGTACACACACTACCACACCAGGTGGCCCACACAAGCCGTCCTTCGTTGAAGTTAGGTACTCCCGGATAATGCGGAAGCCGAAAGGTTTGCCTAAGCATGTCAGTAAAGGGTACGCGATACCAACAGAGAGAAAACAACCAAATATGAAAGTAAATATATCTCATTTTTATTTAATAAACAATCCAAATGAAAAGCACGATTTCATCTTCCAAAATTAGAGGAAATCTTGAAAACCAAACACTTAACTATAACTGGTTCTATAGCTCGTCGCTAGAGCACTTGCTCACTGTAGTAGGGTGCCGGGTTCAATTCCTGGGCTCCAGAAAGGTTCCAGGGTGGAAGAATGATTTTCCTAGAGCAAACCAATACGTAATGGGCCATAACATATTAAGGATCTGTTTCAAGGCATGTCAATATCTGACAGTTAATTTATTAACGACATATAATGCAACAATTTGTGCTTCACAATTAGCAATATTAAATAAATATTATTATATCCTTGATTGTGGTAAAGAATATGAACATAGCGAATATAATGTTCCTTTAAACCTATGTTATACGCTGACATATCTTATTGTATTATTCATAACAAAAATGTTCAAATGCATGTCCATCTTGTTGGATGCATTGGTGTATTCGTATGGACACCACTTATATTTCTGCGCAAGCATGAACGTTTTTTTTTTTAACACATTTGGATTTTCCTGTCCCGTTTCGTTAACTCTGGCTTTGATACATTCTCCATAAGAAAAAAAAAATCCAAGGTTATTAAAGCAGGCGATCTCGCTGGTCATAGAGCGCAACCACCACGATGTATCTACCGTTCGGGATACTCATCAGAGATATTCCCTAACCCCTCTACAATAATGGGGAGGTGTACTATCTTGCTGAAACCAGTTCCTCGCGGCGAACTGAAGTGGGATGTTATCTAGAAGATGCTCTAGATTCAGCTCATTCAGTAGGAATTGCAAATATGTACAGCTTACCAGTTAGTCTGAGAGCCAAGTAAACTGATCCAATGGTGTGATCTCCTAGAATGTCGCACCATACGTTAACACCCCAATGTGTTTGCAATGATTTTTTTTTCAGTAACCCAGTAATGTAGGTTATGTCTAAAATGGAGTCATTGGTGAAATAGCATTCATCTGTCCATAAAATTTTCCCAATGAAATTCGGATTTTATTTTTACTCCATGGCACGACAGCTCACGGGGAACCTTGGCCTACCGCCCGGCCGCTGCGTCCCCCATCTCGGTCCACTACAGACGTCATTGATGGGGTGCAGTATTGGAGGGTGAGACGTGGTCAGCGCCTCGAGTCCCTCCCGGCCGGTTAATGCGGTCCTCATGACCTGGAGCCGCTACTTCTCCATCAAGTAGCTCCTCAATTGGCCCCCCAGGGACCTTACGAGGCTGAGTGCACCCCGGGCCAGGTCTCCCAGCGGGGGAAAAATCCCCACGCCGGTACTGGGGATCGAACCCAGGTCTCCCGCTTGGTAAGCAGCTGCGATACCACCGCGCTAAGGAGACGACCTAAATTCGGATTTACGTCTACTTAATTTAAGAGACGTCTGCAGAACGATACCCAATTTTGGAAACAGTTTTCATATAGCTGTTTGTGTAGGTGCAACTTAAAGAATAATTTGCATCGAAGACCTCGACATCCCCAGGTCTGCTGCAGCTCTTCTTTATCATAATTACGATTACAAATATGTATTAATAGTTGAAAACTAACGACTTTCAAAGTATTAGTAATAATAATAGTAACAACAATCATCTTACTACTATCTTACCATTATTATAGGTACAAATAATTATGCAAACTAAAATTAAATAACAAGATAGCCTTGTTTGCTTCATTGTACATATGCATTATTTTAATTTAACGTTTGCTTACATTGCGTGGGATGGGATTTGCTCCAAAATACCGTATAACGTTTCGGTAAGCATTAAGTGTGTCGCAGATTAGTCTTTCCACGATATGTAAGAACTCTCGGTTCTTAAACGCATCTCGTACTCTAAACATATGCGCAGAAGGTAGACGTCTCGTTGGAAAACTTAACAGGGTCTCAGCTTCATTGCGGCGCGTCTTCCCATAGATTATTAGCATATCTGTGCAGTACATTGGAGTTGTTAACTGCTTGAGTAAAAGAACCTGATTCGAACCACAAACAGGCGGCCAAGCGAGCTTACCAGACCGAAAGCCGGAGGAAAACGCACACAAAGAGTAGCACCGCTCAGTGAAGGTTTGCTGGTATGTGCATTTCACCTTTGAAAAGCAGTGACGAAGCAGCTCGTCTTGTACTGACGTATGCGGGAATCGTAAAACTACACACGACGGCTTGCATGGGCCATCTGGTACTTACGAATACATAAAACATGCACATAAACAGGATTCCATGTATTAAATTAATAGCACACAAAGAGAAGGGCATTGCAATACGTTTCTGTTTTATATAGGTAAACCAGCGAAGCATTTAAAAGTGACACAAATCCAATTGTCGCTTCTAATCATTATTGCAATTAACACAAGGTATGGCATTGCATTCAATTTGATTTTAGAAATATTTTAGCTTTGTTTAACATTCAAGCTGCAATATTAATACTCATTAATTATATTATCAGAAATAGATATATCTTACGAATATCTGATTGATTAAAAATAAATAAAACTCTTTTTAAAATTTAATATTATAATTAGTAGTATGATTCATAAATAATGATTAAAAATAATATTACCTTATGGATAACAGCATACGTTTTTAAGAGTTCCTATCGAAAAGAAAGATTCTGACCTTGATGCTGGATTAAGGTTAGTTTTGGTGTACATGTCAAATAAAGCAACATCTTCAACGATTTGTCGATGCTAAACACTAAATATCAGTACAAACATGATACAACATGGATTCAAGTCTAGTATGAGAAAAAAAATCCAAAATGTTTCCAAACAGGTTCCAACAATAATATAGACACGTTGCAACAGATTCATAGGAAATATAATACATAAAAACATATAGATCTAGGTATTTTCTTATATATCTTATGTAAAATGGATAAATAGCTGTTGCCTTACGACGAAGAACATTTGTTTTACGTTTCAGGTAAGTATGACTGGAAACAAAAAGCAAATATTAATGTAATCCGCTTACGATTTTGTATTGTATGAGAGCTGGCATAGTAATCTAAGGATGTAGAGCTGTAAGCTGCATCTTCAAAGAAACACCCAACAATCTTCTTAAGGAATGCAACAGACCAAATCTAACTGAGCACATTGAACATCAGCTCCTATCACAAAGCAAAAGACTTCACGAAGCAAATGTAGTGTTGTTTTCACTGTTTTACATTCTAATACTTGACAACTAGAATAAAAAGAATAATTGTTTCCAGGAATAAATATTTAAATATTTTTCTTATGTTTGAGAAACATATTTGAATCTCGAACACATCTATAACCATATAAGCTTTACCTTCTCATACTTACCTACAGTAAAAGATCATAGGAAACCAGAATGCTAATGAACTCATAAGCACGCGTGAAGGCGCTTACTGTGCATATAAAGTAACCCTGTGCGATTTAGCTAAGGAATTCAACAGACCAAACCTGATTGAGCAGATAAAATGTAGACGTAAAATACATGCTATAACCTCATTAAAGGCAAGAGCTAAACTATCTAAACTGACAGTACAATCCCTCTCACAGCCGGCACCCTCGCCACTCAAAATAATGCAAGCCTCACACTGCAAGAACTCCATTAAACAATCGCCTATGTGCAGAACTAAGGCAAACAAGGTGATTGAAAATAGAATTTATTAATTCATATTATAATAAAATATCTTACAAACACAACTCTTTAATTACACAGATCAGTAATACCCCCATTTTTTCAATCTAATTAGGTCTAACAACATATTATATGAAGCTACAAGATTATTCCAAAAACTGTAATATCGTAATGTATTGTATGCATTAATTTTCTTAATAAATAGCATTAAGAATCAACAGAGGTATTATTATTTTCACCTAAAAACCACATATCTAGCCCTATTTATCCCATCTAAAAACAAGACTAAGGTTAACATAAAACAGGCGAAAACGTGGTGAAAATCATTCAGCAGTGGTTCACAGAATTATCATTTAGTCATTCAGTCATTCAAGGAATTATTCAAGAAACCAAGAATAAAGCAGCGCACGTTTAAAAATCAGTGCACACCTCTGGAAAGCACACATTAAGACTCGTTTAACATAACCTTAGCTAACCTAACCTAAACTTAACGATCCTAATCTAAACCACTCATCACATCTTAAAAGAATGCTCAACATCATGACCGAACATTAAGCAATTACATCGTGTAGATAATTATGTCAATGAATTACTTCGAGTAATTAATTGTATGAATTAATTACGTTTTGTGAGTAATTATGTCTCCCCTAATATATTATTTCACTACAATGTAGGAAAAGGATATGGTTGAATATAGAAGCACAATTGCACTGGAAAAATAATTTATTGTAAATCATTTTGGAGACATCTAACATTTTCACTCTATGACAACTGAATCTTTCAACTCCTGATTAATTATGGATATTTATTTTAACTGGTCTCTTTTGTAATCTGCTTGCAAGTGCATTAACAAACGTAGGTGATTTACCAGCGAATTCGCATCCTCAGAGGGCAACATGTTCTTCCTAATGTTGACACAGTCCACGCACTTTAAGTCACAAATTGCTGCGGTGTCTTTATTTTATATTCAGATGAGACAATGTCATCAGGTTTATTATAAAGACACTTATTTTCTCTTGAATCCAATATAGTATGAGTGGATAATCCATGACTATTGCTTGAATCAGTTGCATCATCAGATGACGACATTGCATTAGGAAGGAAAATCACGCCACGATCTAATCTCTCATTATCACAAATTCTACGATATGATTTAACTCTAGAAATAGACGTATTTCTGAATCTTAAGTTTTTCATATGCTCCAAGCAAGGGTTTCCCAGGATATTTTTGGAAGCACTCTAGGGCCAACACGAATTAGCGATGACTAACTGATGTCTAAGTACAATGTTAATAAGGCTTATATTTATATATAATATTCTATATTGTAATCATCACTAACACCAATGCGATGATAGACTAGACTAATGTTATTTCATCTTATAAATTTAAAAAGGCACATTGCAAACCAAAATCTTTTTGTTCTGCCTAAAAATTATCAAAATGTTTCAACACTATTAATTTTACAAATTCAGTGAAACCTAACCTTAACATCTGAGTGAACAAAAACACCATAAGACACAGTATATTAAACTCAATTGGCAAAGAATCTTTATGGATACGTTAATAATGACAGACAATTCCTACCCTTTCATCATCCAATATCATTTACATGTCGAAGAATACCACAATATGGCTACACAATTTTCATCCCCAACGCCCTATTCATTAGCAGTCAACTTCCTTTCCTGAATAAGAGCGTCAGATGCTTGTGTTTAATTGCGCGTGTCTTGAACAGTCATAAATGAAAAATATGGGTCTCCTAGCTAAAACCTACACTGAAAATTAGTATTACATTTGAGCGAAATTGTAGACGCTTTAATTTTTCGGTACTATCATTTTCGTTGTCGTAGTAGTTTCTGAAAATGTCTTAAATGAAAAACATGAGTATGCAGTTAGTATCTACATAAAAACTGGTAATAAATTTTGAATTTTAACAAACTGGCAGAATGTTATTTTTTCAGTACTATCATCTTTTGCTTTTGTGAAGGTTTCCGAAAATGTCTTAAATGAAAAAGATGAGTTTAAGTTTGGTACTGCACTGAAAACTAGCTATACATTTTGAATTTGAGCGAAATTGGTGTGATTTTAATTTTTAGGTACTAGGTTCTTGTTATCGCAGAAGTTTCTGAAAATGTGTTATATTAAAAAAATGAGTATGTAGTTGGGATCTGCAAAAAAGTAATACATTCTGAATTTGAACACATTGTAGAGTTTTTAGTTTTCTTGTTGTCATAGAGGTTTCGTAAAATTCCTTAAATGAAAAATGAGTATGTAGTTAGTTACTGCGCCGAAAACTAGTAATACGTTTTGAATTTGAGCAAAATTGTAGCTATCTCACATTTTAAGATGGTCAGTTTAGGCGAAGAAAGCCTATAACTTAACTGGAATAGGATCGGCAAGTTAGATAGTATAATCGAATTATGTTCACCCTGTTGCACCGAAAAGATCGGAAAAATCACTCAGAAGTTCCCTCGCTCTTTTAATTTGAGAGTAGGATAAATGACCCAGCGCCAAATCGTTAATAGACGTAATGGGAACGTCTGATCAAGAAGGATTAGGGAAACCTGGTACTATTCCGAGCTAAAAGAGGAAAAATTAAAGGCGTTTATGACAAACTTTATTCGCAGACCAGTATGTCCCATAAAGTCCGTGCCCAAAATACCTGGCATCGACAAGGCTTCCAGGTTCAAAAAAGGATGATTCCAAGGATCACTCGATATCGAGCCTCACATAGCCGACCACCAATTCTCAAACACTCAGCCGTGACCGCCATGTGCTTAAGAACCGTCCGACGGAGAGGAGATGAACATATTTTACATCTACTAGAGAGCACGCACTCCTGAATCCAAAGGAGCCAAAGCAGAGGTACGGTTCAACACAATTTGAATCTTGGGACGGGGAGGCGAATGGGTAGCTAATACTTTCTGTTGAAAGCAAGCAGTGACAAAGCTGCCGCTTAATTCAGCTCATAGCTCCAGATTTTGGGGAGAACGCTCAACGTAGTCGTCTCCTAACTCGACGTTGGCCTGCTTGACGGTTGGTTTATTCGCGCACTAGATGTCCAGACGGCGACAGTCATAGGGAGCAAGAAAGGAAGAGGAAAGACATTTTAGGAAAACAATACAATAATCCGAAATGTTACAAGAGAATCCGGAATGGACAAGTGAAAGTGGAACTAGGAATGTGAAAAATGGATTAAATTAAATTGGGAATGAAGTAGTTGGAAAAGAAAAGGAAATTTGGAATGCAGAAAATGCCGACCGAAAAAAATCGGAAATGAAGATGAAAATCGAGATATTGACATAAATCAATGAAGAACTGGCCAGCGTGAAAGATGCATAAGCTCTTGGTCAGCGTGTAAAAATTATAAAGACCTCTGCGAAAGTTAAATGCCCTGAAAGACCTCGGGGAACCTGATAGGCTGAGCCAATACAAAGGAACTGAAAGCCATGATGGAAAAGATGAAAGACTTGAAATTCCAGATCCCAGGATGCGAACAACAACTACGCGTGTCGAGCCACCCAAGTACGAAGGCACCTGCGAAGTCTTCCGCCGACAGTTCGCCACCGTTGCCCCCACAACAGATGGTCAGAAGCGGATTAGACCGCACAACCTCCAGGGGAGGAAGGCAGAAGAACTAAATTTGCGATTACAACTTAGCGGCATTCAGAGACCACTCCAGAATCTGCTCTGGGAGGCCCTCGGGAACTACCGCTTGGCCGCAGCCTACCGCAGTCAGCTCAAGGGGCGGAAGCAACAGCCACGACGATGCAGAGCTCACCCTGACAATTAAACAGCTGGTGACAAAGCCCTGGTGAATCTACCACCTAGTCAGGCGTCACAGGAAGCTGAAATCTCCTCCGTCTATGGGTTCACGCATGCTTTCAGACTGTAACAATTCACGAGGATTATCAGGTGCATTAAAGACAGAGGTGGCCAATTATCAGGCGTTCCCATCTTGAAGACAGGGAGTATTGGCGCTATAGTAAGGAGAAATAAACTACCCAGAAAGACTTTCAGGGGTGTTGTCATCTGGTGAAGAACTGTCCACACGAAGCAAGAGGAAAACGAGTAAGAATCTGCTAAGTGAAGAGCACGTCGGGGCCGACCTTCCCACCCTCCTCGAGAGTCATTACTTGCCTTGGCCGAAACAGTAGACAACAAACTGATCGAAGGCAGTTGAATACAAGAAAAGCTCTACCGGGTACTAGTAGATAAAAGGGCAACCATGATCGTAAGCGTGAACGGCATCGGGCATATTCAGGCTTATAGAAAAGGATGCCCTGATGAAGTTTACTCAGGATCAGAGCACTGAGAGCCTATGGGTGTTCGACCTGAGGATGGCTGTGGATATGATACAAAGAATAGACGCCCTAGGTTGTTGAAGGTCGACATCGGCAGACACCATGAACACCCTGGGATCTTCAGGGTAATCCTGACGGACAATGTGGCTGTGCCCACAAGAAGCGAGGTGGTGTTGTAGGCGTTCCAGAGAACAAACGATCAAGGTCATGGTTTTGGTTTGGAAAGCACGGTTTCCCGAGTATCTTGCTTGGAGAAAATGCCAATGAAGTTGTTGAATCCAACAGACACCGATCAAGAGATCAGGTCGGAATGAAAATAGGGTAATGGGACCCAGCTGCAAGTATATCATCGCACAATTTATCCAAGAGATACTGTCACAAGATGTAGGACACCGACTGAAACGCTTGCTGAAGGGAACAGCCAACCACACTGGAGGGAGTCTGGACTTTACTTCGACTATATCAGTCAGTCTTCAGTCATGGAAGCAGCGATTACGCACTGATCAAGGTCTACATTACACTGGATATGTTCGACGTTTTCGACACCACCAAGACTCGTTCCTGTGGCGGAGGTACGAGACAGGCTAGAAGACATGGCATCAGGGGAATTAATGAAGAGTGACATTCCTTGGTACAGCCCTGTATTCTCCCATAAAGAAGAAGATGGGTGATAAGCTGTACTTCTGCGTTAGCTACAGAAAGCTATCGAAATGCCGTTGCCAGAAAGGATTGTTTTCCTTTACCCCTGACTGACGACCTCCTGCACATTCTAACTGTTGCCCATTAGACTTGAAAGGATACTGGAAAGTGACACTAGATCCAAAATTCATAGAAAACGTCACAGTCTCGATGAGCCAGGGGCTTTGGTAATTTGCGGTTATACCATTCGGCTCAAGCAACAGTCAATTATCTTTCAGTGCCTCATGGAACAATTTATGATAGGCCCCCTGCTATATCTGGATGACAATCGTCTTAGAAAACAACTTCAGTAACATCTCGAGAATGTGACCAAAATGCTGCGGTGATTACTGGTAGCTATCTTGAAGATGAACGCCAAAAATGTCCAACTTTTCTGTAAGGAGATGAACTACTTGGGCAACACAATGTCACCAACAGGGATAATCACGAAACCGGAGAAAACTCCGGAGGTGATAAGTTCCCCTCATTCGTAAGAAAGCGGAGAACTACGAAATTTTGTGGGTTTATGCAGTTACTAACGAAGTTTTTCAGTAGTTTCTTCAAAATCGCGAAAACCCTCACTCTTCGGACGGAAGAGCACCATTCTTTATGTGGTCAGAAGAGCTCTAGAGCGCGTCAGCAGTCTGTAGTGCGCCATTCTTAGAATTTTAACTGGCCGCGATTTGGTTACGGACACCACGCCAGCAATATTGGCTTTGGAAGCACTCTGTTTCAGAACTAGGGTGTTGCGGTTGAAAATAACTATTGTGTTACCCGGCGGGAAATTCTGACATAGTAAAGGCTCTGGAACATTTACACAAGTACCTCTACGGTGAGCCAGTCCACTCGAGAACTGGCCACTTCACCATTAATAGACTGTTGAGATTCATAAGCATGTAGGGCTAGACAGTCTATTAGCTCCAGAGGATCCAGGAATACAATTTTGCATCGTAAAGGAAGGAGCCACTCCAGTGCGGATGATATGACAATACATCCCTGGAATTGTATTGTCGAATTAAATTGGAAGAGAAGGAGTGTGCCTCAACAGTCCGTCGATTGCGGCGGTGCCTGCAGATGAATGGGATAGCGTAGGGCTGAGGAGGGAACAACTGGTGATTGCAGATTGCGGTCTCCCCAGAGAAGGGTTGGGCCAGGAGCTAAATCGAACTGGGAAGACATTCCACTCAGGAGTAATGTGTATAAGTGCTACTAGACTTACTGAGCACCAAGGAAGGTGTACTGTTCAAAGTTAAGAGTCAAGATCCAGATAGAAAGAGAGAGAGAGAGATAGAGAGGGGGGGGAGATAGTGACAGAGCGTGAGAACAACTGATTCTCCCTCAAATTAAAGTGACGAAAGTCTTGGAGGGGATCCGAAACGACATATTGGAACCAACCGAGTAATCGACAAGCTCCGACAACGGTACTGTTTTTGTGGCTATGGGCTGACGCTGGAAGTGGTACAGACAATGCCATGTGTTCACAGAACAGGAGTCGTGCTGGTATGCAGCAAATTAACGGTGCAGTACTCATTGAATGCATATCTGTTGATGCAGCTCAGCCATTATGTATGACATGGGTAACAAATACATATCTGTTGGTGGTCATGGATTAGTTCACTAAGTGGCCAGATATCACCCCATTTCTAACCAGGAAGCCATGTTCATCGCGAACTGCTTCGTAGAAGAATTGTTCTGCTGTTTTCAGGCATCGTTGTAGCTACCAGCGATTAGGGCATCATGTTTGAGTGTAATCTAATAGATGGAATGCACAAAACGCGCACAGTACCTCCCCACTCAGTCAGACAATATGATTGTGCGGTATATCAAGACTCCAAGGAAAACATTTGATGAAGGTTGTGGCCAATCACAAGAGAAACTGGGATGTCAGGTTACCGCTTTTCTTACTTGCCTACCGCTCTTCAACTCACAACACTACCGGGTTGACATCAGACAACTGCTGCGTTTATCACGCGATCTAATAATTGGGAGTCCCCTAAGATAGAACAGCCAGCAGTCGAATGCGTAGATAATGTCGTAGACTTCACAAAATTCATAAATGACCCGTCAATTCATTCAGGCAGAGCGAACGTTTGAAGATGCATTACGACTGGCAGGAGAACAGCCGAGGTTTCCAGCGGTAATGGTTTAATTGGTCCAAGGGGCACAGTCTCAAACTTCACCTGGTCGGGACGACTAGGTTTTAGTAGGGAGCAGTGTGACTACACGGTGAATGAACGCTCTATAACTTGTCACCGAAATTGTTGCACCAGGATGAACTGCTTGCTTTCCTTTTCTCCACCTCATTGTTGCAGGTGCGCGTAAGGTTAGCATGTGTGCGAGCGATCACATTGCATCAAGGCTCTGCATTGTCACACCTCATGTGAAGCAAACCTCAATATGACTTATACTTCTGGAAATGTTTTACCACTTAATCAGGATGTATAAAAAGGGGGATAACAAGGTCCATAGTTTCCACATCGATTTCTGATTAGACACCTAGATCAGAGAGACAGTCGAAACAGTAGAAAGAGCGTCGTAGTGACGAAAGAAAACATTGTTCTGCAGCACTGGAATAAATACATTTATTGGAATCAGAAGTTGAAATAAATAAACAGGTTTTGTTGAAAAATATTTTCTAAACAGTGAGACTTAATTCGAAGAATTTTAGAGCCTAACATACGTAGCTTCCTATTTGTGATGTTTCATTCTTTGCGTGCAGAAATGTAAGATAATGCTTTGAACATCGTAAAGGAGTAGGATCTGAAGCTTTCCTGGCGACGAACATATTCTAGACGTTCTCGTGATTCTTCATCACTACACCTGGCTTGAAGCCCGAGAACGTCTAGAATATCACAAAGGAGGTTTGACTTAAAAACTTTGTAATGAAATGTTTGTAAGAACGGGAAAGTATTCGCGAAGAATCAATTTATTTTAGTGCTTTAGCAGGTAGACTCTTTATATCTTATATTTTCCATATGTCTTTCACTTATTTTGTAGAAACAGAAAGAGAAATGTTGCCATTTATGCTAGTGTTTCTCTGTTATTACTTTGTATCGCTCGCTGCTGCAGTACGACTCATGAGGGCTCAGTTATGACTTTCTGGTCGTTTCGTGGCTCACATATTCTTCCTCTGTAAGTTAATAGTCATCTTTGTCAAATACCCGCCATGGTAGTCTGTGGGTAGCGTGTGTGCCTCACTTTCAAGAGGTCACGACTTCTTATCTGCTTAGGGTAAATATACACCCCTAAATGACACCAGGAAAACCACGAAAAACCCCAGGGCCAGAGTGCAGTGCGCTGCTATTTTTTTGTTTTTTGTAGTGTTTAACAAATCTCTCATGCGGTCGCTTGGGATTGAACCCCGGCCGTCTAGGTGAGAGTCGAGTGCGCTGCTATTTATAGTGAAAGTGGGCGTCAAACGGGAAATGGGCCCGGACTTTCCGAATGCTACTACCAGACTAAAGCTCAGTACACGTGTCTGTTTAAAATAATAGCGTTATTAATTCCCTCCGTGGTGTAATGGTTACCATGCTTACCTCATATTCACAAAGTCGCAGGCTCAAACCCTACGGAGGACGACAGATTTTTCGGGTGCAAAAATCCTTAGCATGGCTTCCTTCGGGAGGGAAGTAAAGCCGTTGGTCCCATGTCCTAGATCTACGGCACGTAAGAGAACCTCAAGCCTGATAAAGAGCTCTTAGCAAAATGAAGCGGTCTGTCACGCCCAGTATAGAATGGGACGCTGAGAACCACAGTACTGGCGTCCACAGATAAAACTCCATTTAATTTCACTAGCATTATTGCAAGAACTTCCAAAACGTTTGTATCCCTAGAATTTTTGACAACTTTCACCAGCTGATTCCCTTAAGGTTAACGCCCATACGAGGGTCCATCGAGGGTTTCTACGAGATAACATTTTATTGAATAATGATGCTCCATTACGCAACGTATTACTATATAATATTTTTTTCATTACATACTTACATGTTAAGAGTGAAATTTTCCCTGTTCTATACATGCAATATTTCCATTTACATTTTTACAATGAAAGTTTATCTTTAGGGCATCACAGGCTATTGTTGTTGTAAATAGTCTTAGATATTAGTTTATTAGAAGCTCTTCCGTCACTGGTTGTCGGTTTCTAGAGTTCTGTAACGCATTTCCTTTTCTTTTGTAGTTTTTAGCATCTGCCTAAGCGTAGCTCTTCTAAAATACAGGAACATGTTTGGTTATCTATTATTTGTATGTCATATCGGTATGCCTTGGATTTTCTATATTGGGTAATAATGGATGGATAGATTGCAATGTTTTCTTTCATTCTACGAATAACATAAACTTTCTGCATGTTGCACCTGTGACGGTAATTCTCACACGTTGTTATAATTATTTCCCCACGTGTATTAAATGTGTCTGGACGTACTGCCCTACCAATATAGCAGATCTCTCCACGTACCTGGTTTGATGTCCCCTATAAAGCTGACTCGGCTTCACTCAGCCTGCATGACATTGACCCTCTCGGGTGGATAAACAATGGGGGTAGTTAGGAGTTGTCCTTTGAAATATTTAACACACTTTTGCTTTCGTATATGAATTTATTCTTGACTAGATATTGTTACTTATTTAGACAAGCAATTTACTTTACGTGGTATTTTAGTTTTTAAGACTTCTTAGAACTCTCAATTTTTGGCGATTTAACTTCACTTGTCTTGTAGAGCTAATAACTTTTATCACTTTGCTCGTCGATAACATTTATAACAATTAACATTCACACTATATAGCAACTTGACAACGAGTATGCGCGCCTTAAACTTGGCGGTGAGTGTTCCCAACTTGACAGAAATTACGCGTATGTGACTCCAAACTTAATAGTGACTACGCCAACAGCCTGGAAACTGTTACTTATATAGTAAATCTGCTGTCATGGCTGCTTTATTCTCATTGGTCAGAAAGACCGCAAACTTGGCGTCTATGTGTCCCATAATGCATTTCTCCTTACCCAAAATGTATCATAAACACCTCGTGACCGCCTCAAAACAATGGAGAAAAACTCACTTCTCTACTATTCAGGCCCCCCTCCCCGAAACAGGCACAAGAGTACGTGACTTACAATAGCATTCTCTCTCACAAAGAACTTTCCCTTATACAGATACCTAGTTTGGTCAACAGCTTTGAGCTGTGCTTGCTATAAACTAGCTTTATACACTTTTAAGTACATTAAATAATCAATAATTAATAGGAATAATAGTAATAATATTAGCGAGGCCGACTAACGGTCTCACACCTTTAGTTGTGGTGGTCCACATATGTTGTCATCGAAGAATTCTCCTTAACTGGAAAATGGTTGGAGTTTTAGGATTGTTATACGCTAGGCCCATATTGTTTACAAGAGCGCCTTCCTTGGCTAATTTGTGAGCTAGTTCATCCCTAATGAGGTCTGAATATTATTTTCCAATGCCGTAGCTATAACCTCCTGATTTGATAATGAATTGCCCCTAAAATGTATATACTTATATTTTGTTTATTTCTAATTGGTGTTAATGTTATATGGCTACAAAACGTATATTGCAATGTTTCCTTCCTCTGATAAGATATCTACATTTTTAAGTGATTATTGAAAAGTATTCGTTATTAAAGGTCATTTGAAGAGTGTAAGAAGGGTATGCCTTATTAAAATGTCTTCTTTTGATACCGATATCCTATCAAGAAGTCCTGATGTACTGTTAAGTGAACACGATGCATTAAACTTAAAAGTAATATGTGTTTTTTATATTCGTGCTATATCTGCTAACGTTTGAGATTACAGGCACAAAAACTAGTGCTGAAAGAAGAAATGGATGCAGATTCATATCAAATTAGGTACAGCTAGTGTGTTACATTCGCGTGCCTTTCCTTAGGTACTATCGCTTATTTTTATAGACCTTCCACAAACTATTCTTGTCTTTCTATCTAGTTCAGATTAATCGAGAGAAATGTTTATACAAACACTTGCATGACATATTTCGTTGTAAGTACATAGCTGTTACAGCAATATCCATTTCTTTAAAAAACCGTCACCGATTTTGAAATCCCATACTCTTATCATATCTCAAGAAACAACTGCATTGTGACAACACTTAAAAAGAGACAAATTATTAAAAATCTAAATGAAAACAAACGACTATCTCGGAAATGGCTGATACCACAATCAGTTTTGGATATAAGTTTCGTGTTTTACACAGTCTTAATATTTATGTAGCAAATTTTATAGAGTGCAAACTACACAAAATTGCGCAAGTTTATAGTTTCTTTCGAATGAAAAGGATTGCAAAGGTTATTACCAGATTAATATAGCTTAAATATGTCATGTTTTAAACAAATTCGTTACCGAAATTTTGAGGATACAAAGAGGGTTAGGGAATTTTTTTGAAAATTTTCGGTTACGTATTTAGAAAGTAATGAAATTAAATTCCAAGGTTTGTTTATCCAAAGTTTGCTTTTGCGTTATGGTGTTCACACGTATGAACACGTCCACGCGCGAAGGTTTTTCTAAACATACCATTTTTGGATTCATAGGACATCAAAAAATGTATCTCCTTTTGAAATATATTTATCACATTTTAAGGGGATGCATCACCCAAAATCCTAAAAAAATCCTAATTTTTTTTTGCCTAATTAAATAAAGTAATGCTTGTAGTTCAATTTCCTGTTGTTTTTATTACAATGCGGAGCTTTAAACCGTATCACGTGACGATTTAAAATAGATGACTGTAAGTGGGTGTGGTGATTTAACCTTTTTATTAGAATGTTCCACACGATGCAGGTTTAATTCAAGCTCTCCTAAATTTGTAGGATAGATTTTTAACAAGCAAAAAAGGGTTTCTGTATTATACAATTTCTTGACTTTTAGTCTGTTTCTGGATTTAATTTTTTTACCTATAGAACTAATTATAGTATAATAAATTCATATGAAAGTTCTGTTCCTGATACTTAAATGTATATTTTGAAAAATAAAAAACTATAATTTTTTATCATTTTCATCGTGTGGAGTGATTTGAATTTGGCACCAGTTTTTTAGTTTAAAAATTAATAGCTCAAAAAGTACTTATAATACATAAACTAAATTTTAAAGCATGACACTACTGTACACCATAAATACGTGTTAAAAATATCAATTTGAAAATTTGAAAACTGTTGGATTTAGGATTTTTGGTGTTGCATCCCCTTAATAGAATGCAATAGCCTTCATACCTACTAGATACGTGGCGTAAAATAGCTTATAGCAGAAATATAAATGAAAATGATTCCGTTGATTGAATTTATATCATCAGCAGCTTTCAAGGGACGGATCTTAAGTGCCTTTATTCGCTGCCTTGACAACCCTGGGTTTCCCTTCAGACTACAGGTCTCAACTCACTGGATTTGAACTTCATCATCCGTATTAGCCATACTGTCATATCAAAGAGCAAAACAATCATAGATTATGGCTATTCTCACTGTGTCAAAAAGTTTAGTCAATTGGTGAAACTGATAAGGATAATGACTGTCTTATTTTCTTTCATCTTTATAAATTAATGTTTTCTGTTCACAGTACAGGTGCATATAAATAAAATGGCGGCGTTGATGAAAGCTACTCTAAGGACATATCGTTTATTCAATGAATCGGGAGGTAAGTTGACAAACCCAATGCTCTGTTTTAATTTAACTTAGAGTTTATTTTACTTTCATAATCATTTGCACATTATTATTATTATTATTATTATTATTATTATTATTTTATGTTTTTTTTTTCATCACGAATGAGCCCATGAGGGACTACGCAAAGTACTTAGAAATGTCTCTTTGTTTTCCTTTGGCTGTGAGCTTCTTTTCTCTCGTCTGTCCACATTGCTCCAGTTTTTTTCTTCTGTCTGTCCTCGTGGTCAACTTGCCATTTATGAGTTTTGTTTCTGAAGAGCTCTCTGTTTAATATATCTTCTTGTGTAATTCCTGCTAATTTTAAAACCTTTTTTACTTCCCCAATCTATTTCATAGTATCTACATGTGATTTGCTTCTATTTTCATAAAATTCAATGACTTGTTTTTTGAGCCTGTTAGAATTCATTCGTTTGATACGTCCATAAAATTTTAACCTTCGTTTTCTAATACCACTATGAATATCTGTATATAATTTTATTTCATTCTTCCTTCTGAGTCTGTACTGTTCACCTACTACTTGTGTGCTTAAAATTTTCCTTACAATTTTGCATTCTTTTTTCACCATGTTTTCTAAATCTGCTTTCGGTTCAAAATTAATGTTTCTGCTCTATATAGATACTCTGGTTTAACAACAGTGTTATAATGCCTTAATTTTATATGTTTAGATATGCACTTTTTATTATAAATATTTTGTGTGAGCCGACCTGCTGTTTCCATTTTGTGGCATCTACTTTTATTTGCTTTAGTCTCGATTACATTTTCCTGAATTATTTCACCAAGGTATTTAAATTCTGAAACTCGTTTTATTTTACCAAATTTGGTTTCCATGTATTTTGGTGCTTGTTTATTGCATGTAATGTATTCTGTTTTTTCAAATCATATTTGGAGACCGATTTTCTCTGCAATTTCTTTAAATAGTTCTATCTGCTTTAGTTATTATTACTATTATTACTCTTAAGGAATACCTTTGCAATAAATCATTTTACTTTGTAGATGAATATTTAAGTGACAAATTTGTCTGACAATACCGTAATAAACATTGTATTTAAAAGTATTATAATATATTGCATTTTGTGTATATTAGTGTGTGTGTTTTATATTCAAATTCAACTGATGTATACTTTGACTAGCACGAATGTCTCAAATTGATTTTTTGGTGTTTAGCAATGACATAAGATCTGTAAAGCCTGATGCTTTGATATTTTACACTCTAGTACATAATTGTAAATTTTTGCATTATAAATTCTATAACATATTTGTAAATATGTATGGTAATTTGTTGACATTTATGAAGAATACATAATACAATAATTATTTTTAGTTTTATATAATTACTAGTAGTAACTATTACGTCGATAATTAGAAAACTATCATCTGACATTACATCAGTGTTACATATAATGAAATATATTTATTTATACATTTTAACACTAATTTTTAATACTCTTTGCTTTTATGTGCATGCAAAAAAAAGAGTATATATTCTTTTATAGAGCGCATTAAGTACAGTGCAGTGACGTATAGGCCTCAAAAATGGTGTGATTATATGTCTATTCTGCTGCTTTTATAACCCGTTCTTTTAGCACTAGAGCTTTATATATATTTTTTTCGGTAGTATATAAACGTATGTATACATGTACATCCCTTGACAAGTTCTATGTTCAGTGGCTTCCTGGCCTAAACGAACCTACAGAATGCTTTCTAATCTATTATTATTATTATTGCTCGTTTCTAAACACATTCGGTGATACATAAATAAATTCATTTTAAGCTAAAATAATGATTAACCTTATGCCATAAAGTCCTGTATGCCACTTTTACTTACGAAAGTGAGCGTGTCTTTGCACAGATCAAAAAGCTAGCCAGTTCTTCCTGATGAGCTCGCCGTTGCCTGTCGTTGGTATCATAGCCTTCTACATCTACTTCGTGAAGAAGCTGGGTCCCCAATGGATGATGAATCGCAAGCCGTTCCAGATCGAGAGAGTAATGATGGTGTATAATTTGATGCAGGTTGTGTTAAATTCATACATGTTCTCAAAGGTAAGATTCTGTACATAAGAAAATTCAGTACTAAATACATATATAATTTCTCCCGAATCATTAAAAAAATCGCAAATTTTCAGTTGAAGTCGCCCAATATTTTTATTAAAATATGCAATTTATGTTACTATTTTATATACACAAACACACACTTGGAATATTTTCAAAAGATTCTTATGATCGGTGTCTCTCTAAGTATAGCACAATCATAATAAATGACATAATATTGGAAAACTAACTAGTGTGAGCTGAGCTGACACAGATTCAGGAAAGAGTATGAAAATACGAGGCGTTTGCGCCGATAATTATATTGAAATGTTACCTGAAGTATTTGTTTTATTAATTACTTCCCTCATTTGAGGGCTGCCTTATAGACATAGAGACTTATAACCATACAATCTTATTAACAGAACGATAAATGTTACATTTCAGGAGCCGATTCTCCGATGTGTTGCTATGGGGACATACTTTTTATTCGTATGTTTTACTTCCCGCACTAATGCTTTTGAACATGGTTACATTTAATTGTTAAAATATCGATAAAACCAAACCAACAATTCTAATATATAAGAAGTATAATGAAACATTAACTACCAGCACTGAAATTTCTTTTGTTTTCATTGAAACCACATTGCAGTGAGAATGCCAACTTATGATCCATCCATAGCAACGATATTAATAAGTACCGCAAAAATAACTATATCGCGCGCGCAAAAAAACAAAACAAAAAAGAAATAAATAAAAAAGTTGTATAAATAAGTTTTCCTCACGTCAGAGAGGGTTTAGTATTTGTCTTTTGTCAATTTAGATTTAGAGCTCTCTTCCCCACCAAACGGCTCATAAAGTTAAAATCAAACATTACTAAATGTTATATTTTGCAAAAATATTTTAGTAGCCTAAAAACTCGAAAATTGCCTTCATCAAAATGTGGTCGTAAAAAAGCGGATTTTAGTAGGCCAATCGGCGACTTTTCACCCAATCTGGCAACACTGGTATAGCATAGGCTAAAAATGGCAATTTTTTTTAGTTCACTAATTAATTGTTAATACAATTCAGCTTTATGTTCCCAAGGTTTCATAGCCTCATTTGATTTCTTTGTGGTCCAAATAAATTAAAACTTGTCATGCCACGCCCACTTTTTCTGTTTGCTTGATTATGAGCTTTGATCCATTGTTTTTCTACATTTTTTACAGGAAAACATAGTTATAAACATTTAGAAGGTATGTTTGTTTAGTTTCTGACCAGGAAGAAGAAGCTGACTATACTTATGGTGGGTTTTAAGCAGTATCTAAAGAATGTAGATCACTCTCTAAATAAAACATCAAACAAATTCTTTTTTTCTCGTTTTTTCAGGTTTGTAATTTTTCACACTTATGTACTTTTCTTGGAAACTATTTGAGATCTTTTGTACACACATCTTTCAGTCTACTGTGAGTATTTTTGGGCCGCTAGTTTTCTTTTGATACAGATTCTATAGGTATTGTGCTATGAAATACATAATAATTTGAAATAAAAAAACTCACATATATTGAAAAATACTTTAAAAATCATTGAAGTGAGATAAAGGAAAAACTTCTGCACCAAATATTTCATAATTCTAATACTTTATGTACACTTGTTCTCAAGCAACTTCACCAAAGGAATACTAAGAAAAAGAAGGTACATAAGGGTTTTTGATGTTTTGAAAACCTCAATGTAGTGTAATTTCTTTATTTGTTGACAAAATTACTTATAAAATAGCACATTCATAGAGAATATCAAGACCATTAATTGTACAAAATTTCATTGCGTTAGGACAAAAACTGTGGCCATGGTGGAATTTTGTTGGGTTGAGGTTAAAATTAAGATTCTGTACATAAGAAAATTCAGTAATAAATACATAGATCGGCATAGCATAAAAACTTTTTACCAAAAGTACCCAAATGCTATAAAATATTTTAGGTCATATGAACAAATATAAAATGACCAATCATGTTAAATATGTACCGAGAATCATCACAGATCAGAACATGTTTTATGACTCAGCCGGCAGGCGGCGAAGCGCGAGGCTTTGTTATGAGCTGAACTCTAGCAAACGTGCCACGTGCTTGTAAGTTGATGTAATAAGGTGTGCATTCTGCTCCTCAAAAGTATTCATTTATATTTTATACGTTCGTATAGAATCTGCGAGTGGCCCCCACGTTCCCCCGATTTAATCCTCTGTGATGTGTATCTCGGAGAGGGATTAAAAGAGAAAGTTTACAAAACAGATTCACATACGTCAGATGAACTAAAAATCTGATGTGTTCCATTCATATGACTTTCTCAACATCTCTGCAACAAATTATTGTTAAAATACTTATGCTTCTATTTACTTCATGGTAATTGAAAAAAAAAAAAAGAAGAAAAAAGCAGAAATAGCCCTATTGCTTGCGAAATAAGGGAGTACCATAGGTTCAAGTGGTAGTCAAAAGCTGGTTGCTATGTGACTGAAGTTCCTTTGTTTGTATGGACAAGAGCTGACAAATTCCTGTATGAGAAAAGTATGTTTTTCAATGCTGAAACTAAAAACAAGGAATATCTTAAAAACGATCAACTCCACGGAAAAAATGTGTGTAACATAAATTGTGTGTTTTAATGTGCTCTATATTTTCTGTGTGGTATATTTTTGTCCATCTCTTACGGTTTAGCGCTTATACAAAATTCCGTAAAATTCATCCCAAATAAAGTAGTCTACAGAGGCTATTCCCAGAAAGTTCAAGATATATATTTCATTTGTCAAGTAAATATCTTTGATATACGCTATTTTAATCAAAATCGTTGGAGACATTTTTGAGAAAATAAACATTTTCGAAAAAAGTTGCATGTAAAGGGTAGTTTGGGGTGGGGAGGATTTTTCTCAAAATCTTCGTGTCGCATCACTGGAAGATACTAAACTTAAATACCAAGTTTGGTATTTTACTGACTTTTGTTTTCTGTAGTTTTATGTAGATTAGCAGTTAGTGAACAACCATTAGTAGGGCAGCGCGCATGCGTGGAAATTATATGGAAATAAATATCTGTACGGAAATTATTTTCAATCCAAGGCCGTTTTATAACCTAAATGAACACATTTCAGTATATGAGCATGAAAACTTTATTTTCGATGTCTATAAGATGGTCACGTGTGATCTTAACTGGCAAAATCTACTTTAATATGGTAAAATATAAGCTTTCAGGTACACAATAATCATTTATTTATTACCCTTCCATTAGTTTACACATAATGCAGGTAACAGAAAATACTCAACAATTCTTTGGATTCCTGTTTGGTTTAGAAATTTGGTAAACAGTAGCTACTTTTGATATTTTGGAATTTGGCAGATATTTTTTTAAAAAGTTTCTTGACATTTGCAATGGTGTTAGTTGGGATTTTCTTAAGAAAAATTCTGAGTGTTTATTTGGTAACCTTGCAGACCAGGTTACCCTGGTACCGCGTAACGTCAGACAGGCAGTCTTGATTTAAAACATCACCCCAAAAATCCCCAAGTCCTCAGCAAATCGTTTTCAAGCTTAGGGGCTGTTACATCGCTTTCGATGACGTCATTGGTGGCGATGTATTTCTTCTGGATGTTCTAATGTTTTGTAATGTATTAAATTTAAAAGTGCAAGAAAAGAGTAGTTTTGGAAATGATATATATCATGTATATTTAGACCTTAAAAACCAACAGTTGATTTGCAAATTACATGTAATACTCCATCGCCATCTGAAGTGAGAGTTAAAATCATGTCCACTTAAGGAAAAATAAACTATTTGTTGATTACTTCGGGTGGTTACATTTACTTGTGCGACATGTTCCTTTCTGTTTTGTGGATAGGTGTATAAGGCTTCTTTTATGTTGCATTTGTTTACTGCTTGGCAGTGATTTAACCTGAAATTAAAAAAAAAAAAATTGACGGAAATGAGAACTGTCACTGTGTTTGATAGGCATAATAAATAGAGCCAGCGCCATCTGAAGAGAAGCTACGCTATTTGATCATTAGTATACGATGGTTCCACCACTTGGCATTACTTCAATGTCTGAGTACTTTTGTTATTTCGTCAGTAGAGCCACTTTGAAGTTAGTTATTGGATATTATAAACGTTTAATGCGAAGTCCACCATGGAGGACCATAAGCCGCAAAGCGTAGCCGAGGGACACTTTTTATAAGTAAAGAAGTGTAGCCAAGGGCTCTGTGAAGCTAAAACCCCAATGATTCCAAGAAGTAGGCAAAACTTCGGCAATCTGATGACTTTCACATCTGAACAACTTAATGTTTTCAACACTATCAAATTTGGATTTCCAGTAAAAGTCATTTAAACTACTTCTTAAGACCGTTTTGTGTGTGTTACCGCTATTTTTTTGGTCAGTTTTGGGCGACTAAAATTATGTTAGTTAAACATTTCCTTTCTGTGCTTTATGAATAATTTCTCTTATGTATGTTATTACCTTTCCTATAGCTATATGTTCCCTTCAGTTTTGAGGTTATTATTTCTCGCACTTTTGTTTTGACTCATGTTTTACATTGCAGATGGTTTATATCCACTTCCGTGTATACCAATGCCTTTGATTTGACCAGTTATAACATTGAGCAATAGTACCAACTATTTCCTAATGTTGCATAAGCGTAGTGGTTTTTAAATGTGCATGTTGGCATTCCGCATTGCGATAAACAGCGTCCGCCATGACAGGGTAACCTGGTCTGCAAGATTATTGTCTAGCATATTGTACAAGATATGGAGTTAATGCTAAATCCGTGCACTAGATGACAGCAACTGCTACGTGGATAGGTTATAGTGAGGAAGGAAATGAGGAATAACTAGGGTTCGCTATATATTTATGGATTTTCTGAAGAATTTATTTTCTTTAATAACAGAGTGATGGAGGAGAAGATAAACAAATAATACATTTATTTGCTTTTAATATCGAATTCACTTTTTTGTAAGGAGCATAAAAATTCCCTGAAATTCAAAGAATTTTCAACCTGTAAATAAATGTTTAAACAAATTATTCAAAAAGTTCTCCATACCGTCGTGAGTAGTTTCTCTTTTCAAACATTGTCTCGTCTCGTGTCTTAAGCTACATTCACAATGAAACGCAAGCGCAGACGTAACGTAACACAAGCGCAGACGCAAGGAGACACCATTCACAATACAATCGTAAGCTCAACGCAAGAAGTTAGCACGAGTTTCTAGATCCGCAATTTACATGCGAATATCTTCCAAGCGCTCCGCAAGTTACAAACTGAATAACATAACCAACAATATCACATACGAAAATTCACTCAATCTTTTACAAATAGATATGTTATAAATTACATACTAACAACTGACGCTCGCGGTAGTGACGTCACAATAATTGCTCATTCAAAATTATTGAAAGTAGTACAAGCACAGAGACTTCAGAAGGTGATAATGAACTAAGAATTATCTTTCTGCTTCTTCGATTTATGAGAACCAATAAATCTATACACAGATGATAGTTACATCCATTAAATCAAAGAAGGATTCACAAGGAGACTGTCATAACCTCTTGAGGGAGATAAGAGATGGCGCGGCACGGCCAAATAGAAGAGCACGCGTGTACAGCAGGCCCTGTAAAGTCTCTCAGTAAAATCGTTTGTTATTGAATAATTCATAGGCAATGCATAGAGAAAAGAAGCAGAATTTTCCTCTTTGCATGCAACGCAAGGATAAAGTTTGGAGTTTGCAAACTCTTGTGTTGCATTGCGTTGCGTCTTGCGTGTTTTTATTTGAATGCTTACATTAAATAATATGAGTCCAAACTCTTGCGCTTACGATGAGTCTGCGCTTGCATTTCATTGTGAATGCAGCATTAGATTATGAGCTTCATCAGCAGCCTCAGATTTTCAGGGCGTTTAGAAAATTTCGTCAACCTCAAACGAACGTTTAGAGCTTGCAATTCACGCTCCAGTACATGGCAGGAACTTTGGAACCCACATTTGATATTACTACTCCTTGGGATTTTGTAAGCAATATTATTATTTCTAAAGATGCATCTGAAAATTTACGCTGTTGTCAGCTAGTTGATGCATTACTTCAACTCAAGGCAGTTAAGTTAACCTAATCGTAATTCCGGCTTAAGAATGAGAAGTAAGCGATTTGGTTGTAAAATATTAACATTTTCCTATAGTGTTTCCATTTATTTATTAGTCTGACTCATAAATAAGTTTGCCAAGTGACACAGAACTATATACATTTAGAGGTTTTTAACAAAAAAATTTATAAGTGAGTATTACAAAAAAAAAAAAAATATATTTTTACCATACGTTATAATAAGTATATAAAATTAAGCTAAGAGAACAAATTGTAACAGATTATAAAAGATGTGCAACAATAAAAGAAAAAAAGAAACTACAAAAAATAAAGCGCTTTATAAACCATAATACACTTTACGTACTATTCAAAGCATATAAATGATTTCGAAAAATGGCTACGGAACGTTTTATGATGTTTTCCGTGATTGCTTGTTCCACACTTTTGTTAATTTTATATTTTGCCCTCCATTCCTTAAACATATTTGTAATTGTTTCTCGAAATCCAAAAAATATGCCTACTCTTGTTATTTTTCTGAGATTGTATTTTTCTTTAAAAAATTTTATGTGTTACACTTACATGACTTTCTCTAGCTACTCTACAAACAAACGTCTTACAAAAGATAAGTCTTCTTTCAACACCACGCTAAGCGAGATAAACATTAGCAGAATTTTGTTACTTAGTTCATTATAGGTAGACTGGAACTAAGGCAAAACACTAGGCTAAAGTGATAGTCAAATGTTTTAACAGCTACCGTTATGCGATTGCCATTGTAAATCGCCCCTTTACTTGGCCAGGCGTAGAACAAAAGAAAAACGAACACTCCCGGCTGTGAAAGATATAAGTAATTCACAACTGAAACTAATATCAAGGAATAGCTCTAAAACAGTAAGTTCCACGAAAATAATGTATATGACATAACTTGTGTATTTTAACGAGATCTACATTTTTTGTAGAGTAAGTTTTTTCCTATCTCTTACGATTAGCTAGTTATTCTAAATTAAGCAAAATTCATCCAGAATTCATCCAGTCTTTATAAGCTATAGAAAATTCAAGATATACATTTTATTTGTGACAGAAATGGCTTTAATATGTGATATTTTAATCAAAATCGTTAGAGCCATGTTTAAGAAAATCCAAATTTTCGAAAAATTTTCCATGTAAAGGGTAGTTAGTGGTGGGGGGATTTTCTTGAAAATCTTCGTGTCGTATCCTTGGAAGATACCAAACTTAAATACCAAGTTTGGTATTTAACCGTCTTTTCGTTTTTGAGCTCTGCTGTGCACATACACACACACACGCGGACCTGTTTCTGGAAATTATTTTTTTTTGGACTCAGGGGTTCCTAAAACATATATTTCCAGTGAAATCTTGACAGCGAAACTTTGGATGGAATACAATACTTCTCTATCTCTATGTACAATGTACATACGGGGCTAGAGAAAGTAAAAATGGTATGGTGGGCTCATATATTTTCTGTTTTTCCAGATGAACTTGTTGAGGTTGGTCTTTATTCAGTTCAAAGCGGTTGGTTGGGTCTATTATCTCTGCTTCTGATTTTCTTCTGTTTATCGCAATGATGTCTATGCGACGATTACTACCACCATCAGCTAGGCAATGAACTTCCTCGTAAACTTCTAGTCCAGTTTCACGTTTGCCAAGATGGATCTTATGGTGTTGTGCCTCTTAATTCTCAGCAGTTCTCCCTGAGGACAGTGTCCACGCGCATATAGTTATCACCAAAGCCATTCGCTTAATGCCTACATGTGTGTCTTGGTATAGTATTTA
The DNA here is from genome assembly GCA_030762935.1 of Hymenopus coronatus. Lineage (NCBI taxonomy): Eukaryota > Metazoa > Arthropoda > Insecta > Mantodea > Hymenopodidae > Hymenopus > Hymenopus coronatus. The sequence continues at coordinate 37,129,606 of CM060893.1, forward strand.
CGATATAAGGGTTCTGATATAAATCTAACACACATATAAGGAATACTATTCTTGGGCTACCGAAGATAAAATGTTTTGACTGTAATTTTATCCGTTTTGATACTCATTAAAGTATTTTTACTTTTTCGATACCGAGATTTCACCGGAAATATACGTTTTAGGGTCCCCCTGAATTCAAAAAAAGCATTTTTAGAAAAATGTCCGAGTGTGTGTCTGTGGGCAGCGTAGCTCAAAAACAAAAATACCGTTAAATACCAAACTTAGTATTTAAGTTTTATATCTTCCAAGGATGCAACATGAAGATTTTCAAGAAAATCTCCCCCCCCAAACTACCCTCTACATAGAACTTTCATCGCAAATTTTGATTTTTCAGAAATGGCTCTAACGCTTTTACTTAAAATATCGTATATTAAACATATTTACTTGATAAATAAAATGTATATCTTGAATTTTCTGGGAATAGCCTCTGAAAACTACTTTATTCTGGATGAATTTACGGAATTTTGCATAAGTGCTAAACCGTAAAAGATGGACAAAAACTTACCATACAAAAAATATAGAGCACATTAAAACACACAAGTTATGTCATATACATTTTTTTCGTGGAGTTGATCGTTTTTTAGATATCCCTTGTTTTTTGTTTGAGCTTTGAAAAACTAATACTTTTCTCATACAGGAATTTTCAAGTCCTGTCCATACAAACGTAGGAACTTCAGTCACTTAGCAACGAGTTTTTGATTATCTATTTAGCCTATAGTACTCCCTTATTTGTGTACCATTTACAAGTAAGCAAGTAATAACACTATTTCTACTATTTTTTTCTCGTTTAGCATAAGTAAGTAGAATAATAAGAGTTAGAGAAAGTCATGTGAATGGAACACATCAGACTTTTGAAGTAAAAAGGCATAAAATCGTAGACCTGACCAAATTAAAACAAACTTTATTTTTTCCATAAATTCCAGTATAATTGAAATCCAGCAACGAAAGTTCATTACAAGAATTACTTTCAGTGGTATGAGAAAAGGAAGTAGAGGTTATTATGGTGGCAAATTTTCATACAGAAATTGAAAATGTATCTCAAACTGTTTTTTGTAGGATTTCCTCACATTGGAAATAGTGTCACTTATTTTAGCGGAGAAATGCGTGGAGGCCTAACTTCTCCTTTTCCCAAAGTGTTTTCCTTTAGTAGCTATGAAAACTACTCAAATTTTGCATGAATTTAATGAGATAAAGCTATCATTTACAGGATGAAAAACAACCCAGTTAGCCCGCCTGGGTATGCGGTGGTAACGTGTCCGCCTCACATTCAGAAGGCCGTGAGTTCTAATCCCGCTTAGGGTGAGTTACCCGGATAAGGACTTTTGGGGTTTTCCCTTATCCTGGGAAGACGAATGTCGAGTAACTTTAAGCTCCATGGGCCCTGAGATGATAATATATGGAAGCCAAGCGTTTTCATGTCAAGTATTCATTTTATGTTGATGGAAGTAAATTGATGCCATATAGATTTATTGATTATGTGGTAAAGAAAAAATTAACTCCTGAAAGTAATTAGCCTGTAAGTGTTCTGTGAATATCAGAATATTGACTGTAACGTGTATTTTAAATATTATTTCATTTGTGATCAAAAATAATTATTTTAAAAAATCCAACACTGATAATCGCATTGCTACGTGCTTGAAAAAGGAAGTTATACTGCATTCCCAAGCGCTGTATACCCATATTTAAATATTTACTAACCGCAAATAGCTTATGAAATAAATATTATATGTACCACAAGTAATTTATTAATAAATAAAAGGAAGTCTGTATTATATACTTTCTCAAAGAATGTTTAATAAGGAAAAACATATAAAATAACTTTCGAGCCTATATAAGAGCTGACTAGATGCTCAACTGTGTGCATTCGTTATTGGTCAGTCTTCACGTGATCATCATTGCTCGGCAAAGGTGTAGAGCGTCCTATGGGAACGCGTGCTGTAGATTGTAATCCTAATTTATCTGTGCAATCCTGCAGTTTTAATAATTATTGTATCAAGTAATATGCAAGAATATACAAGAACATCTTACCAGTGAAACCAGAGTAATATTTATAAATATTATATTACCTGGAACAAATTATCTCCCTCGAGGCCAAGACCTGAGAAGTAATCTACATATTACCGTGAATAATATTAAAGAAGAAAGAATCTCAACTAGCTCGCCGACTGGAAGTTGTTATACATTGAATAATAATTCCTAACAAATTGACTCACAGCCAAGGGGCATCATAATATATATTTCATTCATCGTCCGATATGATCAACCAGGTTAAAGGACGCTAAACTAAAAACAAATAAACAACAAAAACAACATTATTGTGTAGTAGTAATATAATAATTAATAGTTGTAACAAATCTTCAGTTATGTTTTGGAATCTATTGCATCCTCAGCATTAATTTCCTCTTGGTCACAGTTTTGGTCTCGTTTTTGATGCTGTTTATTTACTACTGGAATCAAAACAAATTTGATGAGAGAGGTATGTCAAAATTCATTGCACGACTTTATACTTTAATATAAATATTTTCTCTCAAACCATTAAATCTGCAAGTTCATATTGAGAAGTTTAAATATCAAAAAGCTACTAAAGATATTTCTACGCTTAAGAAAATAAAAGCTAATGACATTTTTAAAAAATTTACTTATCACAAATATTTTCAAAGAGCGTGGTATAATATTGGTTCCTCAAAATAAATACAGTATAAAATATTTTAGGATTTTCTAAAAAGGATGAAATTTCAAAAAATAAAAAATCTGCCATTTATCACTTAAATTGTTTAAATTGTGAACTTGTTTATATTGGTAAGACTAAACGTCCTTTGGAAACCAGAGTAAAAGAACACTTTAGGAATATTAAATACAAACAAATTGATAAATCAGCCGTGGCAGAACATTTTTGGAAACTTATTCATGAAATAAATCCAGATGTTAAATTATTAAAACACTTAAATGGACCCATAGATTTAATGGTTTGGTGGAAAATATTTATATTAAAGTATCAAAATCATGCAATGAATTTTGATATACCTCCAAGTGACTCTCTCACCAAATTTGTTTTGATTCCAGTAGTTAGCAATGCATTAGCACACAATCCACCTAGTAGCAGTAACTATAACAATGTAAATAAACAACATCAACAACGAGACCAAAACTAGGGGAATTACTGTTGAGAATGCAATAGATTTATTGCGAAACTAGTCCAGGGATTCCAAAAGATAAGTGAAGATGTGTTACAAATATTAATTATTATATTAATATTTGTGTTATTTCACTGTTACTAGCTTATTTTTACATTTATATTGCTTTGTAGGTTAATGTCTTGTATTATGCTTATTCTGCAGGGCTGGGTTTTGGGCTGGGGATGGGGCTACGGCGAGAAGAAAAAGTGGATCTGTGAGCCAGTGGATTATTCAGAAAGCGACTTTGGTAACGAGGTGAGTCATAGCTGTGAAGTCATACGGTGGTACAAAGCAGCGAATTTCATGTAGAATAATATTACACTATGCACTGAATCTATTACCTTTTATACACAGGAGTAGTAGTAAATACACACAAGCATTTATCTGAGCTCTTAATTTCACTTATTACTAGTTGCTGTCTTAAGAACAGGATACGTGTTACTTATTTAATTAAAACAAAATTGTCTCAGGAAGTGTCGGTTGATATTCCGTACTGAAAACAGATAACACTGGCCAACAAAAAAACAACAATTTTTGAATGTCTCCTGCACTTCAAGAGTCAATTCTTACTAATTTTGGGTCAACAAAAATGAATATGACAATGAAAATTATTTCTTAGTTATAGTTTCTGTGATACACAATAGGAAGTATTTCATATTAACGGATTAAGACAAAAGGATACATTTTAATTACATATGTTAACAACATTGAAATTTCATTTGAATTTGTTTAAACAGCAGTTACATTCTAGGAGTTGTAAATTGCTGGAAGAATACCTCGCAATGGTTGGGTCTGAAGAGAATGATGAGGTGGTTTCATGAGAACATTGTCTTGTAAGGGAGTTCTGGCGCATCTCTATACAAAGACCAACAGTAATCCTCAAGTATTGCTTCATTCCAATGGCCCTGATATCTTTGCTCCATAACAGAAATGTCCTGATGGAATCTTTCTCCTTGTTCATCACTGACAGCTCCACAACTAGGAGGGAAAAAGTCTGGGTGAGAGTGGAGAAAATGGATTTTAACACATTGAAGCCCAGGCGTTTCTTTAGTTGAAGGGCCAAGAAACCCAGCGTTTTAACGCCTATTTTGAGTTATTATTTACTGTACATCAATCAAATCTGCTAAAAAGTATTGGTACATTCTAAAAGTACGGTATTCAAGGATTTCTTAACAAGTAAGAAAATAGTCATAACTTCCGTGTTAGTATTTTATTTTAAATTTACAAGAAATATCAAATATGACTTTGAAGCAGCTAACATTCCAATTATTGAAAGCTCGAAAATCTCTCCCTAAAAATTAGAATTTTCCAGGGTTTCATTTGTATCCTAATTTCAGCTTCAATTCACAGAAATCGAGGAAAATGCAGCATTTAGGCATTTAAGAACACAGAACAACACAAACACATCGCCACCTTTAAGGAAAATGGCGGGACAACCCGAGAGCAGCCAATATTACTAAATTTCCTAATAGTTGAATAAAGCGAGAACAGATGGCAGCACAAATCAGACGAGTAAACGATAACTGATGCATGTTCTTTGCCGCATAGCCCAAGACAGAGTTATGGTCATTGAAAAAGAATTAAGAGCGTTAGAAATACCTGCTCGGGCGTAGGTCTCATGAACATTTCGCACGGGCCGAGCTATGGGCTTCAGTGTGTTAAGGGAAATATTGCATCCAGGTCGTGGTATTTTTGCAGGAGCACTGTCACCGAGTATAGTATCATCTCTTTTGCTGTCTAAAAATCCACGAACGACTTTCTTGAAGGCTTCCCTAGCTTCCTTTCCTTTCCTCTCCAAAACTTGGTCAGATGCAGTATCCTTTACAAGTTCTTGAACTTGTGGCCCGACAAAAATACCTTCCTTAACTTTTGTCTCACTTAATTTCGGAAATTTCTCTCTTATGTACTTAAAGGCCCGTCCTTCTTGGTTTATATATTTGGAAAAAAAAAATCATAGGCTCAGTAAAGTACAGATCGTTTCTTAATTTTAAGTCATTCTCGCAATGTAACAGAACATGCGTTGCAACATATTTATGTGGATCCCAAGACTTATCCTGGTCCCCTACCATCATACCGAAATAATGCTGATAGGCTGTCTATATAAGAGACGTCAGATTGCGTTTCTGCGAGTAAAATTTTATTTCCCCACAAATGTAACAAAAATTATTCATCAAATTTACACATTTTTGCGGCATTTTTATGAATTTTACACTACAAAAGCACTCTCAAACCAGAAATTCTGCATTACCTAGCAGAAACTATATGAAACTCACAGTCACAGCAACAGAATCTATTTTTATGACCTACAAACAGCTTAAGACCATTTGTGTTTTTTTATTGGGCAGGTACGCCAAATTCCAAAACAAAATTTTGCCCAAATTATATAAAAATGGAATGTTAGTTTATCTCCAAAGCAAGAGCTAATCTGTCAGTTTTATGAAGACTTCTTAATTCAGCAGATGAAAATACATAAGAATTAACTATTTTTGTGCCCGAAACATTTCCATTGTTGACCAGTGTAATTAAGAATAATTTAAGAACATAGAGAAAACAGTTAAGTTAGTTGAAGTACGACAGTTATGAAAATATTTAATTTTAATGCAATGTAGCTGTGGCAGTGACAGAGTCAAAGCAGTCACGTGCTAACAGTGTTTAATTATTATTGTTGTACTACTATAATCCTCAAGCTAGTCATGCACCTTCTTTATCAGTTTGTTCGGAAATATTCTTGAAGAAAATATAGGTTAGCTTATATGTAGGAAAATACTTTATAAAAGCAAAGAAAAAAAAAAGAAGACGAATAAAATTAGCTTGTATAAAAAAAATTATGTTATCAATTGTACTTATACAATATCTCTAGGCACTAAAGCATTAAAATATACGAAAATTGAAAAATATTGTTTTATCTTTGCTTAAGGACCCAGGAACTAACTTTACTAACTACTGTAATTACTTTCTAGCAAACTTCTCGTGATTATCATAACATATGTAAGAATTACATACGTTACTTTCCAACTGTAAAATATTTTATAAAAGTAGCATTAAGCCTTTTTAAAGTAATTTAGGTATTTGTCTTTCACTCCTATTTTCATTTATTGTAGTTAATTTTGCGTCCTTTTAAGATATTTTCAATAAAACTCCTATATTTTTATTCAGCGTTTTTGTTGCCCGGGCCAATGGTTTTAAAGGACTAATAATTATGGTTGTGAACTATCGTATAAATATCTGATATATTCCATTCGCATGACCTTATTTACATCTCTGAGGCAAATTATACTGAGAAAGCTTATTTTTTTCTACTTAATGTTTAGTTATTTTATCTCTGCTATGCGGCGAGCAGTACTCTCTTCGTCACGGTGCTGAACACACTGATGCTTCACTGGCGCACAAATCTGGACATGTGAAAACCTTAATGAGAGCTAGGAAGCGAGTTGTACTTCCAGATAAGCAGTTCACCAGGCGATTCATGCATGCTGGAAGAGTGCCTGTCACAGTCAATGTCAAATATCTGTCACCTGCACTATATGGCGCTGCACTGATAAACACGTGTTTTCATATGTATATTCATATCTACAAAACATCTATACAAATGGCCTACTATATAAACAATGGCAATCGTCTGCCTCCAATTCTTCCACACCTGACAGTCCTTCGTCTTCGCTCACGTCATTATCATCGTTAGTTACTTTCTGCACCAATTAACCTGGATTAGAATTCTTTCTATTTGATTTTCTACAATTCTCTCTAATGATTTTTCAATGTTATCAACATGTCGACATACATTTTCCCATTCTGGTCTTTCAATTTCTTCAAATCGCTGGCGACACAACTGTTCCACGTCTTTAAATTTAAAAGTGTTTTATTAAGTTTTTTTTTCTTTCTTTCTTATCTCAGTGAAATACCAGTTTCCTTGGCTACTCTTTCATTCACTTTCTACAGACTTTTGATGAACTCGGGGAACATACATTTTCTTTCTGCATCTCTGCCTCTTGTTTCATGAAATCAAGGACATTTACAATTACTTCTCTGCTCTGACTAAGTGATACCTTGCCACTTAACTTTGAAAACGTAGGAGCCATGGTTAAAAATAATAAAATAAAATGAACACCATTTACTGCCCACTTTGAATGCAAACACATGCGGAACACTTTCGATGCAGTCTGTACAAAGTTTGGTCGCTGTGAATTCAGTAAGCAAAGTAACTCCGATAAGCTAGGCTCGGTAGCTGGGTTGGTGGTCATGGTCACGATTCCACAAGTTTTGCGCAACAGATCATGCCACTGCGCATCATGTTTATAGTGCTTTCTCTTTGTTTCCACAGTACTTACCACATAAAAAATATTCATCTCAGCAAAACAGACAATTTGTATCCTTTACATTTTCGTAAAGTGGAATTAACGAAATATGCCTTATTATTGTTTTTAATTTTAAATTTTACCATGCTTTTCTCAAATATCGCGTTCCTTTATTTCAATAACAATTGCATAGCGTCAGCTTTTAAAATATTTTACTATCGTATAGCCTAGTATATTCCCTTGGTTCCCTTCTACTTAAGGAATAAGTAATAAAACCTTATGTCTTGCTTCTCTCGAGTAGCATGGAGTAGAAAGAATAATCCTTTTAAAGAAGTTTCTTTGCAGAACAGGGGTAGAGAAAATGACGTGAATGGAATACAACAGATTTTTATTTAAAGTATTAAATGCAGTATGCTACCAAACGTGTTCCTTAGTTTTTAATTGTACGCACAAACGCACACATGAATGATGTAAAGTAATATTCCATAATTTTAATCAGCTATAGAGTGTACAGTGCAGGGGAACACCTCGCGCAGTGTGACCAACGGTAGAACCTTTGTAGCGCCAGGAGGAAGAGAGTACAGCCGCAGGCAGTCAGGCCATGGAGAGATTCTTAACAGGCCCATCTCTCTACATCAGTTGCCAAGAATACACTTTTCAACTAAGCAGTTCTCTGGTATCCAAGAGAACACTATTTCCTTGGTGCAAGCATACGCGCCATTTGTCCAGCAGCGACACACACCCCGAAATCTAGAAGCACATCTGACACATGGGAAGAAACCGGAATGAAAGGGGAACGAGTAAAATAAAATTGTAGTAGATCAGAAACTATGCACCATAGTTCACCTACCGACCACGGATATACAACGAATACCCCAAAGTCAGAGTTGGTTGTGAGTCAGAATATGAGCCCAATACTTACCCGAGTTATCTCGCTCTGCAGTTTTAATAAACATCTGATGTGTTCCATTCATACGACTTTCTCTACATCTGTGCAACAAATTATTGTTAAAAAGCTTATGCTTCTATTTACTTCACGCTAATCGAGAAAAAATTAGCAGAAATAGTCTTATTACTTGTTTCCTTGTAAGCAGAAGCGAAATAAGGGAGTACCATAGGTTAAAGTGATAATCAAAAGCTGGTTGCTATGTATTGAAGTTCATTTGTTTATATGGACAGGAGTTCACAAAGTCCTGTGTGAGAAAAGTATAAGTTTTTTAAAGCTGAAACCAAAAACGGCCAACTCCTCGAAAAAATATGCGTATAACATAAATTGTGTGTTTTAAAGTACTCTACATATTTTGTAAAGCAAGTTATTCTCCATCGCTTACAGTTTAGCAGTTATGCAAAATTCCGTAAAATTCATCCAGAATAAAGTAGTTTTCACAGGTTATTCCCAGAAAATTCAAGATATATATTTTATTTGTCAGGTAAGTATTTTTAATATATGGTATTTTAATCAAAATCGTTAGAGCCATTTTTGAGAAAACCAAAATCTTCGAAAAAAGTTCCATGTAAAGGATAGTTTGGGGTGGGGATTTTTCTCAGAATCGTCGTGTCGTATCCCTGGAAAATACTAAACTTAAATACCAAGTTTGGTTTTTTTTTTGTTTCGTTTTTGAATTATCGTGTTCATAGTCACACGGACACACTCAGTCACGCACCTTTTTGTGAAAATGCTTTTTATTTTCTCTACACGTACTATGTGCATAGTGTATAGAGAAGGTATTGCACTCCACCCAAAAATTCGATGCAGAGATTTCACCGGAAATATATGTTTTAGGGCCCCTTATATAAAAAAAAAACATTTTCACAAAAAGGTCCGTGTGTGTGTGTTCGTGTGCTTGTGAACAAAATAACTCAAAAACGAAAAGTCGGTAAAATACCAAAATTGGTATTTTACTTCCATATCTTCCAGGGATGCGACACGAAGGTTTTTAGAAAAATCCCCCCACCCCAAACTACCCTTTACATGGAAATTGTTTCGAAAATTTTGATTTTCGCAAAAATGGCTCTAACGATTTTGATTGAAATATCAAATATAAGATGTATTCCTGACAAAGGAAATGTATATATTGAATGTTCTGGGAATAGCCTCTGAAGACTACTTTATTCTGGACGAATTTTACAGAATTTTACATAACTGCTAAACTGTAAGACTTAGATAAAAACTTACTACACAAGAAATGTAGAGCACGTTAAAACACACAATTTATGTTATATACATTTTTTGTCGTGGAGTTGATCGTTTTTGAGACATTCATTGTTTTTGGTTTCAGCTATGAAAAACTTACTTTTCTCATATAGGAATTTGTCAGCTCCTGTCCATATAAACAAAGGAACTTGTCACATAGCAACCAGCTTTTGACTATCACTTTAACCTATGGTTCTCCCTTATTTCGCTTCTACTTACAAGGAAATAAGTAATAAGACTATTTCTGCTAATTTGTTCTCGAGTAGCATGAAGTAAATAGAGGCATAAGCTTTTTAACAATAATTTGTTACAGAGATGTAGAGAAAGTCATGTGAATGGTACACATCAGATTTTTTGAATACAGGTGGCCCTAAAACATATATTTCTGGTGGAATCTCGTTATCGAATTTTTGGGTGTACACACTATGTACATAGTACGTGTAGAGAAAGTGTTTATTTGCTTAGTTCTTAAGTGTCTAGATTTATGAAAATACCTAATCACTTTTCTAGAAAATGCATCAAGTGCATCCATATCTAGCTGTTATGAACATCACTGGCAAGATTTTTGAAACTACGAAATTCTGTTAGCATATAGTCGTGTGCAAAATCCAAGGTCGAAAGTAATTTTTGTATGCTGTTACTCTATCAAGTAACATAGTTCAATGAAACTTGAATCACACATAAATACAAGTGTTATATAATGCTATGTTTAGAAATAAGCAATGAGTCGAACAGCAATTTATTTTTAGAAAATAGGCTACACTAGAGTTACTAGTCTCATGATGATCCTTCAGGTTTACATAAATAGAGACCTGGTGATTATTACACTGTACTTATATATTCTGCGTCGCGCTCCCATGCTGGCCACAAAGTTGGTGAGCAATTCTTGAGGTAGGACGTTCCATTTCTCCCCCAGCGCTGTTAATAATTGTTGCATACGGATGTGCTGCAGTTCGTCTCCTCAAGGCATCCTACATGTGCTTAATGGGATTTAACCCTTATGTAGAGGCTTAGGCTTTCACGGCCGGCGATATCAATCTTATTATCTAAGTTTGCCGGGCTTGTAGGCCGTGGTCCAGTGGTTACTATAACCGACGTTTCGCTGAAAGCAGCGTTCGGCATCTTCAGGGTCAGAGTCTAGCTCCGGAGTCCAGGCAAGACTGGAGCGCAGTCCAGTCCAGTGTGATTGGCAGGCTGAGGGCAGCCCGAGGTGTGTTAGACGTGTCCCTGTTCTCAGAGAGAACTTAACCACGTTCTGACGGGATTGTGGGTTTTGTAGGATGGCGGGTGTGTATTGGGGTTGTGGAGTGACAGGAGGAGGCGATATATTGCTCCTCGACGGTTGCCTTTGATGGTGCAACGGCCCTTGTGCACCGCTGGTGTGTTTTTATCAAAATGTTTCTTGAGGTTAAATTTTGAATCCAAGCAACTCTTGAAGGATAATAAGGAGCTTAGCCGTAGCAGCTGTTGGTGGTGCTCCTTCGTTACCGGGGATGCCCGCAAGCCATGCGGGGAAGCCGGTATCGCCTGAAGCGGCGGTTTGTGGGATCGTAATCCCCAAGAGACCTAACGAGGGCGCTCCGATGGAATGGTAACCCTTCGTTGAATTTTGTTGCCCGACGCCTAATCTCGTCCTCCAGGTATGGTAGACCAAAGGCTTCGTGCAGGAGTCTCGTTGGAAAGCCTCGAGGCACAGAATAGATAGCCCGGAGACACCTATTCTGTACCCGCTGAAGCAACAGCAGACTGGAGTCTGCCGCCATGCCCCAGATCTCACAGGCGTAGATTAATAAGGGGATAATAAGAGCCCTCAAAAGGCGCAACTTAAGGGGAACCGTCATCGAGGACCTCAGCATCGGGTACAGTGAGGCCGCAGCCCCATTGCCCCGGCACCACAGCCCCCGGACATGCTCCCTAAAAGTGACGCCCTTGTCGAGCTTCACCCCCAAGTAGGTGATGGTGTTGGTCCATTGTATCCTTCGTCTGAGGTACGTGAATGTGGGGAAGTTTGCGGGAAAGCGGCGCTTGGTGAAAAGAATAGCGTGGCTTTTCTCCGGATTTATGGACAATCGCCAACGCTCGCACCACTCTTGGATGAGGCAGAGGTGTCTCTGGATAGGGTTGAAGGCTCTGCGTGGGTGTTTATTTGTACAGTATAACAGCACGTCATCAGCATACTGAGCTATGTTGACTTGCTGCACTGTTGGTAGGTCGGCCATGTAGACGCTAAAGAGCGTAGGGGAAAGTACAGAGCCTTCGGGGACTCCGCCTCTTACTGGCTTAGGTGTTGATTTGTGTCCCGCAACTGAAACTACAAAAAATCTGTGTTTGAGATATGAGTGTAGTAGGTGTATGATGTGTGTCGGGAGCTCCAGTCGGATGAATTTGAGGAGCAGACCCGCGTGCCAGGTCGTAGAGAAGGCTTTCTCCACGTCCAGCGACACTGCCGCAGTGTAGGCTCTGTCCTGGAAGCCCAGGGCAGCGGCCTCCACCACTCTCAGCAGTTGCTGGGGTGTAGAATGCCCAGGGCGAAAACCAAATTGGTGATCTGGGATGGCATGAATGTCGCCCAAGAGAGGGGACAAGCGGGCTAGTATTAGCCTCTCGAAAACCTTCGAGAGAACTGATAGGAGACTGATGGATCGGTAATTGGATGGGTGTAACGGGTCTTTCCCCGGCTTCAAGATGCATATCACCCGGGCCTCCCTCCACTCGCGTGGAAAGTGGCACAAGGTGAGGCACATGTTGAAAACCTTGGTTAGAAAGAGTACCGCCTTGATGGGAAGGCATCGGAGCATGGCGGGGGTTAGTCCGTCAGGACCCGCTGCCTTTTTGGGGTTGAGGCGCCGGAGTGCGCCCTGGAGTTCACTGGGTCGGATGACGGGAAGTCGGTCCGCCTCGTCGGGGGGGCGCCGAAGGTATCGACGCACCTCCCGCCGAGCACGGTCCGAGAAGTCTTCGTCCTGGGGGTCTTCTCGTGGCCTCATAGACCTTTCGAGGTAGTCAGCGAACACATCAGCTTTGGCTCGGGGTTCATAAGCCAGGCCTTGGGTGCCTTGGATTGGGGAGGTGATTTGACCTCCGCGGTGCCGGAGAGCTTTGGCAATCCTCCACACGTCGCCATCCTCGAGCCTCAAGCGGGTCATAGTCTCCTCCCACGCTCGCACCCTGTGCTCGCGTAGTCGGGTCCGGACCTCTCGGCGTAAACGCCTCAGGAGTGCTCGGTTATGTGGCGTGCGGTGACGCTGGTATAGTCTGCGGGCAGCCCAGGAACGGCGTACAAGCAGATGGAGTTCTAGGGGTAGGACATCTGGGTGTAGAGGAGCTGGGGTGTGAACAGTTAGGTTATGGGCAGTACGCACCACGATGGAGGTAAAGGATTGGACCGCAGCCTCTAGGGATGGGATGTCTGTGATCCTAGGGTTCGGCGGGATGGAGTCGTTGAGGCAAACCCTGACGCATTCCCAGTCAACGTCACGGTTTTGAACCGAGACGTCGTGACTGGCAACCCGTGTGTTAACCTCAGCTAACACGGGATTATGATCGGAATGAAGTGCGTTGATCGATGTGAGAGATGTATGAAAAGGGAATTGTTTGATGATCGCGAAGTCAATAACGGATGCCCGTCCTTGACCTCGTGGATGGTGTGTGGGTTGCCAGGGGCCCTCTACTCTGAGTTGAGGGTCCGCATCTATCATGCGTATGATGTCATTGCCTCGGGCGTCCGCCCGGGGGCCGCAATGCCAACGCGGATGTTTGGCATTGAAGTGCCCGGCCAGGATGACATTAGGATGAAGGGCTAGGATGGAAAGGTAATCGTTTAGTACGAACTGCCTATGGGGTGGATGGTATACAGACACCAGTAAAACTTCCGTACCGCCTAGGTCAACACAGACAGCCGTGGCTTCCATGGTTTGAAGAGGTGGGAGCTGGATGGGTTTGTGGACTACCCTGTTTCTCACGAAGATCGCTGTGCCACCTCCTCGGCGGCCCACACGATCCACTCTGAGGCAGTTGTAGCCCGGAAGTCGGAAAGGGGTATCTGAACGGAGATGTGTTTCGCTGACTAGCACAAGGTCTAGGGCAAATGAGCCGGCAAAATGCTGGAGCTCACTCCCCTGACCGTTCAGGCCACACGCGTTCCAGAACGCGAATCGAAAAGAGGTACGAGACCTATTTCGACTCGCCATTCTGGGCGGTCTGGACGATCACGGTCAGGAGGGCAAGTCCCTCCATGGCGACAGCCATCTTTGCGGCTGGGTCTGTGGCATATAGGAATCTGACCAGCAGATCACAGATGCTCCGGCCGTGGTTCAGCAGTGGCTGCTGTATCCACGCCATCACATCCGACATCTGCAGGACAGGAGGAGTGGTGGGGGTTATGTTTCTGGGTGAGGGTGTAGGAGTGCTTCGGGGCGCCGGCACGCCGCCAGCCGCCTCCTGCCCCTGCTGTCGCTCGGGTACGGGAGTGCCGTTCCCTTGCGCAGCCCTGGGGGAGAAGTTAGGCTGCCTGGCCGGCCAGCGCACCTTAGCTTGGGTGGGGGGCTTTTGTTTGGGTTTGGCTGGAGCTCCTTTGTTGCGTGGGGGTTGGTGGGTGTTATTACCATCCCGTGGCTTCGCAGGGCCACGCTCAGCCCTTTGCGCCGTAGTGGTGTTGGTGGCTATTCTTTGTTGCGCCGGCTGTCTTGCAGGAGGGGCAGGTGCAGATGTTGGCGCCTCTGGTCGCTGGTTGGCTACAGGTACTGTTCTTGTGACCTGCTGTAGTTCTGGCGGCGGTCTCCTGGCCGCTATGACAGCGATCCTCTTAGGACAGCCACCATAAGATGCAATATGTTCGCCACCACAATTTGCGCAAGTCGGCTTCGCGGTGGGAGATATCTTGCAGACCTCTTTAGGGTGGGCGCCTCCGCACCTTAAGCAGCGCAGGTTACGGAAGCAAAAGTGACTGGAGTGGTTAAACCCCAGGCACCGGTGACATTGAGGGGGCCCGCCAGAGCCCTTGGATGGTTCTATTTTGACCCTGAGGTAACAGATGGCGGTGACGCCATCTATCTTGGCCTCAGGGTCATTGGCCCGCTCCACTACTACGAGGAAGAGGGGGAGGGGAGATTTGGGGCCTTGCCCATCTGGAGCGGACCTGGTGAGCTGCTTCACCAGTCTTGGGGTGATGCCCTGGCGGATGAGGTCTGTCGAGATATCCTCCACCGAGGTGTCGACTGGTAGGCCACGAATGACCCTGCGGATGTCACGGGACTTATCCAGTCCAAAGGTAAAATGGGGAACACTTTTCCTCTTGAGGGCTTGCAGGATGAGATTATAATCCTCTATAATCTTCGCCTGGAAGACGTAGCGGTGCTTGTTCTTCCGAACCGTGCACTGACTCGATAGGGATGGCATAACCTCCTTGAGGAAGCCTACCACCCCCTTAAAGTCGTCCACGATAATCGGTGGAACGTGCCTCCTCGACCCAGGATTCTGGGCGGGCCCAGAATCTCCGGGGCGGGATGTTGCCTGGGATTGGCCAGAGGGCACGCCCTCTGCAGCCAATCGGGTTTGCCTCTTCTCCTTCCTCGAGGCCACTACTCGAAAATCGTCCTCTCCGTCTGTGGAGAGGCCGGAAGAGGACTCCTCATGATCTACCATCATGGAGGATGAGTGGTACGACAGGACCGAGGTCCTGCCGCTGCGATGTGAAATGTTACTGCACACGCTGGCGCAGTCGTCGTCGGAGTCGTGCTCCGGAATTTGGCCTGCACGTGAAACTGGTTCGCGCGGGAGGCCCTCGTTGGTGTCTTGCTTGGATGAGTCCAAACAGATAATCTTGCCTTTACCGCCTTGGCGTTCCTGGCTAGATCTCTTTTTGCCCTCTACAGTAGCAGGGCCACTGGAGGGCAGGGTGGCTGCACCAGTGCTGGTGCTGGCAACGGCCGTTGCTTCATCATAGGCAGGCCCGCTTGGGGCTTTGCCTTTGGATGGTTTTGTTTTGCTCCTGGTCATGGTGGAAGAGGGCGAGGACAGGGATACTTGCCCTGCACCCTAGGGTGCAGTGCACAAAAACACACCTCGGTTTACCCTCACCTGCAGGCAACAGGGGCTAAGAAGCAGGCCGAAACAGAGGACCGGACGCTTAGATTAGCGCGCCTTACCCGAACCTAAGAGGTTGGGTGGCTGTGGCCTTGTTTCGGCAACCCGCTGCCTTTGCACTTCCGATGGTCTGGAAGTGCACTCCGCTCTTATTGGAGTTGTGGCCGGCCAATCAGGGTCCTCGGTGTTTAGTTGGTGTTTAGCTGGCGTCTGCGGTTGGTAGCAAGGAAGGCAGGCTTCTGCATGTGGCGCTAAAAAGTGCCTGGAATGCCAGAGATGGCCTGAAGAGCAGGAACTGAAGTGCCCAGAACAGCGCCGCCCGAGAAAACCTCGTCGACTGGAGCGCACTGAAATTGCCGCTAGTTATATAGCCGCGCGCCGAGGGAGGGCGTGGCCAGCTAGGGGTGGGGGCAGATTAGCCACTGGACGTCATCTGTTGGAGGGCTGTCTCTGCTTCGCGTATAAAGCGACGAGCGATTGACATATTCAAACACAAAAACGTTTTCAATCGAAAAGAAGACAGACAGCAAATAAGCAAAGCTTGGATTCCAGCTCTGGAAAGAGCGAGAGTGAAACCTGAGCGTGCGTGCGTGTGTGTCTGGTAGGCTCGTGGTGAGCCTAGGTGTTGTTCCTGTGTACCTACCCTGGTAAGGGTTTAACCACAGGAATGAGGTGAAGGTTGAGGTTTTAATTTTTGGAGTTTTCGAGTGTTGGTGTTAAGGAGGTAGCGCTGGCTCGAGCGGTTGCGTTTTCAGGAGCAGCATCCTTTCCTCTGCTCCGCTGGTGTTTATTTTTATTTAATTATGGTGGTGAAATTTTGATAGACCTCTCCCAATGGGAGGGGGGTGTGCTTTGTTCAGCTATTACGCTATTGGCTGGTTTAAAGCCGTTGTTACCGGGAGTGCCCACAAGCCATGCGGGAAACCCGGAACCGTCTGTTTCGGCTTCAGAGGGTAAGTACTCCCCCAGAGATCTGACAAGTGCGTTCTCATGGTCGCCCAATCTGGCGTAGACTTTTTGATTCCGGCGCCTAATAATATCTTCCACATATGGGAGGGCCGAAGCTTCATGTAGTAGCCTCAAAGGGAAACGTTGACATACAGAATATATGAACCGGAATCCTCTATTCTGTACCCGCTGTAACCAGAGAAGCCAGGAGCCTGGTGCAATACTCCACACTTCGCAGGCATAGAGCATCAGGGGGACTACATATATTTAACCTGAGCCAGAGTCCAGAGTCCAAGAACAGCTCGTCCAGGTTTACCTGGACGGAGTGTAAGATCGCCACAGTACCTAACCGCTAAAAGCGGTTTTACCTGTGCGATATTATAGGGGAAAAAGATTTTGTTCACAAGCTTTTGTGTCTACGTCCGCCGGGTGGTGTTATAATTCCTCCGCAGCCTTAGGGCTGAGTGTAGCCGGTTACTTGGGCGGTCACCCACCCAAGTGGTGACCACGCTCGATGCTGCTTAACTCGACGTGCCGCTTGTGTGGCCATCGTGTTAAGCAGGCCAGGTGGGAGGAAAGTTGGTAGGATTATGGATTTGGGTGGGAGTAGGTTTCAGGTTAATCAGTGGGGGACAGGGTTTCAGCCGGACGGTCTCCCAACCGGCTGCCACCCCTTCCGTTGCTGTATAACCTAGGGGCTTGTTTGGATTAAGGGATGGCAGTCTCTCAGGCCAGTGGACAGAGAGCGTCCCTTGGCAGGGGGTAGGATTTTCTCCTTCTTGGCGCCCTATGGTCGTAGTCTCCCAAAGTGCGCACCAGAGGGTTAGGGTGAAAGGGAAGTTTATCATACAACGTGCGGGCTCGTTTCCTCACGACGTCGATGATATACGGGATTCCGGAGTAGGTATGTAGGATGTGAGATGGGAATCTGTGCCCAGTATCGTAGATCATCCTTAACGCCCTGTTCTGGACGACCTGAAGTCTGCGGATTGTGGACGGCGCCGCTGATCCCCAGACCTCGCAGCCGTACAGGATCAGGGGGGGAATGATCGCCTGATACAGGCGCAGTTTGAGGTGTTTAGGCATGGCGGATTTAAAAACCGGGTACAACTGCCTGAGGGCGACCTGGCCTAGCTCCACCTTGCCCCTTACATGTGGCGCGAAAGTGAGCCCGCGGTCGAGGAGGACCCCAAGGTATTTGGCGGCGGTGACCCATGGCATCTGCCGCCGCCTCAACCTCAGGGGCCGCATCGGCCGCCAGCAACGGACCTTCGCCAGGAGAAGAGCCGAGCTCTTCCCCGGACTGATGGCCATCCTCCACTTTTCGCTCCACCGGCCAATGGCCCGGAGCAGTCGCTGTAGTGGGGGGAAACAGTAACGGGCGTTCTTGTTCTGTGCCATTATGAGGACGTCGTCGGCATATTGGCACAGGATAGTTCGGGGTTCCGTCGGGATGTCAGACATGTAGGCGGCGAAGAGTAATGGGGACAGTACACTGCCCTCCGGCACTCCCGCTGCTATGGGTCTGACGGTGGAGAGTCTCCCCTCCACTCTCACCCGGAATGAGCGTTCCCGAAGGAAGCTGCTTATCAGGGTGAGATAGGGGGGTGGGACGCCTGCTTGCTTGAATTTGTAGAGGAGCCCCTGATGCCAGGTAGTGGCGAAGGCCTTCTCCATGTCCAGCAGCACCGCGATCGTCTTGAGGTTGCCCTGGAAGCCCAGGGCAGCCTTCTCGGCGAGGCGCAGTAGCTGCAAAGTCGTGGAGTGCCCTAGACGAAAACCAAACTGGTGATCCGGTAGGAGGTGCCTTTCCTCGAAAAGAGGGGCGAGGCGGGCCAGGAGCAACCGCTCAAAAACTTTTGAGACGGTCGGGAGTAAACTGGTGGATCGGTAATTGCATGGGAAGACCGGGTCCTTGCCGGGCTTTAGAATGCATACCATCCGCGCCTCCTTCCAACAAGTTGGAAAGTGACGGAATTGGAGGCATGCACTAAAAATCCGGGTGAGGTGGATCACAGCCGTTCGGGGTAGTTGTTGGAGAATGGGCGCCGTGACGCCGTCATGCCCCGGGGATTTGTTTGGGTGCAGTTTTTGAATTTCGGAAGTCACCTCTTTCGGGGTGACTATAGGAAGTTGGATCCCGTCGTGTGGCGGCGGCGTCTCCTCATAGAGGTAGTCCACCGTCGCCTTCACAAGGTCACTGAAGTCCTCGTTCTGGGGGTCCTCCTGGGGTTCAAACTGACTCTCTAGGTAGTCTGCAAACACTGTGGTCTTCTCGCAGGGCTCAAAAGCGGGACCCCCACGAGTGCCATGTAGAGGATGCTGGTATTGTCCTTCCTTAGGGACTTGATAATCCGCCACGGTTTCTTTTCTTACAGGTTGACGGTCTGCATCAGGTTTTCCCAGGCCTGTTTCCTGTGCGCTCGGAGCAGTCGCCTTGCCAGGGTTTTGAAGCTCTGGTATACTGCCCCTATCCTGGGGTGGCGGAAGCGTTGCCACAGCTTCCGGACAGTCGCTTTGGCTTTTATCAGCCGCCGGAGTTCATCAGGGATGGTGCGAGGGTTAGAGGTTTCAGACGGGATGCGGTGTGTGTGAGCGCGTACCGCCTTCAGGATCTGTTGGGAGAATGCCCTCGCCGCCGATTCCAGTGCCTCGACAGAGTCGATGCGAGGCCGCGGGTCGATGGTCTGGGTGAGTTCTAGGACTGCTGCATCCCAGTTGACTTCGTTAAGCCAGTCTGGGATTGCAAGGTTTGGTATGTGAACATTGGAGTCGACCAGGACCGGGTCGTGGTCGGAATCCAGTTCGTTTACCACTGAGAGGTCTAGATGGAATGTAATGTTTTTGGTGATCATGATGTCGAGTACGTCCGGCCTGCCGCGGGCCGGGTAGAACGTAGGCCTTCTCGGTCCGTGCGCATGGAGGCTGGGATCTCCGCTGATGAGGCGGTAGAGTCCGCAGCCCCTCTGGTTTGAAACACGGCTATACCAGTGCCCGTGCTTTGCGTTTAAGTCGCCTGCAATGCAGACAACAGGATGCAGGTTTAACAAGGCGGTATAATCCGCCTCGTAATAGCGGGCGTCAGGAGGGTCGTAAGCAGATATCAGCAGCGTGTCGAGTCCACCAATGGCAAGCCGAATGGTGCATGCCTCCACGTGCTGAAGCTGCGGGAGAGGAAAAGGGGTGTGGGTAATGTGGTTTTTGATGAATATAGCGGTACCCCCACCCTGTCGGCCGATTCTATCTGACCGATGGGTGGTGTAACTTGGCAACGAAAAATTTATACCAGCATGCAGGTGTGTTTCGCAGACTAGTAAGACGTCAACCCCGTGGGATTCTACAAACTCAAGCAAGCTTGGGTAATGTTCCCTAATTCCATTTGCGTTCCAAAACGCGGCTCGTAATGGTCTCCTTACGAGTCTGGAGGCCATTACATTGCGGAATTAGGGAACAGCACCTCCAGCGTGTCAAGCAGGATTTTGTGCTTGACCAGGGGACTAAGCCTCGGGTCGGACAGTTGCTGCTTACATTTCTGAAGAGTTGGAAGAGCCCTGTTAATGTAATCCCCAAACCACAGGGTTAGGGTCCTGAATTCGTTCATATCGGACGGGGAGACTGCCTCGCCATGGGTCGGCAGGGCAAAGTAGGCGGGATCTTGGAACGTCGCCGCTGTGCTGCCAGTGTCCGCCGTGGCAGTGACAAGCTGCTCGACGGGCTGCTGGTTTTGTTGCGCCGCTGAGGGCGTGGCTTGTGTCTGCTGCTCGGTCGGGACCTGTGACTGGCCCGGCCGAGCGGTAGGCTGGGCCCTGCTCTTATTGTTTTTCCTTTGAGACTTGGACTTCTTCTTCTTTGGTCTTGGTGTACCCGTTTCCTGCTCCTGTGTCTTGGTCTTTACGTTCATAGTCGGCTCGGTCGTCTGCGTCGTGGGCGCCGCCTCAGTCGCCGTTGGTGGTGCCGCATCCGTCATAGTCTCTGCCCGCTGTAGCGTCGTCTGCGCTCTTGTGAGAGCGGCCGAGAAGGGGGCCCCGGCTGGGATTGACTCCACCCCAAGGCCTCCTTGACGGCGGTTGTCTATGATCTTTTGCCGGGTTCGGCAGCCCTTATATACACTTGAGTGTGCCTGCCTACAGTTGGCACACTTGCTCTTCTCAGGAGGGCTCGGGCAGAATTGCACAACGTGGTCTCCTGCACAGCGCAGGCACGCAAGCTTACGCTCGCACACCTGGCTGGAATGGTGGAAACCCATACAGCGGTGGCATTGTACTGGTCCACCCTGGCCGTAAAAGCGTTCCACCTTTACGACCGTGTGGAACAGCACTCGGATGGTGTCTAACGGTTGGATCTCGCCGCCTGACACCTTGTCCACGACGACCATGAAAAGCGGCATCGGCACTTTGACGGCGCCCTCGTCTGTCTGTACAGTCTTTCGTAGCTGAGCTACGGAAGCGGCGGCAATGCCGTGCTCCTGGTGAAGCGCCTGTTTCACCTCCTCAGGGGTACACATAGAGTCCAAGCCTCCGATTATGTGACGCTCCATATGGGGACGCTGAGGGGAGTAGGAGTAGAAGGGGATCTGAAGATCTCGAAGCGTCTGTTTGGCCGCTTCGAAATCCTCAGGGGTGTTGGTCTGGATATGGGCCTTTCTGGGCTTCCTTTTGGCTTCGAAGCCGGCTTTTATTTTTGACGCCAAGCGTCGCATGACTCCAACATGATCCTTGAAGGAGTCCGCGATGATTGGCGGCAGCCTTGTGCCCCTCTTGGTTAGGGGGGCTTGGGTGCCCTGTGGGGGTGCAGCAGCTGTCTGAGCCGAGGCGGCAGGACCCGGAGAGGCCCTACCGTTTCTCCCCACGACGG
The DNA here is from genome assembly GCA_030762935.1 of Hymenopus coronatus. Lineage (NCBI taxonomy): Eukaryota > Metazoa > Arthropoda > Insecta > Mantodea > Hymenopodidae > Hymenopus > Hymenopus coronatus. Next base: position 37,151,196 of record CM060893.1, read on the forward strand.
TGAATCCGTCCGTAGGGGGTTCTTGGGGTAACTCGTCCTCGTCCGCCGATTCAGGCAGAGGGGGAATGGAGGGGGTATCCCGAGGAATGGTGCCTGACACTTTGTGAGGAGTGTTTTTCCTCCTTTTCCTGGTAGGTTCTACCTCAGGTGGGGTGGAAGGACCAGGTGTTTGCCCGTCATTTGGGTCCAGTGGCGCGGGTGCCCTCCGGCGTTCCACAGCGGACCGGACCTCTTTTACGGGGGCGCCTGTGCGAGCCATTATTGGCTCGAGGTGTCGCGCCGGAGGTCCTAACCCTTGGCTGTGGTCTTGTGGACCCGCTGTCTCGTGGTCAGTCGGTCTTAAGGTCACACTAAGTGGAAAGATAGATGATAGTAAAAGAGTAGTAAGAAATAGGGGGAGACCTGTTCTTGGACTACCGCTCTTGTTGCCAGGAAGGGCCTTTTTCCAACGGGCTAGCAGGGGATCAAAGTCCACTGCCTGTCGGTGGGGGTGGTGAAGGCCGCTCGCACTCTCGCGGCGGAACGGCAAGCTATTAGGGGGTGCTAAGCCCACTGCGTTGCCGCTATGAGGTTGTGCCGGCGTGTACCATCCGGAGTCTGGCCGTAGAGGTGTTGGCTGGTTGTGGTTCTGCCGTAACCCAGTGTAGCTGCTGCTGCCCAAGAAGCGCCGAAGAGTTCTGCCCTTCTTGACGGTCAGGTCGCATCTGCCATGCGTGCGCGTGCGTGCTAACCTGCGCAAAGCAAGCTTGTCGCTTTATACGCGAAGCAGAGACAGCCCTCGTTCAGATGACGGCCAATGACTAATCTACCTCCACCCTCAGCTGGCCATGCCCTCCCTCGGCGCGCGGCTATATAATCAGCGGCAATTTCAGTGCGTTCCAGTCACAGAGCTTTCAACCCCATTCAGAGACACCTCCGCCTCATCCAAGAGTGGTGCGAGCGTTGGCGGTTGTCCATCAATGCGGAGAAAAGCCACGCTATACTCTTCACCAAGCACCGCTTTCCTGCAAACTTCCCTACATTCACGTACCTCAACCGAAGGATACAATGGACGAACACCATAACCTACTTGGGGGTGAAGCTTGACAGGGGCGTCACTTTAGCGGAGCACATCAGGGAACTGAGGTGTCGGGGTCACGGGGCTACAGCCGCCTTGTACCCGATGCTGAAGTCCCCGATGCCGGTTCCCCTTAAGTTGCGCCTTTTGAGGGCTCTCATAGTCCCCTTGCTAATCTACGCCTGTGAGATCTGAGGCATAGCGGCAGACTCCAGTCTGCTGTTGCTTCAGCGGGTACAGAATAGATGTCTTTGGGCTATCTATTCTGAACCTCGTGGCTTTCCAACGAGACTGCTGCACGAAGCCTCTGGTCTACAATACCTGGAGGACGAGATTAAGCGTCGGGCAACAAAATTCAAAGAAGGGTTACCCTTCCATCGGAGCGCCCTCGTTAGGTCTCTTGGGGATGACAGTCCCCACAAACCGCCGCTTTAGGCGATACCGGCTTCCTCGCATGGCTTGCGGCCATCCCCAGTAACGAAGGAGCACCTCCAACAGCTGCTACGGCTAAGGTCCTTACAATCCTTCAAGAATTGCTTGGATTCAAAATTAAAACCTCAAAATAAACATTTTTTTAATAAACTCACACCAGCGGTGCACAAGGGCCGTTGCACCATGATAGGCAACCATCGAGGAGCAATACTTGCCTCCTCCCGTCACTCCACAACCCCAACACTCACCCGCCATCCTGCAAACCCCACAATCCCGTCAGTACGTGGTTAAGTTCTCTCCGAGAACAGGGACACGTCTAACACACCTCGGGCTGCCCTCAGCCTGCCAATTGCTCTGGTCTGCGCTCCAGTCTTGCCTGGACTCTGAAGCTAGACTCTCACCCTGAAGATGCCGAACGCAGTTTTCGGTGAAACGTTGGTTATACCAACCACTGGACCATGGCCTACAAGCCCGGCAAACTTAGATAATAAGATGGATTTAACCCTTGTTTGTCTGCACGAGTATACTACATATGCCATTTAAAACTGGAGTTCTAGTAAAAAAAGTAATTGGGGATAGACTTATTAAATATTATATAAAACAATAGAGATAATGTAGATCTTTTATTAATATTTTTCTTCCCAATTAAAAGTTTAAATTCTTCTAAACAGTTTTCATAATGCTGCCAAAGATAGTACCAAAAAAGTAGTTCAAATGACCATAGGTGTTACGTGACAGGTAATGGACTGGCCATCCATTCAAAGCCAAATGTTGCAAGCTCAAATCCCAGTGACTGTGATAAAGGACGGGGAGAGCCCAAGTAAAATAATCGGTGTGATGCTTGGCAGCTAATGGGGTTACATTTGTCTGTAGTTATGTCGGTTTTACTGTTTTATTTATTTTAAAAAAATCACTGCAATTTTAGAGCAAAAACTGCATACATTTTTACACTATAAAACAGTCTTGATTACCTGTTGTTTATGTTTGAAGGTTAGTATAACATAACATTAAGCCTAGAGTGCAACCCTATTTGTATAGTTAGGCTTAAAACAAGCGGAGCTTATAGGTACCGACAGGCAACAAAGGGCAGGCCAATTCTTTGCCGAATATTCTCGCGTTCCAAGAGACCCTCCACCTGCACTGTACAATGCGGTCACATCCATAAAATCGGAAGCATTGTTATTCATAAACATCTGCTGTGTTCCTTTCACATAACTTTCTCAAAATCTCTACAACAAATTAATGTTAAAAAGCTAATGCTTCTTTTTACTTGATACTAATCGAGAAAAAATTAGCAAAAATGGCCTTATTACCTGCTTCCTTGTAAGGAGAAGTGAAATATGGGAGTACCATAGGTTAAAGTGATAGCCAAAATAAGTAAATATCTTTAATATACGGTATTTTAAGCAAAATCGTTAAGCTATTTTAAGAAAATCAAAATTTTCGAAATTTTTTCCATGTAAAAGGTAGTATGAGTGGGGTTTTTTTTTTCTTAAAATCTTCGTGTCGCATCCTTGGAAGATACCAAACTTCAATACCAAATTTGGGCTTGAACGGTCTTTGAGCTATGCTGCCCATAGACACACACACACACACACACACACACACAGGGACATTTTTCAAAAAATACTTTTTTGGTTTCAGCGGTTTCAAAACATATATTTCCGGCGAAATCTCGGTATCGAATTTTTGGATGCCATACAATATCTTCTCTATATAATATGTACATAGTACGTATAGAGAAAATAAAAATTATTTTTGGAAAATGGTCCGTGTGTGTGTCGATGTGTTTATGAACACGATAACTAAAAAAAACGAAGAGTTGATAAAGTACCAAACTTGATATTTAGGTTTAGTATCTTCCAGGGATGCGACACGAAGATTTTGAAAAAAATCCCCCTACCCAAAGTGCCCTTTACATAGAACAAATTTTGAAAATTTTGATTTGCTCAAAAATGACTCTATTTTGGTTAAAATACCTTACATTAAAATTTTGATGTGTTCCATTCACATTACTTTTTCTACCTCTGTGGAACAAATTATTGTTAATAAGCTCATTTTTCTATTTACTTCATGTTAATCGAAAAAAAATTAGCAAAAATAGTTTTATTACTTGCTTCCTTGTAAGTAAAAGCGAAATATGGGAGTGTTGGAGTGTTTCCAATGTTGTTAAGAGATATAAAACATATATGGAGGTAATATTTTAAACTCAAGTACTTTTCGACAGCATATACTACTAGTACTACCACATACGGATACACACAGGCAGACAGACAGACAGACACCCACATACATGCATAGAGATACGCTTTTACCACTCCTTCCATGGCATTGTTTGCCTGAATTTTTTCATCCATGTAGCGTCTTGTCTTCTTACTCAACAGTTTCAATGTTGTTTATTCTTAAGACAGCATATTTTTTATTTTGTACGTCTATTTTACATAATTCCTTCTTCTAGAAATGGGAGGAGGTTATTGTAAATCCTAATTCTCCTACTGTTTCTTATATACCTATGCACATACTAAACAAAATATTTTAATAATATAGAGATCTTGAAGGTTACCTACACTTATAATATGCAATTTCTTTTTTCAGGTTCGACTGCTCACTTGGACGTATCTTCTGATTAAAATATTGGACTTAGTAGACACAGTAAGTGCTGTTACTCTACATAGTTTATAAATATAGGAGAAAATTCTGATGTATTGCGTCCACACAACTTTCTCTAGGAAGACCGGGTGAAGCGAAATATCTTAGCACCCAAAAACTACACTAGGTGGCACCGCATAAGCACCATGGTTAGTAGCCACATCAGTTCCGGTTGAAGCATTTGCTCAGCTGTGAGGCAACTGTTTTATCTGCTTTTATAATAATCAGTGATGCTTTAGTGCGTAGTTACCAAGCAACAAACCTATACTTTATATTATAGGAAAACACATATCAAAACATAAAATACACTTAAATGAGATCATTTTTCTGGATAACAATATGCATTAAAACAGAACATTTCTCACGTAATTGATAGTTATTGTAATATTACAACAGTTATAGTTTAATTTTTGTTGGACACGCTTTCTCTTTTATTTGAAGTATTGTTTTTAGTTTTATATTTTCCAAACTTACTGATATCATTAATCAAAGGCGTTGATCTCACCAAGACTTAAAGCTTTGCAGAATACAACTACAGTGTTTGTTATTTTATCGTGGATTATGTTTGCCAAATCCCACATTGATATTTCCCTAAACATATAATTTACACAATAAACACATTTCATTAAATGTATTAAGTACACAATATATACTAAAATGGATGTAGATAACACGTTACAATTTGAGTTTCGTAACTAATCTTCTAAATAACTATTGAAATCTCTATATATCTGTGACTTTTATAAATAGCTATTCTGTTTTTTACGTTTCAACGTAAATAACATACATTTAAGTGGAGATAATTTTTGATTTCTTAGAATTGTGTCCCCTGTTTAACATTTATATTTTCAGTGTTCTATTTTCTGTGAAAATCAAATGTCGAACCGTTTCATTTCGACTCTTTGAACTTCTTCGACGCGGGGGCAAAGCTGTTAGGGAGTGTGTTAACATTGTTTCAGAACTCTATGCAGGAAGCTGCATTAGTGTCGTTAAATGCTACACCTTAAAGTATGATATCCCTTAGGCGTCTCTACACGGTGGTTCACCTGTCCCTTATTCTCTGGTTTTATGCAACCCGTAGATTACAGTCTAAAAGTTAACAATCCCCCCCCCCCACTTTCTTTCTTCCTGATTTGCCACAAAGCTAGATGGAATATCAGAGCATTTGTTAACTTGCTTATTTGTTTCTTTTATTGTTCTCTTTATTTATGTTTATTCTAATTTTATCAGTCCAGTATTCTGTGAAGTTTCTTTTTCAAAACAATTAGAATGAAAATTTTGGATCGAAAACTGAAGTACATGCAAAATGAACTGCCCTTTGTTTTTTTAATTTACACCTAAATTTATTAGTGTGACTAACACTGAACTAACTTTGCACCTTGAATACGTAAAGAAGAAAAAAAAAGTGCACGCAGACTGTGGGACTCGAACCGCTCACCGCTGGAGGTGATGAACCTGACCAGTTGAGCTACAATCATTGCACCCGCTTGCTGTGTTAAAACTTGTAGGTAGTGTGTCACACATGTATCCCTCTCCGCTTCTCATCTCTTTATAACTGTGGTGTGACTCCTTTTTGTAGCTTAAGCCGTTCGTTTAACCTCCATACATTATAATTTACTTTGCAGAACATATAACAGTGATCCTATTGATATTACATGTACTGAAACAGTGGTTATTGAGCGCATGCTTTTGTAATGGACGTAACTATTGCTAAGGTCTATTTTCCTACGAAAAGCTGGCTAGATTTGTGTAGTTACCAAATGATCGAATAACACGGTAATTTCGACCTTGTTTTCAGAGTATGAAGTGTTGCCTATCTCCAAAATAATAAGGGGCAGGTAGACCACCTGGTATATTGGCATATGTAAAAGGGAGATTCAAGACAAGAGCATGAACTTCTACAGTATCACCAGTGCATCAATATTTTCTTCTATAACTAACAAGAAACGAGCTTAAGTGCTAGTTTTGTTTTTCCATTAAAATGGAATTCTTCACACATTTAAAATTGGAATAGCTGGAGATATGTGAATTGAGAAACTTCTGGATAGATATAAATACAGCTGGGAATATAGTTCAGTTGCTAGGGGTAGAGGAAATCGTTCACAAGTAAGTAGAATACAACTCATCTATCATCATCTTCTCCCAAATGGATGAAAATAAGATTTAAGCAGGCTGATATAGTACTATATTTAGGAAATAAAAACAAGGAAAATGTTATATAAAATATACAGCAGCAATTAAAAGCGGTTGCCAGTAAACTGCAAAAACTCCTTCGAAAAGGCTCAAAGAAAGGAACCATGAAGCTGCTAAAGTAAAATACTTTTGCCCATTGTGTTGAGCCACCACAAGAAGACTGGGTAGTAGTATTCACAGTGTAATTTGTGGTGTCACTAATCGAGAACAACAATTATGGTTGGGTCCCTATTTTTGTAATTATTGCAGTGATTAAAAATCTGATGTGTTCCACTCACATGACTTTCCCTACATCTCTGCAGCAAATTATTGTTAAAAAACCTATGCTTCTATTTACTTCATGCTAATCGAGAAAAAAAAATAATAGAAATGGTCTTATTACTTGCTTCCTTGTAAGCAGAAGCGAAATAAGGGAGTACCATAGGTTAAAAGGATACTCAAAAGCGGGTTGCTATAAGAGTTGACAAATTCCTGTATGAGAAGAGTAAAGTTTTCTTAAAGCTGAAACCAAAAACAAGGAATATCTAAAAGCGATCAGCTCCACGAAACAAATGTGCATAACATAAATTGTGTGTTTTAACGTGCTCTACATTTTTGTGGTGTAACTTTTTCTCCATCTCTTACGGTGTAGCAGTTATGCAAAATTCCGTCAAATTCATCCAGAATAAACAGGTCTTCGGAGGCGATTCCCAGAAAGCTCAAGATATTCATTATATTTGTCAGGTAAATATCTTTAAAATATGATAATTTAAACAAAATCGTTACAGCCATTTTTAGAATATCAACATTTTTTAAGAAAGTTCCATGTAAAGGGTAGTTTGGCGTGGGGGGATTTTTCTCAAAATCTTCGCGTCGCATCCCCTTGAAGATACTAAACTTAAATACCAAGTTTGGCGTTTTACCGACTTTTCGTTTTTGAATTATCGTGTTCAGAGACACACGGACATACGGACACACACACACACACACACACACGCACACACGCACACACCTACTTCTGAAAATGCTTTTTTTTTGGATTCAGGGGACCCTAAAACATATATTTCCGGGGAAATCTCGGTGGGTGGAGTGCAATACCTTCTTTATACACTATATACGTGGGGAAAATAAAAATTTGTATTTACTTTGGCCCGTCACATTTTCATAACTTCCTATTTATATGTTGTTAAGTATATTTAAATGGAAAACGATCTATACATTCAAACACATGTGTACAAGTATTTCACTTAGTACTTAGTTTTACCTGCTGGCGTCCTGTCATATTCAGATCCTAAAGTTAAGTTTCTATTATTCATACAAAACCATTATTTTATCGTATGTTACGTACGATATATTTTTACCTACTTTTTTCAAATTTAGCAAAGAGACTTCAGTTTCAGGAACAATATTTGCATGCTCATTCATGGTGAGAAGCTCTTGAGCTGGAAAGAAAAGAAACGGGGCGGAGCAGATATTGTCAGCTTTCAAATATGCCTGTTAGGTGATGTTTTGGATAGGCCTAAACTTGCAATTGAACTATTTTGGAAACACCTAACCCTACGAAAAAGATTTAAGCGAGTAAGCATGTTCATCTTCACTCGAGCGTGGAAAAGACATCTGAGTTAGAATATACGATAAATGATCCGTTCAACAAAAAAAGCCTTCGGGAAATATTCGTTTTTGAGCAAAAACTCCTGCAGTCTGTCCGGCTGCACCACACATCAGAAACCTAGAACTGTGCCTGCAACTGTATGATCAGGAAATGTAATGTAATGGAAACCCCAAAACCCTAGATCAGAGTGGGTGGTCGACGGGAATAGAACCCGAATGCGAGCCTCACACAATATCGCGGAGTCATCTGGTAAGGAGGAATAAAGGTGCGAATCTCATTTCTTTGCGCATATACCTACAATAATGTGCAGATTGCGACGAAGAGGTTAAACATATTATGTGGTCAAGTTAATATCCAATAGGAGGTGTGATCAAAAAGGTTTCTGGAATGGTTTAACAACAATGCTGACGCTGAGATTACTTTAATTCTTACCCAGACTGTACATACAGCGTTCCTTCCCGATAAAAATGAGAGGTCACGTGACTTCCTGTGACCATGCAGTGACGAGGTAGATGCTCTGAAATGAGCATGCGTTTTACATGTGCTACTATTTTTCCGCGTAACAAAAATGTCACATTACGAAGAACAAAGAACGAACATCAAATTTGCTTTAAGCTCGGTAAAACTGCAAAAGAAGCCTATAACATTTTAAGAACAGCTTATGGGGAGGACGCCTTTGGCAAAACTCAAGCATTTGAAAGGTTTTCGAAATTTAAAAGTGGTGTGACATCACTTAAAGATGCAGATAATTCTGATGAAAGTTCGAATCAGGTGAGGGAAATGGTCTTAAGTGATAGGCGCATTACAATAAGAGAACTTTCTGACTCATTAGGACTCTTCTTGGAAATGTTCAAAGCATTTTGAAAGACAATTTGGACATGAGAGGAATTGTCGCCAAGTTCGTGCCCCGCCTGCTTTCAAATGAACAAAAGGAAAGCAGTGTGTTTGCTTGCACAGATCTTGAAGAACAGCAACAAAATGACCCACAGTTTATGGAGAAAGGTATTACTGGTGATGAAACATGGATTTATGTATACGATCCAGAAACGAAGCAACAATCTTCAAAATGGAAGAGTCTTTCATCTCCACGCCCGAAAAAGGCCAGACAAGTTCGATCCAAAGTGAAGTCAATGATGACTGTGTTTTTTGACATTAAAGGCATTATACATAAGGGTTTTGTGCCACAGAGTCAAACAGTGAATTAAGTGTTCTACAAACAAGTGCTACAAAGATTAAGGGAGAATGTGCGACGTAAACGGCCGGAGAAATGAAGGAGTGGTGGCTGGTTCCTGCATCATGACAATGCACAAAGACTTTCTGTTCGCCAATTTTTGGATAAAAATAGAACGAATACTGTTCCCCATCCCGCCTATTCTCTAAATTTAGCACCAGTGGACATTTTTTCTTTTCCCGCGACTTAAAATGCGGTTCCAAGGACGCCATTTGAGGACATTGATGTCATCCATCCCGAATCGCAGAAGGCTCTGAACATGTTGAAAGAAGAGGACTTCCAGAGGTGCTTCCAGCAGTGGCAGAAGAGCTGGGACAAGTGTATAAACTCCCAAGGAGACTACTTCGAGGTGCTTCCAGCAGTGGCAGAAGCGCTGGGACAAGTGTATCAACTCCCAAGGAGACTACTTCGAGGTGCTTCCAGCAGTGGCAGAAGCGCTGGGACAAGTGTATCAACTCCCAAGGAGACTACTTCGAGGTGCTTCCAGCAGTGGCAGAAGAGCTGGGACAAGTGTATAAACTCCCAAGGAGACTACTTCGAGGTGCTTCCAGCAGTGGCAGAAGCGCTGGGACAAGTGTATCAACTCCCAAGGAGACTACTTCGAGGTGCTTCCAGCAGTGGCAGAAGCGCTGGGACAAGTGTATCAACTCCCAAGGAGACTACTTTGAGGTGCTTCCAGCAGTGGCAGAAGCGCTGGGACAAGTGTATCAACTCCCAAGGAGACTACTTCGAGGTGCTTCCAGCAGTGGCAGAAGCGCTGGGACAAGTGTATCAACTCCCAAGGAGACTACTTCGAGGTGCTTCCAGCAGTGGCAGAAGCGCTGGAACAAGTGTATCAACTCCCAAGGAGACTACTTCGAGGTGCTTCCAGCAGTGGCAGAAGCGCTGGGACAAGTGTTTCAACTCCCAAGGAGACTACTTCGAGGTGCTTACAGCAGGGGCAGAGGCGCTGGGACAAGTGTATCAACTCCCAAGGAGAATACTTCGAGGTGCTTACAGCAGGGGCAGAGGCGCTGGGACAAGTGTATCAACTCCCAAGGAGAATACTTCGAGGTGCTTCCAGCAGTGGCAGAAGCGCTGGGACAAGTGTATCAACTCCCAAGGAGACTACTTCGAGGTGCTTCCATCAGTGGCAGAAGCGCTGGGACAAGTGTATCAACTCCCAAGGAGACTACTTCCAGAGGTGCTTCCAGCAGTGGCAGAAGCGCTGGGACAAGTGTATCAACTCCCAAGGAGACTACTTCGAGGTGCTTCCAGCAGTGGCAGAAGCGCTGGGACAAGTGTATCAACTCCCAAGGAGACTACTTTGAGGTGCTTCCAGCAGTGGCAGAAGCGCTGGGACAAGTGTATCAACTCCCAAGGAGACTACTTCGAGGTGCTTCCAGCAGTGGCAGAAGCGCTGGAACAAGTGTATCAACTCCCAAGGAGACTACTTCGAGGTGCTTCCAGCAGTGGCAGAAGCGCTGGGACAAGTGTTTCAACTCCCAAGGAGACTACTTCGAGGTGCTTCCAGCAGTGGCAGAAGCGCTGGAACAAGTGTATCAACTCCCAAGGAGACTACTTCCTGAGGTGTTTCCAGCAGTGGCAGAAGCGCTGGGACAAGTGTATCAACTCCCAAGGAGACTACTTTGAGGTGCTTCCAGCAGTGGCAGAAGCGCTGGGACAAGTGTATCAACTCCCAAGGAGACTACTTCGAGGTGCTTCCATCAGTGGCAGAAGCGCTGGGACAAGTGTATCAACTCCCAAGGAGACTACTTCCAGAGGTGCTTCCAGCAGTGGCAGAAGCGCTGGGACAAGTGTATCAACTCCCAAGGAGACTACTTCGAGGTGCTTCCAGCAGTGGCAGAAGCGCTGGGACAAGTGTATCAACTCCCAAGGAGACTACTTTGAGGTGCTTCCAGCAGTGGCAGAAGCGCTGGGACAAGTGTTTCAACTCCCAAGGAGACTACTTCGAGGTGCTTACAGCAGGGGCAGAGGCGCTGGGACAAGTGTATCAACTCCCAAGGAGACTACTTCGAGGTGCTTCCAGCAGTGGCAGAAGCGCTGGGACAAGTGTATCAACTCCCAAGGAGACTACTTTGAGGTGCTTCCAGCAGTGGCAGAAGCGCTGGGACAAGTGTTTCAACTCCCAAGGAGACTACTTCGAGGTGCTTACAGCAGGGGCAGAGGCGCTGGGACAAGTGTATCAACTCCCAAGGAGACTACTTCGAGGTGCTTACAGCAGTGGCAGAAGCGCTGGGACAAGTGTATCAACTCCCAAGGAGACTACTTTGAGGTGCTTCCAGCAGTGGCAGAAGCGCTGGGACAAGTGTATCAACTCCCAAGGAGACTATTTCGAGGTGCTTCCAGCAGTGGCAGAAGCGCTGGGACAAGTGTATCAACTCCCAAGGGGACTACTTCGAGGTGCTTCCAGCAGTGGCAGAAGCGCTGGGACAAGTGTATCAACTCCCAAGGAGACTACTTCGAGGTGCTTACAGCAGGGGCAGAGGCGCTGGGACAAGTGTATCAACTCCCAAGGAGACTACTTTGAGGTGCTTCCAGCAGTGGCAGAAGCGCTGGGACAAGTGTATCAACTCCCAAGGAGACTACTTCGAGGTGCTTACAGCAGGGGCAGAGGCGCTGGGACAAGTGTATCAACTCCCAAGGAGAATACTTCGAGGTGCTTACAGCAGTGGCAGAGGCGCTGGGACAAGTGTATCAACTCCCAAGGAGAATACTTCGAGGTGCTTACAGCAGGGGCAGAGGCGCTGGGACAAGTGTATCAACTCCCAAGGAGAATACTTCGAGGTGCTTACAGCAGTGGCAGAGGCGCTGGGACAAGTGTATCAACTCCCAAGGAGAATACTTCGAGGTGCTTCCAGCAGTGGCAGAAGCGCTGGGACAAGTGTTTCAACTCCCAAGGAGATTACTTCGAGGGTCGCAGTGCAGATCAGACAAAACAAACTGTTGTGAGACACTTATGACATTATTTCGGACATTTTTTGAACACACCTCGTATATCAGACGTATCGTATAATCACTAACATTTACGTATTATATTTCAATGCAATTCTGATGTAGATACAGTATGCATTATAAACTGCTCTCTTTATAGGTATTCTTCGTTTTGCGCAAGAAGCAAACTCACATTTCATTCCTGCATCTGTATCACCACAGCATGATGGTATTGGCTTGTTGGATTGGTGTTAAGTTCGTAGCAGGTAAGCACAACTTGGTTTACACCTAAATTTACGAGGTACGTCCAAAAAGTAAGTTCCGTTTGGTAATAAAATTAAATTGTGTACAGATACAGAATAATTATTTATTGCACAAAAGTCTACAACTCTTAAACTACTTTTCCACATAACTGCCGAAATTTTGCAGGCATTTGTCATAGCGTGGCACAAGTTTTTGTATACCTTCTTCATAGCAGTTTTCCGCCTGTACCCAACGTGAGCAAAGTTCACAAAATTTCAGTTTTTCGGTAACAATTTCATAAATTAGTGATCGTGAGCTTTGGGGAAATCCCATAGCGAGAGCACTAATTGTAAACTTGCGGTTTTCCTGGATCTTGTCATCAATCGCGTGAACCAGTTCTTCTGTAACCAAAGATGGACGCCCACTTCGTTCTTCATCGTGCACTTCACTACGTCCTTCATTGAACTGTCGGACCCATCTTCTCACCATTGAATCACTCATCGCATTTTGTCCGTAAACTTCGCAAATTTGCCGATAAATTTCAATTGGTTTCACTCTCCTAGCATTCAGAAAACGAATCACAGATCTGATTTCACAAGCGGCGGGATTTTCAATCAACACCGACATTGTAAACAAGCATAACAAAGCGTACGTGGCTGACAGCGATCTCAAAATGGTGCACGTTTCTTCTCCTTGATACAGAGCGTCTACCGCGCATGTGCGGAACTGCGATCGCAGCGCTGCAGAGGAGATAAATTGAAACGGAGCTTACTTTCTGGACGTAACTCGTATTATCTATGCTACGCTCTCCAGAGGAATTAATACATGTACATATGTGGGATGAGTAAAATTCCGTAAAATGCTACTAATTAGAGCAATAAGGTTTTTGCTTTCAACTTTAAAACAGATCAAAAGCGCCTTATGCTATAATATTATAATTAGAGAAGGTTATATTAGTGGGCGTGTATGTGCAGGATATCACCGAAAGATTTAGACAATTGTTTCACCAGTGAAAAGCCCTTTTTCCCAACCAAGGTGGTCATTTTCACATTCATACCATCCCATTTAACAGTTTCAATGAATATTAATTTCTAGGGATACTTTTGAAACTCTTTATTGTAAACCTCGCGATTCTTATGATCTCCATCCCAAAGAGACAAATGTAAAGACTTAAATTGCTTCGAATTTTGTATTCCAAAAAAGAAAAAGAAACAAAAGGCTATAGAGATTTATACGCTTAAGTTCTCATCGAAAATTAAAGACTGTCTTACAAATTTAAAAACCCACCTAGGATTTTTACTTTCCCTAGCACGTATGTACAAGAAGCTATTCCCCAAAAAATTCAAAATATACATTTTGTTTGCTATGTAAATGTTTTAATATAGGTACGATATTTTGACCAAAATCGTTAGAGCCATTTTGAAAAAGAAATCGAAACATGTTCGGGTGGTGGAATTTTCTTGAAAATTTTCGTGTTGCATCCTTGGAAGATACTGAAGTTAAGCTAAGTACTAACTTAGTTTAAGTACTAAATTAAATGCTGGTATTTAATGTTGTCCACAGACACAGACATATTTATATATACACACACACACACAGACCTTTTTTCAAAAAATGATTTTTTTTCGGACTCATAACATTCATTTCCTGTGAAATCTCGGTGTCCAATTTTTGGGTGGAATACAATACCTTCTCTATCTACTATAGGTATAATTTTAGATACGGGCTAGAGAAAGTAAAAATATCCGTCAACGTTTTCAACATAAGTATCTGAACTGTTTATTGATTTGGATAAAGAATTGAAATCTATGCATTTTAGTAGTTTGCAAAGGTTACAAGGCCCACCTAGGTACTGCGGTGGTAGCGCGTCTGCCTCACATTCAAAAGGTCGTGAGTTTGAATCTCGCTTAGGGTAAGTTATCCGGATTGGTTTTTTTCCGGGGTTTTCCCTTATTTTGAGAAGACGAATGTCGATTAACTTTAAGTTCCATGGACCCCGAGGTCATTTGAGTATCATTTAGCCAATTTCATTCATCGTCCGATATGACCAAGCAGGTCAAAGGATGTTAAACTACAAAAAAAAAAAAAAAAAAAAAAAAAAAAAAAAAAAAAAAAGTTACAAGAATGAAAACAAAACCATTTTAATTTCTATATCACAATTATTTATTTTTGTGACCATAACAACAACACTTGTAACCAACAAAAGCTCATCTCGCTTAGCTTGTGATAGGTACTGGATCTGAGACTGAGATTTCACTACTTTTGTCTATTCCAATTAATGGGCAGCTGGGTGTAAAATACTAAAAGATTACGAGTAATTACATGCTGTTTGCCAATTTATTAACACCACCGATAGTAACTATACAACGTGCGAACATATATAACTAGCCTAACGTACGTATTTCAACGATCATCACACTCATGCTAGAAACCTCCTCTAAAGGCTTGCTATCCTCCAGTCTCAAAACTGAACTTAACATTTTTTAGTTCCGATCACGTGATCATCAAATGTGACATTGTTTATTATGGAAGTGCTTTCCTCCGGCCGTGAACTTAACGAAACTGAACTCAACTGAATCTCTCCTTTCTCGTTTGTCACTAGAAATCTAGGTGGCGAAAATTACGGCGAAAGTCGTTTCTTCAGTTCAGTTGAGATTTGGACGACGAGATAGCATAAGTGAGGTTATGGTTGCGGTATTTCTTTGTAGTTTGATTTAAATGTTTGTACATATTGAGAGGGAAACGAAAGTTCTCACAAATTGAGGAAGAGAGAATAATTGACTTGTTCGTCATAACGAACTTATATACAACTACAACATGCTGAGTATAGAAATATAGAGAGAAACAGAGGCTTTGGAAGGAGTTGGGAAAAGCAAGTACGTAAATAGGATTTACTGTATTCAATAAGTTTTAGCTCTTAAATAAATTCAGGGATTCTGGAATAAAGTGTAGTACAACAGACTGACAATATGGCGGGTTGGCCTTATTTTGTTCATTATCAGTACTATCTGTGATTCATCGAGCAAAACGAACATCAAAGTATCCAACTACAACTCACTCTCTTCACTGCCGTGCAACCTTCTCAACCATTCTTCAGCCATTTTAATAATGTGGAGTTTTCAGTTCAGTTTTCTAGGAAAGCACAACTGAACTGAATATAATTTTTCAGCTTTAAGTTCTAGTTCAGTTTTCAGATTGGAGGAAAACAAGCCTAAAGCTATATATACATTTAGGCTAACTCTCCCCCCTCCCACATATGCTACAGCATTATTTGAATTAACTTCTACAAGTCTCCACATACACACACAGACATACAAACAGAGACACACACAGACATACACATATACACAGAAATACACACAGACACACACTCATACACACACAAACACATACAAACGTACATATACATACACACATACACACAGACCCACACAGATATACACACATACACACATAACACAGGCACACACACAGACAAACACACAGACATATATGCACACACAGACATACACAGACACACACATACTTACAGACATACACATGCACACAGACACACACAGACATACTTACACACATACACACAGACACGTAGACATACACACAGATATACATGCAGATATATCCATTGCAAACAAGAACTACACCTGTTTTACACCGGCCAAGGGATATATATTAATGGTTAATTATTGTGTAATATTAGTAATGCACGTACACATTTTGCACGTCTTCTTTTTCTTATGCTCCAGAGATCCTTGAAAAGAGTATTTTCGAATAAATTTCGGAATCAAATTAAGCAGAATGCTGTGCTTCCTCTACCATTTATCTCTAGTTAAATTATTTAGGATGTCTTCATAAATTACTACTTCATCGCTTTTTTGAGAAACATTATAAGGGAATATTTCTATGTAAACTGTAATTTGGGGCGCATGATTTTATTGTCAGTTTTCGTGTTGTATGCTTACCAGATGAACTTAAATACAAGTTTTGGCATTTGGTCTTTTCGTTTTTGATTTATGCTGTTCTTAGATAAGGAGACAGATGCGGTATTATACGCGTGCAGGCGCGGATGTTTCTCTAAAACTATTTTTGTTTTAATGAGGGTACCTCAAAGTAGCTATTTTAGGATGGAATCTCGATAGTGAAGTAAGCTATTTCCTCTACGAATATAGGAAGGTAGAGAAAGTAATGAACGTGCCAAATTAGGAATACTGCAATAATGTATTATACAAGACCATTTAAACTTCAGAAATACCCATTTATCTATTATATATACACACAAGCCGTTTCAAAACGACACCAAACGAAGATAAAAGTCGATTAACTTACACTTAGTTAAATAAGGAGAGAGCTGGGCCAGGGGCAAGTGAGCATACATGGGAAAGATAGGGAATTCAAGGAGTCATGCTAGGAGGGGGGAATTAACCTAGGTTCAGAGAATTAGGAGCATTTTTTCAGTGCTTTAAGCACCTCTTTCAAGGTCGTTTGCCGTATTTTAAATATTTTTATGGTCTTTCCTAGAATTTAGACATGTTGAACGATTGTTTTGTATGGTGAGTGTTTTGTTTGAGAATTTGAGTGCTTGCAGATCATTTATAACACTTCTTGAGGGAGGGGGTTCGGATGATAGGTCAAATATTTCGAATGATTTTAACGACATTTCATAGCATTTGGAGGGTGTTTAGGTCTCTAGGTCAGCTAGCTTCAGGGTACTTATCAGATATTTTAACTCTTTCTCAACTGATTTCACGCCATTTTGTGGGTATTTAGGGCAGTAAAGTTAGTATTTTAGTTGCTTTTTCAGACGTTTTTACTCACATTTACAGTGTTTTGATTTATTTTTAACGCTTTTGTAAGCATTTTAAAATGTTTCATGAGTTATTTTTCATCGATTGTAGTGTTTTCTCAAGCATTTTAGCGATTTGTAACATGATCTTAGTGATGCCACTGTTATTTAGTATGATTTTTAATGGCATTCCATGTCATTTGGAGGATGTTTAGGATTCTAGGACAGCTAGTTGTGGGGTATTGAGCAGGCATATTTTTCAGCATTATATAGTGTTTGAAACACTAGTAGTGTTGCTGAAAAATATGCTCAAAATGTGCTAAAATGTCTATAAAAGCATTAAAATATTAGAAAATGCTGCAAAATACTGCAAAACTGTTATAATAACGCCTGAAAAGAGCGAAAATGCATCATCAATACCCTGACCTACAGTCCTAAACACTCTCCCCCAGATAGTATGGCATGACATTAAAAGCATACTAAACAACAGAGACAACGCTACAAATCACTTAAAATCCTGAAAAATGTACGTGAAAGCACTACAAGCACTGAAGGATAGTCTAAAAACGTAAAAAAAATGCTTGTAAAAGTACTAAAAACATTAGAAAAAACTGCCAAAAATGAGCGAAAACTCATTGCAAAACGCCTAAAATACCTGTTTTAGGACCACGAATGCTTGCTCAATACCCCACAACTAGCTATCCTAGAATCCTAAACATCCTCCAAATGACATGGAATGCCAATAAAAATTACACTAAACAGCAGTAGCAGCACTAAGATCACCTTAAAAATCCCTCAAATGCATGAGAAAACACTATAATCACTGAAAAAAAACTTTTAAACATACCAAAATGCTTATAACAGTGTTAAAATAAATAGAAAACACTGTAAATATGAGCAAAAACGTCTGAAAAAAACCTAAAATACTAATTTTACAGCCCTAAATACCCACAAAATGGCGTTAAATCAGTTGAAAAAGAATTAAAATATCTGATAGGTACCCTGAAACTAGCTGATCTAGAGACCTAAACACCCTCCAAATGGAATGAAATGCCATTAAAATCATTCAAAACATCTGTCCTATCACCCGAACCCACCCCTGCCTCAAGAAGTGTTATAAACGATACGCAAGCACTCAAAAAGCAGAGCAAACAGTGCAAAACAATACACTGACTATACAAAACAATCATTCAACACGTCTAAATTCTAGGAAATACCATAAGAGTAATTAAAACAAGGCAAACGACTTTGAAAAGGGGCTCAAAGCACTGAAAAAATGCTCCTAATTCTCTGAACCTTGGTTAAGTTCCCCCAACTCTCCTAGCATGGCTCCTTGAATCTTTCCCATGTATGCTCACGCTAGAGTACACACCCCCCGTGTGTTCCCTATCTTTCCCATGTATGCTCCCGCTAGAGTACACACCGTCCGTGTGTTCCCTATCTTTCCCATGTATGCTCACTTGCCCCTGACCCAGTTCTCTCCTTCTTTATCTACTACTCTGTATATATTAAAATGCAGCGATATTTATTTTCAGGAGGACATGGGACGTTCCTAGGATTTGTCAACTCCTTTGTGCACATGGTAATGTACAGCTATTACTTCATTACGTCAGTCTGGCCAGAATATAAGCAGAACATCTGGTGGAAGAAATATATCACACAGATTCAAATGGTAAACCATATTTTTGAATCTACTATACATACGCTTTATTATTCCTTACTAATAATGAATGACCTATGTGATAATCTAGATTGATGTTTGCAGGTTTATTAAGGCTGTAAGGTCGGTGGTACAACTCAGAATAAATTCTTGGCATAGTTTCCCTATCTAGGGCAGAAATATGACGAGCTGCTCGATGCAGTTTTATTCCTTACATAGGTATTTTGCAATCTATATGTTTGCAGATTTAAAACTAATATTGTTATACTGAAATTTAACCATGCCCATCTTGAGAGTAATCACTGCTTTGATTTGATGAAATTTGAGCATTAATGTGCTTTGCTTTATAATCAGAGGATCTTAAATAATAAAAATCCGATTCACATGACTTTCTCTACATTTCTGTAACATATTATTGTTAAAAAGCTTATGCTTCTATTTACTTCATGCTAATCGAGAATCAAATTAGCTGGAATAGTCTTCGTATTTGCTTCCTTAAAAGTAGAAGCGAAATAAAGGAGTACCATAGATTAAAATGATAGTCAAAAGCTGGTTGCTATGTGACTGAAGTTCCTTTGTTTGTATGGACAGGAGTTGACACATTCCTGTATGAGAAAAGTATACCGTTTTCAAAGATGAAACCAAAAACAAGGAATATTTAAAAAATGATCGACTCCACGAAAAAGTGTATATAACATACATTGTGTGTTTTAAGGTGCTCTACAATTTTTGTTTGGTACGTTTTTGTCCATCTCTTACGGTTTAGCAGTTATGCAAGATTCTGTAAAATTCATCCACAGTAAAGCAGTCTAATGAGGCTATCCCAGAAAATTCAAGCTAAACGTTTTATTTGTCAGGTAAATAACTTTAATATAGGATATTTTAATCAAAATCGTTAGAGCCACTTTTAAGGAATTCCAAATTTCCAACAAAAAAAAATCCATGTAAGGGGTAGTTGGGGGTGGGGGATTTTCCTAAAAATTTTCTTGTCGCATCCTTGGAAGATACCAAACTTAAATACCAAGTTTGGTATTCAACACTGTTTACGTTTTTGAACTATGCTGTCCACAGACACACACACACACGCACACATATGGACCTTTTTCTGAAAACGTTTTTTTTTTATTTAGGGGGACCCAAAACATGTATATCCGGTGAAATCTCGGTATCGAATATTTGGGTGGAATACAATACCTCCTCTATACACTATGTACATAGAACGTGTAGAGAAAGTAATAATAATATTAATGATAATAATAATAATTGTTGTGCCTATTTTTTTCATTTTAACTGTTTAAAATCCTGTGAAATAATGATCCCACAAGCAAATTGGGAAGCAAAACTATGATTTTAAAACTATGTTTCACAAAAACCAAGTGCAAACGCGGTGATTTGTTGCAATGGGGTAGGAGTATGGGCGAGTATAACCTCAAATTTTGTATTAAGATGTATATTGTGCTGACATTATACGAGATTATGGTATCTTTAAGGGGACAACGTACTCCGAAGTGGTAAAAAATAACATTTTTAGACACTAATAAAACCCCTATGGTCGTCTCCTTAGCGCGGTGGTAGCGCAACTTCCTACCAAGCGGGAGACCTGGGTTCGATCCCCAGTACCGGCGTGGGGATTTTTCCCCCGCTGGGAGACCTGGACCGGGGTGCACTCAGCCTCGTGAGGTCCCTGGGGGGGGCCAATTGAGGAGCTACTTGATGAAGAAGTAGCGGCTCCAGGTCGTGAGGACCGCATTAACCGGCCGGGAGGGGCTCGAGGCGCTAACCACGTCTCACCCTCCAATACTGCACCCCATCCATGACGTCTGTAGTGGACCGAGATGGGGGACGCAGCGGCTGGGCGGTAGGCCAAGGCTCCCCGTGAGCTGTCGTGCCATGGAGCTAATAAAACCTCTATTAATTCTAGTTTCAGAAAATGTATACTTTATGGGGGTTAAGTGGATTTTAATAAACTTAAAATATAATTAAATGCCAGTCTACATTTCTTTAAAGCTGCTATATGATACCCTTTTCAGAACGTTTGTATTTTGAAATTCAGTTTTCTCAAAACAGTATTTTTGGATACTTATGTACCTTTTTCTCAGAAAGTATGAGAGCTGGAAAGCTGAAAACTTCAGCAAATATATGCAACACATAGTTGAACTTTCCGAATCGTGATGTTATAGATCTTATTGATCACATTAAGAAAGCAAATTTTCCAAATTTTTACTTTGTTGAATTTGCAAATACATTTATTTTTAACTTCTACTGAAATTGTATCATAGCTAAATAATTGAGGTTTAGAATAGCTGATTATACTAAGAATAGGTGTGATTATGTATTGCAAGCAGTATCAGAGAAAAAAGTACATGAATTCCCATGTTTTAAGAATACATTTGATTACTTTTCTGCTGAATGAAATACTTTTTTATAGACTCAACTACATAATCTATTAATGCAAACAGGCAGTTGAACTAATGGTCTTAATTTGTAGAATAATTCATTCAAATTTCTAGAAAAACAATTGAATACTTTAAGAGCACTGGTAATTCAACTCACCTAAGACGTAATTTGCTATGTTCTGTTAAAGCATTTAATCTGGCTTCCGCCATTGAATGCTTGAAAATAGATTTTAATTCGATTTTTGAAAATTATTAAATTTTAATGTTTTCGACGACGCTGCCATTGCACTGATATCAAGTTGAGTAGATATTATTAATAAACGGTAATGCCAAGTACGGATAGGACATTAGAAAACAATTCCACTAGAGTTGCTCGCTCTTGGTGATGACTTAATGCAATTTAGTACGAACTAGAAATTCTCAATCAAAACAATGAAATCGATCATTATTTGTTATTCTCTATTCAATCAAAGCATGTTTCTTATGTCACCCAGCTGCCATTCTTCCATGTGCCCAGAGAAGTTATAGTAATAAAGTGACTTTATCTGCGCATTCGTTTGGAATAAAACCATACTGGAAACCTGCACGAGTATAATTTGTTTTTGATACAGGAGTTCTGAATGCCTTTATTAATCTTGTCACCATCGATAATCTTGTCATTAGCTTTGCCTTTTGAAGTAATTACTCCTTTGTTTATCGTCGTCAATAATCTAGCACACTTATTAAATCGGTACGCAGTGTATTGCCGGCGCAAAACTTCTGGAATCGTCACCTTGACCGCAAACCCAGCTACCGAACCTAGCTTATCGGAGTTTGTGCTATGATATTTTGCTTACTTAAAGTCACAGCGAGCAAACTTTGTACAGTCTGTATCGAAAGTGTTCCACATATGTTTGTATTGAAATTAGACAGTAAATAGTGTTCATTTTATTTATTTTATTTTTTTAGCCATGGCTCCTACGTTTTCAAAGTTAAATGGCAAGGTACTACATAGTCACAGCATTGAAATCATTCTGAATGTCCTTGAATTCATGAAACAAGAGGCAGAGATAAACGAACAAAATGTATGTTCCCCGAGTTCTTCAAAAGCCTGTAGAAAGTGAATGAAAGAATAGCCAAGACAATTGATATTTCAATGAGGGTTTTATATTTCAGGGTTCTCATAGATAAGAAAGAAAAATATAGCTTAATATATCACCTTTAAATTAAAAGATGTGGAACAGTTGTGTCACCAGCGAATTGCAGAAATTGGCAGGCCACAATGGGAAAATGTATGTCGACATGTTGAGAACATTGAAAATCATTAGAAAGAGTTGTAGAAAATCAAAAAGAATTCTAATCCAGGATAATGGTGCAGAAAGTAGCGATAGCGTTGATGATGACAATGACGTGAGCGAAGACGAAGGACTGTCAGGTGTGGAAGAATTGGAGGCAGACGATTGACATGGTTTATATAGTAGGCCATTTGTATAGATGTTTTGTAGATATGAATATACATATGAAAACACATGTTTATCAGTGCAGCGCCGTATAGTGCAGGTGACAGATATTTGACATTGACTGTGACAGGCACTCTTCCAGCATGCATGAATCGACTGGTGAACTGCTTATCTGAAAGTACAACTCGCTTCCTAGCTCTCATTAAGATTTTCACATGTCCATATTTGTTGCGCCAGTTATACCTGCTTCATTGTATTCTGGGTGTGTTTATGTTTCTATAAAGGTAGATAACGTCGAATATTCCAGAACGATATCCTGCCTTAAATAATTCCTAACTTTGTTTTATCTATCTGGAGGTCATATGTTTTAAATAACCGTCAAATTATCTCAGCGCCATATCATTGTCATCGTGTTCGGACCCCCTCCATATCGCAGTGTTGTGTTAAACTCTTTGGTTCTCATGATTGTATTATAAAGAAATTTGTCATCAACTCATCACTATCCGGAAAATTTGCATCAAATATCCAAGTAACCATTCTTTTTCAATAGCTCTCTATTCTCGGAATAACTGCTTATCCGTCCATGGAATAAGGTATAGTCTCTATAGGACCTATTCCGGTGCCGTATAAACGAATTTAGTGCAGAACCATGCATAACATTTAATAGAGGTTTATTCCGAAATCGTACATCTCACTCTAAGTGTGTGTGTGTGTGTGTGTGTGTGTGTGTGTGTGTGTGTGTGTGTGTGTCTGCGGACAGCGTAGCTCAAAAACGAAAAGACCGTTTAATACCAAACTTGGTATTTAAGATTGGTATCTTCAAAGGATGCGACATGAAGATTTTCAAGAAAATATCCCCACCCCCAACTACCCTTTACATGGAACTTTTTTCGATAATTTTGATTTTCTTAAAAATGGCTCTAACGATTTTGATTAGAATATCGCAAATTAAAGGTATTTACCTGACGAATAAAATATATTTTTTGAATTTTCTGGGAATAGCCTCTGAAGGCTACTTTATTCTGAATGAATTTTACGGAATTTTGTATAACTGTTAAACAGTAAGAGATGGACAAAAACCTACCACACAAAAAATGTAGAGCACATTAAAACACACAATTTATGTTATATACATTTTTTTCCTGGAGTTGATCTTTTTTTAGGTATTCCTTGTTTTTTGTTTCAGCTTGGAAAAATATCATTTTCTCATACAGGAATTTGTCACCTCCTGTCCATACAAACAAAGGAGCTTCAGGCACTTAGCAACCAGCTTTTGAGTATCACTTTAACCTATGGTACTCCCTTATTTCGCTTCTACTTACAATGAAGCAAGTAATAAGATTATTTCTGCTAATTTTTTCTCGATTAGCATGAAGTAAATATAAGCATAAGCTTTTTGAATAATTGTTTTATACTAATTACAAGGGTGCTAACAGTGATGTAACCTGTTACCGGAATGCAAAA
This sequence comes from Hymenopus coronatus, assembly GCA_030762935.1. NCBI lineage: Eukaryota > Metazoa > Arthropoda > Insecta > Mantodea > Hymenopodidae > Hymenopus > Hymenopus coronatus. The sequence continues at coordinate 37,175,268 of CM060893.1, forward strand.
CCTGTAACAGTGACTTTGTACTATGAGTGTAGTGGTGTTAATGTATTTCAGCTTTCTCCTACCTAATACAAAAGCCTGTAAGAGTGGCTGTGGTTTGCAATTGTACAAGAATAACGCATTGATATTTGTCTATTATCCTAATATAGTGTGCGCACAAAGTCCGTATAGCCCTGTACTAAATTTAAAATTACGCGAGTAAATATGTTTTTTGAGGTTGTATATATTCATGTTATTCTCCTGTCAGATACTCATTGTTGACGACTTCGATTGTTCGATTGTTATCGCTTCTATGACAACAAATCAATAAATTCTATGAATCAAATTAGTTGATACCGAGATATTGAGAAAGAATGGCTGATACAATTAGGAGGAACGCTCAGTGTCCGCTGTGCGGGTCCATGAGCGTCAAATTACTGGAAAATCAACGAAAAATGCCATGGACGATTTCGTTGCAGGGTTTGTGAAAGCAGCACGGACAAAGAAGACGTTGTTAGCTTGGGAACGGAAAACATTTTCAACGGGCAGTGTTCGCGACGCGACAAGATGGAAGACCATCCACCAGACTTGGACTTTGTGCTGGCGTGGAAAAACCTATCCAACAATCTCCGGTTAAATCCTTAAGGAAACGTGTGCAGAGTTAGGGGTACCGGAATCAACCATGAGGAAACACATTAAAGTGGATCTGAAAATGAAGTGTTGGCGTCCATTGAATGTGAATGAATTTTGAGATGCAGACTTGCAGACACGTGTTGATGCTTGTGGTCGGATGCTGCAACAATTCCAAAGGTTGTCTGAGAAGGCAAAAGTTATGTTCACAGACGAATGTGCGATTTATCGCAGTTCCCGCAACCACAATGTTTATTTCTAGGGAAAAGAAGATCCAAATGTTTTCGAAGAAATCGAGCGCAGCCCACCACATGTGATGGTGTGGGCCGGAATGACACAAACTCATCTGTTTGGCCCATCTTTTTTTATGGTCCTGTTAATCAGAACACTGATCTCCAGATGATTGATGACTGGCTCCTCCCACAGCTGCAAAATGCGGGAATCTTAAACAGTGTTTGGTTTCAACATGATGGGGCGTCAGCTCACTTCGTAGTGGCTGTTCAACAACGTCTGAACACAGTCTTTGGACATCGTGGGATCGGTAGAGGATCGAACAATCTCACCTGGCCTCCAAGGTACCCTGATCTAACAGCTCCAGATAATGCACTATGGGGTTGCAACTGGTAGCCGGTAGCTTTCCAGACAGTGACTCCAATGATGTTGAGTAAGATGAACACGAGAACATGGCGGCTGTGCAGAGACAATGGGGGGACACATACTGCTGTTTTGGAGTCCTCAGATGTAAGGAGAAACATTTAATTATATAAATATTGGAAATTTGTACTTTTATTTCACGTCAGTTTGAATTAAATATAGGGGTATACCGACTTTGTGCAAACACTGTACAACAGGTGTAGCACTGACTTTGAATTATGAAGAGTATTGCAGTGCTATTTTTCTTTATTCTTTGTTACCCCAATATAAAGCCTGTAACAGCAACTCTACTGGTATTTATCTTTTGTTTCTGTTACCCTAATACAAAACCTATGGCAGTCACTGCAGCTTACGGATGAATAGCAGCAGTTACTGCAGTAGAATTTCTCCTTGTGCTTTCTGCTGTCGTAATAAACACCTCTAAGAGTGATTCTGCATTATGAATGTAGCGTAGTAGTGCATCGTAATTTTTCTTGTCTTTTCTGTTACCTTAATATAAAATCTGTTACAGGGGCTCTGGGTTACGAATGGAGAGAAGTAGTGCAGTGGAATTTCTCTTTGTTTTTTCTGTTACTCTAATACAAAACCTGTAGCATTAATTTTGAATGTAGAAGAGGTTTCGTTAGATCCTAACGCCCATTAACTATTAAAACATAATGATTTGTGTTTTTCAAGTTTTTTTTTTTTATTTTCAGATCCAATTTATGGCGATAGCAGTGCATAATTTGTTATGTCTTTTGAGCACGGACTGCAATTATCCTAAAATAATCTGTGCCTTGTTGATGCCACAGAACTGCTTCATGCTGGTACTCTTTGCGGATTTCTACAGGAAAGCTTATCTTAAAAAGAAAAGTGATTGAAAAGTTCAGATAAAACAAGAGAACATGCTTAAGTACAGACACACGTAGACAGATTTATATTTTTTACGCGCTTGCATTTACTCTCGTATCTCGAAAGGAGATATGCAAGCTTATCTGCTGGATAATCGTAACATTCGTAAATGCAATTTATTAGTGTCAGTGCATATAAAGGCTCTAACACCTGAAAGGGGAGTAAGTGATAACTGGAAGGGTGCAAAGTGATATTCGGGTATGGGTGTAAATAAGCAGACGCTTTGGTAGACATAATAGGTTAGTATGTAATGAAAAAAACAACTAAAATTGGATGCAAAAGGAACCTAAGATTAAAGGATAGGTGCTACAAATTCCTTCTTGAAGAGAAAGTTTTTTTTTTTTTTTTTTTTTTTTTTTTTTTTTTTTTTTTTTTTTTTTTTGCCATGAGTGAATAGATAGTGAGTACACTGTGAGTGAAGCTCCGATAAAGTTTCAAGATGAATCAAGTTAATAGTAGTAGTAGTAGTAGTAGTATTTTATTGATAGTATTGGTAGTAACAGTAGAAATATAATCTCTATTTCTTGCCTTTCGGCATGGTATTCTCAGGCTTATACACAGGCCATTTGAAAACGACACCAAACGAAGATAGCAGCCGATTAGCTTACACTTTAGCTCGTCCGAAACTTGATGTCGCAACTTTCAAACTCATCCATTTAAACTGCTATGTGTGTTTAAAAATCGCACACATTTGGGACTAGGCAGCGAAGGAACCACAGCCGTCATACGCCACACCCACATGCTATGTTTTCCATTACTAAGGTGACCTGTGCCGCGACTGGGACCTTCGCTACCAACCGGCATCTCTCTTGGAGTGGGCCAGGCATGTGCCATCTGGGTATGTATGAATACCTAAACCTTGGTGATTTTTACCTATCACGTACGGTATGACTAACAAGGTCCACATCTTTGTTTGGTGTCGTTTTGAAGCACCCTGTATATGTATTGGAACTGCATATTTACACAATGCTCGCAGAGCATAATGCAGGAGCAGTGTGCGAATTTCTGAGTTAGAAGTGTAACTCCGTTTCTAGCGCTACGTTTTACGTTACCCTTACGTAATCCATTCAACCGCAGCTTGCCCAGTTACTTGCATGCTGTAACAGTGCTGCATATAGGAGAAGGTTCATCATCGTTAAATTTTTACTTTCTCTATACGTACTATGTACATAGTGTACAGAGAAGGTATTGTATTGCACTCAAAATTTTGATACCGAGATTTCACCGGAAATATATGTTTTAGGGTCACCTGTAAGCAAAGAAAAGTATTTTCGAAAAAGGTCCGTGTGTGTGTGAACACGATAACTCAAAAACGAAAAGTCGGTAAAAACTAAACTTGGTATTTATGTTCAATATCTTCCAGGGATGCGACACAAAGATTTTGAGAAGAATCCCCCCACCCCAAACTACCTTTTGTGTTTTTCAAAAATGTCTCTAACGATTTTGATTAAAATATCGTGTATTAAAGATATTTACCTGACAAATAAAATGTATATCTTGAATTTTCTGGGAATAGCGTCTGAATACCACTTTATTCTGGATTAATTTTGCGCAATTTTGCATAACTGTAAAACCGTAAGAGATGGACAAAAGCTTTCCACGCAAAACATGCAGAGCACATTAAAACGCACAATCTATATTGTATACACTTTTTTCGTAGATTTCATCGTTTTTGAGATATTCCTTATTTTTGGTTTCACGTTTAAAAAACTTGCACTTTTCTCATACGGGAATTTGTCAACTCCTGTTCATACACACAAAGGAACTTCAGTCACATAGCAACCAGCTTTTGACTATCACTGTAACCTATGGTACTCCCTTATTTCGCTTCTACTTACAAGGAAGCAAGTAATAAGACTATTTCTGCTAATTTTTTATCGATTAGCATGAAGTAAATAGAAGCATAAGATTTTCAACAACAACTTTTTGCAGACATTTGAATGGAACACATCAGATGTTTTGTGTACTTTTCTGTGTAACATAAGGGCACCCTTAAGGATTTTCTTGTATGTTATACGCAGTCGAGTGGTAAAATTAAACTCCCTTAATATCATTTTCTCCATGTCTTAAGCTTATTTTATTACATTTAAGGTATCTTGAGACATTGCCGCGTCTGGGTATGCTAGATTGGCTCAGTTTGGTAAGCTGAAGGACGTGGGGCACACTTTCAATTTTAGCTTGAAAACTTGTGTCATTTAGGGTCGGAATTTAAGATACTTTTTATGTGTTGTATTTATACATTGTATAACTTATTTGAAGACTTTTCCAGGTATTTAATCAACAATTTAACCTGTATTTTGGTGGCACATTTTTAGGCCCCAATAATCGTTATTTAATCGATACTTTGTATTTTGAAACAAAGTTACTGATGTTCTACAACTATTAAAATATGTTTCTATATAACCTCTATTTCATTTCAGGCATTTCTGGTATCGCAATACAAAGTTTTCAATTCATTGTCTGTAACAAAATCCTGTTTTTTTTTCGTTTTTTTTAATATAATTTATTTTCCATCATTAGATTAATACATGATTACAATAGGTTAAAGCCATAATTCAATTGAATGTTAACAACAAAATACATTTTTTTGTTTATGCTTATTTCATGCTCTTTTATTGTATTGACATCGCCATTGGTCAGTCCTATTTCACATCTTGTTCTTTTCGTCGGTGGTGTGAGTAATTTTTACTTTCTCTACACGTACTATGTACATAGTGTATAGAGAAAGTATCTATTGCACTCCACCAAAACAGACGATACCAAGATTTCACCCGAAATATATGTTCTAGGGTCCCCTGTATCCAAAAAAAGTATTTTCAGAAAAAGGTCCGTGTGTGTCGTGTGTCCGTGTGTCCATGTGTCAGTGTGTCCCTGTGTCCGTGTGTCCGTGTGTCTGTGAACACGATAACTCAAACACGAAAAGTCAGTAAAATACCAAACTTGGTATTTAAGTTTAGTATTTTCCAGGGATGTGACACGAAAAGTTTGAGAAAAATCTCCCACCCCAAACTACCCTTTTCATGGAACTTTTTTCGAAAATTGTTATTTTCTATTAAATGGCTCTAACGATTTTGATTAAAATATGGTATATTAAAGATATTTACCTGGCAAATAAAATGTATATTTTGATTTTCTGGGAATAGCCTCTGAAGACTACTTTATTGTGGGTCAAGTTTACGGAATTTTGCATAACTGATAAACTGTAAGAGATGGACAAAAACTTAGCACACAAAAAATGTAGAGCACCTTAAAACACACAATTTATGTTATATTCTTTTTTCGTAGAGTTGATTGTTTTTTTGATATTCATTGTTTTTGGTTTCAGCTATGAGAAATTTATATTTTTCTTATGCAGGAATTTGTCAACTCCTTTCCATACAAACAAAAGAACTTCGGTCACACAGCAACCGACTTTGGACTATCACTTTAACCTGCGGTACTCCCTTATTTCGCTTCTACTTTCAAGGAAGCAAGTAGTAAGACTATTTCTGCTAGTTCTTTCCCTCGATTAGCATGAATTAAATAGAAGCATACGTTTTATAACAATAATTTTTACAGAGATGTAGAGAAAGTCATGTGAATGGAACACATCAGATTTTTTAGAATGAATCCTCCTCACAGCAGCGGAAAGCTTAAACTAACCACATTATCGGTGCTTCGTAGTGTTGAGGTGATAGTCAACATAGAGACCCCCAATATTAGTTGGTGACCTGGGATATACAGCTGCATATTGCAGCGTTCTTGTCTCAGGAAGACGAACAGTTCTCCCTCTTTGCCCCAGTACCGATATTCTCTTTCAAGATGGAATAGAGTGTTCTCACTACCAACCACAACGAGGTATTCGGGAAATGAAACTCCAGGCGCCAGAGTTTCTCCAGGCACGGCTTGGCCTTCGGCTGCCACCATTTGGTTGGATAGCTACTAAGCACCTTGCAAATGCCAGCAACCTGCCTATCCATTCACTGCACTTTACACTTAATTATTGTTTTTAGATCGCCGACCACCGAATTGTTTCTTGAGTACTCCGTAAAGATAAAATTCACTTAACTCCTAGTTGCCAGCATCAGTAAATGTCGCTTTTCCTTTAACTCAAATATATGGGCATAAACCTAAAAAATTATTATATAAAATAATAGAGAAAAAAGAAATGAAAATTGATTCTTTATTAACCTTTTTCTTCCCAATTAATAGTTTAAATTCTTATAAACTAGTTTTCATAATCCTGCGAAAGGCACTACCAAAACAGAGGTTCAATTGGCCATGAGTGATAGGTGATAGGTAATGGACTGGCCATCCATTCAAAGCCAAATGATGAAAGTTCAAATCCCAGTGACTGTGATAAAGGACGGGGAGAGCCCAATTAAAATAATCGGTGCAATGCTTGGAAGCTAATGGGGTTACATTTGGCTGTAGTTATGTGGTTTTACTCTTTTATTTATTTATAAAAATCACTGCAATTTTAGGGCAAACATTGTATATATTTTTACACTATAAAACAGTGCTGATTACTTGTTGTTTATGGTTGAAGGTTAGTATAACATGAAATTAATTGAAATTAATCCTAGAGTACAACCTTGTTTGTATAGTTACGCTTAAAACAAACGGAAGTTATAGGTTTCGGCAGGCAACACAGAGTTAAGGCAAATCCCGCAGAAAACCTATATGACAAAGATATCTCATTTGCATTTATTATCTGGGCTCTGCGATAAGTGTGGGCGAGCCAATGTCATCCAGTAGTAGAACTTTGCAAGTCCAAGGCGTTTCCGTATGACCGTGGACTTAGTTCTGTTAAAGCACTGTTATGCCCTCACTATGTGGTTCTGCGTGGCAAATAGTGCACTAGCAAAACCCACTAGCAGTGCGAAAACACCGCTGTTATAACTGGCGCAACATATCTCGACATCTGAACATCTTAATGAGAGCTAGGAAGCGAGTTGTACTTTCAGATAAGCAGTTCACCAGTCGATTCATGCATGCTGGAAGAGTGCCTGTCACAGTCAATGTCAAATATCTGTCCCCTCTTATGCACCTGCACCATATGGCGCTGCACTGATAAACATCTGTATAGTCATATCTACAAAACATCTATACAAATGGCCTTTCGTCTGTCTGCAATTCTTCCACACCTGACAGCACTTACGTCAATGCCATCAACGCTATCGCTATTTTCTGCACCATTATCTTGCATTAGCATTCTTTCTTTTTGTTTTTCTACAATTCTTTCTAATGATTTTCAATGTTCTCAACATGCCGACATACATTTTCCCATGCTGGCCTGCTAATTTGTGCAATTTGCTGGTGACACATCTTTTAATTTAAAAGTGATATATTAAGTTTTATTTTTCTTTGTTTCTTATCTTTGAGAACCCTGGAAACTGAGCTCAGTGAAATATCAGTTGCCTCGGCTACACTTTTATTACAGGCTTTTGAAGATCTCGGGAACATACATTTTCTTCCTGCATCTCTGCCTATTGTTGCATGAAGTCGAGGACTAAATTAGCGGTTTCACAACATTGCAAATTGTAATAAAGGTCTGGCTGCATTATCGCGGTCCAGGGACATTTTTATATAAGCATCAACATTTCCAACCGGGCTTGCAACACCAATAAATTATAAACAAACTAACAAATAACGAACTAATTAATAATTTTAGCCAGAGCACTCTATATTAAAACTCTAAAATCTAAAAGAGTTTCTAAGAAGAACCAAATAAAATTTGAATACTCACAACCCTCATAACAAATCACGTACTTGCACCTGTGATACTACAGTTAACAAACATTAGAAACTCAAATACCGACGCTCTCAGTCCCACGAGTCCAGCTACCAGCACCCTCTCGCCAAACGTTCCAGGCGACCAAAACAAAAGAGGTATATCGTAAACCGGAAAACGTAAGAACTGGTGTAAAAATGCTTCTAGTTTTCGACATATCAAACGCTAATTAAGGATAAACCAGCAGAGAGTTCCCCTTCCCCCAAACCAAACTTGCATTCACAGAGCCTTCGACAAGTGCTGTTTACTGCACGATATTGAACGTTTCCCAAACATGTTCTTAAACGGGTAATTATGCAATAGGAATGGTCCAATTATTGCCACTCACATGTAGTGTTCACAATTTTACAAAGCCACTCGTGGCATGACTCAAGGTAAAGCTAAGCAGGTACATCAGGATGAATCCAGAATAATTCGTTGCCTGACGATTGCTTGTAGCTTCAGCTTGTACCTGAAAAACTGTGAAGTGCCTTGCGTCTGTGCAAGAATGCAGCAGCCAGCTCGAACATACAAAAGCAAATGCCGCATGACATTTCGGCCAAGGTGAAGCCTTGAACGGGCTAAAGCATCCCCCAGGGCAGCACATCTCTTCAGCAGGGTTAACATTTCTACTACGACCACTCCGAGGCTCACCCCACACCAAGAGAGAACCGGAGAAGCTGAACCTTTCCGAATTTGGCAAACTGCAAACTGTCCAGGTCTGACTTACAGGTTCAAACAAAGCCCTGTAACAAATTAGCATCAGGAGCACGTAAAAAAATTCAAGCTATAATTAGAAAAAGCAGTAAATCCTATGTAATCGTATAAAATACAAATACTGAACCTCTGATGGCATTTAAGTAGCAATAATTAACAAGAGACATAACAAATACAAGTACCAACATAAGCAATGAGATATAAAATCACAAATGAGTCAAACGAAATGTAAACAAACAAAGAAAAGTGGTTAGTTAAGCAAAGAAAGTAGAGAAACTAAAATTGTTGAAATAAATATTAAACAAAATATATACTCGTTTATTGCATACAAAACTCGAATCCAAATTGGTTACCAAATGTGCTTGGTGTGCTCATCCTGCACTAAGTGAGACTCAACGCTATAACTCAAAATTAGGTGAGTACGAATAAGTGCATCCCTAAAGAAATGCTGATGATGGCAATAATAACAATATTCCTATTATAATAATACCGCAAGTAAAGGTACGGAAATTCATAGATAAATCGCAACATTTTCAGGCCTGAGCGCGGCTAGTCGACTTTAAAGATGCGCACAATTGTATACGTTCCGGAAGACCTGCTTTGCCGTAAATACATTTACCGCGAACTATTCGCATAAGAGCAGCACGTAACGAGACCATCGACATTAAACTGAGAGGTCCTCCAACCTTGTTTATGCAGCTGAGCGAGAATATCGAGTAGTCTGAATACTGAGAAAAGCACGTATTCAGATATCCTGAAGGACCTGAGAGGATGACTTTTCAGAGAGCACATTGGCGAGTGACCAGAAAGTGGCTTATAGCAAGCTGAATTCTGTCTCCTGTCTTGTGTCATTAAAAGCGTACGAAGTTTGTAGGAATTCAAATCCCACTTGGTGAGATTGCCATGATGGAAGGCGATTGGTGCTGGCTTAAAATTTCGGTCAAGCGTTTGGCATGCAAAGAATTAGACTAGTGAGATGTCTTCGTAATATGCCTAGGAAAGGAGGTCACAAAGTCACAAAATAGTTAAGCCATAAGTCAAGCCGAGATATCGAACTCTAATTGACCACAGGTAATATGCGACACGGGTTTTACCAATGCACGTAAGGCGCACGGCTTAACCCCATTTCCAACATGATGCGAATTTGGTTGCTGGTCTTATACCTATAATATTTTCTAAGGTGATCACTCAATGGTGAGTTATGGCGGAAATAAACATCCTGAATACAATGGAATAATTGTTTTTTTTTTTTGTTTTTTTTTACACATAGCCATGTGAAGGACAGGAGTTGGATGGGTAGAATCAGACTGAAAAATTCAACGCCAGAACCGGATTTGAACCACGGATCTCCTGATCTCTAGTTGGTTGCTCTGCCACTGAGCTACCATGGCAGTCTAACTCTACCTATCCAGCTCCTGTCCTTCACACGGCTATGTGTAAATAAACAGTTATTCCATACCAATTGACCATAATAGTTGGCCATACTATGAATCCTGGGTCTAAAGTACTTACAGCATGTAAGTCGCCTTTAGGGTTGTCATCTCAAAATAATTTGAGATCACCTTGTGATTTACCGGGAAACATGCGAGTCAGTTGAGAAATTCAATGCTATGCCGTGCCATGGTAGCTCAGTGGCAGAGCAACCGGCAAAGATCGGGAGATCCGTGGCTCAAATCCCGGCTATGGCATTGCATTTTTCAGTCTGACTCTACCGATCCAACATCCTGAATATCACTTTCAATTTCTCTTCAACTGGTGACTTGCAGCATAGTCGCAACCTCTCAGGACATGGGGAGCAACAGACTGCTTCTGACCTAACTGACCAATAACAGCAGAAAGTTCTATACTCCGTCATAAGTAATGGCGCTTGTGGACGTAAAGGTATCAGGGTACGAATCAAATGCGGCAACGAGCCGAGCGCGAACAATAAAGAATCAGCAAACAAGTGTTCGGCGGGAGAATAGCCTATGTGAAAATTCGAGTGTAAGCATTAGCAATGTCGTTGGAAAAACTTGGAATATGCATCGGGGTAACATAAATCAAGGTGGGCCGATACTCCAATGGACGATGCCAGCGCACACGTAAGTACCTTGTTCTCTGATTCCAACCGGAAGTGGCCGTGTTCAACATATGGTCGAAATTTCTTCATTTGGAATAAAACTACCCAAGTTTCTATTTGGAACGGCGAATATCTCTTCTCCTGAAGCGAGGGACAAACATGAGATAAAGACTAAAAATGACTTCACGGCAGAAATCGACTAAGGCCAAAATCGGCAATAGCAATTTAGATCTTCAAAGTTCTGGCGTTGTAGTTTTCCCCAGGCAATCTTAGCACCCTTTCTGCACGAGACATTAAGAGGCTTGGATCGAGATAGAAGAATATCTAATAAACTCAAACAAGTTAGTGAGTCTCATACCAGATACTGCTAAGAGCTGGCTAATCACGTATCACCTGATTGCGTCAGGGTCATTAGCAGAGACGATGTGGATTGAAGTGTAGGTTGGGAGGTGTGTTTAAACAATTTTACCATAAGATCGGCCTTTGCCAGATGAATAAAGTTCTAGCAAATTACTTTTGTGCGTTTCGAAATCTGAAGATAATATGATGAGGTCGCCCAGGCAATTGAAAATATACTGAAACTTGACATCACAAATATGTTATCAAGGAGGTGAGTGAAGACTGAGCGCCGGTAGCACTCACAAACATTCGTATAAAAGCCAAGGCATCGCTCAAGCATTAGATGTTTTCATCCCTCGGCAAAGGTAGTTTGATAATATGCTTGATTGAGATTGGTTGAGGGTATAAAAAGCTCCGCTTCAGCAAAGTAATGAAAATTTTCGGGAAAAGCTGAAGATTCCACATGAATAAGCTCGTTCAGCAATGGAAATCCACCGGCCGAAAGTGAGACATTTCCTTGAGAGCAAGACAGTTTGGGCTGCTATAGGTGGACGAAGATGGTCGATTTATACTTTAATTCAATGTAGTCTGGATATTTTCTCCTGAAGCTTAAAATTGGGAGATGTAAACCGATAGGCAGGAGCTTCACTGGTGGAATATTTAATAGTGGGGTATTATATCTGTCAAATGGGTAAGCCCAGCTTATTCGAAAAGACTGGCATATTGACCAAGCAAAACATTCAGTACTGAAGCCTGCATAAGTAACAAATCTGTAATATGAGATTAGATTAGATTAGATTTAGAAAGCATTCTGTAGGTTCGTTTAGACCAGAAAGCCACTGAACATAAAACTTGTCAAGGCATATACATGTATACATATGTTTATAAAAGTATAAAGCTCTAGTGCTAAAAGCATAGGTTACAAAAACAACAGAATACTTTTTTTTTTTTTTGCACATAAAACAAAGAGTATCGAAATATAGTGTTAAAATGTATAAATAAATAAATATAATTTCATTATATGTAAAACTAATGTTATGTCAGATGATAGTTTTCAAATTATCGATATAATAGTTACTAGTAGTAATTATATAAAAGAGATTCACCGACAGAACAAAAATGTTGGCAAGGCCGGAGACAACACCGAATGAAACGTTTATTTATTAGCTTGGTCCAAACCAAACATAGCTTAATATTAATCCAGTTGATTGAAAATATCTTCACCAAGAGTGGCTGAAAAAGGTATTATTTAATAAGAATTCGTATGTCCAGAAATATTGTGATTTTGAAGCGACAAAATGCGCAACATAAATCATCAGTTGGTTACCGTTAACTATTAACGTTTTTGAAGTATTGTAATCCAATAAAATGTATTGATTTCAGTTTGCTGGATCAATTTCATAACAGCTCGCATGATCGACACATGTCCACAGTATGCACAAACTTCACGTCACTTCGGAAAAGATGCAAGCACAGCTTTCGAGTGTGGTTCTAACAATGGTTAGAGCGAGCAATACTTCAAGCACACAATACACCGAAGAGGCGCAGACTTATTGACAGAAAATAATTCAATAGAAGTACGGTTTGGTTAGCAATTGTACCAACTCATTGAAATGGAGCTCAGTCAGGGGAGGAGAAAACTAAAATATCTAAGACCAAATCCACCACAAGCCAATGCTCCGAAGACACAAGGGTTTCGAATTTCTCAAGTGTTCGCAAAATATGTAGCCTAGAGAAAAACTAGGACAGAGCAAGTTTTTGGTACAACCCAGTGATCACACTCTTACACAATTGACACTGACGCGCAATGAAGCAGATCATGCGTTGCAGCAAGGAAAACCCTCGTATTGATGAAATATCACTAGACGAACATTTTGGAGCATTCTCCACCATTGTTCTACTGCGTATCTAACACATAAATCTGAGAAAATAGAAGTGAAAGTTTCAAGCTGAATAAGACGCCTTAGATAGAAAGATCTACAGCGATTTCTGAATATCCGGTCCGGAGATCTGGGGAGGTTTTAGGGAACCTAAAACTTCCATAAACTTGGTTTGAAATTTAGTTAACTCAGAAACAACACCACGACTGAACATGCTGAAAAACGTATCATATCCGATCGATATTAATGACAGATACTTGTTTTCAATCAAATATGTTTACCAGGGACGCATTACAGCCCCATTCTGACACTAAAATTTAATCTTCTCTAACCCTTGCATACAATCACAGGAAACAAAGACATGCTCGTGCGGAAGAGTAAATATCTGCTGGTCAGCCGAAACAAGGAGGCCAAGAAATACACATTAACATTGACATCAGAAGGAAGCTAATGCCATAGTCAGCTAATTCAAACGCAGATTCCTGTTTTCATACGATTAGCAACCCAAGTAGCTAAACAAGATATCTAAAGCGACTATTGGGACCTGAAAATGTGCCACCAAAAACAGGCTAAACTGTTGATAAAATACATGGAAACGCCTTTAAATAAGTTATACAGTGTATAAATGAAACACATTAAAAGAATTTTAAATTCCGACCCTAAACAAGTTTTCAAGCTAAATGCGAATGGTGCCCCACGTGCTACAGCTTACCAAACTGAGCCATACCCAAACGTGGCAATGTCTCAAGATACCTTATATATAACAAACAAGAAAAGCCTTAAGGATGCCATATGTTACACAGAAAATTACACAAAAAACATAAAACAATAATTTTGACGTGATTAAAAAGCATTCGGTTTTCGTTCTAAGATTTAAGATAATTTCGGAAATTATAAATTCTAAAACATTTGCTAGGTAACAACTGTTTATCCGTAAATTAGGTAAGACATCTGTACGTCAATTAAGGCGGATAAAGACTTTTCCATCTCACAACGTAAGATATCATCTGATATGTTCGTAGTTCCCGAAGATACAATTTGTATATAAACAGCAAACTTGCAAAACCAAACTAGTGAAGTATAAACATTACATGTTAATTTATGTTTCGAAGCTGAATGAGAGCATTCTGTGTTGATGATGTAAAACTGAAAGATTTCCCTACAAGAACCTAATTGAATTTGATTTGCTTCAACGCTCAGAACAAAAGAAAAGGGTCATCAAGAAAATCCGAAAACACAAAACCGTAAATTTCCTTTTAGCGTCCAAAATATTAATCTGGTGTTCCACTCACATGACTTTCTCTACATCTCTGCAACAAATTATTGTGAAAAGTCTTATGCTTCTATTTATGTCATGCTAATCGAGAACAAATTAGCAGAAATAGTCTTATTACGTGTTTCCTTGTAAGTAAAAGGGACATAAGGGAATAACATAGGTTAAAGCGAGTAAAAAGCTGGTTGCTATGGCACTGAAGTTCCTTTGTTTGTATGGATAGGAGTTGACAAATGCCTTATGAGAAAAGTATAAGTTTTTAAAGGTGAAACCAAAGACAGGGAATATCTTAAAAAAAACAACAAAAAAACGAACTGTACGAAGAAATGCATATAACATAAGTTGTGTGTTTTAACGTGCTCAACATTTTTGGTGTTGTAAGTTTTCATACATCTCTTACGGTTTAGCAGTTATGCTAAATTGCGTAAAATTCATCAAGAATAAAGTAGTCTTCAGAGGCTATTTTCAGAGAATTCAATATAAATATTTTATCTGTCACTTAAATATCTTTAATACACGGTATTTTAATCAAAATCGTTGGAGCCATTTTTAAGAAAATCAATAATTTCGAAAATAGTTCCATGTAAAGGGTAGTTTGGAGCGTGAGGATTTTTCTCAAAATCTTCGTGTCGCATCTCTTATGTTCACAGACACACGAACACACGGAGACACGGACATTTTTCTAAAAATGCTTTTTTTTTAGTTACAGGGCGCCCTAAAACATATATTTCCGGTGAAATCTCGGTATCGAATTTTTTAGTGGAGTGCAATACTTTCTCTATACAATATGTACATAGTGCGTATAGAGAAAGTAAAAAGTCCGGCACAACTGGCAGGTAGTAGCAACAACCAGCACAGAATGTGCAAAGCAGGAAACTCATGTAAAAATAATATTTTTAATCCAGGAATATCTTAACTATAGCACGATAACCTTGTAAAAATAAATTGTTAGCATACTGTTACAACCTTTTGTTACATCACAACTCCAAAGTCATATTCAGAATATAACAAGGTAGCAAAGTATTGTATTACAAAGTCAAAATAACCGACCCTCCCCCAGAAAAAACACGTTTTACTGCGACTGCCACGCCTCTGTGGCGCTTGGACGCGAGTAGCTCAAAAAAAAAAAATGAATCTGACCACATAAAATAAGTATACAATGTACACATTGTCTTTCACTGTGCATTACAGTCCATATACACGTTGTTAATGATAGTAACTTGCGAGATTGTGCACGTGGCTGATAAAAGTAATTTGAGATCGGCGATGCATGGTCCCCGGATAAACATAACGCAACTACATAGCGTTAAACGTGTGAGTATCAGGTGCTGATAAGTCGGTGTTAAAGCAAAGCATGGCTTAGAATGTCTTTAAAACTGCTGCCCGAGTATAGAAATATCGATTTTTAGCAGCTCGTTACTAGCGTTCTCATGGTTTAATGTCGCAAAACTCTGTAAAATCTCGAACTAAGTACATGACAGTGCGACACTGAGCATTCACTAACTACGTTCTTGAGTTATATAGCCTACTCTGGAGGCGATTTTTCAACTGCCCTGGTGGCTTAATGCGCAATGCGGAAAGTTACTACACTGAAGGTCAGAGTTCTATTCCTATCATAGAGTAAATGTTTTTTATTATTATTATCTTTATCATTCCAGACGAAGTGCTGCGTTACGTGGCGTACTGGCACTTCAGAAACATATCCGTTTCTTCGAAATTGCAATAAACAGGCCATAAGTCTCTAATCTCAAATTACTTATTTAAGTAATCTACTTATTCTGTGAAAATATTTCGGTATAGTTCATTAATAACCTGTATAACTAACCCAAATGACAGCTCAGTAATTGAAAGAAACGGGAAGGATCCTGCTTTGTAATGCATAAAATTCCAATATATTGTAGAAGTTGTATTACAAAACTACTGAATTCATCACAAAACGTAATATATATTATTAAGAAATGTGCTTTTTACCTATTTGAAAAGATAAGAACACATATTAGCAAGCAATATAACAACTATGGCATCTATCTCTTAACCAAGATATCTTTCAACCAAGCTAAATTTTCACATAATACATTTTATCTTTCAACAAAGGGCAACTTTAATTACCAAGTTTCCATATTCATTTAAAAAGCAATCTTACAACTGGGCTAAAGATGTCTTAGTATTAAATTTTATTAATCTAGCATTAAATAACTATTGGCTTGCTCTTAAAATGAAAAGAATAGTGAAACAAAGTGAATGCTATCCCATGAAAGTTTACCTCTCTGTTTTACTGAAACACGTTAATATACTGAAGAAAGATCATTGGCTCAATCACATCTTGCATTGCCCACCCAAGAATAGGTTCCTGGTATCACAAGGTGAAGCGACTGTGGCTGTCAATGAATCTCCGCACAATGACTAAACTCGATCTAAGCATATGACGGCAATCTACTGACAAATAAATTTAAAACATGTGTTGTGTTGCATTCTCATGGCTTTCTATACATTTCTGTAGCAAATTAATGTTAAACATCTGATGTGTTCCATTCACATACTTTCTCTGCATCTCCACAACAAAATATTGTTAGAAGGCTTATGCTTCTATATGTTTCATGATAAGCGAGAAAAAATTAGCTGAAATAGCCTTATTACTTGCTTCCTAGCGAAATAAGGGAGTAACATAGGTTAAATGAATAGGCAAAAGCTGGTTGCTATGTGACTAAAGTTCTTTTGTTATATGGACTGGGGTTGACAAATTCCTGTTTGAGAAAAGCATAAGTTTCTTAAAGGTGAAACGAAAAACAAGGAATATCTAAAAAAACTTGACTCCACGAAAAACATTTATACAACATAAATTTTGCGTTTTAATGTGCTCCTCATTTTTTGTTTGGTAAGTTTTTGTCCATCTCTTACGGTTAAGCAATTGAATAAAGAGTCTTCATAGGCTATTCCCAGAAAATTGAAGATATACGTTTAATATGCGATATTTTAATCAAAATCGTTAGAGCCATTTTTGTGAAAATCAAAATTTTCGAAATAAATTCCATGTAAAGGGTAGTTCGCGTTGGGGGGATTTTCTTGAAAATCTTGGTGCCGCATCCTTGGAAGATACCAAACTTAAATACAAAGTTTGGTATTTAACGGTCTTTTCGTTTTTGAGCTGCCCACACACATGCACACAGACAGACACACACGGACATTTTCTGAAAATGCTTTTTTTGGATTCTCGGAGTCTCAAAACATGTATTTCCGTTGAACTCTCGGTATCGAATTTTTGGGTGCATTATAATACCTTCTCTATCCCTATGTACACTGTGCATATGGAGCTAGAGAAAGTAAAAATTGCATTCTATCTATTTCTTAGTAATCGAGATAAATATAGCACAAATGTTCTTATTACTGCTTTTTTGTAAGCAGAAGAGAAATACGGGAGTACTCTAGGCTACAGCAATAATCAGATGTTTCAAAAGCTGGTTGCTATGTGATTGAAATTCCTCAGTTTGCATGGCCAACAGTTAATTAATTCCCGTATGAGAAAGGTTTAATATTTCAAAACTGAAACCAGTAATAAGCAATATCTCGGCTATAGTCAATTCCAAAGAAAAAATGTGAGCGTCATAAATTGTGTATTAATGTAAGCTATATTTTTCTTTTATATCAAGCTTTTGTCTATCTTGCAGTTATGTAAAAGTCACCCAGAATGAAAAGATCTTCAAAGGATATTACCAGAAAATTCAAGGTATACATTTTATTTGTCATATTAAAGTCCTCAGTATATGAAATTTTGATCAAAACCCTTACAGACAGTTTCGAGAAAATCAAGATTTTCAGCACTTTTCCATTTAAAGGGTGGCTTGGACTCCTTGGATGATACTAAACTTAAATACTAATTTTGGAGTTTTGACGATTCTTTGTTTTTGAGTGGAATATCCACAGGCACATGGACGCATACACACGCGCAAACCTATTTCTAAAAATCTTATGTGTACCATTCACATGACTTTCTCTATATCCCTGCAACAAATTATTCTTAAAAAGCTTATACTTCTATTTACTTCATACTAATCAGTAAAACATTAGCAGAAATAGCCATATTACTTGCTTCCTTGTAAGTAGAGGTGAAATAAGGGAGTACCATAGGTTAAAGTGATAATCAAAAGCTGGTTGCTATGTCACTGAAGTTCCTTTGTTTATATGGACAACAGTTGACAAATTCCTGTATGAAAAATGTATAAGTTTTTCATAGCAGAAACCAAAAAATAAGGAATGTCACAAAAACGACGATCTCCACGAAATAAATGTATATAACATAAATTGTGTGTTTTAAAGTGCTCTACATTTTTTGTGTAGTAAGTTTTTGTCCATCTCTTACGGTTTAGCAGTTATTCAAAATTAAGTAAAATTCATCCAGAATAAACTACTCTTCAGAGGCTATTCCCAGAAAATTTAAGCTATACATTTTATTTTTCAGGTAAATATCTTTAATATAGGAAATTTTAATCAAAATCGTTAGAGCCATTTTTGAGAAAATCAGAATGTTCGAAAAAAGTTCCATGTAAAGGGTAGTTGGGGTGGGGGATTTTTGTCAAAATCTTCGTGTTGCATCCCTGGAAGATACTAAACTTAAATACCAAGTTTGGTATTTTAACTACTTTTCGTTTTTGAGTTATCATGTTCACAGACACACACACACACACACGGACCTTTTTCCGAAAATGCTTTTTTTAGATAAAGGGGACCCTAAAACGTATATTTCCGGTGAAATATCGGTATTGAATTTTTTGGTGGAGTGCAATACCTTCTCTATACACTATGTACATAGTGCGTATAGAGAAAGTAAAAATGCTCTTTCTGGATACATGGGACCACAAAACGTATGTTTTCGGTGAAACGCTATTGAATTTTTGGTTGGAGTGCAATGCCTTCTTTACCTAGTTATATGTCCTAAATGTAGAAAGTAAATAATCTGATGTGTTTCATTCACATGACTTTCTCTACATCGCGTAACAAATTATTATTAACAGCTCATTCTCTATGTGCTTTGACATAATCGAGATAAACATTAGCAGAAGTTGTCTTAATTAGTTGATTTCTTGAATATGGAAGATAAATAAGGGAATATGATATGCTAAAACGATATTAAACTCTTTATAAATGCTGGTTGTCAGTGGTTGAAATCCGTTTTTATGCAGGGCCAGAAGTTAACAAATTTCTGTGTGAGAAAAGCTTTAGACTGTTTTAAAACTGAAACAAATAACGGAGTAAATCTCAAAAATGTTCAAATCCATGAAAAAAGTTATATGACATAAATTATGTGTTTTAACGAGATATACGCTTTGGTGTAGTAAGCTTATTTCTATCTCTTACTGTTTGCCAGTTACGTAGCAAAATTCATCCAGAATAAACAGACCTTTAGAGCTATTCCCAGAAAATTCAAGATATACGTTATACTTGACATGTAAATATCTTAAATATACGGCATTTTAATCTAAATCGTTAGCGCCATTGTTGAGAGAGTTAAAATTTGCGATTTTTGTTAATCTGAAGTGTAGTTTGTGTTGGGGGGATTTTTCAATACCTTCATGTCGCATCCCTGGAAAACACTAAACTCAAATGCTAAGTTTGGTGCTTTACCGACTTTTCGTTTTTGAGTTATCGTGTTCACAGTCACACTCATGTAGGTGTCTTTTTTCTAAAAATGATTTCTTTGGATCCAGGGTACTCTAAAACGAGTCTTTCCAGTGAAATCTCGGTATCGAATTTTTGACGGTATGTAATATATACATAGTACATGTAGAGAGAGACAGAGAGAGTAAAAATCTTATCTTGAATGGAGGAGAAAGTTCTTTTTATGGACTAACATGGGCAAGTCCGGACTTTTATTTTCTGTCAACTGGCCATACATACTAAAGAAACCCTCCATCCGATTAATTTATGTATTTGAAAGAAGTGTAACCAGAATATGGTTTAGATCTGTAATTGTTCATAATTATTGAATGAAATAAGAATGAATTAAAATCAAAATGTGATGGTATGATAGATTATCTATGATCACTGTATTAAGTTCTCAATTTCAATATAATGGAAGATTGCGAAAGTAACGCACAAAAGCTAGTTATTTCTTTATAACAATTGAAATAATAACATGTATTTAAAATGAAGACATGTTGCTCTTAATTATATTTTATCACATTGGAATACACTTCTATATTTGAATGACAAATGTAAAAGACATTGTTTTCAAGTTTATCCACTCTTAATTTGGTGAATTTATTTATAACAATAGAAACATAAAATGTGGTTTTAAAATGAAAATGTGGTTGCAGCACTAAATTCACGAGGGCGAATTAGTATAGAGCTATGTATTTAGACATTAGACTGGATCAAGGACATTGGCCTTAAGTGGATGTATTTGTTTATAACAACAGATATTCATAAGGTGGAGTATTTGTTTATTACAATTGAAATAATAATGTAGGTTAAAATGAATGTCTTTTGGTTTCAGAAATGCATTTTTATAACTAAATGAAACGTAAAGAGTATTAGAGTTAAGTTGAAGTACTATTTGTTTTGCGTATTGTTAATTAACAACTGAGAAATAAAACAAATATTTTAAACGAAGCACTGTTAGTTTCAGTAGTATATCTTTGAAAATGAGTATATTTGCATTAAGTTTAAGCAATCTACATTGGGAGTATTTGTTTGTAGGTATTAAAGTAATAAAATTACTTAAAATTGAAATTTGATGATTTCATTAGAATGTGCTAGAAGGATTATTACCATAGTTTGTAATGACTGAGAAGATGGAAGTTGAAGTTTTACTACTTACTTATAATAAAAATTAAGAAATAAAAGGTAATAAGATCGTTCATATATTGCGAACCCTGGAAGTATTCTGAATGCTTTATGAAAATGGTTCTTGAAGCTCTTATTTAACATCGATGATTATGTTAATAATGATAATGATAATGGTAGTAATTATATTAAAAGCTGCTTGTATTTGAAAATAGATTAATGGATTATTAGAAGGGACGTAACATGTGTAAGAGATGGTAATAAACATCCTTAAAATTACAAGGCAATTAAAAAAGGATCGGCCGTGCATATAAATTAGCTTAGGGCGAAGTTTGCTCCGCTCTGCATTTGTTTTGGAAGGATTATCTCCTCTGTTTGTTGTAGTCACCCTCCGCGGTGTAATGGTTACCATGCTAACTTCATATACCCAAGGTCTTGAGTTTAAACCCGGCGGAGGACAATGGGTTTTTTCGGGCGTAAAAATGCTTAGCATGGCTTCTTTCGGAAGGGAAATAAAGCCGTTGGTCCCGTGTCGTAGACTTACGGCACGTAAAAGAACTTCAGGCATGATAGAGAGCAAAATTAAGCGGTCTTTCACGCCCAACGTCTTGTTCCACAAGATGCAGTTTATGACCTATTTGCTTCAAATTTTCATCACAGACTCAGAGAGTATTAATAAAAGGAATCGGCATATCATTTGTGTTACAAATGAAAATTACATGATATATTGTACAATCAATATAACAATTCACATAAATTATAGTAAAATAATAGCTAGTAGGCTATACCGGCATGTGTCATTGGTTGAGAGGGAGTTCCAGAATGGCAAGTCTGGAATACTTAAAGACACATCACTCTACTCATGAATATATGTCAGTAACGTAATGTGAATATCATCTAAAAATTGCAACCTAAGTGCACTACTCATTGCACAGTAGACTATGCTTGAAAATTAAGTTTGTTTATGTAAAGCAAAGAATGACATCCATGTAAATTAATAGTGGAAGAAATGATTTGTTACGCTGATGTTCACTTAACTGCACTTATTTGAAGACTCATATATTGTAATGGGGTTTAACTTGTAGTGAACCCAGAAACCATTATATCTTACAAAAATATTGCATTAGATTTTCAGAATTCTATATTGAAAATTTTATATTGAAAATTGCCGTTTATATTTAATTATAAAAATTAGCTCAATTTTTGCAATACATAACATTATATTTCCTAAATTGTAAGTAAAATATGGCAATACTGCTCCTTTCATATTAAGACGTATATGTTTTAGCAACTCAGGTATTTGGAGCTTCCTGGCTGCACGATTTTGGAGAAAATGGTACGTACACGTATAAAATTATATCCTATGGGAAAATGCCAAAAATAAAAAAAAAAAAAAAAAAAAAAATGTACTTTACAGACACGCCCAATGTCAAAATGCCCCATCACAATATGCTGTTGAGTATTTTGAGTGAGTTTCAAAGACGCTCTTCAGATTCCTTTCTCAAGTCTTGCCTCTTTTGTTATCTCAACGTAAACCTTTCTCCATCGATGAGCCTCACTTCTTTTTCATATTGGTGTTTACCGCTATGCTCATATATTGTAAACCTTCCATCCTGGTTTTGGCACCCATAATTAACATCTAAAATAACACACTATATACAGATATTCTTCATGTCTATACAACAAACATTTTATTTGGCATCCTCTCTCAAATTCAATGATTATAATTTTATTTTCATTTGGATGCGGCATCTACTTCTGAAAACACTTCTTTAGTAACTCTGGATTACCGATTCCCTGAATCTAGGTTTGAATGTGCAAGGAACTGATTCTGGCAAAGAATATTAGTATGAATGTTTCATTTGTAGCTTCAGTTTTTCGACAACCGCGCCATATATTAGAGCCCGCCGGTTGCGGGTTAGTTTTAATTGACAACTTGTGGAAATAGAGAGACCGTATTTCTTGCTTCATATTATTATATACACTTTTTACATTTCTCCTAATAGCCAGACGCTGGCTTAAACGCATGGGAGGACGTTACTGACAAACTGGAAAACGCAACTTACTATGCACGAAACGATCATCCGTTCAAAATTAAGGGTAGAAGATACAGAACTGACGTGGGAAAGTTCTCCTTTGTAAATAGAACCATAAAAGACTGGAATGAATTGCGTGGAGCAGCCTTTCGGGGTTGTCCACTGTCTCTGAAGAAATTTAGGAAAAATCTTGATTTTAATGTTGGATAATTGTTGTAAATATTCCTTAAATGAAATGCTTGTGATTTTATATTGTTGTAAATACAAATGTTTAATTGGTTGGTGATTCTAATTATGAAATTAATAATCTGAATTGAGAGAAAAATTAATGTTTTCATATTTGTGTAAATAACTATTATATCTAGCTTACAAAGCCATAAACTGGCAGCTGTGATTTATTGTTTATATATCTTGTATACATATATAACTCTGCCACCGGGTGATACCCACTTGCAGAGAAATAAATACATACATACATAATACACTTGCAGTATGTATATTTCAGGAGGATAAACTTGGCATTTATGAACACTAAAGTAATATGGACGCTTTTAAGCAACCTGTCATTTTTAAAGCAACGTTATCGATTTGCAGCATTCGTTTGTAATGTTGGTCGTACTTAAATGTCATGGTGACTATGTGTGCTGGATGTGGTTTGAGACACCAGATCTCAATCAGCTGGTTTTTTCAAGTAAGAGCTTCTATTCTTAGGTTAGTATAGAGGCATTTCCCACGGCAGGGGCATGGTTAACTGTTGCTTCTTTTCCAGTAGGGCTAATTTTTGAAAAATGTCACTAAGAACTACATGGGAAGTGTGACTACGGGTATTGTGGGCATAAGCAATATTAGTGGAGGTCCTCTTTACAGGATGCCCAGAGAGTTTTATTATTGATTTAAAATCTTAGATTAATATTTAATCTGTATATTGCTGAAGTGACGCGCGATAAGCCTTGAGCCAACTTTGGGATATAGTGGTACGGACCTTAGTTTTTATATTGCTGAACTCAAAATTCAAGAATGCACACCGTATAATTGTGATGAAGTGTTTATTGCTACGTGCAATTTGCTTCCTGCTGGATCTCCAATTTCACATCCGTACGTTCATATTCTAATCCTGGGTCAACTTCATATTGCACATTACCTTTCGGCCTCTCTGAATCATCTCCAACAAAACTCCCTTCAATGATTCTGCTTTAACAAATAACAACGAAATAGACAGTATTGCCTCGTCTTTCTACCTTCTCTACACGTACTATGTACATAGTGTATAGAGAAGGTATTGTATTGCACCCAAACTGAATCCAAAAAAAGCATTTTTGGAAAAAGGTACGTCTGTGTGTCTGTCTGTGGACAGCATAGATCAAAAACTAAAAGTCCGTTAAAAACCAAATTGGTATTTAGGCTTGGTGTCTTCCAAGGACACGACACGAAGATTTTCAAGAAAATCCCCCCACCCCCAACTACCCTTTACATGCACCTTTTTTCGAAAATGTTGATTTTTCTCACAAATGGCTCTAACGATTTTGATTACAGATATTTACCTGACAAATAAAATGCATATCTTGAATTTTCTGGGAATAGCCTCTGAAGACTACTTTATTCTTGATGAATTTTACGGAATTTTGCATATCTACTAAATCGTAAGAAGTGGATAAAAACTTACTACACAGAAAATGTAGAGCACATTAAAGCACACAAGTTAGGCTATAAACATTTTTTTCGTGGAGGTGATCGTTTTTAAGGTATTCGTTGTTTTTGTTTTCAGCTTTGAAAAACTTCTGCTTTTCTCATACAGGAATTTGTCAACTCCTGTCAATACAAACAAAGGAACTTCAGTAACTTAGCAACCAGTTTTGATTATCAGTTGAGTACTCCCTTATTTCCCTTCTGCTATTTTTTTCTCGATTAAAATGAAGTAAACAGAAGTATAAGCATTTTAACAATAATTTGTTGCAGAGATATAGAGAAACTCATGTGAATGGAACACATCAGATCTTTTTTTTTACTTCTATAGAAATTATACACAGTTTACAAAGTGAAAACAAAGTGCGGGTAAAAGAAGAAAATTGCAATAAAATTGAGAAATTGTAGCCTCAGCAAAGAGAGGGGTTAATTTTGGGAGTCAGAAGGTTTAAGAGCAAAACGAAAAACCACTGGTAACGTATGAAATTCTGAACTTTCTTACATTTGTCCGTTTGTAACGGCAATTATTAAGACGAAAATCAGAATCAGAAGTGAATGCAGTGTTCTCACTTATGTTCCATAGGGAATGCATTCACTTGATTCGCGACTTCTTCTATCGTATCAAGTGTAACACATGAACTTGTAGTAAGTACTACTTCTCAAAATATGTTTTGTTGTGTTAGAACTATGAATAACTCAAACCTAACGTAGTTTATCTAATTTACTTTGTTCTATTAGGCAAAAAGTTATTTCGGCAGAGCAATTTTAAAAAACAAACTGATGTGCTCCATTCACATGACTTTCTCTACCTCTCTGTAACAATTTATTACTTAGTTCCTTATATGTAGAAGGGAAATAAGGGGATACACTAGTCTAAACCGGCAGTCAAGTGCTTTAAAATGTGGTTGCCATTGTATACAAATCCGAATCCTTGACGAGTTTCCGTATGGGGAAAGTGTTAAGTATTTTAAAATTTTTTAAAATATTTTAAAAACGGCCAACTTCAGTGAAAAACTGCATATAACATAAATTGTGCGTTTTAACGAAATCTACTATGTTTTTCGAAGCTGAAACCAAAAAAAAAAGGAATATCTCAAAAAAGATGAACTCCACGAAAAAAATGTAAATAACATAAATTGTGTATCTTAAGGTGCTCTACATTTTTCGTGTTGTAAGTTTTTGTAAATCCCTTAAGGTTTAGCAGTTATTCCAAATTCCGTAAAATTCATCCAG
The DNA here is from genome assembly GCA_030762935.1 of Hymenopus coronatus. Classification (NCBI taxonomy): domain Eukaryota; kingdom Metazoa; phylum Arthropoda; class Insecta; order Mantodea; family Hymenopodidae; genus Hymenopus; species Hymenopus coronatus. The sequence continues at coordinate 37,201,171 of CM060893.1, forward strand.
AATAAAGTACCCTTCACAGGCTGTTCAGGATTTACATTTTGTTTGTCAGGTAAATATCTTCAATATACGATATTTTAATCAAAATCGTTAGAGCCATTTTTGAGAAAAGCAAAATTTGCAAAAAATGTTCAATGTAAAGGGTAGTTTGGGGTGACGGGGATTTTTCTCAAAATGTTTTTGTCGCATTCCTGGAAGATACTAGACTTAAATACCAAGTTTGGTATTTTACCGAGTTTTCGTTTTTGAGTTATCGTGTTCACAGACACACGGACATACACACACGGACCTTTTACTGAATATACTTTTTTTGGATACAGGGGACCCTAAAACATATATTTCCGGTGAAATATCGGTATTGAATTTTTTGATGGAATGCAATACCTTCTCTTTACGCTTGCACATAGTACGAATAGAGAAATTAAAAATTGGATATGTGATTGAGTACCTTTGTTTTTATGGACAAGAATTGCCAAATTCCCTTACGAGAAAGTATAAGTATTTTAAACATGAAACCGAATACAATAAATATCTAAAAATTGGCCAACTCCACGAAAATAATGTATGTAACAAACATTGTGTTTTTTGGGGATTTACATTTTTTATGTGGTAAGTTATTTCTATCTGTTACGGTTTACCAGCTATGGAAAATTCCGCAGAGTTGTTCCAGAATAAACATGCCTTCAGAGACTATTCCCAGAAAATTCAAGATAAACAGTTTATTTATCAGATAAGTATCTTTAATATACGATATTTTAATCAGAATGTAAGAGCCACTATTGAGAAAATCAATATGTATGTATGTATGTATGTATGTATGTATGTATGTCTGTATGTATGTATGTATGTATGTATGTATGTATGTATGTATGTATGTATGTATGTATGTATGTATGTATGTATGTATGTATGTATGTATGTATGTATGTATGTATGTATGTATGTATGTATGTATGTATGTATGTATGTATGTATGTATGTATGTATGTATGTATGTATGTATGTATGTATGTATGTATGTATGTATGTATGTATGTATGTATGTATGTATGTATGTATGTATGTATGTATGTATGTATGTATGTATGTATGTATGTATGTATGTATGTATGTATGTATGTATGTATGTATGTATGTATGTATGTATGTATGTATGTATGTATGTATGTATGTATGTATGTATGTATGTATGTATGTATGTATGTATGTATGTATGTATGTATGTATGTATGTATGTATGTATGTATGTATGTATGTATGTATGTATGTATGTATGTATGTATGTATGTATGTATGTATGTATGTATGTATGTATGTATGTATGTATGTATGTATGTATGTATGTATGTATGTATGTATGTATGTATGTATGTATGTATGTATGTATGTATGTATGTATGTATGTATGTATGTATGTATGTATGTATGTATGTATGTATGTATGTATGTATGTATGTATGTATGTATGTATGTATGTATGTATGTATGTATGTATGTATGTATGTGTATGTGTATGTATGTATGTATGTATGTATGTATGTATGTATGTATGTATGTATGTATGTATGTGCGTGGATCTGTCTGTCTTCGGTATATATGCATGTATATACGTATGTATGTTGGTCATATATGTCAGAAATCCCTGAAGTATTACTAAACAGTAATATATTATTCATTTTCTCCTTTATTTTTCATTTCCTTAGTGACTCGTAACTTGTGTTTATTTGGTTAACTAATTAGCAGGTAAGTAATTAGTTTCAAGTAATTAACCTTAATTAAACTTGGAATAGAAGTATTGCCGGCGCAAAACCTCTGGAATGATGACCCTGACCGCCAACCCAGCTACCGAGCCTAGCTTATCGGAGTCTGTATCGAAAGTGTTCCGCATATGTTTGTATTCAAAGTGGGCAGTAAATAGTGTTCATTTTATTTATTTTATTTCTTTCACCATGACTGCGTTTTTAAAATAATGTGGCAAGGCATTACTTTGTCGGAGCAGAGAAATAATTGCAAATAAATGAGATGAAGGAAGAAAACGTATGCTCCCAGAGTTGTTCAAAAGCCTGTAGAAGGTGAATGAAAGAGTAGTCAAGGCAATTAGTATTTAACTGAGTTCCGTTTCCAGGGTTCTCAAAGATAAGAAAGAAAGAAAAATAAAACTTAATATGTACTTTTAAATTAAAAGATGTGGAACAGTTGTGTCGCCAGGGAATTGCAGAATTCTCAGGTCAGAATGGGAAATATTGAGAACAATAAAATCATTAGAAAGAATTGTGGAGAATCAAAAATAAAGAAAGTAGCGATAGCGTTGATGATGACAATGGTGTGAGCGAAGACAAACTTTCAGGTGTGGAAGAATTGAAGGCAGACGATTGACATTGTTTATATAGTAGGCCATTTGTATAGATGTTTTATAGATATGAATATACACATGAAAACACATGTTTATCAGTGCAGCGCCGTATAGTGCAGGTGACAGATATTTGACAGGCGCTCTTCCAGCACGCATGAATCGACTGGTGAACCGCTTATCTGAAAGTACAACTCGCTTCCTAGCTCTCATTAAGATTTTCACATGTCTAGATCTGTTGCTTCCGTTATACTTTTCTGTGTGATGCATATAAATTAATACATGTGAAATGAGAAGTGACTAAACGATTAAAAAGTGTTAAAAGGATTAAAGCTTGGGTGTAAATTTTTGTTGTGAATAGTTAGTTCAAAACTGGTAACAAATTTAAACTCCTAGGGAATTTTGTTTGAAATACATTTTTAACTTTTAAATAGAATGGTAGCGTGAAATGTTTTAAAAGTGCATTCAATTTTATTTTGAATTGTTATTGAGTACTGCTAGATTAAATCCGAAAGCAAAGCCATATTGCTAGTCAAAATTTGATGCGAGATGTAGGTATGTCATATAGTTTGAATTAGAGCAACTATTTAAGTTATTGCGTAAATATGCGTTAAAACTGATGGTAAATTGAGGTTTCTCGCGACAAGTTAGGGTTACTTAATATCATTTTCGTAAAAGTGGATTGAAATGGTTATTAGGGTTGAATTAAAATGTTACGGGAATTAATGCGTCAACATTTTTATGCTTCCTCCGAGTGCCCAACATCATCTTAAAATAGAATTTCCTATGTAAGACTGAATTTGGCATTTCTTATTAATAATTAGTGCAATTATTCTGATAGGTAATTAAATCAAGTTTCTTTTATCTGTAATGGTAGGTTAAATACTATTATAAATTCGAATTGTTTGTGGAAAGTTAGGGTGATTTGATATGTTCCTCATCGTTCTGCATTCGGCTGGCGATTCGAGGAAACTCACGACAAAAAAAAAAAAAAAAAAAAGCATGGGTAAGGAAGGCAGGCCGCGGGTATCGAACCCAAATTACAAAATGGGATTCCTCACAATCGCCTGTAACTCCTCGTTCGGTGTATACTTTCCATGTGAATTTGTAAAGGACAGAGAAGGTCGTGGTTGTGTATATATCTAGTTTTCTTGATTATATATCAGTTTAATATCTGATGTATATTCCACAACAATTCAAGCAAGTTCTACTCTTGCTCAAAAGCATAAAACTGAATTTCTAAGTGTAATACACTTATTCACAATATTTTAAATCTGTGTAAAACTGACTTACAACAGCAATGTAACTATTCAGAATATTTTATTTAAATCCATATAAAACTTGCTTAACTAATGTAATTTTTAATTCACAGACCTTTGTTTAATGTGTCAATCACTTCTTTGTAATACTATGAGTTCAGTTGTAATAAACATTGTATGGTCGCGATATGACCTAGGAGTTAAAGCGATCTAAAATAAATAAATAAAACAAGTCTGATGTATTATTGAAGAATACTGAAGAGATTTCCCTTAGTGTGTATGGTGTGTGTGTGATGCCTGCCGGGATTCCACACTGTAACCCTTGTCTTATTGTACTTCATACCCCAGGACAATAGGATGAAATGAGGGTAATTTTAAAGGGTGCCAAAATCGTATGGTAGGGAAGAGTAACCGTGGAGGGTCCCTAACATAGTCCAAGTAGTTCTTCATCTCGACGCGAGGAGCACCACGAACCCGCGTCCCAAGTCTGACCAAACTCCCTGGGTTTACAGACGACTTCTAACGCCATCCCACATCTGAAAGTTCGGCAATCGACCCCACGATCTGTCGCACACCAGTCATAGATGAAACGCCTGAGTCTCTTGGTTATTCTCAGTAAATATCTGATGTATTATGGAAAATATTTTACCTGAGGATTTCTCCCATGATTGTATAATCTGTGGCAATAGAGTCTTATTGACCGTACTTCAGAATATGTAAATACCCTAGTAGTCAAAAAAGTGCACTTACCACACTTGTATAAATGGCTGCTAATCCAACACGTTTTATTGATTCCCTGGAGCACTAGAATGTAAGGAACAGGAATAACCTTCAAGTAATCAAGGTTGGCGTTACGCAAAAACCCTGACCAATTGACACATGTATTGTGAACTATCGGATGTGACCAAGGAGAATTACAAGCACTGAATATCTCAAATCAGTTGGCAGGTGTTAGAATTCACTCAGGCAGTTAACCTAGTAGTTGGGTAAGTAACTTCAGAAAGCAGATCAATGTCAACGTTTTGTAATTTGAACAATTAACATAATTTGCCTAAATAAGTAACATTTTATAATTTAAGTCATTAAAAATTGTAATCTTATTTATCAGATTAATCACGTCACTAGGAAACTTCTCACATGCAATTACTTACTTTCTCTCCCACAGAGGAGGTACGAGGAAGTACCAATTCTATCCAAATATTCACTGTCGAGATTTCATTTTTACTTTCTCTATATGTACTATGTACATATATATAGAGAAGGTATTGTATTCCACCCAAAAATTCAATACCGAGATTTCACCGGAAATGGGTTTTAGGGTCCCTGTATCCAAAAAAAAGCATTTTCAGAAAAAACTCCGTCCGTGTGTGTCCGTGTGCCTGTGAACACGATAACTCAAAAACGAAAATTCGGTAATATACCAAACTTGGTATTTAAGTTTAGTATCTTCCAGGGATACGACATTAAGATTTTGAGAAAAATCCCCCCGCCCCAAACTACCCTTTACATGGAACTTTTTTCGAAAATTTTGATTTTCTAAAAATTGGCTCTAACGATTTTGATTAAAATATCGTATATTAAAGATATTTACCTGAGAAATAAAATGTATATCTTGAATTTTCTGGGAATAGCCTCTGAAGACCACTTTGTTCTGGATGAATTTTACGGAATTTCACTTAACTGCTAAACCGTAAGAGATGGACAAAAACTTACCACACAAAAAATGTAGAAAACGTTAAAACACACAATTTCTATTATATATATTATTTTGTGGAGTTGGTCGTTTTTAAGATATTCCTTGTTTTTAATTTCAGCTTTGAAAAACTTATACATTTCTCATACAGGAATTTGTTAACTTGTGTCCATACACTAAAAGAACTTCAGTCACATAGCAACCAGCTTCTGAGTATCACTTTAACCTATGGTACTCCCTAATTTCGCTTCTACTTACATGAAGCGATTAATAAGACTATTTCTGCTATTTTGTTTCTTGATTAGCATGAAGTAAATAGAAGCTTAAGCTTTTCAACAATAATTTGTTGTAGAGATGTAGAGAAAGCATGTGAATGGAACACATCAGATTTTTGGAAAACCACATGCGCGTCCAGATATGTCTGTGAACAGCATTACTCAAAACCAAAAAATCCATTTAACATCCAATGTTTTATTAGAGTTCAGCACCTTCCTGGGGTTGGGGAAAATCAGATTTTACAATTGCTACTCTGCAATCGTGTGTTTTAACGAGATCTACATATTATTTGCTGAAATTTTGACCATCCCTTGTGCCTTACCAAAAACATTGGATCTCCACCTCCTGTTGCATCAAAGAAGCTCAGTTTGTATAAAATTATACATATTTATTCCAAAACAAGAAGGTTTCACAGGCCATTTCTAGAAAAACAACAAATGCATTATTACCAATACATATCTTAAACTAATTGTATTTTAATCTAAAGCTTTAGACTTTTGAGAAAATAAGAAGTAACCACAGACCTTCTATGTGAAGCGATAGCGGAATTTCCTTGAATATCTTCGTGCTACAACCTGAAAAGATGCTGAATTTATAGCTTAGTATTTCTCCGACATTTTGTTTTTCAGTTATGTATTTACATACACACTTACATATGCACATACAGTTGCGTCCGTCCACAGTAAAGTTTCTAAAAGGGCTTGTTTTAATATTTCGGCGCATTCTTGATAATCTTTCTCCATACGCACTGTGCACATAGTGTATAGAGAAGGTATTGCACTCCACCCAAAATTCGATACCGATTTCACCGGAAATATATGTTTTAGGGTCCCCAATATCCAAAATAGCATTTTCACAAAAAGATCCGTGTGTGTGTGTGTGTGTGTGTGTGTGTGTGTGTGTGCGTGTGTGTGTGTCCGTGTGTCTGTGTGTCTGTGAACACGATAACTCAAAAACGAAAAGTCGGTAAAATACCAAACTTGGTATTTAAGTTTAGTATCTTCCAGGGATGTGACACGAAGATTTTGAGAACAATCCCCCACCCCCAACTACCCTTTACGTGGAACTTTTTTCGAAAATTTTGATTTTCTCAAAAATGGCTGTAACGATTTTGATTAAAATTTCGGATATGAAACATATTTACCTGACAAATAAAATATATATCTTGAATTTTCTGGGAATAGCCTCTGAAGAGTAGTTTATTCTGGTTGAATTTTACTAAATTTTGAATGACTGCTAAACCGTAAGAGATGGACAAAAACTTACTACACAAAAATGTAGAGCACCTTAAAACACACAATTTATGTTGTATACATTTTTTCGTGGAGTTCGTCGTTTTTGTGATATTCCTTATTTTTGGTTTCTGCTAAGAAAAACGTATACTTTTCTCATACGGAACTTGTCAGCTCCTATCCATATAAACAAAGGAACTTCATTGACATAGAAACCAGCTTTTGGCTATCACTTTAACCTACGGTTGTCCCTTATTTCGCTTCTACTTACAAGGAAGCGAGTAATAAGACTATTTCTGCTAATTTTTTTCTGGTTAGCATAAAGTAAATAGAAATATAAGCTTTTTAAGAATTATTTGTTGCAGGGATATGGAGAAAGTCATGTGAATGGTACACATCAGATTTTTACTGTTAATAGCTACTTTTATTGCTATAAATAGGTGCTAATAAAACCAAAACAACTGTGCTAAAGCATTGTGTGCATTGTGCACACATTAAAGTAATGCATCTATGAAACTTAGAAATTCCACAGTATGTAAACTATTCTATTTATATTTGTATCCGTTATACTTCTGTCATGCATCAAAACGTAAGGTTATTTAAGTACTTATTTTTAACTTTTCAATTTGATTGTTGTAATAAAAATTGCCAATGTGATGCACTCCACCAAAAAATTCGATGCCAAGATTTAAACAGAAATATAGGTATGTTTTAGGGAAAAAATGTCCATGTGTGTGTATGTCCGTGTGTTTGTGAACACGATAACTTAAAAACGAAAAGTCGTTAAAATACCAAACTTGGTATTTAAGTTTAGTATCTTTTAGGGATGCGACACGAAGATTTTGAGGAAAATTCCCCCACCTCAAACTACTCTTTACATGGAACTTTTTTCGAAAATTTTCACGTTCTAACAAATGGCTCTAACGATTTTGATTAAAATATAGTATATTAAAGATATTTACCTGATAAATAAAATGTATATTTTAAATTTTTTGGAAATAGTCTCTGAAGACTACTTTATTGTGAGTTAATTTTACGGAATGTTGCATAACTGCTAAACCGTAAGAGATAGACAAAAACTTACCACACAAAACATGTAGAGCAGATTAAAACGCACAATTTATGTTGTATACATTTTTTTCGTTGAGCTGATCGTTTTTTAGTTATTCTGGTTTTTGGTTTCAGATTTAAAAAACTTATACTTTTCTAATACCGGAAATTGGTCAACTCGTGTCCATACATACTAAGGAACTTCTGTCACATATCAACCAGCTTTTGACGATCACTTTAATCTATGGTACTCCCTTATTTTGCATATACTTTCAAGGACGCAAGTGATAAGACTGTTTTTGCTATTTTTTTTTTTTCTGAATTAGCATGAAGTAAATGGAAGAATAAGATTTTTAACAATAATTTATTGCAGGGATTTAGAGAAAGTTATTGGAAGGAATACATCAGATTTTTTTAATTTTCTTCTCAAAGATGACTATAGATTGTTATTAAAACTCATATTTGCATAGTATATAAAATATATGTCTTGAATTTTCTGGAGATAGTCTCTAGGATCCTCCTGACTTTTGATAACTTTAGCATAACTGAACACTTAAGAGTTACATAAACTTATACGCACTAAAATATGCATCTCGTTGAAGCACTTTCATGTTACGTACTTTTTTTTGTGATATTAATAATAACCGAGATATTCCTTGCTATTTGTTTAAACATTTTAATACTTCTTTCTGTTTCACGTATATAACTTCCTTTAATATACAGGGTGGTTCACCTGTCCCTTATTCTCAGGTTTTATGCAACCCGCAGGTATCAGTCTAACCTGAAAACATCGTTCCCGAGAACCATTTTCTGCACACTAACATTAAAGACGTTGGCGGTGCAAGTTATAGCTTTATCAGTTATTGATTAACGCGCGGTGCTAGCACATGTTCCAAGGTGCTCGATCCAGGTTCGTATCTTACATTGACAATTGTTTTCCCCTCGCTTTCTTTCTTCTTGATTTTGACACTAAACTAGATGAGATATTGGAACATATTTTAACTTGCTTATTTGGTTATTTTGTTGTTGTTCTCTTTATTTATGCCTATTCTAACTTAATCGGTCTAGTTGCAGCAAATACAAATGAAAATGAGCATTCTGAGGCATATTAATTCAGTTTGTTAGGTATTATTAGATGCTTTAAAACTAGCATGTGTATGTCAGATAATACTACAGAACCTGACCCATTTTCAGGGTATCTCTAAAACGAAAAATATACAAAATACCTAGGCTGACAATCACAAACTGTGCCAAATACATAGGTGTTCACCAATGCTTTCAGTTGAAAAGAAAATTAGGTTTAATCCCCACAATTTAGCAAACTTCCCAATATCCTCTAGATAAAGTGTTTCCGACACGAAACTTAGTGACGCAACGTTTTCATTAAGCGCAGCAGCTGTTTGAAATGAGGACCTTCTTCGATGATTCAGAGTTGTATGCGATGTTGCAATGTCAAACTGGAATACCACATATTTACTTCGTGCATTGTATCTAATGCGGCATGTCTAGACCTTAGTCTCTTCCGGTAGTATTCGCTAACCCACCGAGAGTTCCAGCTGCCAGAATTTTGTAGAGAACATTCTGTAACTATAAAGAACAATGACAACATGTTAGCTGATCTAGTATTTTGAAATTGTTTTTATGAACTTTATATGTTTTGAACATTTCCCTTATTATTTAAAGTATCAGTGAAGTATATTTTTCAAAATAATTAGAAAGAAAACTCAGGATCGAAGACTCCAGAACACTTAAAATGAATTGTTGTTTGTTCTTCATTCGTATACCTTTTTGTTTACACCTAAAATTATAAGAGTAACAGACACTGAACCTCGATGGATAATACATAAAGAAAAAAAGTGCTTGCAGACAATGGGACTCGAACCCTTGACCCTCTGGAGGTGGTAAGGAAATGTGTAAACTTGTAGGTATAGTGTCACACATGTCTCCCTCTCCACTTCTGGTCTCTTTATAACTGTTGTGTGGCTTGTTTTTTACTTGTAGGTATAGTGTCACACATGTCTCCCTCTCCACTTCTCATCTCTTTATAACTGTTGTGTGGCTTGTTTTTTACTTGTAGGTATAGTGTCACACATGTCTCCCTCTCCACTTCTCATCTCTTTATAACTGTTGTGTGGCTTGTTTTTTACTGTAGGTATAGTGTCACACATGTCTCCCTCTCCACTTCTCATCTCTTTATAACTGTTGTGTGGCTCGTTTTTTACTGTAGGTATAGTGTCACACATGTCTCCCTCTCCACTTCTGGTCTCTTTATAACTGTTGTGTGGCTTGTTTTTTACTTGTAGGTATAGTGTCACACATGTCTCCCTCTCCACTTCTGATCTCTTTATAACTGTTGTGTGGCTCGTTTTTTACTTGTAGGTATAGTGTCACACATGTCTCCCTCTCCACTTCTGATCTCTTTATAACTGTTGTGTGGCTCGTTTTTTACTTGTAGGTATAGTGTCACACATGTCTCCCTCTCCACTTCTGGTCTCTTTATAACTGTTGTGTGGCTTGTTTTTTACTTGTATGTATAGTGTCACACATGTCTCCCTCTCCACTTCTGATCTCTTTATAACTGTTGTGTGGCTCGTTTTTTACTTGTAGGTATAGTGTCACACATGTCTCCCTCTCCACTTCTCATCTCTTTATAACTGTTGTGTGGCTCGTTTTTTACTTGTAGGTATAGTGTCACACATGTCTCCCTCTCCACTTCTGATCTCTTTATAACTGTTGTGTGACTCGTTTTTTACATGTAGGTATAGTGTCACACATGTCTCCCTCTCCGCTTCTGACCTCTTTATAACTGTTGTGTGGCTCGTTTTTTACTTGTAGGTATAGTGTCACAAATGTCTCCCTCTCCGCTTCTGACCTCTTTATAACTGTTGTGTGGCTTGTTTTTTACTGTATGTATAGTGTCACACATGTCTCCCTCTCCGCTTCTCATCTCTTTATAACTGTTGTGTGGCTCGTTTTTTACTTGTAGGTATAGTGTCACACATGTCTCCCTCTCCGCTTCTGGTCTCTTTATAACTGTTGTGTGGCTTGTTTTTTACTGTATGTATAGTGTCACACATGTCTCCCTCTCCGCTTCTCATCTCTTTATAACTGTTGTGTGGCTCGTTTTTTACTGTATGTATAGTGTCACACATGTCTCCCTCTCCGCTTCTCATCTCTTTATAACTGTTGTGTGGCTCGTTTTTTACTTGTATGTATAGTGTCACACATGTCTCCCTCTCCACTTCTAGTCTCTTTATAACTGTTGTGTGGCTCGTTTTTTACTTGTAGGTATAGTGTCACACATGTCTCCCTCTCCTCTTCTCATCTCTTTATAACTGTTGTGTGGCTCGTTTTTTACTGTAGGTATAGTGTCACACATGTCTCCCTCTCCACTTCTAGTCTCTTTATAACTGTTGTGTGGCTCGTTTTTTACTTGTAGGTATAGTGTCACACATGTCTCCCTCTCCGCTTCTCATCTCTTTATAACTGTTGTGTGGCTCGTTTTTTACATGTAGGTATAGTGTCACACATGTCTCCCTCTCCACTTCTAGTCTCTTTATAACTGTTGTGTGGCTCGTTTTTTACTTGTAGGTATAGTGTCACACATGTCTCCCTCTACTCTTCTCATCTCTTTATAGCTGTTGTGTGGCTCGTTTTTTACTGTAGGTATAGTGTCACACATGTCTCCCTCTACTCTTCTCATCTCTTTATAGCTGTTGTGTGGCTCGTTTTTTACTTGTAGGTATAGTGTCACACATGTCTCCCTCTACTCTTCTCATCTCTTTATAGCTGTTGTGTGACTCGTTTTTACTTGTAGGTATAGTGTCACACATGTCTCCCTCTACTCTTCTCATCTCTTTATAACTGTTGTGTGGCTTGTTTTTTACTTGTAGGTATAGTGTCACACATGTCTCCCTCTCCACTTCTGATCTCTTTATAACTGTTGTGTGGCTCGTTTTTTACTTGTAGGTATAGTGTCACACATGTCTCCCTCTCCGCTTCTCATCTCTTTATAACTGTTGTGGGGCTCGTTTTTTACTTGTAGGTATAGTGTCACACATGTCTCCCTCTCCACTTCTGGTCTCTTTATAGCTGTTGTGTGGCTCGTTTTTTACTGTAGGTATACTGTCACACATGTCTCGCTCTCCGCTTCTCATCTCTTTATAACTGTTGTGTGGCTTGTTTTTTACCTGTAGGTATAGTGTCACACATGTCTCCCTCTCCACTTCTCATCTCTTTATAACTGTTGTGTGGCTCGTTTTTTACCTGTAGGTATAGTGTCACACATGTCTCCCTCTCCGCTTCTCATCTCTTTATAACTGTTGTGTGGCTCGTTTTTTACTTGTAGGTATAGTGTCACACATGTCTCCCTCTCCACTTCTCATCTCTTTATAACTGTTGTGTGGCTTGTTTTTTACTTGTAGGTATAGTGTCACACAAGTCTCCCTCTCCGCTTCTCATCTCTTTATAACTGTTGTGTGGCTCGTTTTTTACTTGTAGGTATAGTGTCACACATGTCTCCCTCTCCGCTTCTCATCTCTTTATAACCGTTGTGGGGCTCGTTTTTTACTTGTAGGTATAGTGTCACACATGTCTCCCTCTCCACTTCTGGTCTCTTTATAACTGTTGTGTGGCTCGTTTTTTACTGTAGGTATAGTGTCACACATGTCTCCCTCTCCACTTCTGGTCTCTTTATAACTGTTGTGTGGCTTGTTTTTTACTTGTAGGTATAGTGTCACACATGTCTCCCTCTCCACTTCTCATCTCTTTATAACTGTTGTGTGGCTTGTTTTTTACTGTAGGTATAGTGTCACACATGTCTCCCTCTCCACTTCTCATCTCTTTATAACTGTTGTGTGGCTCGTTTTTTACTTGTAGGTATAGTGTCACACATGTCTCCCTCTCCACTTCTCATCTCTTTATAACTGTTGTGTGGCTCGTTTTTTACTTGTAGGTATAGTGTCACACATGTCTCCCTCTCCACTTCTGATCTCTTTATAACTGTTGTGTGGCTCGTTTTTTACTTGTAGGTATAGTGTCACACATGTCTCCCTCTCCACTTCTGGTCTCTTTATAACTGTTGTGTGGCTCGTTTTTTACTTGTAGGTATAGTGTCACACATGTCTCCCTCTCCACTTCTAGTCTCTTTATAACTGTTGTGGGGCTCGTTTTTTACTTGTAGGTATAGTGTCACACATGTCTCCCTCTCCACTTCTGGTCTCTTTATAACTGTTGTGTGGCTCGTTTTTTACTTGTAGGTATAGTGTCACACATGTCTCCCTCTCCACTTCTGGTCTCTTTATAACTGTTGTGTGGCTCGTTTTTTACTTGTAGGTATAGTGTCACACATGTCTCCCTCTCCACTTCTGATCTCTTTATAACTGTTGTGTGGCTCGTTTTTTACTTGTAGGTATAGTGTCACACATGTCTCCCTCTCCACTTCTGGTCTCTTTATAACTGTTGTGTGGCTCGTTTTTTACTTGTAGGTATAGTGTCACACATGTCTCCCTCTCCACTTCTGATCTCTTTATAACTGTTGTGTGGCTCGTTTTTTACTTGTAGGTATAGTGTCACACATGTCTCCCTCTCCACTTCTGGTCTCTTTATAACTGTTGTGTGGCTCGTTTTTTACTTGTAGGTATAGTGTCACACATGTCTCCCTCTCCTCTTCTCATCTCTTTATAACTGTTGTGTGGCTCGTTTTTTACTTGTAGGTATAGTGTCACACATGTCTCCCTCTCCACTTCTGATCTCTTTATAACTGTTGTGTGGCTCGTTTTTTACTTGTAGGTATAGTGTCACACATGTCTCCCTCTCCACTTCTGGTCTCTTTATAACTGTTGTGTGGCTCGTTTTTTACTTGTAGGTATAGTGTCACACATGTCTCCCTCTCCGCTTCTGGTCTCTTTATAACTGTTGTGTGGCTTGTTTTTTACTGTATGTATAGTGTCACACATGTCTCCCTCTCCACTTCTGGTCTCTTTATAACTGTTGTGTGGCTCGTTTTTTACTTGTAGGTATAGTGTCACACATGTCTCCCTCTCCACTTCTGATCTCTTTATAACTGTTGTGTGGCTCGTTTTTTACTGTATGTATAGTGTCACACATGTCTCCCTCTCCACTTCTGGTCTCTTTATAACTGTTGTGTGGCTTGTTTTTTACTTGTATGTATAGTGTCACACATGTCTCCCTCTCCACTTCTCATCTCTTTATAACTGTTGTGTGGCTCGTTTTTTACTTGTAGGTATAGTGTCACACATGTCTCCCTCTCCGCTTCTCATCTCTTTATAACTGTTGTGTGGCTCGTTTTTTACTTGTAGGTATAGTGTCACACATGTCTCCCTCTCCACTTCTGGTCTCTTTATAACTGTTGTGTGGCTCGTTTTTTACTTGTAGGTATAGTGTCACACATGTCTCCCTCTCCGCTTCTCATCTCTTTATAACTGTTGTGTGGCTCGTTTTTTACTTGTATGTATAGTGTCACACATGTCTCCCTCTCCGCTTCTCATCTCTTTATAACTGTTGTGTGGCTCGTTTTTTACTTGTATGTATAGTGTCACACATGTCTCCCTCTCCTCTTCTGGTCTCTTTATAACTGTTGTGTGGCTCGTTTTTTACTTGTAGGTATAGTGTCACACATGTCTCCCTCTCCTCTTCTGGTCTCTTTATAACTGTTGTGTGGCTCGTTTTTTACTTGTAGGTATAGTGTCACACATGTCTCCCTCTCCTCTTCTGGTCTCTTTATAACTGTTGTGTGGCTCGTTTTTTACTTGTATGTATAGTGTCACACATGTCTCCCTCTCCGCTTCTGGTCTCTTTATAACTGTTGTGTGGCTCGTTTTTTACTTGTAGGTATAGTGTCACACATGTCTCCCTCTCCGCTTCTGGTCTCTTTATAACTGTTGTGTGGCTCGTTTTTTACCTGTAAGTATAGTGTCACACATGTCTCCCTCTCCGCTTCTCATCTCTTTATAACTGTTGTGTGGCTTGTTTTTTACTTGTATGTATAGTGTCACACATGTCTCCCTCTCCGCTTCTCATCTCTTTATAACTGTTGTGTGGCTTGTTTTTTACTTGTAGGTATAATGTCACACATGTCTCCCTCTCCACTTCTGGTCTCTTTATAACTGTTGTGTGGCTCGTTTTTTACTTGTAGGTATAGTGTCACACATGTCTCCCTCTCCACTTCTGATCTCTTTATAACTGTTGTGTGGCTCGTTTTTTACTTGTAGGTATAGTGTCACACATGTCTCCCTCTCCGCTTCTGGTCTCTTTATAACTGTTGTGTGGCTCGTTTTTTACTTGTAGGTATAGTGTCACACATGTCTCCCTCTCCGCTTCTCATCTCTTTATAACTGTTGTGTGGCTCGTTTTTTACTTGTAGGTATAGTGTCACAAATGTCTCCCTCTCCGCTTCTGGTTTCTTTATAACTGTTGTGTGGCTCGTTTTTTACTTGTAGGTATAGTGTCACACATGTCTCCCTCTCCGCTTCTGGTCTCTTTATAACTGTTGTGTGGCTCGTTTTTTACTTGTAGGTATAGTGTCACAAATGTCTCCCTCTCCGCTTCTGACCTCTTTATAACTGTTGTGTGGCTCGTTTTTTACTTGTAGGTATAGTGTCATACATGTCTCCCTCTCCGCTTCTCATCTCTTTATATCTGTTGTGTGACTGCTTTTTGTAGCTTAAGCTGTTCTTTTAACCTTCATACATTACAGAACATATGACAGCGATCCCATTGATATAACATAGACTGTAACAGGAGCTATTGGCGCATGTTTTTGGAATGGACGTAACTATTGCTTCTAAGGTCTATTTTCCGATGAAGAGCAGGTTAGGTTTCATGGTTACCGACAAGCGCGGTAATTCCGGCCTAATTACTCTCAGAGTGTGAAGTGTTGCCTATCTCAAAAAATAATAAGGAACAGGTGAACCACCTGGTATATAAATTACCAGGTGGCCCACGTAAGCCGTCCTTTGCTGAAGGAAGCCAAAAGTTTTGCCCCAAAACATGGCAGTAAAGAGGACGGAATACCAACAGAGAGGAACACCTTGCTAAAACGTAGAAAACTACACTTAACTGGTCTCATAGCTCGTCGCTATGGCATTGCTCATTGTGGTGGGGTGCCGGCTTCAATTCTGTCTCAAGAAAATGCCTCTATGTACGACGGCAGATCAAAAAGTAAGTTGCACTTGCAGGTTATAGTCATTTATTAAACCACCTATACAAAAGCAACGCGTCTATGCCAACATACAATGTAAGTTTACTTTTCCACATAGTCTCCAAGAGACTGTAAACATTTCTCGGAACGGTCAACCAACTGGTCGATTTCGGATGCAAAGAGCTCTCCTCCAGCGTTTTGTAACCACACGGTGACAGCCGCTTTCACCTCCTCATCGTTTCGAAATCGTTGTCCACCGAGATCCGTTTTGAGCTTACCGAAAATCTGAAAGTTGCATGGCGCCATACCTGCCTTGAATTGCTGCAGCAGTTCGCACGTTTGGCGGGCCTTGTGAGGTGTTGCGTTATCGTGCAACCAAATCACACGGTCGCTCAGTTTCCCCGTGCGCTTCTCTTTAATTGCTTTACGCAACCGGTTCAACCGCAATATGAGGCCGCGTTAATTGTGTCTTTCGGCATAAATTCCACGTGCACCAAATTCTCCATGTCAAAGATGGCTGTGGCCATAACGTTTCCTGCTAAAGGTTGAACCTTGGCCTTCTTCGTTGTGGTGATGCGATGTACACCCATTCCATCGATGTTCTCTTCATTTCGGGAGTGAAGTGGTAGACCCACGTTTCATCACCTGTGATAATTCGCCACAGAAACTCGTTGCCCTCTGCGGAATACCGCTGCAAAAATGCCAGTTAGGTTTCGAAACGTTGTCCCTTGTGATCATTGGCGAGAACACGTGTCACCCATCTGTGACACAGCATACGATATCCAAGGTCCTCGTGAACAATGGAGAACACACTGCCATACGAAATGTTCAGCATGCTGGTAATTTCCCCCAGTTTTATGCGCCGATTCTCTCTAATGATCGCATCCTTACGGTCAACATTGACAACGGTACGGGACGTTGTGGGCCTGCCTTCGCGAACTTCGTCTGTGATATCCGTGCGTCCTGCTTCAAATTGTTGAAACCACGCCGGGAAATCGCACGCTCTCCATATACAGCAGCACGATGAATATCCGTGCACTTCAACCGTTTGGCTCATAGAAATCTGATTGCTGCTCACACCTCCAATTTGGAGTGAACACCCATTTGACGCACCATTGCTTTTAGCCCGCTAGTCACACAAAACAATACGAACAACCGCAGCAACCGTCCTATTTGACGTCTGCGCAGTTACTGTCCCTATCCCCTTTTTGCCCAAGACTGCGACATACAGCGGTCTCCTGAGGCGAGTTAGTGCAACTAACTTTTTGATCCGCCCTCGTAAAAGAATGATAGTCCCTGAGCAAACCAATAGGCACATGGGCCAAAGCATGTTAAAGCTGTATTTCAAGGCATATCAATATTTACATAATGTAACAATTTCTGCTTTACAATTAGCAGTATTGAATAAATGCTGTTATATCCGTAATTGCAATAAAGAATAATGAATATAATAATTAATTTATGCTTCTTTAAACCTATGTTATAGATTGACATATCTTTATTATTGCATTACTCACAATACAAATGTATGTGGTGCTTGTTGGATGTGATGTAAGTGCCTCTCAGTATTACCAGGTACTGAACACATTAACATTTCAATTAATACCTTTTTTTAAATTTATTTAAATTCGCTCAACTATACAGAATTGAAATAAAATGCATTATAACTAAAAGTAACAAAGAACATTATAGTTTGTGAGGTCAGCCACATGAGGCCCTCTGGCACTAAACAGTCAGACATGATTTCACACATTCATTCTGTGAGAGTCTTCTTTCTCGGAATCACTTCCTGAACAAGACAGCATGGTCCGTGTGTATTGCATTAATGATAATAATCTATTCGCTCCGCGTACACAATATGTGCCAATGCTTAGCAGTGTAACTTTTTTTCTTCCATTTTTTCCATTTCCCCAACATTAGTTTTGTTTTTCTATTTGATTGCCATTTTTGCTTCTAATACGCACACATATACGTTTACAAACACACAAACACCCATGCTTAAGGCGGGACTCGAACCCACGATCCCCAGCGCCACGAAGCATACTAGGCGTGATCAAAAAGTTTCCGGAATGGTGTCATAAATACTACACAACAGTTTATTTTGTCTAATCTGCATTGTGACCCTCGAAGTAGTCTCCTTGGGAGTTGATACACTTGTCCCAGCGCTTCTGCCACTGCTGGAATCACCTCTCGAAGTAGTCTCCTTGTCCCAGCGCTTCTGCCACTGCTGGAATCACCTCTCGAAGTCGTCTTCTTTCAACATGTTCAGAGCCTTCTGCGATTCGCGATGGATGAGCCGCATTTTAAGTCGCGAGAAAAGAAAAAAGTCCACTGGTGCCAAATCTGGAGAATAGGCGGGATGTGAAACAGTATTCATCATCCTATTTTTATCCAAAAATTGGCGAACGGCCGTTTGCGTCGCACATTCTCCCTTAATTTTTGCAGCACTTGTTTGTAGAACACTTGATTCACTGTTTGACGCACAAATTCGTTATGGAGAATGCCTTTAATGTCAAAAAACACAATCATCATTGACTTCCTTTGGATCAAACTTGTCTGGCCTTTTTCGGAATTGGAGATGAAGGATTCTTCCATTATGAAGACTGCTACTTCGTTTCTGAATCATACCCTAAATCCAAATTTCATCACCAGTAATAATTTTCCCCGTAAACTGTGGGTCATTTTGCAGCTGTTCTAAAGATCTTTGCAGGCAATCACACGGCTGCACGTGGGGCACAAACTTCTCATGTCCAAATTGTCTTTCAAAATGCTTTGAAACACTTCCAAAGGAGAGTTCTAATGAGTTAGAACATTCTCTTATTGCAATGCACCTATCATTTAAGGCCATTTCGCTCAACCGATTGATATTTTCATCAGTTTTGCTGGAACAGGGTCGCCACGAACGATCTGCAACTTCAACTGATGTCACTCCACTTTTAAATTTCGAAAGCCACTCAAATGCTGAGTTTTTCCCAAAACTTCCTCCTCATAAGCTATTCTTAACATTCCATAGGCTTCTCTTGCAGTTTTACCCAGTTTAAAGCAAAATTTGATGTTCCTTCTTTGTTCATCGTAATATGACCTTTTTGTTACGCGGAAAAATCGCAGCACATGCAAAACACGCTTACCTCGTCACTGCATGGTCACAGGAAGTCACGTGACCTCTCAATTTTATCGGGAAGGAACGCTGATGTACAGTCTAGATAAGAATTAAAGAAATCTCAGCATCAGCATTGTATTTTCTCAATCACTTTCTTTGGGAGGTGCCTCGAAACATGTGCAGTGGTTAAACCGTTATATCACATCCCTCGTAGTTGTGAAAACAGACATGTCACCCAGAACGTGTGGGGTTGGCATCGGTGTTGTTATAGTGGATGTCAGAGCTTCAGGATCGTTGGCATCTGCGAGGACGAAAACATGTTTTACGCTATCAGCTGATACAAGTATGGTTCGTTCCTGGCGCAATGCGAAAGCTTGAGTCGGTGAGTACAAGCAGTTTGTAGGGCCGAGAGTAAAGTGGCTTTAAAGCACGGTGGAATGAGTTTTGTTTCTTTCTTCTTAGCTTAGTGAGAAATTGAGATGTGTCTGCCGATAAGGAAACCTCTCACAGGATTTGCAGCGTTTGCCACACAGCATCTGTGCCATCGAGGTCCGAAGGTTTTCCTTAAAGGCCGTCGGACGCCTACGAGAGGAAATGCGTGGCTTCACCTGGTATTTTCATGCCACATCAAGGTGGCCGTGTATGATCAGTGAAATCTCTCTACAAGGTCGTCAGAAGCTGGGTGGTCTCCTGTGTTCCAGGTGAGATGGATTTCAAGAATTCAAAATCTTCTCGGGCTTCTAGCCAGGTAAAAACTTGGCTTGACACCAACGTTTCGAAGAAGTGCATCTTCCTCGTCTTCAGGGTGAACTGATGAATTAACACGTCGCCAGGAAAGCTTTAGTTCTTATCATCAGTTCACCCTGAAGACGAGGAAGATGCACTTCTTTGAAACGTTGGTGTCAAGCCAAGTTTTTACCTGGCTAGAAGCCCGAGAAGATTTTGAATTAACACGTCGCCAGGAAAGCTTTAGTTCGGATTTCAAGAAGTTTGGATAGTATTTGGAAGCGCTGAGAAGAGAATTATTTGCTCTGCTCGGTGGTGAACTGTTGAAGATATTTAGATTTATTCAGTTAGGAACGTTCTGCTTCTCTCCTTCTCTCTCTCGTTCTCTCTCTCTCTGTCTCTCTGTATATGTATACCCGATAGTCAGAGATAGCTGACATGCTGTAATGTAGTACTAGTTATCTAAAAAGACAGAAGGGGACTAATAATAATAATAATAATAATAATAATAACAATATGTGGACATGAAGAATGCGCCCTGGTGGAGCCGGGTATACTCTGCAGATGGTATCACGTGAATCAATTGTTTTTGACCACTCCCAGGGTTGGATAATTTGGTCTCAGAGATGGCAGTCCATTCGCAAACTTGGCCATGTTAATCGCTTGGAGATCAATAAAAAATTATTTGTTACTTGTTGGCTAAGGTTATGGCGGGAGACAAAGCTTGCCGGGAAAAAAGATAGGTTTTAAAAGGACACGGCCTGCCAGTAGAGGTGTCACGGTACAAAAGCACTGCAGCACTGAGTAGAGGACCCTTTTGTAGAAGGAGAGTAGAATTGCTCTAAAGTAGCCGCTACTTTGTTCGGTATTAGATGCAATGCGAAGACCAAGGACTCTAGGAATGATGGACTCTACCTTCCTGCATTTTCCAGCTAGGAAACCTTGAGTTTCTCAGCAGCGAGACGACGAGGACAGTAAGAGTGGGATGTGCATTGTTCTGATATATTGGTCAACCTGATGTTTTACAGGTGTTGGCATCTCCACAGGTGAAATGAGCTCGGGGAACTGCTAAACGGTTGTCAAATTGTGTATTCGTGAGATTATTTTGGTACTAGCAATTGTCATGTTTCTGCTAAGACTGGGCCTTGACAATCTCGTCGTGGCTGCCAGTAGACGACCATGACGACAGTCGACCAGAAGATTGTATTGGGATGATTGAAAGGAATACTGACCTTAGCCACCACCAAGCGCCAAACAAATGCTCGCCGGAGGCCAAAATTTAATATGAGTTGCGTATAGCCGAAGATATGAGCCCTTTAGGAAGCTCGCAGAGATCTGAACGAATCTATTATAAATCTGTATTTGCTTGAGCTTTCCGTAATGAATGGCTATATTGTTTTCCGCCACTAATGGATACTGACGTTTTCCGTGATGTAAAACCACGTGGAGTGTCGCCGAGCCTTCGGTGGTACCAATTTTGATTCCGAATTGTCGGTGAGCATGAAGAGTGCAGTGACTGGTTTATTTGTTGGCAGTTTCTCGAATGCGAAGGCTGATGTTTTGGACGGATTTTCAAGGCTACAGCTTCTTTCATAGCTCTTCAACTCTTTGTTATCTTGTGAATTTTGTCTTTCAGCAGCAAAACAACATCAAGGCCTGTATCCATATGGCAGATGCTGGTTAGTCTGTGTATTAGATGGAAGTCGACTAGATTATATGCTCCTCAAGAACTTCCGCAACGTCGCTTGCAAGGCTTTGGAGGTGTCGGATAAACACCTTGTTGTTTACGATCCCCCATTTCCTCGCAGTTGCCGGACGCGTTGCTTCTTGGAAGAAGACTGCATAGCAACTCTTTTACCTTTGTCCATTGACCCTCGGCTGATGCGTTGATTATAATGTCATCCACTAAGCAGAATAGTGATGATCGAGCTGAGCAGATACGTGGTTGAATTTGTTCTCTCAATCTTAATGCCATTTGATTCGAAGAGTCCATCTGCTTGATTAAAACACACAACGGGTTTGTTGGCCCAGATCACCGCCACCCGATAAAAGTACTTGCAGTTGCTCAGGTTTGTTGGTTTTTGTGTTATATGAGTATGGGTGGAACTTTAACGTTAGTGCTATACTTTTTTCAGGATCACATCGGAGTCATCAGATGCAGGCTAGGGTGGGAAGAAATAAAAACACCGCATGATGCATTTCACTGGTAATATATTCACTCTACGTCCACACTCAGCGGTTGAAGTTCTGACCTGTAAGCATGTGTTTTCGGCCAATCTCGACTCACTGTCATATTTTACTTCCCGGCAGAGGTTGCTTGTTGACCCCAAGGACACAGCTGTTCTATGTCAACACTGTTATTGGGAGATGCTTCTGTGAAACTGGAGTTAGAGCTGCAGTTTCCAAAGTTTCTATTGCAAAGTTGTGAGATGGTTAAAAGCCACAGCCATTGGAATTGAATTGCGGGGAGTCAGTAACCGCTGAATAATTGAAAATCGAATGGCCAGAATGCTTTGAAAATCTATCTCAGTGGTCTTCCGGAACACTACGAATGTAGAAAGTAGCGGGTCATCGAGAAGTCGCTCCGCACCTCCCGTGTTACCAAGATTCCACTGGAGTCGGGAATTCTGGTGGCAGTACTGGCTGGTGCGAGCGTATGGTGAAAAATTTTCGCTGGTTAAGAAAACTGCTAGGCTCACTATATTCATACATGAAAGGTAATGTAGAAAAATAATATGCAACTAACCTGTTTAAAGCAGATGTTGAAAATATTTATCTTTTTCTTGAAGACACAAATTAACTCGTTTTAATTTATTTTCGAACACTGTAATTAATGTCTCCTTTGTTACCGATGTTATGTTATATTCTATTATCGTTTTCAGCTCATCGATTGTTTATGGATTGTCCTTATAGACCGAAGCTTTAGCGGCTCCCCAAAGAAAATAATCCGGAGGGGTAAGATCAGGTGACCGTGGAGGCCACAGACCTTTAGAAATTAGTCTTTCCCCCAAAAATTCCACCAACAGTCCCATGGATTTATGTGATGTATGAGCAGTGGAGTTATCTTGTTGAAAAATGCGCACCGTTCACTTCATCTTCATTTAGCTGTGAGACAAATGGAAGAAGAATATCCGAGCAATAAACATCTGAATTAATTGAGTTATGGAAAAAAATAGGCCCAATAATTCGAGAGCGAGAGATCGCACACCATATACGAATTTTCTCTTAATGTAAAGGGGTTTCCTGAATTAAATTTTGAGTAGACCATACTCGCGTATTTTGTGAATTTAAGCATGCTGTAAGTGGATCCAAGCTTCATCAGTAAAAAATGTCCTATCTAACATGTCCATTCCATGGTGCAAAATAAACCTCTGAAACCATTCACAATATTGAACTCTTTTCCCATGATCTGTGGGTTTTAATTCGTGGACGACTAATACCTTATATGGATACAAACTTTTTTTTTTTTTTTTTTTGACTGCTTTGTGTGCGGAACCGTAAGAAATATTACACTGTTGGGCCAATTTTTTTTATTGATTTCTGTGTATTTTTAAGCATTCTATCCGATATATCCGATAGTTTTTCTTCTGTTAGCACACTGGGTCTCCCACTTCTAACAGTATCATTCACGGAACCTGACTCACGAAATTTATTAATTAAATCACGCACAGTGAGTTAGGGAACCTGACAACGAAATTTTGTTTCACTTTCTCAGTATAATTTCCATGTCCATTAAAAATGTTTTCCACTAGAAACACACGTTCCTCTGTAGAATACATTGATTTCGCTTCAGGCACATGTCAGAACTCACAGCATAGTAGATCATACTAACCAGTACAATAAACAACTCATACGTTCGCAGCCGCTGATAACGCTGATAATCATAACGTCCCGTCGGAATCGAATGAGATATACCTAGGGATGCCAAGCGCTGGCCAGCAGCAAGGTGCGGAAGTTCTTGAGGGCCCGTTATATTGAAGCTAAGGAAAGTGACCGCAGGTGTACCAGTATTTGAAAAAATAAAAACATATTTCTTTAGAACCCAGCAATTACCAGACATTGAGTGATTAAACGTGAACTTGAATTTTCAAAACAACCTGAACCGTTAATGATAAATGGGTTAGGGGCTATTTGTGTTCCAGGATACAAATTAATGCAGGTAGTTCTTAAAATAATAAGAAAAGGTTTGTAAATATGGAAGTGTATGCATTTGTATTTAAATAAGAGGACAAAAGCTGCTAGTTTTTACAATTAATGAAAATAAACCATGGAGAGATTTCTATCTTAAATTTTGTGAAAATAATGCAAAAGAAAGGATTGCATGTTTTCGTTTTGGAATATGGGAATTGGGGAATAAAAGAAATAATGTTTTAAAGGAAATATGTCCAATATATAGTGCCAGGAAATTGATACCCGTTTATTATTAGAGGTCCAGTAACTATTGTACGAAGCAGCTAATTGCGGAAATATGCTCAGGGACAAAAAATAAATCCACTTATATATTTGTTTATATTTTGTTCTTCATTGTTGTAGTAAAATAATATTTATTTAAATAGGTGACCATTTTATTAAGCACTTTAAATTACAACAAATAGAAACAAAACCTTAGCTGTAGTGAGAAGCTTACAAGGATATAAAACAACATTTTTGTTTTATCTGTGAGGACATTTTTAGATGTCTTATACATCAAAGACGCACTTTACTAAGGGTGTTACCTCCTCTGGCTTGAATAACTGCTTTCATACGTCTTGGCATGCTTTCGGTCAGTTAGCAATGACTTTTTGAGGACTATTTCCCCATTATTCAAGAAGTCATCTTCTCAAGTATTGCAAGGTTTTTGGTTGCTGCAGTCTTGGCTTGACACGCGTTCCAGCATATTCCACAGATGTTCAACAGGACTCCTTACTGGCCATGGTAAAATGGCTTCCCATTTCTTGAAGATAGTTTCTGGCTACGTGAGGAATTTGTGGACGTGCATAAAATAAAACTATCGCATATAAAGGGCCAAGTGGTCATCATTTGTACAAAAGGCACAAAACTCGGTACTGTCTTGTTCCGTACACCGCATTCCTTACCGTTTGTATGGTACTTTATTACGTCATTTTTTATTTTATTGGCTCATACGTCACCTTGCAGGCGAATGTTCTATATCGAACCAATAGAGCATGCCTATGCTGGGTTTGTCATCTCATTCGCTAATAGAAATAACCAGCTCCCTCAACTGGAAGTGAGGTTAGGTAACGTGGACTACAACAGTAAGCTACAACCCCTCCTCCTTTCCCAATTAGAGCGACAGAGGATATCAGAACACACGCCCTATAAATGTCCCTACAGACAATCAGAAATTCGATGTCTATTATTATTTGTGCTCTATGTACCTATGAGCTGTTAGCTTTCCATTTTCAATAAAAACTATCACTCCACCATCTCCAAATGGTAACTTTTGGAAATACAGCAATATGCAAACCGTTCACCCCTCAGCTAAAACTCTTTCACGCTCACCAGGCTAGCGCAGAAAAAGGACCAATTTGTGAGCAGAATACAGCACCACTGTTCATTTCTTCAACCTCTATGATCATTTGCAAAACGCAATCGTTCAACTCAATGCATCCTGAACAACCTAGGACCAGTTTCAGTCTACTGAATATCAATCAGTTCACTTGATTTCAACCTTCTTCTAACTGTTTTGGTTGAAATTGAGCGTCCAAATATGTTAATAAATTACTGAGGTATGGTCGTAGCTGGCAGATTGCATCCCAAGAACTGTCAACAACATGAACTTATTTTTATTTTAATTTGTAGCTCTCGGACGATCTGAGCCTGGTCTTCTGGTGTATTCTTGTGTCTCTCTAAACCGTTTCTTGGCTTAATGAATTGTGCATATTTATCATATTTGCAATCTAACGTACACGTACACTGTGTCCATCATCGTTTAGGGCTACCACCTTAGCTACATCTTCAGGTCGCAGGTTCTTAAGATAAAATTTGTCAACTCCACTAACACTCACGACATGTAATAATAACGAAGCACAGAATTATTAAGACAATTTTTCTATAACTGAAACTTTCTACACTAATTGCAACAATTACACACATTCTACTCCAATGGTTATTTATAAAACAAAAACGTTCAACATGGCCTACACATATCCATGGCAAAAAACGCCTATCATAATATTTTATATCAAGCTAATGCATTACGACATTCAAGCAAATATAAAAGAGTCCGGTCATTTTTGTCCCTAAGATTAGTCAAATATAAATAGATGACAGTAAGAACAATTTAATAATAATAATATTACTACTATTACTAATACTAATAATACTACTAATAATATTATTAACGATGATAATAATAATAATAATAATAATAATAATAATAATAATAATAGTAACAATACTAATATTACTACCAATAATATTATTAACAATGATGATGATGATAATAATAGTAATAATAATACTAATTATAATAGTAATATTAATAACAATAATAATACTAATAATATTACTAATATTATTAACGATGATGATAATAATAGCAATAGATATAATAATACTAATAATAATAGTTATAATACTAGTAATACTACTACTACTACTACTACTACTACTAATAATAATAATAATAATAATAATAATAATAATAATAATAATAATAATAATAATAATAATAACAGAAGCGGAAAGCCTGTTAATATTCACATCAAATTCTCTGTTTCACTCACACACTTTTCCTTTCTCTTTTAAATTATGTGTCTTAAAACTAGACTTGCAATGAAAACTTTATAAGGATGTCTAACGTAGTTCTGAACAGGGAGAGTAATAACTAATATTAATGATTGTTTCAGGATTCCTGCAGAAGATAACAAAATATGGCTGCACTTATCAAAACCGCGGTGCAAAGCCTCAGAAAATTAAACGAAGTCGCAGGTAAGACAATAATCACATCGCATTCTCTCTGAGAGAATATTCTAAATGCAAAAAAAAAAAAAAAAAAAAAAAAAAAAAAAAAAAAAAAAGAGAATGTAGTATTCTTCTACCTGTTTTTATTCTCAAAACTTTCTTCGGGGGGTGAGGGAATATCATTGCCTTAGTTATGAAATATAATTGAAAACTCTGAAAAGGACGTCCGATGATTATTAGAATTTGAACTCCATTAAACTAAACAGTAAGAGATGTAATGTAATATAATTGCTGGTAAAAGGAAGATCTCGGTGGCTCAGTTTTCCGTTATTGATTGTTGGTAAGGAATTCTTCTTTAACCCTAGGATGCATGGTATTTAAGACACAAATGAATGTGCAGGTCGCTGTCTGACAGCCGGGCAGCTCACATCGTGTTGTGGTGCCTGCCTCTTTCTCTCACTGGTGCGACTTGTGTTTTTCTTTTCGCGTGGAGTTAAACGGGGCTACTTTGACAGCCTCTTCTATCCGTGCTTTCCTTGTGTGTTCGTGTTCCATCCATTACATTATTGGAACATTTCTACACCATGGCTGCCCCCGGGGCAGCTTATTTATCCTGCCATGCAGACGTGCTACCAGTCTGAGGACCAGCCATCTTCTCTACCGGCGCCACACTCAGCTCTTCCAACCACGTCAAGCAGCTCCCAGGGAGAAAACTGTTTGTCACCTCATCAGCAGCGCCACCCATGCCCGGTACTACGCATTGCTCTGGTCAAATGCGGCCTGTCGACCGCGGCCTGCCTTCCGCCGGTTTTGCACCACCCAGCCGGGATAGTTCTTGTCCACGTGACTCCAAGAGGAAGAAACTGAATTCTGTTGTACCTGATTCTCCTTTCGTTACAGCTAACCGTTTTGCACCCTTGGCTGACATGGATCTTGAGGATGGTGATCATGGCGTAAGTACGCCTACTCCTTCTGTCTCCCCACCCCCAAAGCCACCTTCTATCTATGTTTCTAATACACTCAAGTGAATACTCTTCTCAAACACTTACAAACGTCCAATGTTTCGCTTACAAGCTTGTTACACAGGACAGCAACAAGGTAAAATTCACTTTCGAGACTGTGGACGGTTATCGTGCAGCCATACATTATTTTGAGGACCAGAAGGCCGAGTTTCACATGTACCAAATGCGTCATGATCGCAACCTCCGGGTGGTTATTCGTGAGCTTCATCCCACTATAGACACTGCTCTAGTGCTGCAAGAACTGACCTCCCTTGGATATTCACCCGCACAGATGACTCCAGTTTACCATCCCGTCACCAAGGCAAAACTACCTCTCTTTTTCGTGGATCTTAAGCCCAATCCGCTCAACGACGACATCTATAAGCTCAATCGTTTGTACTACATGATGGTGAGAGTGGAGCCCCCGAAACCAAAACCGGGTGTTATTCAGTGCATGAATTGTCAGGAATTTGGACACAGTCGAAATTATTGTCACAAACAACCCCGTTGCATCAAATGTGATGTCCATCATCCCAGTGCGCAGTGCCCTAAGGCTTCTCACACGCCGCCTCTGTGAGTGAACTGTCAAGGTAAACATACGGTATCTTCGACGCCTCCAAGTCATTCAGATTCGCTCTTCTCCCCGACGTACCTTTCTGGTGCCTCTCCAGCTGCCCTTCCTCCACTTCACGCTTTCCCACATAAGGAATCTACTTTCCCTACTTGCACTGAAGCTGCCTCTCTCGTTTCTCGGGGCTCCCCTCAAGGTGCTACGCAGCTCTTTGCAGCCGCAATCCGTCAGTGTGAAGAGGACGGTTCTCCATTGGACTGCTTGATGGCTCGACTGGACTCTGTCTTTCTTCTTCTACAGACCCTTCTTACTACCCTGCAGCAAATGCTTCCTATTCTGCTCCGTGTTCATGGCTAATTCAGTCCCTTCTTGCCTTCGAATCTGCACCTGGAATTGTCAGAGTATCACTAATAAGTTTTATGAATTATTACACTTCCTTCCGGGTTATGACGTAGACCTCCTGCTCGCCACTGAAACCAAATTGGCTCCTCAGATATCTTTCCATCTTCCTGGGTATACTGTGTATCGTGCTGATCACCCTAACTCTACTAGAATGGGTGGTTCTGCGGTGCTTATCAAAATTTGTCTGGCTCACCATGCCCTTCCGCCTCTTCTAGAGGACTCCTTCCAGGTTGCTCGGATTCAGTTGTCTACTACTTCAGCAAGCATTCAAATTGGTTCTTTCTATTTTGCTCCTCAGAATCATGTCAGTCTCACCGACTTCTGGGGTATTGTTCATCTTTCCAGGGCTCCTTCTTGGTCGACGGCGATTTTAACTCCAAACATCCTCTATGGGGTTCGAACCTATCTAATCCTAAGGGAAACTTTTACACGCTGCAATCCATCAGTTACACCTAGACGTGCTCTCTCCTGTTGAACCTACGTTTTGCCCACACGATGGTACGACTCCGGACGTGTTGGATATCTTCATTAGACGTAATATTTCCCGTAATTGTTCCCGTCTCTCCGTTTTTCATAATCTGAGCTCCGATTACTTACCAGTCTTGCTCACTCTCTCCGATGGTGCGAAGTACAAAGAATTACCCGCATCCCTGATACGCCATCCCTTTGACTAGCCTTTGTACACCTCTTTGCTTGCTGATCTCACTATTACGACTGTGCCGCTTAAGTCACCCCGTGATGTCGATGTGGCTGTTTCTACCCTGACTCGCAATATCCAGTGTGCGGCTAACCTTGCCAGCAGTACTCTCCAGGATCTTCGTCCTCCTCGTTTTGTGCCATTCTATTCTCCCGAGATCCGTCTACTGCACTCCATCAAGAAAGACTGTCGGAAACTCTGGGAACGCACGCGTTACCCGCTTCACAAAACCAATTTTAATCGCGCTACTCGGGAGATGAAGGCTGACTTATGTGCTGCACGCTGCACTGCTACTGAACACAGACTACAAGACTTAAACGCCAGTGATGTGTCACTATGGCAGAAGACTAAAACTTTGACACGCACTTCTGTTGCCATGCCGCCTCTTAAGGTTGGGAACACCTGGTTTTCTACGCCACTTGAAACGGTAAATTTGTGCTCAGAACTCCTGGAACGTCGGTTTTCCCCGAATCTTGTACTGGACGTGGACTTTGCTCATCGTGTGGCGGAAGTACTCACACAACCTTTGTTGCTCACTCCTTTCCACCGCTTCTTTACCCCTGCTAAAGTTAAAAGTATCATCGCTCGCTCTTCAACTCACAAAGTTCCCGATCCTGATCTTATTGTGCAACCCTTTCTCATTCATTTACCCCGGAATGCGATGGTTTTGGTGACGCAAATCTACAACGCTATCCTCCGCATTGTTCATATTCCTCATCAATGGAAACACGCTACTATTATCCTTCTTCCCAACCTGATAAAGTGAAGAATGATCCCCTCAGTTATCGTCCTATTAGTTTACCTACCCTACTCTCCAAAATCTTCGAACGTCTCCTTCTGCCTCGTCTTTTGCCTCAGCTCTCACCGATTATCCCGGACACCCAGTTTGGATTTTGCTCTCTTCACTCCTGCTCTCAGCAGCTTCATCGTGTCGTTGACGCTCTTCTTGATTCCTATGAGCGTCAATCTGTGTGCATAGGACTGTTTTTGGATACGGAGGAGGTCTTTGATAAAATTTGGCACGATGGATTGTTATTCAAACTCAAACAGTATCTCTCGGACACTTATTTCCGCCTCGTACAGTCCTATTTGCGCAATCGCACCTTCTCTGTTAAACATGATCGTACGCTTTCCAAGACCCTTCCTCTCTCCTCTGGTGTTCCGCAAGGGAGCGTATTGGGCCCCTTATTATACCTGGCTTATACCTCGGACATTCCTAGCCATCCGCAACTCACTATTGCTCACTATGCCGACGATGTGGCGGCGCTAATTGTGGGTACTTGTGCTACGGCGGTAAGCCTCCATCAGGACTTCTACAACCAAATTCGCTCCTGGTGCCAACGTTGGAGAGTAACTATGAACGCTCATAAATCCCGTGTTGTGTAGTTTACCTACAAAACGAACGTGAACCATCATCCCATTTCTCTCAATGGGACGGAGATACCCACCGCGACTTCTATAAGGTACCTCGGCCTTATCCTGGTCAACCGGCTTACTTGGGGTCCCCATCTCTCCAATCTAGTGCAGAGGATTCGTCATCGCATCCGCGACGTCCATCATCTTGTGTCCGGTTCCTCGCCATTGCCTTTGCGGTACAAGCGTCTTATCTACACTTCCTTAATTCGACCCATGTGGCAATATAGCTGTTCCATATGAGGTTCTGCCGCTCCGTCGCAGACCATCAAACTCCTGCAAACAGAACCATTTTCTCCGCCTCATGACTGGCGCTCCATGGTGTGTGCGTAACTCAACTCTGCACGCTGACATTGGCCTGCTGGAGGTAATGTTTGTCCTCCGCATCAGCTACAAGAGGCTCCATCGATCCTGTTTGCGCCACAGCAATCCTCTTCTCCGCCATATTTATCTTCCTCCTGAACCTCAACGATGAAAACTGAAGCGCCGCTGGCAATCCGATCTGCGACTGAACATTTAGCTCATTTATTATTTATGAGCTAAACATAATGGCGTGTTTTAAAAGAAACATGCTTGCCTCCAAAGGAAACGTTCTACAATAGACTAAATGAAGAGGAAATCAATGATCAAGACTACGAGCATTCTAAAAATGTATGGGAGCAGTTTAATATCCGAAATTTGGGAGAATACAGTGATCTCTACTTAACCTCAGATGTTCTGCTACTCGCAGATGTTTTTTAAGCCTTCAGAGAGCAAACATTGAATACTCATAAAGTTGATCCTGCACATTACTTTACATCTCCAGGACTAACCTGGGATGCTATGCTTCTGTATACCGGAATTGAAGTAGAATTATTAATCAATTCTCATGTGGTATCTGGCATAAGAGGAGGAAAATGTCAGATGCTCATCGGTATGCCCAGGCTAACAACACTTACATGGAGGAGTTTGATCCTAATAAACCAATTCATTTATTACATACGAAGACGCAAATAACAAATATGGATGGGCTATGCAGCATCCACTGCCTTATGAAGGATTTCAGTGGTTATCTCCTGATAGTATTAATATAAAAACATTAAAAAAAGATGATCCTCCTGGATATATATTAGAAGTTGAGGTGAATTAGCCTATTGCGCTTCACGATCTTCATAATGATTTGCCATTCTTGCCTGAGTGTCTGAGGCCAAAGAATTCAACTGTCAAGAAGCTAATTGCACACCTTGGAAGTAGGACGAAGTATGTTGCACATTACATGATGTTAAAACAGGCTCTCTCACTTGGACTACGACTAACAAAAATCCATCGTGTGCTGCAATTTCAACAATCGTGCTCGTTAAAACCTTACTTAGCGTTTAACAACATGCTGAAGCACCAGGCTAGAAATTACTTTGAAAAGGACCTGTAGAAACTCTTCAACAAGGCTATGTTTGGAAAAACCATGGAGAATACGAAATTGCATGTATATACGCCTTGTGAAAAACGAGAAAACATTGGAAAAGCTGATTTCTAACCCTGTATTCATCGAGAAAGGTATATATGGACCTAACCTAGCAGCTGTTCATATAACTTCGCGACAGATTGTATTCAACAGGTTATACATGGGAATGAGCGTACTGGATATATCAAAAACCCTCATGTATTCATACCAATATGATGTGCTATTGCCGTATTATGGAACTGAAAACCTGAAACTCATGTACATGGATACTGACTCCTTCATTCATCGAGTTACAACAACCGCATATACCATTGAACATTTGGATACACCTGATTACCCTACAAGCTACATATGCCACTCCACACAGAACAAAAAAGTGTTGGGAAAGCTTAAAGATGAAGCTAACGGGAAAATCATCCAACGTTTTGTCGGACTGAGGCCTAAGATGTATGATCTCCATATTGATGAAGGAATGATAAAAAGATTAAAGGTATAAGATGAAGCGCTATTAAGCAGTACACGCATTCGATAGTTACCTACTGGTATAGGATCAGCTCGAACTTAAGTAGCTGCGATAGGCAGCGATTCTCACCTCTTCAGCCAATTTTTCAGCTGGGGGACCGTCATGCTGTCCACAGCACTTCGCCGTACCGGTTGGATAATAGACAATCTCTTGCGTGTGTAAATAAGCTTTGGAATGGCAAGGACCTTCGCGACCAGTAGCGCCATGTGATTATTTCTATTACACTCTCTTATTGGTTGTCAAAATGAGAAATATGATGGTTCCATTCACATGACTTCCTCTACATCTCTGCAACAGCTAATTGTTAAAAAGTTTATGCTTCTTTTTACTTCATGCTAATCGAGAAAAAAAAAAAAATAGCACAAGGAGTCTTATCACTTGTTTCCTTGTAAGTAGAAGCGAAATAAAGGAGTATCATCGTTTAAAATGATAGTCAAAAGCTGGTGGCTATGTGACTGAAGTTCCTTTGTTTTTATGGACAGGAGTTGACAAATTCCTGTATGAGAAAATGGTTTTTCCAGCAGAAACCAAAAATAAGTAATATCTAAAAATGACCAACTCCAGGAAAAAAATGTATATAACATTGTGTGTTTTAAAGGGCTCTACATTTTTTGTGTGGTAAGTCATTATCCATCTCTTACGGTTTAGCAGTTTTGCAAAATTCAGTAAAATTGATCCGGAATGAAGAGGTCTTCAGAGGCTATTCCGAGAAAATTCAAGATATACATTTTATTTGTCGGTAAATATATTTTATATACGATATTTTAATCAAAGCCACTAGAGCCATTTTTAATAAAATCAAAATTTTCGAAAATTCTTCCATGCTTCTGGTGGGGGGATTGTTTTGAAAATGTTCGTGTTGCATCCTTGGAAGATACTATACCTAAATACCAAAATTGGTATATAATAGTCTTTTTGTTTTTGAGCTATGTTGTCCACAGACACACACACACACACGGACCATTCTCTAAACATCTCATGTGTTCCACTCACATGACTTTCTCTATATCTCTGTAACAAATTATTGTTAATAAGCTTATCTATTATTTATGATATGCTAATCGAGAAAAATTAGCAAAAATGGTCTTATTTCTTGCTTTACTTTAAATAGAAGCGAAATAAGGGAGTACTATAGGTTAAAGTGAAAGCCAAAAGCTGGTTGCTATGTGACTGATGTTCCTTTGTTTGTATGGACACGAGTTGACAAATTCCTGTATGAGAAAAGTGTAAGTTTTTCAAATCTGAAACCAAGAACAGGGAATATCTCAAAAACGATCAACTCCACGAAAAAAAAAAAAATGTATATAGCATAAATTGTGTGTTTTAACGTGCTCTGCTTTTTGATGTGTTAAGCTTTTGTCCATCCCTTAAGGTTTAGTGGTTATGCAAATTCAAGCAGAATAAGTTATTCTTCAGAGGCTATTCCCAGAAAATTCAAGATATATATTTTATTTGTCAGGTAAATATCTTTAATATACGATATTTTAATCGAAATCATTAGAGCCATTTTTAAGAAAAACACAATTTTCGTTTTTGAGCTATGCAGATCACTGACACACACACAGATACACATGCACACACACGGACCTTTTTCCTAAAATGCTTTTCTGGGATTCAGGGGGACCGAAAATATGTATTTCCGGTGAAATCTCGGTATCGAATTTTTGGGTGCAATGCAATACCTTCTCTATACACTAGGTACATAGTTTGTGTAGAGAAAGTATAACTATTAACAGTGTAAGGATATTATTTGAGGGTATAGAGAGGTATTCATTTATTTACAGTTTCATATACCATAGATATTAATGTTAAATTTTAACGAATT
Source organism: Hymenopus coronatus (assembly GCA_030762935.1). NCBI lineage: Eukaryota > Metazoa > Arthropoda > Insecta > Mantodea > Hymenopodidae > Hymenopus > Hymenopus coronatus. The sequence continues at coordinate 37,235,794 of CM060893.1, forward strand.
TTATTGTATTATCTTGTGGAACCAGTGAATTTTAAGCAACAAAATAAAAGGTGGTATAGAGTAAATGTAGATTATCTACAACATATAGCTTACTTTAAATAGCTTATAAGCCAATGGCAGCTTCCGAAATATCGGTTAATAATAGTCGAATTGTTCGGCAATTAGTCATTCTTTGACAGTCCCCTAGATGTTCATTTGCTGTTTGCAAATTTTTTTTGAAAATATTATGACATTTTGAGACGAACATAAATTATGTTCAGTAATGAGAGTCTTATAATCGCTATTCTGTATTATCTAATACGAAAGATTTACTGCAACTATTTCTGCAAATGTTTTTCTCGGCAAAAGTAAAGTACATATAATTTTATACCATTAATAAACCAGAGAAGGGAGAAAGTCATAAGAAATATAACGGAATTCCATTTAAGAAAGTGTGTTGATGGAATAAAGGCTTTTATCTTTTTATTCAAATGGTTCAGACCCATCTATATATTAAATTGAATCATACAAATCCAGGTATAATAGCACAACCATCTTCTATGACAGGAATACGACGAAAGTGATATATAATAAGTATAATGAACAGTAATATTATTAGTTGAATTAGCTAGAATTGCACCCATTTTTCCTTTCCCTATACCCACTATGTATATAGTGTATAGAGAAGGTATTGCACTCCACCAAAAAATTCGATACCGGGATTTCACTGGAAATATATGTTTTAGGATCGCCTGTATCCAAAAAAAGGCCGTGTATGTGCGTGTGTGTCAATGTGTCCGTGTGTCCGTGTGTCAATTTGTCCGTGTGTCAGTGTGTCAGTATGTCAGTTTGTCCGTGTGTCAGTGTGTCCGTGTGTCAGTGTGTCCGTGTGTCAATGTGTCCGTGTGTCAGTGTGTCCATGTGTCCATGTGTCCGTGTGTCAATGTGTCCATGTGTCCGGGTGTCCGTGTGTCCGTGTGTCAGTGTGTCCGTGTGTCAGTGTGTCCGTATGTCAATGTGTCCGTGTGTCAGTGTGTCCGTGTGTCAGTGTGTCCGTGTGTCAATGTGTCCGTGTGTCAGTGTGTCCGTGTGTCAATGTGTCAGTGTATCAGTGTGTCCGTGTGTCAGTGTGTCCGTGTGTCAATGTGTCCGTGTGTTCGTGTGTCAGTGTCTCCGTGTGTCAATGTGTCCGTGTGTCAGTGTGTCCGTGTGTCAATGTGTCAGTGTGTCAGTGTGTCCGTGTGTCAGTGTGTCCGTGTGTCAATGTGTCCGTGTGTTCGTGTGTCAGTGTCTCCGTGTGTCAATGTGTCCGTGTGTCAGTTTGCCGTGTGTCAGTTTGTCCGTGTGTCAATGTGTCCGTGTGTCAGTGTGTCCGTGTGTCAATGTGTCCGTGTGTCAGTGTGTCCGTGTGTCAGTTTGTCCGTGTGTCAGTATGTCCGTGTGTTCGTGTGTCAGTGTGTCCGTGTGTCAATGTGTCCGTGTGTCAGTGTGTCCGTGTGTCAGTTTGTCCGTGTGTCAATGTGTCCGTGTGTCAATGTGTCCGTGTGTCCGTGTGTCAATGTGTCCGTGTGTCAGTGTGTCAGTTTGTCCGTGTGTCAGTGTGTCCGTGTGTCAGTGTGTCCGTGTGTCAATGTGTCCGTGTGTCAGTTTGTCCGTGTGTCTGTGTGTCAGTGTGTCAATGTGTCCGTGTGTCAGTGGGTCCGTGTGTCCGTGTGTCAGTGTGTCCGTGTGTCCGTGTGTTAATGTGTTCGTGCGTCCGCGTGTCAGTGTGTCCGTGTGTCAGTGTGTCCGTGTGTCAATGTGTCCGTGTGTCAGTTTGTCCGTGTGTCAATGTGTCCGTGTGTCAGTGTGTCCGTGTGTCCGTGTGTCAATGTGTCCGTGTGTCCGTGTGTCCGTGACTCAATGTGTCCGTGTGTCCGTGTGTCCGTGTGTCAATGTGTCCGTGTGTCCGTGTGTCCGTGTGTCAGTGTGTCCGTGTGTCCTTGTGTCCGTGTGTCAATGTGTCCGTGTGTCCGTGTGTCCGTGTGTGCGTGTGTCAGTGTTTCAGTGTGTCCGTGTGTCAGTGTGTCCGTGTGTCAATGTGTACATGTGTCAGTGTGTCCGTGTGTCCGTGTGTCAGTGTGTCCGTGTGTCCGTGTGTCAGTGTGTCCGTGTGTCCGTGTGTGCGTGTGTCCGTGTGTCAGTATGTCCGTGTGTCCATGTGTCAGTGTGTCCGTGTGTCCGTGTGTCAGTGTGTTCGTGTGTCCGTGTGTCAGTGTGTCCGTGTGTCAATGTGTCCGTGTGTCCTTGTGTCAATGTGTCCGTGTGTCCGTGTGTCAATGTGTCCGTGTGTCCGTGTGTCAATGTGTCAGTGTGTCCGTGTGTCCGTGTGTCCGTGTGTCCGTGTGTCCTTGTGGCAATGTGTCAATGTGTCAGTGTGTCCGTGTGTCAGTGTGTCAATGTGTCAGTGTGTCCGTGTGTCAGTGTGTCCGTGTGTCAGTGTGTCCGTGTGTCAATGTGTCAGTGTGTCCGTGTGTCCGTGTGTCCGTGTGTCAGTGTGTCCGTGTGTCAATGTGTCCGTGTGTCCGTGTGTCAGTGTGTCCGTTTGTCATTTGTCCGTATGTCTGTGAACATGATAACTCAAAAACGAAAAGTAGTTAAAATACCAAACTTGGCATTTAAGTTTAGTATCTTCTAGGGATGCGACACGAAGATTTTGAGAAAACTCCCCCCAACCGAAGATACCCTTTACATGGAACTTGTTTAGAGAATTTTGATTTCCAAAAAATGGCTCTAACGATTTTGATCAAAATATCGTATATTAAAGATATTTACCTGAAAAATAAAATGTATATTTTGAATTTTCTGAGGATAGCCTCTGAAGACTACTTTATTTTGGGTCAATTTTACGACATTTTGCATAACTACTAAACCGTAAGAGAATGGACAAAAACTTACCACACAACAAATGTAGAGCAGTTTAAAATATACAATTTATGATATATACATTTTTTTTCATGGAGTTGATTGTTTTTGAGATATTCCTTGTTTTTGGTTTCAGCTACAAAAAAACATACTTTTCTCATACAGGACTTTGTGAACTCTTGTCCATTCAAACAAAGGAACTTCATTCATATAGCAAGCAGCTTTTGATCATCACTTTAACCTATGGTACTCCCTTATTTCGCTTCTACTTACAAGGAAGCAAGTAATAAGACTATTTCTGCTAATTTTTTCTCGATTAGCAGGAAGTAAAGAGAAGCATAAGCTTTTTAACAATAATTTATTGCAGAGTTGTAGAGAAAGTCATGTGAATGGAACGCATCAGACTTTTAGACATTACACACGCACACAGAATCTTAACATGTGTGGTTCGAATAAGGATGTTCGTAACATGCAAATTCCAATACAAAATTCTGATTTCTTACACTCACATGACTCTCTCTGGCTACTACAAACAAACTCCTTACAAAATATAACTCCTCCTTCAACACCATGCTAATCGAGAAAAACATTAGCAGAATTGTGTTACTTAGTACCTTATAAGTAGATTGGAACTAAGGGAATGCACTAGGCTAAAATGATAGTCAAATGTTTTAAAAGCTGTCCTTATGCGATTGTCATTGCCAATCACTTCTTTGCTTATCCAGGAGTAAAACAAAAGAAAAACGGACACTTCCTGTCTAAGAAAAGTATATACACTTCACAATTCAAACTAATGAATAGGAATACTTCGAAAACGGTAAGCTTCGCGAAAAAGATGTATATGACATATCTTGTGTATTTTTACAAGATCTACATTTTTTGTAGTGTAAGTTTTAGTCTGTCTCTTATGGTTTACGAGTTGTGCCAAATTAAGCAAAATTCATCCAGAGTGAACAGATCTTTAAAAACTATTCGCAGAACATTCAAGATATACATTTTATTTGTGATAGAAATGACTTTAATATGTGGTATTTTAATCAAAATCACAAGAGCCATTTTGAAGAAAACAAAATTTTCGAAAATTTTCCATATAAAGGGTAGTTAGGGGTGGGGGGATTTTTTTGAAAATCTTCGTGTCGCATCCCTGGAAGATACAAAACCTAAATACCAAGTTTGGTATTTAAACGTATTTTCGTTTTTGAGCTATGCTTTCCACAGACGCACACATACACATACACACACGGACCTGTTTCTGAAAATGCTTTTTTGGGTTCTGGGGGACCTAAAACATGTATTTCTGGTGAAATCTCGAAATCGAATTTTTGGGTGCATTACAATACTTCCTCTATACAGTATGTACATAGTACGTATAGAGAAAGTAACTAGAAATGGAAAGTTTAGGGAAAGACAGTGTGTCTTCTACCTAACATTATGTGGTAGAGAAATTAAAATGTGATGAGCAGACGTAGAAATTCTTATGGAGCTCATTTCACACTGTCTACATTCATCAAACCATCATGACTACTAAGAATGCAAAATAACAATCGAGGTCAAGGATTGCTGACGGTCAGGTAAAGAGCGCTCTCTGCAAACCAAAGACCTTGTAAATAACTACCTGCAAACGCCAAGACGTTATAAAAAATTGGGGGGGGGGGTTGTTACCTCCACGTTCACACCTATACCCCCGCCGCTGAATCCTTGCACTTGACAGTTGGGAGTTAAGTTGGTACATTAGCTAAAAACACTGTTGCAATATCTGGCTATTTCCAATCACGTGCTCAGTTTGTGAACTCCTAACACGTGCGTTGAGCTGTTCAGTGCAAGATACATTTTATTCGTTGTTATTGTTTGTACGTTGTGTTTGTTTGTACTTGAGGGAACAGAACAAGACTTTCACAATTATAGAGGTGGATAGACTTTTGCGGGAAGGTGTGGCGAGAGTGGACGCGGCTACATGGAGGAAGAAAGTGAATTATGTTCACAAAATAATACGAAAAGCACAGGAATTAGACGGAAGCATCAGTGAATGTGAACCACTAATGATATGTCTTGGTGACGATGATAATAATGAAGATAATGCATCCGGAAATGATAACGATGGAGACTTGGATGGGATTGAGCCATTAAAATTCTAAACCGGTGAAAATCACTTCCTTATATTTTTTCTCATTGTAACAAGCTATTTTACAATGTTGGTGGTAAGAATGTTTAATATATCTCCCCACTGTTCGACCACTTCGTCTAACTCTGAACAGCTCCTGATCAAGCTTTTGGTCACCTTTAGCTTGGGTTCTGTAGCCCCTATGTTTATCTCAGTTAGTCCTTCTGGGATTTTTAAAGTAGTTATTATGTTCCTACCCATCTCCAAAACAGACTTCATATATAACTGGCACAACAGACCTTGACATGTGAAAATCTTAATGAGAGCTAGGAAGCGAGTTGTACTTTCAGATAAGCAGTTCACCAGTCGATTCATGCATGCTGGAAGAGTGCCTGTCACAGTCAATGTCAAATATCTGTCACCTGCACTATACGGCGCTGCACTGATAAGCATGTGTTTTCGTATGCATATTCAATTCTACAAAACAAATGGCCTACTATATAAACAATGTCAATCGTCTGCCTCCAGTTCTTCCAAACCTGACAGTATTCGCTCACGTCATTGTCATCATCAACTTTATCGCTACTTTCTACACCATTATCCTGGATTATAATTCTTTTAGATTTTCTATAATTCTTTCTAATGATTTTCAAAGCTCTCAACATGTCGACGTACATTTTCCTATCGTGGCCTGCCAATTTCTGCAATTTTCTGGCGATGCAATTGTTCCACATTTTTTAATTTAAAGGTGATACATTCAATTTTATTTTTCTTTCTTACCTTTGAACCCTGGAAACGGAACTCAATCTCAATGCCTTGGATACTCTTTCATTCACTTTCATCAGGCTTTTCAAGAACTCGGCGAACGTACATTTCCTTCCTTCATCTCTGCCCCTTGTTTCATGATGTCAAGGACATTTACAAATATTTCTCTGCTCTGACTAAATAAAACTTTGCCACTTATCTCTGAAAACGTTGGAGCCATGGTAAAAAAAATAGAAAAAATAAAACGAACACTATTTACTGCCCACTTTGAATACATACATATGCGGAACACTTTTGATACAGACTGTAGAAAGTTTGTTCCCTGTCACTTTAAATAAGCAGAGTATCATAGCACAAACTCCGATAAGTTAGGCTCGGTAGCTGGGTTGGCGGTCAGGGACATGATTACAGAAGTTTTGTGCCGGCAATGTCAATGGTTTTTAGCATTAGTTCGTCTCACAGTATCCTTTGGAGGGTACTTCACGCTCAGCTCATATCTACACATAATTTGTACGAATTTAGTTAATCTGTCGATCATCAGACAACTGAGGAACTTTGGGCGATGATTTGTTGCACAAGCTGACACTCCATTAATTCTATGCTCAGTTTTGTTCTCACTGAGGTGATATATGAAGAGCTGGAATAATAACGTTTGAAAACCAGCATTAATAAGCGAGAAAAGCCATAACAGAATAATTCAGACTAGACACCAGAATCAGTTTACGATAAACTTGAATTATAGCTAATTTGTTTGGTATTTTATATTCTGTAGGGAATTATTTAGAACATTCTTGCAAACATTCTCAGGAAATAAATAATGAAAGTGTGCTCTTCATGCTGCTGCGGTTTTTATATTAGTCACTATGTTTGAGATGCATCTTATATGGTAAATGAGGATCTTATATGGAAGAGGATCAATTCTGTAGTTTTCACATTCCTGTACTCAACTCTTTCTGTTCACATTATTCGTGCTCAATTCACCTAATACAATGTACAATACAAGGCAAATCGCAAATATGCATGTTCATCAACATAACACCTCTCTATTTCAAAGAACCATATTGCACTCCGGTATAAATATATACAATGTCTTCCAAAATTCTTAAAGGAAATACTGCAAGAAAATAGACACATCTAATCAACCACTGTTCTTATACCATTCAAGAATTCCTAGCTAATAATTGTAATTAATTTCCTTTATATAACTACATATTCTTCATTTAAGTTAATATATTCCTACTTCTTATAAAACGTTTTATTGTATTAGACTTCGCACATTTTTAATCTTATAAATATTATATCGATTCCATTTTGACATGACCCACATTGATTATACTAATTCTTTTCATTATTTTGTTTCTTATGCTAATGTTACTTTATGTAAAGCCTATACCTGTATGTTAGTCTCTTATCATTTTTATATTTTAAGCTACACAATAAAATTTTATAAATTATTAAAAACGCAATCATCTAATCTCAGGGCTTAAGACTAATCTTTAATATTCATAAATGTAATATTGTAAGTAATCAAGACTACAGGAATTTTGTAAATAATTGTAAATACACTTTTTATATATTTTATATAGTATTGACTTAGCCTATATCATAGTACCCATGTACATATATATGATCTACAGGAAGAATAAATATCTGTCTGTCTGTGTGTGTGTCTGTCTGTCTGTCTATGCAGCAGGCATTCTTAAGACGCTTCATCATCGTCAGGTATCATGCTCGACTCGTCCCAGAGTATTTCCTACAGCTGATTGCCAGGGCATGCGCAGTGGACACAAGCGGAGGACATTTTGAATATTTGTCATAAGCTTCTGGGTAGTCAAACTCAAAGCGAAGGATTCTCGAACAGATGTTGATGTGAACTTTCATTTGTATGTTGATGATGATTGGGGTTCAAGGGCGCTCAACTACTAGCTTATCAGCGCCCTTAAAAACTAAACATGACCTGAGACTATAACTAAAATAAGGTTAAAAAGAGCACAGAATAAAATGCGAGCTAAAGTTAATCGTAAAAGGAACTTAAAAAGCTATATATTGCTAAAACCATAAACCCTATAAAACCATGTAAAACAAGGAAGCGTAAAACGGCATAAAAGTACGTAAAACTAAAATCCCAATATGATAATAAATAAAACGAATTATATCCTGACGGTAAAACCAATTGCTGATAAACATTTAAACACCCTGTCATCCGCTCTGTGGTCATCGCCAAGGACCTCCGCTAGGGAGGCCGGCAGCTGGAGAGTTGTGCGAACAGCAACTAGAACATAATTTGTATGTGTGTGTGTGTGTGTGTGTGTGAGAGAGAGAGAGAGAGAGAGAGAGAGAGAGAAATGGACTAACCAATTCCAAAGCTTTTAAATGCAGTGTTAGCATCCTATAACTAGAAAACTTTCTTGCCCCTAATCCATAACTACATTTAACAGAATGAAACTGTAATCCTAAAATATCAAACAGTTTTGTATCAATCTTTATTTTAAAAAATGAAGTAAAAGGCTTTTGCAGGTTAGGTTTATGTGTGAATTTATAATAGGTAGGGAAACTAATCAGGTTAAATCAATTGAGTATCATATTTATGAATTTTTGAGAGTATGCGTTAAAATGTATAACTGCAGGATTTATAACTGTTTATTTTTCAGATCCCAGAGCAGAAAGTTTCTTTTTGGCGACTTCGCCATTGCCTATGTTAGGCATTCTGTCCTTCTACCTAAGTTTTGTGAGTGTTTGGGGTCCTAAATGGATGGCCAACAGGAGACCGTTCAAGCTGCATCGAGTGATACAAGTGTATAATATACTACAGGTGCTTATCTGCAGTTATCTTTTCTATCAGGTAATATGAATAAGTATATATTCTAAAACAGTAATTAGTTGTAGTAGCCAATGCTGGAAATAAGCAGGAAAGACTGGAATTTAGTTGAATTTAGCGACTTTATTCATACTCAAATTATTTGTTACCCCCCTGGGGTACACACTTGCAGCTGTGCTTATTCTGATAAATACGTTTTAAAACATAATATACCTGATGGATTTATGAAACATAGAAACTGAAATATGGTTACGAAACAATTCCAAAACTTATGTTCACTCTTTAGAGTGAATTAGATAACACGAGGAACCTCCATGAAAAATCTGATGTGTTCCATTCACGTGACTTTCTCTACATCCCTGCAGCAAATTGTTAAAAAGCTTATGCTTCATGCTAATCAGAAAAAATTAACAGAAATAGTGTTATTACTTGCTTCCTTGTAAGTAGAAGTGAAATAAGGGAGTACCATAGGTTAAAAGGATAGTTAAAAGATGGTTGCTATGTGATTGAAGGTTCTTTGTTTGTATGGGCAGGAGTTGACAAATTCCTGTAAATTTCTTTTAAAGTTGAAACCAAAAAAAGTAATATCTAAAAAACGATCAAATCCACGTAACAAATGTATATAACATAAATTGCGTGTTTTAACGTCCTCTACATTTTTGTGTGATATCGTTTTCTCCATCTACTAAGGTTTAACAGTAAAGCAACATTCCGTAAAATTCATCCAGACCAAAGTGGTCTTGAGAAGATATTCCCTGAAAATTCAAGATATACGTTTTATTTCTCAGGTAAATGTCTTTAATATAGGATATTTGAATCAAAATCTTTACAGTCATTTTTTAGAAAATCAAAGTTTTCGAAAAAATTTCCATGGAAAGGGTAGTTTCAGGTGGGGGATTTTTCTCAAAATCTACGTTTCGCATCCCTGGAAGATACTAAAGTTAAATAACAAGTTTGATATTTTACCGACTTTTCGTTTTTGAGCTATGTGTTCATAGGCACGCGGACCTTTTTTTGAAATAGATTTTTTTGGTTACAGAGGACACTAAAACATATTTCCGGTGAAATCTCGGTATCGAATTATTGGGTGGAATGCAATACCTTCTCTATACACTATGTACATAGTACGCATAGAGAAAGTAAAAAGTTTTGAATTCGGCCGGCAAATGAACACAGGAACAGCGAGTTTGCGAATACCTATGTGTAGCGTTATAAACAGATGCTTATAATGCTGAAAGCATGTGGTATTACTTGGTGCTTTTGAAGTAATTTGTATTACAGCAGCTGTAAATGATGAGTTTTGCCAAGAGAAACAGGGACTATGTACGAACTTTTGAATGGATCTGGTTATAAAGAATGCTGATCTTATAGCATAACACCAAGTACAGAGAAACAAACCTAATGAGCTTTGTATCACGACACATAACCTTAAATTCCCTTCTCAACTGCGGAGACACTAATGGCCGCAGCCAGATACCTCTTGGTTTACTCTGCACATCCTGGGGGGCAGAAATGTTTGGAATTAATAACATGTTAACTCATATACAAGTTGGAAACCAATATATATTAATGTAACATCTTAAGAAGAATGTTATCACGTTATATAACTTAAAAGTTCTCTAGCTATTCTGCAACAGATTATTTTTACAGAAGCTGATTCTTCTCTTTAATTCGTGCTAATCCAGATAAACAGCAAATAGCAAAAATGGTTGTATTAATTACTTCTTTATAAGCAAAACGGAAAAAGTGAATTACACTCGGTTTAAGCGATAGTCAAATACTTTAAAATCTGTTGCTACGTATTATAAATTCGGTTCTTTGTACGGCTAGAAGTCGACAAGTTCCCATATGAAACCGAAACCAATAACAAAGAATATCTCGAAAATGGTGAACTCCACGAAAAGAAGTATATTATATAATTTGTGTCTATCAGTTATGTCTATCAGTTATGCAAAAGTCATCCAGAATGAATAGATATTCACGGGTCATTCCCAGAAAATTCAACAAATACATTTAGTGGAAACATCTCAGTACAGTGATACCGAAATACATTTTGCTATATCCAACTCCTGTCTTACACTCGGCTGCTGCTGCCACGTACCTGTTATGAACCCTGCCGATCTACTTTCAAGAGGATGCAATCCAACGGCACTTCTAGACAACACGTGCTGAGAGAACACACACTGACTTAAGAAGGACCCTGGAAGGTGGACCCAGTAACACTATGCTGGGTCAGAGTAATAAACTAACCAAGTCAAGAAAAGTGTACCGCAAATTTTATCATTCGATGAGGAATGTACTAGTCGGCATTTGTGGTTTTTTTTATTATAGTAGGATGGTTTTCATGGCAACTTGGATTTGCTGACTTTGTTGCAACGCTTCTAAAGGAGTTGAAGGTACAAGGGGAAACCTGAGTAATAAAGAAATTGAAGAGGGACAAACGTTCGATACTGAAGATAATACAGTCCGAAGTCTTTCATTCTGACGTTACTCACCAAAATAATGTGGTTATTGAAAAAAGAATCTGGACAGGAGTTCGTAAGGTAGAGTCAGACTGAAAAATGCAATGCCATGGTCGAGATTTGAACTATGAATCTCCCGATGTCTAGCCGGCTGCTCTGCCATTGAGCTAACATGGCAACATGCCGGCATTGAATTTCTCAACTGACTCGCATGTTTCCCGGTAAATCACAAGGCGACTTACAACAATGTAGAAATTCAATGCAATGCCGGTATGTTGCCATGGTAGCTCAGTGGCAGAGCAACCTGCTAGAGATCGGGAGATCCGTGGTTCAGGTCTCGGCTAAGGCATTTAATTTTTCAGTCTGACTTTACCTACCCAAGAATAATCTTAAGCGAATACTCGCAGGGTCACACAGTTTGACCTCTAAAAGACAATATGCCTGAAAATTCGCAACTACTTAAAGGACAGTTTGTGTTACAAATTAATATAATGTATTTGAATTTGCAACGTGGGGGATTTACCTACTTAGGTTTTTCGTGTAATTTTAGATATTGCCACTTCTCTTTGTAATTCTTTATTGTTAAAAAACATACTCCAGTGTTTACGAAACGGTTTCCAGCTATTGGAGCGTTAATATCTTATATACAAATGCGTTCCTTTAAAAAAGTGCAAGATGTGTCGCATATATATTTCCATCTCATCACAGTATATGCTACAAATAACTTTCCTTTTGTCAGGAATTTAGAGAGGCTTAAATAATTAGCTGCCCAGGATATCGTGACTGTTACAGAAGAAAGAATAGAAGTTAGGGTACGGATTATTCGCACAGGAGCAACAGATCAGGACATGTGAGAGTCAAAATGAGAGCTAGGAAGCGAGTTGTACTTTCAGATAAGCAGTTCACCAGTCGATTCATGCATGCTGGAAGAGTGCCTGTCACAGTCAATGTCAAATATCTGTCACCTGCACTATACGGCGGTGCACTGATAAACGCGTGTTTTCATATGTATATTCATATCTACAAAACATCCATACAAGTGATCTACTATATAAATAATGGCAATCGTCTGCCTCCAATTCTTCCACACCTGCAGTCCTTTGCTCACGTCATTAACATCATCAACGCTATCGCTACTTTCAGCACTCTTATCCTGGATTAGAATTTTTTTTTTTTATTTTCTATAATTCTTTCTAATGACTTTCAATGTTCTCAAAATATCTTCATACATTTTCCCATTCTGGCCTGCCAATTTCTGCAATTCGCTGGCAACACAACTGTTCCACATCTTTTAATTTAAAAGTGATATATTAAGTTTTATTTTTCTTTCTTTCTTATTTTTGAGAACCCTGGAAACGGAACTCAGTGATATATCAGTTGCCTTGGCTACTCTTTCATTCATTTTCATCAGGCTTTTGAAGAACTTGGGCACATACGTTTTCTTCATTTCTCTCTGCCTCTTGTTTCATGAAGTCAAGGACATTTATAATTATTTCTCTGCTCTGATTAAGTCATACATTGCCACTTAACTTTGAAAACGTAGGAGAAATGGTAACAAAAATAAAATAAACAAAAGGAACACTATTTACTGCCCACTTTGAATACATGCATAAGCGGAACACTTTTGATACAGTCTGTAGAAAGTTTGATTGCTGCGACTTTATAGTAGCTTCGTCCCGCTGTAGACCAGAAAGGCTATTAAAGTATTGATGAACATTAAAATAAACTGATAGACATAAGTCGCTAGGGAATTCATAAACAAAGACACTCCGTAACTGTCAGCAGACACAACTCACTGTCATCTGACAGGTGTACCGTGAAGCTCTGCGTGCTCTGCGACAAGTCTATACACGAGGTTTCATGTGCAACGGGACACCGTGAACGTGTATCACATATTTACATTTTTGTTGTAAATTCATAAGCCTAACACACAACAAACTAGATTAATTTTAAGACTTAACTACAACTGGATGGACATGACATTTGTAGTCTGTAATTACATTTTCGCAGTAAAGAAATGAGTTGAACGTTGTGGCCGGCAATAAGTGTAACATCACCCATTTGGCAATAAAAGCATACGATGATGTTAGTTATTTTTTCGGGGGCAAGTGCGGATAATGTTGAAAGGAGAATTATATTAAAGAATCTGCAACCTCAAATTTGAACCGTTCATTTATCCCAAACAGCCGAAGACTAGTAAATACCCACGACCTTTTGAAACTAAAGTAGGATTCCTCACAGTGTTCCAGAGACTGTCTTACATATCATTTCATCCCTTCCACTGTACACCAGGTACTCAGAATTTTAGAATAGCCCCATTTTAGTGGCCATGAACTCGTAATAACCGATGCCACGCACCAATTTCCTGTTCCCGACGTGTTCTGAAAATAGGGCCCCAGAAGTCCCAGAATATCAGAACGAGACGGAGATGCGGCGTCCAGCAATGACGACACCGGGAGGCACCTTCCAGTGGCAACACGATAAAAGCAGCAACTCTAGTAACGTTTGCCTTTTTACATTCTCACCAGTTCCCATTCCAGTGTAAGATGAAACATTTAGAGATACAAACCAGTGGAATTAAATTAGTCGTAACATCCAGCCGTTTCAGCTAAATGTTAAGACATTTAATTTGGTTATTTTAGTATGTTTTGGTGCGAATGTTCATTAGAGCTAATAGTTGTGATACTGTCTAACGTAGGGTCGGTTTACAACAAACTTTGGGATGATGAAGCGAGAAACAGTGAAATTGGTTTTATGTAGCAGTAAAATATTTAATTCCGTCACGTCAACAATGTGTGGTTTGCGTAGGTGAAAAGAAAAACCGTGCAAGAGTAAAGAAATTGTATATTTTATGTATGTGTTGCGAATATCTGTCCTTGTGTATGCATGTACCACTGACTTTCTCCTCGCATATGCGAAGGAGAATTGTAAGAATAATGACATTAGTGATTAGTTTATGTAAGATACGCGATTGCCTGTATACTTCTGTGAGCTATGAAAAATATGGTGCATATTTTAAAATAATAAATTGTGTGCTATTATTTATCCTTAACATCCTCTCCGAGACCAATCGACTGAGATTAAAGAAGATTTTGAAGAAGACGACGAGAGCGTGCAATGTTAACCAGGGCAAGTATTAGTTTCTCTACACGTACTATGTACATAGTGTATTGTATTGCACCCAAACATTTGATACCGAGATTTCCACGCAAATGTATGTTTTAAAGCATTTTTAGAAACATGTCTGTCTGTCTGTGTGGTATGTGTGTGTCTGTGGGCAACATAGCTCAAAAACGAAAAGACCGTTAAATACCAAACTTGGTATTTAAGTTTTATATCCTCCAAAGATGCAACACAAAGATTTTCAGGAAAATCCCCCCATCCCAAACTACCCTTTACACGGAAAAAGTTTCGAAAATTTTGATTTTCTCAAAAATGGCTCTAAAGATTTTGATTAAAAGATCGCGTATTCAAGATATTTAACTGACAAATAAAATGTATATCTTGAATTTTCTGGGAATAGCCTTTGAATATTACTTTATTCTGTATGAATTATATGGAATTTTTCACAATTGTTAAGCCGTAAGAGATGGACAAAATGTTATATACATTTTTTTGGAGTTGATCATTTTTAAGATATTCTTCTTTTTAGTTTCAGTTTTGAAAAAGTTATACTTTTCTCATATAGGATGTCAATTCGTGTCCATAAAATTAAGGAACTTCAGTCTCATAGCAACTAGCTTTTGACTATCACTTTAACCAATGATACTCCCTTGTTTTGCTTCTACTTACAAGGAAGCAAGGCATTTCTGCTAATTTTTTCTCATTTAGCATGAAGTAAATAGGAGCTTAAGATTTTTAATAATAATTTGTTGCAGAGATGTTGTGAAAGTCATGTGAATGGAACACATCATATTTTTTGTTGTTGTAAAACTTGAATACTAAAAATCAAGTATTCATATTATTTCCGAATTTCAAATGAGATAAAATGAAAGTAACATTTCAAAGATACCATGCAGTTTAAGGGCATACACCAAACTGAAAGTAATAGGGAAAAAAACAAAACAAAAAAACGTGTCTATAGAGGGTGACAAATGATCTCAGAATAAGTATCATTGTTCTGATGGAAAGTTGGAATTCTAAGCGTAGAAATCAAGATGAAGTAGCAGTCAACGGTGAGATTAGGAACACGGAGTAGGCTCCTCCCGGTTCGAATATTGAACCAATAAACATGCAGCAAGTCCTAACAGAGGCGACTCAGCTACAATTACAGCTGGAGATAAACATCTTCCCAATGAAGTTAAAGCTACAAGAGACGAACTCAGGTGTATTCAGTTAGAGGCTGCACAGATCAAGCAGTAATTGAATGTAGAGGTGGACCGGGATATGATAACACAACTGCAAGTTAAGTTATGAGGTGCAAAAATAAACCTGGATTGTTCTTGAATGTAAACAGCAGAAGTTCGAATCAGGAATTGACATTAGCAGTCGGCACTAATTTATGAGAAGAATAATAATTCCCATTAGGTCTAACGGCAATGGAGGCAACTGACCGAAACGTCGCTCTACAAGTATATGACGATAGCACTACAGAAAATGATCATGCTAACGCTTATTAAAGTTTTGGGATGTCGTGTTGCCTGAAATACGACTGCCACTATTTTCAGCACATTTCCTGAACGACCTACCAATACTTTCGTTCAAAAGCATTCGAGTGAATACCACACACTTTGTAAATGTCTTTGAATCATTGAACAAGTACCTAATGGGTAAAATAGTTCTGGTTAGGCGTACATTGTAACATTTTGCCCAAGAAAACAACACACAATACCTTCACCTTCGGTCGGCATTTCTTCAAGAGTGTGAAAAATACAATTTTCCTACTCAAATTAGTATGTAGGATATGAGAAAAATACCAAGAAATCTTCGACGGTATACTATATTTGGACAGTTCAATAGCTTTTCAAACCTCCAAAGTGGAACGATAGATTTATGATGGTGAAGCATTACTCTAAAATGATCACATAGCATCTCATTGTTGCTAGGCCTCAGACTCTAGATGGCAGATTCTCATAGAACTACAGTAGGGACCAAACCTTACAAGAGACGTCATTGCTGTTGTAAGCTACAAGAGAGGTCATTGTTGTTATAAACTACAAGAGAGGTCATTGTTGTTATAAACTACAAGAGAAGTCATTGTTGTTATAAACTACAAGAGAAGTCATTGTTGTTATTAACTACAAGAGAGGTCATTGTTGTTATAAACTACAAGAGAGGTCATTGTTGTTATAAACTACAAGAGAGGTCATTGTTGTTATAAACTACAAGAGAAGTCATTGTTGTTATAAACTACAAGAGAGGTCATTGTTGTTATTAACTACAAGAGAGGTCATTGCTGTTGTAAACTACAAGAGAGGTCATTGTTGTTGTAAACTACAAGAGAGGTCATTGCTGTTGTAAACTACAAGAGAGGTCATTGCTGTTATAAACTACAAGAGAGGTCATTGTTGTTGTAAACTACAAGAGAGGTCATTGCTGTTGTAAACTACAAGAGAGGTCATTGTTGTTGTAAACTACAAGAGAGGTCATTGCTGTTATAAACTACAAGAGAGGTCATTGCTGTTGTAAACTACAAGAGAGGTCATTGTTGTTGTAAACTACAAGAGAGGTCATTGTTGTTATAAACTACAAGAGACGTCATTGCTGTTATAAACTACAAGAGAGGTCATTGTTGTTGTAAACTACAAGAGAGGTCATTGTTGTTATAAACTACAAGAGAGGTCATTGTTGTTGTAAACTACAAGAGAGGTCATTGTTGTTATAAACTACAAGAGAGGTCATTGTTGTTATTAACTACAAGAGAGGTCATTGTTGTTATAAACTACAAGAGAGGTCATTGTTGTTATTAACTACAAGAGAGGTCATTGCTGTTATAAACTACAAGATAGGTCATTGTTGTTGTAAACTACAAGAGAGGTCATTGTTGTTATAAACTACAAGAGAGGTCATTGTTGTTATTAACTACAAGAGAGGTCATTGTTATAAACTACAAGAGAGGTCATTGTTGTTATTAACTACAAGAGAGGTCATTGTTGTTATTAACTACAAGAGAGGTCATTGTTGTTATAAACTACAAGGGAGGTCATTGTTATTACTAACTACAAGAGAGGTCATTGTTGTTATTAACTACAAGAGAGGTTATTGCTGTTATAAACTACAAGAGAGGTCATTGCTGTTGTAAACTACAAGAGATGTCATTGTTGTTATAAACTAAAGAGAGGTCATTGCTGTTATAAACTACAAGAGAGGTCATTGCTGTTATAAACTAAAGAGAGGTCATTGTTGTTATAAACTACAAGAGAGGTCATTGTTGTTATTAACTACAAGAGAGGTCATTGCTGTTGTAAACTACAAGAGAGGTCACTGTTGTTGTAAACTACAAGAGAGGTCATTGTTGTTATTAACTACAAGAGAGGTCATTGCTGTTATAAACTACAAGAGAGGTCATTGCTGGTGTAAACTACAAGAGAGGTCATTGCTGTTATAAACTACAAGAGAGGTCATTGTTGTTGTGAACTAAAGAGAGGTCATTGCTGTTATAAACTACAAGAGAGGTCATTGTTGTTGTGAACTAAAGAGAGGTCATTGTTGTTATAAACTACAAGAGAGGTCATTGCTGTTATAAACTACAAGAAAGGTCATTGTTGTTATAAACTACAAGAGAGGTCATTGTTGTTATAAACTACAAGAGAGGTCATTGTTGTTATAAACTACAAGAGAGGTCATTGTTGTTATAAACTACAAGAGAGGACATTGTTGTTATAAACTACAAGAGAGGTCATTGTTGTTGTGAACTAAAGAGAGGTCATTGTTGTTATAAACTACAAGAGAGGTCATTGCTGTTATAAACTACAAGAGAGGTCATTATTGTTATAAACTACAAGAGAGGTCATTGTTGTTATAAACTACAAGAGAGGTCATTGCTGTTGTAAACTACAAGAGAGGTCATTGCTGTTATAAACTACAAGAGAGGTCATTGCTGTTATAAACTACAAGAGAGGTCATTGCTGTTGTAAACTACAAGAGAGGTCATTGTTGTTATAAACTACAAGAGAGGTCATTGTTGTTGTGAACTAAAGAGAGGTCATTGCTGTTATAAACTACAAGAGAGGTCATTGTTGTTATTAACTACAAGAGAGGTCATTGCTGTTATAAACTACAAGAGAGGTCATTGCTGTTGTAAACTACAAGAGAGGTCATTGTTATAAACTACAAGAGAGGTCATTGTTGTTGTAAACTAAAGAGAGGTCATTGCTGTTATAAACTACAAGAGATGTCATTGTTGTTGTAAACTACAAGAGAGATCATTGCTGTTATAAACTACAAGAGAGGTCATTGCTGTTATAAACTACAAGAGAGGTCATTGTTGTTATAAACTACAAGAGAGGTCATTGTTGTTATAAACTACAAGAGAGGTCATTGCTGTTGTAAACTACAAGAGAGGTCATTGCTGTTATAAACTACAAGAGTTGTCATTGCTGTTATAAACTACAAGAGGAGTTATAACAATTTCAAAAATGAGAACATTAAAACTCAAAATACGCGAGGAAAATAAAAGCAATCAATTGGTCCGAACAAAGAAACGAAAACCCAGATATAAAATTTAGAAATAGATATGTTAGAAGGCAGCAGATAAGAGATACCAGGAGCATTCCGTGATTTTATTAGATTAACGAGGAGCAATTCGAGTATAAACGGCTCCATGAAGAATCCATGGAGAAGAAATAATAGTAGGGGAACCAGCAGAACAAAGCGCGAATCACAGTGAATGGATGAACAGCTGGTCGGCGGAGTCCTAGCCTGATTGAAAGTGAAAAGTTACAACGCGCTTCTGCAAATCAGGTAAACACTACTGCGAAGAAATTAAGCTCTAAATCAGTCTAAGCCCGACATTAAATAATAAAACAAGGGAAAACTAAATGCGGAGGATATAATAACGACGTATTCTCCCTACCAATATGCGTGTCAGGCCTGTTCTCTCATAGGAGACAAAAATGGCAGTTTTAACATTATGAAAGCTATATATTCAGTTTTTAGATTTAATGACGACACATGAAATGACGGAAGCTCTCTGGATACTCAAAGTAAAGAAGACAATTTTCCATCAGTTTTGGACTCTACATGACTGTGCAATGAGATCTCATTTCACTGCACTGAGCCAAGACAGAAAACCCCAGACTCGTTTGGGTGGGAATACGGTCTGCATTATTGCTCTCTTGAAGACAAAACATTGGACCTCCCAGCAGGCGTTAGTAACGGCAGTTATGGCCGGGTATATAAATTACGTTTGTTGTTGTTGTCATTGAATCCTTGTTATGGATTTGATTGGTAGTCTGCAAATACAACACACTTGGATTCCATCTCTAACGGATGGACATAAAAAATGCATAAGTTGAACATTGTGCACTCTGTGCCATACAGGAAACAGAACGCACTAAGACATTTTTCTATAACATGCCTAATGTTCATAGTAAGTTTATAATGTGAGCATGGAACATTCTAGAACAGACGACACTCAAATTACACTTAAGATTTAACTGCAACAGAGAAATATGTACCACTTCATTGTGTCATCACGCATCTTGCAAATATGAACATACGATGGGGTTAATATATATTTACAGCGATGAATGGGTAGAGAGTATCGAACCACATATTGTACTATTCATACATCAAGATTAGGAAGTAATAGACATGCCAGGTAGAAACAATGTAAAACTTCTCATGTACCTCCAACATAAGATATTGTCCTCCATAACATTTCAGCTCTTCCTCTGTTCACTATTCAGGCGCCATCATTAAATAAATAAATGTAACTAAGAGGCGTTCCAGGCATAACTCCGACATGTAAATTAAATCCTTCAGTGTTGGGATAAATCTGTAGTTGCTATTTTACCTGGGTTTTCTTCTGACTGATGATCTTCAGCTCCTCAGCGTGTCTCGAACACAGAAATTGGGAGTCAAAGAACAAAGTTTTTAAATTATGGCTTACTTAGGATATTTAAATGAGAGGTCGCAGATCCAGATTTCGTGATACATTAAGATAACACGATAGACGAGGTACGAAAAATCTTTAAGATGCAGTTTGCTTCCTTAGTGGAAGTAAGCTGTGGCAAGATAAGCTCAACACGGAACACAGAAGGAGTTTATTCACTGAATTTATCACAAAATCTCAATTTGTAAATGATAATACAATAAATGAGACGCACATTCGTTTGCACTATCAGAAGGCTAGTATACTATAGAAGCTTACACGGCATCACTCGTCGTAGAAATTCTTCTTCAACAGAATCGGTCACTTTGCACTTAATATGTGGCACAAAATTAATGAATTTAAAAATATTTTCGGACCTTGTTCTTACCGTACGAAAAATCTATTGCAGAGGAAACGTTTGAAACTTCTAGAAAAAGACTCTCCGATTTGAAGGCTGGGCTATGTTTTATACCACTGCCTCCTAGAGTGTACAAGTCATTATGTTCCTAAGTTTGGTAACACTGCACGTAGGCTGAGAAAATAAACACGTTGAAGCTGATGTTTTAAACTTATTTTCAAATACAGTAATATTATAATTACGTCATGGGTATTTACAATTAACGTCCGTTTTTTCTGGTTCACAAATAATATTTCTTGTTATGATAATCAGACAGAAAGTTGCAATAGTAAGTATTCTCTTGTATTATATTGCACATAACCTATACTTATAATAGACATTGGAAACTTTCACGTACTTACTAATTAAAATATTTTGAAATATATTTCAGTTGTCTAGAAATTGCTGTGTCCCTGGATGTAAGTAAACTTATGACACCAGTGTAAAGTTACAAGACAGTGTTTCTACATTTTCATTCCCTAAAGAAGAAACAAGGAGGCAGGCGTGGATTCTTGCTCTCTGGTGTCCAACATCGTCATCAGCTGTGTGTGCCAACGATTTTGACGAAAAGGACATAAGTATTAATACAAACCGGAAACATGGAAATGGTTCTGTTACAAACTTGCGTTGCCATGCCCTAAATTAAAAGAAAATGCAGTACCCTGTAAATTCAGATATTTCCTATCATACTTGAGTAGCACTATTCCAACAGAGAGAAGAGATCCAGATTCCAAGAGGCAGTATATTAGAAGAAGAAATGAAGTTAAAAAGTTGGAACTGGAGAAATAAGATACAGTGGATAATTCTGAAATATTTATAAATATTTTCGCTGAACATTTTTGAGGTGTGAGCTTCGTATTTGTCTATTAAGAACGAGAGAAAGGGTCAGAAATCAGTGATGCATATTTTGACTATTTACAACGAGGGGGACTTTCAGTACCCAGTGATTTAGTTATGGGCATCTTTTTATCATGTTGCTGCCATATTTCAATACATAACGATGTCTTCTGACTTAGCAAGTAAATTCTTTACAGTAGGTAATCAAAGGAGCATTCTTCCTATGCTAAGTATGCAGAGCTTAGAGACCAACGGTGTTTTTGGTGACATTGATGAGTGCTTCTGAAGTCAGAAAGTCAGAGAAATTACTTCTAAAGTAGTTTTCAAGTTTGTAAACGTTATCTTAAATAACTATACTAAGTGTGTAAACAACTTAAAGTGTAGTAACTCTGTTGTATATGTGCATTTATTTGTTATAAATATAACTTATTTTGTCCAGAATACATTATAAATGCGTACGAACTAACCGAACGTAAATAAATCTAATGTGATTACAAGTAATTGATTGTTTTGTCGTATACTGTAAACCTACCACTTGACAGCTATACAGTGTTGCAACATCTATGAACTGGCTTATTAACTGTAGTGTTTATACTCTATGGCTTGCTCACCCAAAATGTTATTTCCAATTTTCTCATTGTAGAAATACAGAGCTTTTTCCTTGGCACCACCCCATCAGTCAAGTTACAAGAGATCAAAGAGCAAGTCCGGACTTCTAACTTTTAGGGAAACCCCTTAAATATGCATCATTTTCATTCTCCTCTGCTGTTTGTGCATACAATAGCAAGAAAACCATGTTGTTTTCTTTCTCCCCTCAACAGTATAAGACTGGTCACGTAACAGTATATTTTATGTCGCTGTGTTTGAACTATTTAACTATCGAGATATATCTAAATTAAGTTATATTAAATACACTAATTAATAGCATAAATAACAGTAATAAAATATGCATATTGTTATCGGAGTGGTAGAGAGATAAAAATAACGTCTCAACCGTTGTGCGTTTGGCATGACGCGCGTAGGAATACCAAGTTGCTATATTTATTGGTACTTGCATTATGTATTACTTGTGTAATTCTAATACTAATTCTTAAACAAAATGCGAAAACTAAAATTGGTGTAATCTATTTAGCTGCCTCTAAAGTTAATGTCTATTTTACGGAAACTAAATTTTCGTTTAATGAATTATCTGAAATGCTCATGAACACTTCTTCGCCAATTACGCCAGTTGTAGTTCATCGCATTAAGGGAAGATTACAATATCATCATGAGCGTCTTCAGTTGTCTAAATTTGTGGTAATTATAAAAGACGACATTTTGTTAGTCACTATTAGCTTCGGACATTTTGTATAAAGCACATATCACGCAAGATATACCTACAGTCTAAATATCAAAATTCAAATCGTGTTCCAATTAAATGTAATTCAGTACATATTTCACACCCGACTCAGAAATTGCTTAGTGGGGTTAATTTTCTAGTTAAGACCTTGCATGAGAGTTATTCATTTTTGCACTTTTTCAAGTGTTTACATGAGGCTTTGGCTTTGGCTTTGGCCGCTTTTGAGAGGAACATTTGTTACTTAACGTTGTTGAAGGGTCATTAACTCCTTTAATTAGTAATGCCTTACAAGAAAACTTAAATTTGGAAACATTTCAGGCCAAAATGGTTTATTTATATTTTCCTTCTTGTGCTTTGATGCAGTATTTGATTAACCCTTAGTTGCCTACATTAGTATACTACATACGCCGTTTTTCCTTTAATTCAAGTGTAAATTCTTCTAAACCAGTTTTCATAATCTTGCCAAAGGCACTATCAAAAAAGTAGTTGAAATGGCCATGAGGATAGGTGATAGGTAATGGACTGGCCATCCATTCAAAGCCAAATGTTGCAAGTTCAAATCCCAGTGACTGTGATAAAGGACGGGGAGAGCCCAAGTAAAATAATCGGTGTGATGTTTGGAAGCTAATGGGGTTACATTTGTCTGTAGTTATGTCGGTTTACTCTTCTTTTTATTTAAAAACATCACTGTAATTAATTTCAGTGCAATCCTAGAGTGCAACTCTATTTGTATAGTTACGCTTAAAACATAGGTACCGACAGGCAGCAAAGGGTTAAATATCATTATGCTCCTCAGCGTAGTACAGAATCATTCTTGGACTTTTATTGCCAGGATTAAGCAGCCTACCCAACTTTTTATGGTTAGGGGCAATGAACAGTAAATTTGCACATTAATTGATTCGGGTTTACATTCTTCAATTCGGTCTCAATTGAGTTTTTTCCCCTTGCCATAGCCATTCACTGATCTAGATCATATCACCAAATGGCTTCAACAATTACTGGAAGCTTCTCTTTCCCATTGAATCTAATAGGCTTTCAGAAATTCCGAAAATAACTACTTCAATTCCATGATCAATTCGTCATCAACTTTCCTTTGGCAGGTATAGCCATAATAGGAACTGTTCCTTTTGTGGACCGGTAGTTTGTTTTACAAGCCAATGTGGCACGAGGGGATACAACCGCCAGATGTCCAGCACGTAATAACTATCATCAGGTAGTGGCAACCACTCCAGCTATTTCAGGCCAACCCTTTGTTCCTGTACTGGTAGCTTGTTTTCGACAAGCCAATGTGGCACGAGGGGATACAACTCCCAGATGTCTAGCACGTAATATCTATCATCAGGTAGTGGCAACCACTCCAGCTATTTCAGGCCAACCCTTTGTTCCTGTACTGGTAGCTTGTTTTCGACAAGCCAATGTGGCACGAGGGGATACAACTCCCAGATGTCTAGCACGTAATAACTATCATCAGGTAGTGGCAACCACTCCAGCTATTTCAGGCTAACCCTTTGTTCCTGTACTGGTAGTTTGTTTTCGACAAGCCAATGTGGCACGAGGGGATACAACTCCCAGATGTCTAGCACGTAATAACTATCATCAGGTAGTGGCAACCACTCCAGCTATTTCAGGCTAACCCTTTGTTTCTGTACTGATAGTTTGTTTTCGACAAGCCAATGTGGCACGAGGGGATACAACTCCCAGATGTCTAGCACGTAATAACTATCATCAGGTAGTGGCAACCACTCCAGCTATTTCAGGCCAACCCTTTGTTCCTGTACTGGTAGTTTGTTTTCGACAAGCCAATGTGGCACGAGGGGATACAACCGCCAGATGTCTAGCACGTAATAACTATCATCAGGTAGTGGCAACCACTCCAGCTATTTCAGGCCAACCCTTTGTTCTTGTACTGGTAGAACAAGGAGATATTTCTGGGAAACAAGTAGAGTTCGTTTTAGATTCTGGTTCCTTTATCAACTTATTAAGTTGATGTTTGCAATGCTTTGGTGACATTTCGGGATAAAATACAGCATAATTTTGATGTCAAATGGTTACAGTATTCGGATTGTCTCTTCCCTTGTTAGACAAAATACTCTTGCTTGTTACATTGGGTTAGTTTCGTGAGGTTGTCCATTTTATATTGTTTCCTTTCCCCCGTGTAATGCTATTTTAGGCAAGGTCTTTTTTACCAAAACAGATTTAGGCTTCAATTTTTCAAATTTCACTTTAGTATTTGCATTTACTGCTCGTTTTGCTTTAGGCTTCCCATTGCTATCTACCTTTCTAGATGTACAACGCATTTGCCACTCCAGCATTTATAACAGCATTTTCCCTACGATCTGAAAAATAAACTAAACTGAAAACGGAACTTAATATTTTTTAGTTCGGATCACGCGATCATGAACTGTGTCATTGTTTATTATGGAAACGCTTTCCTCCAGCCGAGAGCTTAACGAAACTGAACTGACAACTGAATCTCGCCTTTCTCATTTGTCACTAGAAATTTTAAGTTTGCCACTAGAAATCTAGGCGGCGAAAATTAAGGTAGAAGTCGTTTTTTCTGTTCAGTTCAGTTGAGCTTTGGACGACGAGATAGCCTAAGTGAGGTTATAATTGCGGTATTTGTTTGTAATTTGGTTTAAATATTTGTATATAATTAGTGGAAAACGAAAGTTCTCACAAATTGAGGAACAGAGAATAATTGACTTGTTCGTCATAACGAACTTTTTATACAACGTACAATATGCCGAGTATAGAAATATAGAGAAGAAACAGAGGCTCTGGAAGGAGTTGGGAGAGGAATTGTGGAAAATCAAGTTCTGAATGTTCTGCTGGGTCTTTAATTATATGTCATGCAGTGGCTGTAGAGCAAAGAATGATATGCAGTTGTACTAGGTCAGTTTTTGGTATCATTGCTGGGTCAGGAATATTAAGCTGCTGTTCAAAAATATTCCAGCATCATCTTAGTGTCGATGTCCTTCAGGTGCCTCCTAGCCAAAACTTTATAGGCACCCTCTGAACTACGATTAGCAAACATGGGATGCACCTCACAACGTTTCCTACAGCTTTGCTCATTACCAGTACTATCTGTTTATTCATGGGAAAAAAAAAAAAAAAAAAAAACAAAAACAAAAAAAAACATCAAAGTATTCAACTCCAACTCACTTTCTTCACTGCCATGTAACCTTCTCAGCCAGTCTTCAGTCATTTTAATCATGTGCAGTTTTCAGTTAAGTTTTCTAGATTAGATTAGAAAGCATTCTGTAGGCCAAGAAGCCACTGAACATAGAACTTGGCATATACATGTGTACATATGTTTATATACTACGGGAAAAAAACAACGTATAAAGCTCTAGTGCTAAAAGCATGGATTACAAAAACAACTGAATAGACACATAATCACACCATTTGCTTTTCAGGACTGTACGCCACTCACTATAATTAAAATGCTCTATAAAAGCATATGTACTTTTTTTTCATATAAAAACAAAGTGTCAAAATTAGTGTTCATATGCATAAATAAATATAATTTCATTATACGTAACACCGATGTAATCTCAGATGATAGTTTTCTAATTATCGACATAATAGTTATTACTAGTACTTATATAAAACTAAAATATGATTATTGTATTATGTACTCTTCATAAATATCAACAAAGTACGGTATGTTTACATATATGTTATAGAATGTCCAAAGCAAAAATTTACAATTATGTACTAGAGTGTAAAATATCAAGGCATCAGGCTTTACAGACCTTGTGTCATTGCTAAATACTAAAAAATTCATTTGACACATTCGTGCAAGTCAAAGTATACATCTGTTTAACTTGAATAAAAAAACACACACACACACTAATATACACAAAATGCAATACATTTTAATCTTATAAATACAATGATTATTAACGGTAAGAAAGCACAACTGAACTGAAAATAACTTTTCAGTTTTAAGTTCTGGCAAGACTTTACTCCGTGTGCAAAATACTTGGAACTGAGATTGTGATATTAGAAAGAAGGCTAGCTCATGCTTTATCTGTCCTTCGCAGACAATCGATAATTGCCTAGCGTTTTCTCTTTTAAAACACCGCTCTTCCTTCCAGAGGAAAGCGGACCTGCCGTGTTTTCAAGAATTTTCGTTTAAACACTTCTAACTATATGGAAACTTAATCTTACATGTAGATTTTGTTTTTTTTAAATGGAAACATTTCATTTTAGTTTCAATACTCAAAAGTTTCGTTATGAGTGTTACTAAACAGTTTTTAAAAATATGATGTGTTCCATTCACATGCCTTTCTCTACATCTCTGTAACAAATTATTGTCAAATAGCTTGCTTCCTTGTAAGTAGGAGCGAAATAAGGGAGTAGCATAGGTTGAAGAGATAGTCAAAAGCTGGTTGCTATGTGACTGATGTTCCTTTGTTTGTATGGACAAGAGTTGACAAGTTACTGTATGAGAGAAGTGTAATTATTTCAAAGCTGAAACCAAAAAGAAGGAATATTTAAAAAACGATCAACTCCACGAAACAAATGTACAATACATAAATTGTGTGTTTTAACGTGCTCTACATTTTTTTGTGTCGTAAATTTTTGTCCATCTCTTACGTTTTAGCAGTTATGGAAAGTTCCACAAAATTCATCCAGAATGAAGTAGTCTTCAGAGGCTATTCCCAGAAAATTCAAGATATACATTTTATTTGTCGTGTAAATACCTTTAATATATGGCATTTTAATTAAAATCGTTAGAACTATTTTTAAGAAAACCAAAAGTTTTGAAAAATATTCCATTAAAAGCGTAGTTGGGGTGGGGGGATTTTCTTGAAAATCTTAGTGTCACATTCCTGGTAGATACCAAACGTAAATAATAAGTTTGGTTTAACGGCATTTTTCTAAAAAAAATACCTTTTTTGGATTCAGGGGGTCTCTAAACATGCATTTCCGGTGAAATCTCGTATTGATCTTTTGGGTGCATTACAATACCTTCGTTATACACTATGTACATGGTACGTGTAGAGAAAGTAAACCATTAGAATTAGGCTTAATCTACCCTACCTCTGGCAATATGTATTCCAGAGAGCATTCCAAAATGGCAGAAACGCTGAATCGGTATATAGGGGAATAAATCAAAGTGAACGGCAGCCAACATATTTTGTTTTATTTGCAAAGACGGAACACTACATATACTAAGACGATATTGTAGCTCTGGTTGCGAGCATTTAGAAACTATTGCAGGTTATTGGATACAGTAACACGTTTTATATGGATTAATGACCTTTCGAATGTCTCTTTTCAGAGTTATGTGTTATTCTGGAGTAATAGTGCAAGATCTCGCTGGATATGTATGCCAGTGGATTACTCAAATACTACTTTAGGAATGGCGGTAAGTTCTTAATGCCCAGATGTATTTTCTAGAGTTTTATGAACATTACTTTTGCATTATGTAGATGAGGAGAACTTTCCAGCTGTTAAATTATGTCGTTTTAAATACATGTTTATGTATTAGCTTACAATACGTTCAACTGTGACATACTTTTTTAGTTTTGTTGTTATTCACTAAATATTTCAGCTCAAGATTATTTCATATACGTATTACTTTTTTCTACACATTGTCTAAATAGATGCATCCCTCATTTTTTTTTTTTTTTTTTTTTTTTTTTTTGGTAAAGCAAATGCATAGTAATGCACACACTTTCCATTGGTTGTTGTAGATATAAAGCAAATTAATTTTAGCTACTAAACTAAATAATAACTTTGAAGGCTTTCACATGAATACTAAATAGATCTTGTATAAAACAGTTGAACTAAAATTCCAGAAAATTTATGCTTTTTTGACACTTTGTAATTTTTAACTATTTGAATATAAATTGTTGGGTGCTCATATAGGTTAGCTAAGTATAGTGGAACTCCTTTTATAAAAATCTGAGGTGTACTATTCACATGACTTTCTCTACATCTCTGCAACAAATTATTCTTAAAAAGCTTATACTTCTAATTGATTCATGCTAATCAATAAAAAATTAGCAGAAATAGCCATATTACTTGCTTCCTTGTAAGTAGAACCGAAATAAGGGAATACCATAGGTTAAAGTGATAATCAAAAGCTGGTTGCTATGTCACTGAAGTTCCTTTGTGTGTATGGACAGCAATTGATAAATTCCTGTATGAGAAAAGTATAAGTTTTTCATAGCAGAAACGAAAATTAAGGAATGTCTCAAGAAACGATGAACTCTACGAAAAAATGTATATAGAATAAATTGTGTGCTTTAACGTGCTCTACATTTTTTGTGGAGTAAGTTTTTGTCCATCTCTTACGGTTTAACAGTTATTCAAAATTCAGTAAAATTCATCTAGAATAAACTACTCTTCAGAGGCTATTCCTAGAAAATTCAAGATATACAGTTTATTTGTCAGGTAAATATGTTTAATATCCGAAATTTTAGTCAAAATCATAAGAGCCATTTTTGAGAAAATCAAAATTTTCGAAAAAAGTTCCATGTAAAGGGTAGTTGGGGTGGGGGATTTTTCTCAAAATCTTCGAGTCGCATCCCTGGAAGATACTAAACTTAAATACCAAGTTTGGTGTTTTACCGACTTTTCGTTTTTGAGTTATTGTGTTCACAGACACACGGACACACACACACACACACACGGACCTTTATCCTAAAATACTTTTTTTAGATAAAGGGGACCCTAAAACGTATATATCCGGTGATCTCGGTATCGAATATTTAGGTGGAGTGCAATCCTTTGTCTATACACTATGTACATAGTGCGTATAGAGAAAGTAATAAGCGGTATTCTGTGCGGATAAAACGCCTATTTATTATACATCAGTCAAATAATAATAATTTAGAAATAATAATATAAATAGAGGAAAATTATTCAATTTTTTAAATAAAATGTCAAAAATAAATTAAATTTTAATATTTGTTATTATTTAAGTGGTGGTAATGTAGGGATGTGGGAATGTAATTGAAGAGTTAGGTATATGTGAATTTTGGTATTAAAATGTTTATGTTTGTGGTGTGTTTTTACTTTCTCTATACGCACTATGTACATAGTGTATAGAGAATATATTGCACTCCACCCAAAAAGTCGATACCGAGGTTTCACCGGAAATATATATTTTAGGGTCCCCTGTATCCAAAAAGTATTTTCAGAAAAAGGTCCGTGTGTGTGTCCGGGTGTCCGTGTGTCCGTGTGTCAGTGTGTCCGTTTGTCCGTGTGCCCGTGAACACGATAACTCAAAAACGAAAAGTCGGTAAAATACCAACCTTGGTATTTAAGTTTAGTATCTTCCGGGGATGCAACAAGAAGATTTTGTGAAAAATCTCCCCACTCCAAACTACCCTTTACATGGAAATTTTTTCGAAAATTTTGATTTTCTAAAGAATGGCTCTTACGATTTAGATTAAAATATCCTATATTAAAGATATTTACCTCACAAATAAAATGTATGTTTTGAATTTTCTGGGAATAACCTCTGAAGACCACTTTATTCTGAGAGAATTTTACGGAATGTTGCACAAGTGCTAAACCGTAAGAGAGAGAGAAAAAAAACTTACCACTCAAAAATGTAGAGCACGTTAAAACACACAATTTATGTTATATACATTTTTTTCGTGGAGTTGATTCTTTTTGAGATATTCCTTGTTTTTGGTTTAAGCTATAAAAACTTATATTTTCCTCATACAGGACTTTGTGATCTCGTGTCCATACAAACAAAGAAACTTCAGTCACATAAAAACCAGCTTTTGACTATCACTTTTACCTATGGCACTCCCTTACTTCGCTTCTACTTACAAGGAAGCAAGAAATAAGACCATTTCTACTAATTTTATCTCGATTAGCAGGAAGTAAATAGAAGCATAATCTTTTTAAAAATAATTTATTGCAGAGATATAGAGAAAGTCATGTGAATGTAACACATCAGATTTTTATGTATTATGTTATTTGTTTATTTTAATAGTTTGTTTTTAATTTATTTTTGTCTTTTAATAGTTATTTATTTAGATTAGTTTATGAAAGTGTAATAATTTAAATGTTGAAAAATTCTCATAATTTTATTTTAGTATGTTTATTATGACTTTCACTATATGCACTATGTGCATAGTGTATAGAGAAGATATTGCACTCCACCGAAGAATTCGATACCGAAATTTCACCGGAAATATGTGTTTTAGGGTCCCTTATATCCAAAAAAACATTTTCACAAAAAGGGCCATGTGTGTGTGTGTGTCCGTGTGTCTTTGAACACGACAACTTAAAAACGAAAAGTCTGTAAAATACCAAAATTATTATTTAATTTTAGTAACTTCCAGGGATGCGACAGGATGACTTTGAGATAAATTCCCCCACCCCAAACTACGCTTTACATGGAACTTTTTTCGAAAATTTTGTTTTTTCTAAAAATGGCTGTAAAGATTTTGATTAAAATAACATATATTAAAGATATTTTCCTGACAAATATAATGTATACCTTGAATTTTCTGGGAATAGCCTCTTAAGACTACTTTGTTCTGGATCAATTTTACGGAATTTTGCTTAACTGCTAATCCGTAAGAGATGGAAAAAAATGTACCTCATGACAAAGCGCATGATTTTTGTTCTCTACGTTTTTGTTGTCGAGGTAACCGTTTTCGAGATATTGCTTGT
Source organism: Hymenopus coronatus (assembly GCA_030762935.1). NCBI lineage: Eukaryota > Metazoa > Arthropoda > Insecta > Mantodea > Hymenopodidae > Hymenopus > Hymenopus coronatus. The sequence goes on from CM060893.1 coordinate 37,267,082, forward strand.
TATTGGTTTCAATTGTGAAGTACTTCAACTTTTCTCAGACAAGAAGTGTCTGTTTTTCTTTTGTTCTACTCCTGGCCAAGCAAAGAAGTGATTTGCAATGACAATCGCATAGCGATAGCTTTTAAAACATTTGACAGTTACTTTAGCATAATGCATTCCCTTATTCCCTTCTACTTATAAGGAACTAAGTAATAACATTCTGCTAATGTTTATCTTGATTAGCATTGTGTACAAAGAAGAATAATCTTTTGTAGGAGTTTTGTAGAGCAGCTAGAGAAAGTCATGTGAGTGTAACACATCAGATTTTTAACAATGTGTTGCAGAGATGTAGAGAAAGTTATGTGAATGGAACGTATTAGCCTTTTTTTTTTAGTTTCTCTACATGCACTATGTATATAGTGTATAGAGAAGGTATTGCACTCTACCCAAAAATTCGACACCGAGATTTCACCGCTTATATATATATATATGTTTTAGGGTCCCCTTTATCTAAAAAAAGCATTTTTGGAAAAGGGTCCATGTGAGTGTGTGTCTGTGAACACGATAACTCAAAAACGAAAAATCGGTAAAATACCAAACTTGGTATTTAAGTTTAGTATCTTCCAGGGATGCGACACGAAGATTTTGAGAAAAATGCCCCCAACCCCAACTACCCTCTACATGGAACTTTTTTCGAAAATTTTGATTTTCTCAAAAATGGCTCTAAGGATTTTGATTAAAATGTCGTATATTTAAGATATTTACCTGACTAATAAAATGTATATCTTGAATTTTCTGGGAATAGCCTCTGAAGAGTACTTTATTCTGGATGAATTTTACTGAATTTTGAATGACTGCTAAATCGTAAAAGATGGACAAAAACTTCCGCCACCTTCAACTACCCTTTACATGGAACTTTTTTCGAATATTTCTGCTAATTTTTCTCAATTAGCATAAAGTAAATAGAAGTATAAGGTTTTTAAGAATAATTTGTTACAGAGATGTAGAGAAAGTCATGTGAATGGAACACATAAGATTTTTAGTCTTCACAAACAATCATGAAGTTGTATGCACAACTTCCAATGTAGCAGTTCTCCATCAAGCATTTGCTGAAACTTGATATCTTCTTCTCTATCTGATACAAATATAATACACTGATTCATTAGCACACAAACTATTATTATTATTATTATTATAAAACTGCGTGTTATTTATGGACGCCCTTTAACTGCTGTACTTCTCAGCGTCCCATTCTAAATTGGGCGTGAGAGACCGCTTAATTTTGCTCAGAGGCCTTTCTATCAGGCTTGAGGTTCTTTTACGTGCCGTAAATCTACGACACGGGACCAACGGCTTTACTTCCCTTCCGAAGGAAGCCATGCTAAGGATTTTTCACCGAAAAAATCCATTGTCCTCGGACGTGTTTGGACCCGCGACCTTGGGGATATGAAGTCAGCATGGTAACCATTACACCACAGATGGCGACATTATTATTATTATTATTATTATTATTATTATTATTATTATTATTATTATTATTATTTGAATATTAAGTGAAACTGCATTGTCATACAGACTGCTAGAAACACTGCCAGAAATGCTTTATAAGGTTGCGCGAAATTCAATTTAGAATTTCAAACCAAGAACAAACGTTTGTTACTATATTAAAACCACTAGCATTTAGAATGCTGCCATTCCTGGCTTACCAAAAACACTATGCAGCACTTCCACTTATTTATAAATAATATGCAAGGAGTAGGCACACAATGATGAAGCAAGCTTCTGGAATGGAAAATCTGATGTGTTCCATTCATATGACTTTCTCTACATCTCTGCAACAAATTATTGTTAAAAATCTTATGTTTCTGTTTACTTCATGCTAATTGAGAAAAATCTTATGTGTACCATTCACATGACTTTCTCCATATCCCTGCAACAAATAATTCTTAAAAAGCTTATAATTCTATTTACTTTATGCTAATCAGATAAAAAAATTAGCAGAAAAAGTCTTATTTCTCGCATCCTTGTAAGTAGAAGTGAAATAAGGGACAACCGTAGGTTAAAGTGATAGTCAAAAGCTGGTTGCTATGTCAATGAAGTTCCTTTGTCTATATGCATAGGAGTTGAATAGTTCCAGTATGAGAAAAGTATACGTTTTTCTTAGCAGAAACCAAAAATAAGGAATGTCACAAAAACGACGAACTCCACGAAAAAAATGTATATAACATAAATTGTGTGTTTTAATGTGCTCTACATTTTTTGTGTAGTAAGTGTTTGTCCATCTCTTACGGTTTAGCAGTTATTCAAAGTTTAGTAAAATTCATCCAGAATAAACTACTCTTCAGAGGCTATTCCCAGAAAATTCAAGATATACATTTCATTTGCCAAGTAAATATGTTTAATATCCGAAATCGTAATCAAAATCGTTATAGCCATTTTTGAGAAAATCAACATTTTCGAAAAAAGTTCCATGTAAAGGGTATTTGGGGGTGGGGGGATTTTTCTCAAAATCTTCGTGTAGCATCCCTGGAAGATACTAAACTTAAATACCAAGTTTGGTATTTTACCGACTTTTCGTTTTTGAGTTATCGTGTTCACAGACACACGGACACACGGACACACACATACACGGACCTTTTTGTGAAAATGCTTTTTTTGGATATTGGGGATCCTAAAACATATTTCCAGTGAAATATCGGTATCGAATTTTTGGTGGAGTGCAATACTTTCTCTATACACTATGTACATATTGCGTATGGAGAAAGTAAAAATTAGTAGAAATATTCTCATTACGTGCTTCCTTGTAAGTAGAAGCGAAATAAGGAAGTACCATAGGTTAAAGTGAAGTCAAAAGCTGGTTGCTATGTGATTGAAGTTGCTTTGTTTATATGGACAGGAGTAGACAAATTCCTGTATGAGAAAAGAACAAGTTTTTCACAGCTGAAACCAACAACACGGAATATCTCAAAAACGGTCAACTCCACGAAAAAAAGTATCTATCATAAATTGCGTGTTTTAATGTGCTCTACATTTTTTGTGTGTTAAGTTTTTCTCCAGCTCTTACGGTTTAGCAGTTATGCAAAATTTTGTAAAGTTCGACCAGAATAAAGTAGTCTTCACAGGCTATTCCCAGAAAATTCAAGATAAGCATTTTTTTTGTCAGGTAAATATCTTTATTATAAGGTATTTTAATCAAAATCGTTATGACCATTTTTAAGAAAATCAAAAATTTCCAAAAAACGTTCCATGTAAAGGATAGTTTGCAATGGGGGGATTTTTCTCAAAATCCTCCTGTCGCATCCCTGGAAGACACTAAACTTAAATACCGAGTTTGGTATTTTACCGACTTTTCGGTTTTGAGTTATCGTGTTCACAGGCACACGGACACACTGACACACACACATACGGACCTTTTTGTGAAAATGCTTTCTTTGGATACAGGGGACACTAAAACATGTATTTCTGGTGAAATATCGGTGTCAAATTTTTGGGTGCATTACAAATAGTACGTGTAGAGAAAGTAAAAAGCTATATATAATATGCTTAGCATAAAGGATCTTAGTAAGCGTTCTATTATTGTAATCATCATTATTATTAAGTTAGTGTCAGATTCATGCGTTGCATAGAGCCAGCTTTGTTTATAAAAGTAAACATTTTTGTCATCCACTGCGATGGAAAAAAAAATCAACATGCCAGATGCTGTAAGGTAATTTATTTTTGTTACCACGTAAAATGTTATGCAAGCAAATTGTTTGATTCCTTTTGACTTCAGTCAAACGTTTTGTCCTTTATTTTAAAGCTAAATTCATATTTCTTTTAATTAATTTAGAACATAAAGTAGGGTTATGGTTTTTCACTAAATGCATAATACAGGTTATTTATTTCTTTTTTTTTTATTAAATACAGAGCTATATACATATTTTGTCATTCATTAATATTCAAAGCTTGATACATTGCATTATTTACACTACACTTTCTCTTGCACATACTATAAGCATTACAACGTACATAGTAGATAGAGAAGGTATTGTATTCCATCCAAACATTCTATGTCAAGATTTCATCGGAGAAAAAAAGTCAGTGTATGTGTATGTGTGTCTATGGACAGCATAGCTTAAAAATGAAAAAGGCTGTTGAATATCAAACTTGATATTTATGTTTAGTATCTTCCAGGATGTGAAACCTAGATTTTCAAAAAAAAATCTTCTCACTATAAACCTTCCCTTTACATGAAAACTTACAACACAAAAAAATGTAAATCTCGTTAAAACACATAGTTTATATGTTTTTTTTTTTTCTGTAGAGTTGACCGTTTCCGAGGTATTCCTTGCTATTGGTTATATTTTTAAGCCACTTAAGTTTTCTCAGACGGGATCATGCAAGGTGAACCGAGGATCAATTGTTTCATATAGTGACCAGGTTTTTAAAATATTTAACTGTTGTTTTAGCCTAATGTACTCCCTTGTTTCTCTTCTACTTACAAAGAAGTAAGTAATACGACCATTTTACTGATGTTTATTTGCTTGACGTAGATAAAATAATAATCTTTTGTAAGAATAGTTTGGCTGTGGAAAGCTAGAGAAGGTTATGTGAATGGAACACATCATTTAATTGAAACCGGAAATTAATTGTGTGTTTATATATCTTATCCATAATGGCAAACAGAGCAGGTGTAGCCAGCGTTAATCTATAAGCAATTATTACATTCCGTTTCTTATTTTCTCTAGCCGTAGGTACACAGAGTAGTTACAAAAGGCATTGTATTCTACCCCTAAATTTGAAGTTGAGATTTCACCGGAAATATATAAGTTTTGCCATCCCCCAGTCAAAAGGAATAGACAAATGTCCGTGGTGTCTGTGGATAGCATAGCTCAAAAACGAAGGAACGCTTAAGTACCAAGCATATATTTATGTTTAGTATCTTTCAGGAATGCGAAGCAAATATTTTCAAGAGAACCCCCCCTACCACAAATTTTCAAGAGAATCCCCCCCCACCACATATTTTCAAGAGAATCCCCCCCCCCACCACAAATTTTCAAGGGAATCCCCCCTACCACAAACTTTCAAGAGAACCCCCCCCTTCCACACATTTTCAAGAGAACCCCCCCTACCACAAATTTTCAAGAGAACCCCCCCTACCACAAATTTTCAAGAGAACCCCCCCCTACCACAAATTTTCAAGAGAACCCCCCCCTACCACAAATTTTGAAGAGAACCCCCCTATCACAAATTTTCAAGAGAACCCCCCCTACCACAAATTTTCAAGATAACCCCCACCACAAATTTTCAAGAGAACCCTCCCTACCACAAATTTTCAAGAGAACCCCCCCCTACCACAAATTTTCAAGAGAACCCCCCACCACAAATTTTCAAGAGAACCCCCCCCCTACCACAAATTTTCAAGAGAACCCCCCCCCCCCCACCACAAATTCTCCTTAGAGTTAAACATTTTCACCTTTTTTGGCTCTAAAATTTCAATTATAATATTTATATTCCAAATAAAACGTATATTTTTAATTTTCCGGGAATAGGCTCTGAAGACCTCTTATCAGTTTTGCAAAATTTTATGTAACGGTTAAATCATAAGAGATACACAAAGATCTACACAAAAATATAGATATCGTAAAACACATACTTATGTCATTTTCCGTTTTTCTTGCAGAGCTTACCATTTTTGAGATATTCCCTGTTATTGGTTTCCATTTTAAACTACGTAACTTTACTCAAACCATGGAAAGTGAACCGGCCCCCAATTGTTTCACATATCCACCAGCTAATAAAATATTTGACTATCGCTTTAGCCTAATGTACTCCCTTATTTATCTTCTACTTACAAAGAAGCAAGTTATAAGGCTAATTCTGCCAATGTTTAGCATACTTTAGAAAAAATAGTTATGTTTACTAAGAATAATTTGTATATGTGAATGGAACACATCAAATTTATGTCTTGAGTTTACAAAATAACCCTGTTATGATCTTATCGCTCACGGTTTTTGGTGCGAATATTACAGTAGGAAATTTGGTTTTCTTACGTAAACAAACTGAACATAGTTAATTGATTATTTATTTCGACCTGCATGCCATTAACATTTAAGTATTAAAGAAACATGTATTTGTTTATATGTTCTAATGGTTAGCAAACAATCTTCAGAATCCAGAGGTTCCGGACTCGGTTCTCGCCTGCATGATGAGCATTTTTCTTCAGCCAGAAGTCTTTCCATCCTCCCCAATGTCTGGAAATATTTTTTGTAGTGTTTAACGCCCGCTTTAACTACTTATGGCAACACAGGCTATGACACTGGTGATACATGAATGATGATGGAGCACCGGTGGAATGCTATGACGGGAGAACCCGGAGAAAACCTGCCCCAGCGCCGCTTTATCCACCACAAATCTCACATGCGGTCGCTTGGGATTGAACCCCGGCCGTCTAGGTGAGAGGCGAGTGTGTCTCGAAATATGATTCGGTGTAAATGTGCATGTGAATTTAATGTTTATATGGAAACCTGCACACAAACAAATCCAACAATTAGCAACACATTAAACGAGTGAGCATCATTACCGAACAGAAAATGTTCTAAAAGCAAAGCTGACGACGTGACCTTACATGTGTTAAAAGCGGCACACAAACCTATCAAAAGAGTAAAACAATTAGAAAACGGATAAGTATATGTACGCCAGCATTACTATCGCTTCTGTCGCTTGCTCGGGATATTTAATAAAAGTGACTTACTAAACCGGCTTATATTCATTTACACGCAATGAAACGGTGGCAGAGCCGCTATATAACTGGCTCAACAGATCCGGACATGTGAAAATCTTAATGAGAGCTAGGAAGCGAGTTGTCTTTCAGATAAGCAGTTCACCAGTCGATTCATGCATGCTGGAAGAGTGCCTGTCACAGTCAATGTCAAATATCTGTCACCTGCACTATACGGCGCTGCACTGATAAACATGTGATATATTCATATGTATATTCATATCTACAAAACATCTATACAAATGGCCTACTATATAAACAATGTCAATCGTCTGCCTCCAATTCTTCCACACCTGACAGTCCTTCGTCTTCGCTCACGTCATTGTCATCATCAACGCTATCGCTACTTTCTACACCATTATCCTGGATTAGAATTCTTTTTTTTGATTTTCTATAATTCTTTGTAATACTTTTGAATGTTTTCAACATGTCGTCATACATTTTCCCATTGTGGCCTGCCAATTTCTGCAATTCGCTGGCGACACAACTGTTCCACATCTTTTAATTTAAAAGTGATATATTAAGTTTTATTGTTCTTTCTTTCTTATCTTTGAGAAACTCAGTGAAATGTCAGTTTCCTTGGCTAATCTTTCATTCATTTTCTACAGGCTTTTGAAGAACTCGGGCAACATACATTTTCTTCCTGCATCTCTGCCTCTTTTTTCATGAAGTCAAGGACATTTTCAATTATTTCTCTGCTCTGACTAAGTAATACCTTGCCACTTAACTTTGAAAACGTAGGAGTCATGGTTAGAAAAATAGAATAAATAAAATGAACACTATTTACTGCCCACTTTGAATACAAACATAAGCGGAACACTCTCGATACAGACTGTACAAAGTTTGCTGGCTGTGACTTTAAGTAAGCAAAGTATCATACCACGAATTCCGATAAGCTAGGCTCGGTAGCTGGGTTGGTGGTCAGGGTCACGACTCCAGAAGATTTGCGCCGGCAATACCAGGGTGAGGGGTGAAGGGGTGAGAGAGCTACCACAGCTAGTGGACAGTAATTCAGATGTTTCGTAACTTTAACGCAAGTTTTGAATTGCACAAACAAAAATGCTAAATTGTGGGGAAACGGAGGATTTAAGTAGAAAGTGAAGAATCGAGAAATGCAACTTAGCTTGCTTACACACAGTAAGACCTGTCTTAATGAATTGTAATGCAATGGAAATACCAATATGGCTATTTTTTTTTTTTTTTTTTTTTTGTTAAAACAAATTCATCATCAGCACAGACCAACAATTTCTAGAATCATTTTTAAGATGTCATGCCTTTTCTTCCAGGGATATTGTACTAAACATAAAGGTGATCCTGAAAAAAATTCTAATAATAATACCTAAATGTTTAAGGTCAAAAAATAGAACACGCGAAGAGCGACAAATCAGAACGAAAGAGAGAGAGAGAGGGGGGGGGGAGATAGAGAGAAGGAGAAAGAAATTAAAAGTAAAGTTTAAGCATTACTTTTCATGTTACTAGTGTCTTGAAATTTAAGGTTTTTAAAGAATTTATTCGTGAAATATTCCGTAAGATATGTATTATAAAGCTTTACTTTCTCCTGAACCTACTTATACCAGATGGCTCAACAGCGCTTATTTGCGTGTGCAGGGGGAAAATCGAAATAAACACTGCTGAGTGCCTTCTACCCCTCTTGCGTGTCAGTGGAGACAGTGAGGGAATCTCGCTCATTGAGAGCAGTTCCCAGGTTTGTATTGGAGTCCGTGATATCGTATAAAAACAGTGCAAGTAGGTTTAAAAAGGATAATATGTTGTTTACTTTAGTTATAGATCCTTTATTTATGAGAGAGTACTGCAATGGAGAGAGTAAAGTCACCTTTTAGATTGAGAATTACTTAAAACGTCTTTACTTCACCTGTCAGTATCCGCAAACAGCTAAGTTTTCTAATTGTGTATACGCTGTTCTTATTTAATACTGATATACCACAGTAGGCTAAATCAAAACGTTAAGGCGCCGTAAGAAACAAAAAATCTAATGTGTTCCATTCACATGACTTTCTTTGCATATCTGCAACAAATTATTGTTAAAAAGCTTATCCTTCTTTTACTTCACTCTAATCGAGAACAAATTAGCAGAAATAGTCTTATTACTTGCTTCCTAGTTAGTAGAAGCGAAATAAGGGAGTAACATAGGTTAAAGTGACAGTCAAAAGCTGGTTGCTATGTGACTGAAGTTCCTCGATTTGTACGAACAGCATTTGAAAAATCTCTGTATGAGAACACCATAAGTTTTTCAAAGCTGAAGCAAAAGACAAGGAATATCTAAAAAAAAAATAAATAAATAAATAAAAAAAATAAAAAATAAAAGACCAAATCCACGAAAAAAAAATATACCATTATTATAAGATTTTGTGCGGTATGCTTTTGTCCATATCTTACGGTTTAGCAGTTATTCAAAATTCCGTAAAATTCATTCAGAATAGTCTTCAGAGTCTATTCCAGGAATATTCACGATATACGTTTTATTTGTGGTAGTAATGGCTTTAATATGAAGTATTTTAAGCAATATAGTTAGAGCCATTTTTAAGAAAAACAAAATTTTCGAAAAATTTTCCATGTAAAGTGTAGTTTGGGGTGGGGGGATTTTCTTGAAAATCTTCGTGTCGTATCATTGGAAGATACCAAACTTAAACACCAAGTTTGGTACTTAATGGTCTTTTCGTTTTTGAGCTATGCTGCCCAAAGACACACACACATATATACACAGACACTTTTCTAAAAATGCTTTCTCTTTTGCATTCAGGTGGTCTCAAAACATATATTTCCCATGAAATCTCGGTATCGAATTTTTGGGTGCATTACAATTTACATTTCTTTACACTATATACATAGTATGTGTAGAGAAAGTATAAACCAACACAAAACAAATACAAACTTATATGAGAGCAACAAAAATGAAGTAAAACCCAAACTTCATATTTAACTCTAACTTCCAGTAAGCAATACTTCAAGAAAAATCTCCAGCTCGCTATAGATTTGTTTATTTTTGTTGATTTCCTCAGTATGGCCCCAAAATTATAATGACTTGATTAAAACATATTATATTGATTAAATGACAAATAAAATGTATATCTTGCATTTTAACGAATACCCTAGGAAGTGAATGTTATACAAATCTGTAGAACTTATAAACCATAAAAGACTAAAAGTATTTTATACGGAAAATATAGACTATTTTAAGACACTCAAATTATTTCAAATAGCTTTGTTCGCGGCACCAGCCATTCACATTTAGACGCTGCTATTCATGACATGTAGTTAGCATAGAGCAACCTGTTTTTTAAAGATATGATTATCGCTTCCACCTCCGCTATTCCTTTTATACCATTCTCCATTGAAACAAACATTTATGCAAACGATTTTCTCGCTTTTATTGGAATATTTAATATTCTATGGAAGAAAACTAAAAAATCTGATGTGTACCATTCGCAAAACTTTCTCTATATCCCTGCAACAAATTATTCTTAAAAAGCTTATACTTCTATTTACTTTATGCTAATCAGAAAAAATGAGCGGAAATAGTCTTATTACTTGCTTCCTTGTAAGTAGAAGCGAAATAAGGAACTACCATAGGTTAAAATGATAGTCAAAAGCTGGTTGCTATGTCAACGAAGTTCCTTTGTTTATAGGGATAGGAGTTGACAAGTTCCTGTATGAGAAAAGTATGTTTTTCATAGCAGAAACCAAAAATAAGGAATGTCTCAAAAACGACGAACTCACGAAGAAAATGTATATAACATTAACTGTGTGTTTTAACGTGCTCTACATTTTTGTGAAGTAAGTTTTTGCCCATCTGTTACGGTTTAGCAGTTATTCAAAATTCAGTAAAATTCATCCAGAATAAGCTACTCTTCAGAGGATATTCCCAGAAAATTCAAGATATACATTTTATTTGTCAGGTAAGTGTCGTTAATATACGAAATTTTAATCAAAATCGTTAGAGTCACTTTTGAGAAAATCAAAATTTTCGAAAAAAGTTCCATGTAAAGGGTAGTTTGGGGAGGGGGGATTTTTCTCAAATTCTTCGTGTCGCATCCCTGGAACATACTACACTTAAATACCAAGTTTGGTATTTTACGACTTTTCGCTTTTGAGTTATCGTGTTCACAGACACACACACACACACGCACACACACACGGATCTTTTTGTGAAAAAGCTTTTTTTGGATATTGGGGACCCTAAAACATATATTTCCGGTGAAATCTCGGTATCGAATTTTTGGTGGAGTGGAATACCTTCCCTATACACTATGTACATAGTGCGTATAGAGAAAGTAAAAAGTGTCTTTGGCTAGAGAATGTCACTTTTCATGGCTCATAATGAAACTGCATTCTAAATAATAATAATAATAATAATAATAATAATAATAAACAATAATGATTATAAGACCAGTACCACTACCAATTTTCTAAGGTTTAAAATCTACTTTGGAATATATCTATAGAATGTCTCTAATAAGACCAACAGGTACCCTAATGCAAAAACTTTATTTTCCAGAGGGTGAATGGCATGTGGCTCTTCTACATGGTGAAGATTCTTGACCTGATGGATACGGTAAATCTTATTGTTGTTTTCATCTAAGATATTTCATATAGTTTTAATTAATTTCTGTAACAAAGCATTATGTTTAGTGTTATTATTTGAGCATAGAGATAAGCGTTTACATGGCTAAGTTTCTTTACAATTTGACATTAGTAGCTAATGTTGGCACTTAGAGCACAGCCTCCCCCTCCCCCAAAATCCGTATTGTGTTACAGGCCTTCACACGAAATACCATCACCAATTTTACACACATCATATAGTATCTTTATAAAGAGGGAGGATTTGTCCTTGTGTGTTACGGCTATTCCAAAAGCGAGTTCACCAATGTTTACTTTTGTTACAATCTATTTATATTATATAAGAAGAAGCACTTTATTTCATCGAAAATGTGTTATTCATAATTTACAGAAAAATATACTTGACCCTTGGATCCATAAATGTCCCTAACAGAAACATCTCAAAGTGTGTGTGTTGGCGTTGTGTTGTTGTTGTTGTTGTTGTTGTTGTTGTTGTGTATTTGTCTTCGGTAACCAGCTTGTCTTAAAAACGAAAACTTGGTCAAGTACAAAACTTTTTAGGTAATTCTTCCCATTCATATTCTTTAATTGAATATTTTTTGTTTTTCGATCTCCTCAAAAATTAATGATTTTAATTTAAAGACCATATCTAAGTTATTTACATGAAAAATAATTAAATATGGAATTTTCTGGGAATATACTACAAAGTCTTTTTATTCAGAAATCATTTTATAATGTTTATAACTTAAGAAGTTTAATATTCTTTTCTTCTTTTTCGTATTAAGACGCCTTTACTCTTAGTCGTCAGAATCAACTCTTTCCGCTTTTTCTACATTATACAGGTGTATCTTTATTGGTGTGATATATTTGGGGGGACATATTCCTGACATCAAAACAGAAAGAAAAAAAGTTCATATGAACATGGGTTTCAAAATTATTTATTTTAGAGTTATAACACAAAATCGAAAGACAAAAATTGTTTGAGTTGCTTCCTTTTGCTTCGATGCATGCAGTAAGCCTGTGTTCCATGCTCTGTTGATGAGACAGAGCCTCTGTTGATGCTATCTTATTCACGGTTGGAGGTGGTTTTATTCGCGATGACATAACCTCATTTTAAAATCCTAATGAAGTATGACAGGACTTACTGCTTGCAATGAATCAAGAGGAAGCCACTTCACTAACGGACCCGGTAACTGACACTTTTAGGTTATGTGTGCACAAAAACGTCATATTTGCTCCCTATTTCCACTAGACGTAGTGATATACACGCGTGTGAATGTATTTCTGATTACTTATATTTACCAAGAAGACTTTCGCTCTAGCCTCTTCCACAGGCAGCTTTTCGCTTCTTCCGTTCAAAGCTCAACATACATACACCATAACATACGTCACAATATCACACATATCCTACCTCATTGACAACGATTAGAGCTTAAAATGGTTACTTATAGCTGATATTTGATTAAATCTCCAGCGGTGTGGATTTTCACTGCACACATAGATGCTTGGGGAAAAAATCTTTAAGAAGCTACTTCTGGTTTTGCTTTATAACTTTATTTTCATACCTGCGCTAATTTTAACACTATTAATAACATTATTAAGTATCTTCATGATTAGCTATACAAATCAATTATGAAAGATCAAATATCAAAGGAAGGTCGATAGCTTGGACGTATTCTAGTATCTAAAATTCTTCTTGTCTTTTCCGAAGACATTTCCCGACGTTAAACGGCATTCTTGCGAAGGGAAAGTATTTCAGAGGAAAACCTGAGTAGACTCATCAGATTTATAAACCATGAAATGCAAGAGTTTTTCCATAAAGAGTGTAAATAACAGAATATATTCACACAGTGACTAATCACGAATGACAATGGAGCTGCTAGATAAGTCTTGTACTTAGTTGCAGTATGAATGTAATGTTTTTAGTGTAAAAATGTTACAGGAAAATATGTAATATCTCAACGTTCCCTCCGTCCAGAAAAACACCGCAAAATAAACTTTATTCGAAACCTTTAGAATAAAACTTCTATCTTCACCAGAGCTATGGAGAGTAGGAACGCCTATTCGACATGTTGGACTATACAAAGGATGCATCGCGTTCCTCTATTATTCTATTAGTTATCAGAATAACAATTGCAAGCGGAGCCGGTACAGGATGATTGCTATACCCACCTCTGATCTTTGTTAATCCCTATAACTTTATGTTGACACTCTGGGAATGCAGTCAAAGTTGCCACTAGTCGACCGAAGAGCAGATTCCTCAGACTTACCCACTGAGATATCCACTAGAGGTGATCATATTTGGAAATTAATCAAAGGCGCTTCATCTATTTGGATCTCTCCCACTCTTGAACTGGGAGGATAAATACTTAGAGGCCAGAAGAGCCAAGTCACCGTCAACCAAGTCGGGTTATTAGTGTGGATCTCAGCACGAATCTGAAATTCTCAATACCGATGTTTGTCAGTTCTGGAATCCCGAAACAACGAATATCAATGAAACTGAGAAACATTCATGAACTAAGAGAGAGAAAAGTCAACACTTCTTCACCAGTTCAATAGAGGACGGCAGAAGGGTAGTGTCGCTTCCTGAGAAAGGCATATCTCTCATCGATTACAGTCGTTCAAATGCGACTTTAAGTAAAACTTTCCTGAAGAATGCAGAGCATCTGAGAATGTATGGATGCCATGTGATAAACTATATTCTTCAGGGTAACGTAGAAGTTGCGAACACAAACACTGGTAGCGAGCCTTCATTCTACCTGTCACATCACCCTGAGGAAACAGAAACAAACATTACGAAAGTGGAGAAAGGACTTAAAGCATCACAGCACAGCTATCGTCTTTATTGAGTGATTTTTTGGAAATGGTAGCCAACCTCTTACCAGAGCTATTGACTGTGGTGTTAATATTCAGACAACATAAATAAACACTTCTAGGTGACATTAGTCAAGTATTTCTATAACTGAAATTGAATCCGGCCGATATATGTTTAACTAGATTTCTGTTACATTCAATTGCAGAAGGGAAACTTCACTTTCCTGATGAAATTATCACATACACATTTACAAGGTTGCCATTTGGTCTTTCATCTAGTGTACATGTTTTGTCTGCAGCGATTCGGGAACTAGCAACAAATATGTATACTCAGACTTTCCGCACTGCTTTTCCACTTATAGACAAATACACTTATATAGATGACCTCGCAGTATCAGAATTTAATAAGCCAGAAATTCAACCAATCATTACAGGGAGCACTGATCTAATAAACGTTATCAAAACGTATGCCAAAATGGCCTACAAATTGTTTCTCTGCGAGACATTTGGAAGAACTTAGGATTGAACTGGCATGTGAAGGCACAAGTCTTGGAAATTTAGTGATGCTACATATCCTTGTCTTAAGGCCACCGGAACTGCTGAGATGCGGCTCGTAGCCAGTCTACCATGCTGGAAGTTGCTTGCTGCGCTAGTAGAAGCTCGACTGTTGCAGTACGTCTGTGAAGCTACATTAGTATTGATAAAACAACCTTGTGAACTGACTTCACCATTATTTTTCGTAGGTTTCGCAGTGATCAGTGGAAAACATTTATTTGCAATCGATTAACCGAGATTATCGTTAGACTTTACTTTCTGAGTGGAGGCATTGCATATGAGCAGGATATTTTATCTATAGGTCTTCAAGCATTACATCTGATTTCTAACGAGCTTGGTGGCACTTCCTCAAGTAGCCCTGTGATTCTTCAGACCAGTGGTCCCAGAAACAGATTGAACTTTCAAAAGATAGAAATCCCCAAAATGAATACTGGCAATTAGCATACATGATTTCTTAATTTCGGTCACTATATTGCGTTTCTACTGTAAAATTCTTTCGACTATAAGCTGAATATTCCTTTTTGGGTATAATTATCAAAATCATGACAAATGCGATTATGAATTCACGGCAGGTGAGCTGGACTTCAGTCGAACATATTTTCTCTTCATTATCCAACAAAATTTACTTCTACCATATTCTAAGATTGCAGGCTTTCAACCATTTTTGAAGGATAATCTGATTCGCCTAGGTGGTCTTAGCCCATTCTTCAATGAAATCCATCCACTTCTGCATGATAGTTGGCATCCTTTCACTAAACTTCTTATAAAACGAACTCAATTAAAGCAGATTCATAAGGGACTGCGGATAATACTGATTGAACCATATTCACGGTTCTGGATTCTCAGAACGCCATAGGCTATTATGAAGGTTATTCGCTCATGTCTGCCCTACAAAATAGCACACAATTTTGCAGCAAGAGTATCAGACACATCACTACTGGTTGTTCATGTTCAAGGCTCACGCCTCTTCTCCGACACCAGATTGGACTTCACCATTGTGTGCTAAATAAGGTAACGTCGTGCAATAGGTTTACACCTTAATATTCAGATGTACCATTATGCGGTACACCTTGAATCACTTCTGTCACAAGCCTGGATAAGTTTCTCCTAAGACTACGAAGACATTTCAGGCTCAGAAGCCTCCCATGCACTGTGTATTCGGACAACTTTGCAATAAAAATATTAATGAAGCTTGTATAGTCTACCACACAGATAGAACAGAGCAATTCTTTGCGCAAAATGGTATTCATGGTTTCTATTAGGAATTCATTTTGAATATGATCTGAAGAAAATTACTGCTTTATCTGAATTACGGGGAGGATACTGGTGGCGAATGGTGGGCACAGTAAAATGGCACCTACGGAAAGTCTTATTACGGAGACAAGTGAACACCGACACTGTAAACATTATAATAACGAGTACAGAAGCCTCCATTACTTCTTTTTGATAGCGTTTAACTCTCGCTTTTATTGTTACAGCACCGCAGGCGATGACACTGGTGATACATGAAATGAAGATGAAGTTCCGGTGGAATGTGATGGCGGGGGAAACCGTAGAAACCCAGAAAACCCAGATAATCCCCGCCATCTGCTAAAGGATGAGGGTTCCAGTGACTGATCCACGCTCACTTCCTCGACGGATGCCGGTTTTATAGCATCCCTTAAACACCAGAACCATTTGAAGTACCAATTTTAAGAAACAGTTTCACCTTCCGCAACAACTTCTGACCACTTCCAAAAACGATGAGCGATAGAATTTCACCTTTGAACTTCGCAAATTTCGTAAAGTGAAGCTGAGTGCCAATGGAGTGAAGTCGAGAAAAGCCTGGTACTTCTGCAATAAGATTTACTCCCTCTGTGTTTGTGGAAAGGAGGTATTATCGAAGGCACGTGTTGGTCGGGGTGGACAGATTTCTTTTGATAGTGTTTAACGCCCCCTTTAACTACTTGTGGTACCGCCGGCAATGGCACTGGTGATACATGAATGAAGATGGAGCACCAGTGGAATGCGATGGCGGGGGAAACGGAAAACCCAGAAGAAACGCGCTCTGCTTCGCTTTGTCCACCACAAATCTGACATGCGATCGCTTGGGATCGAACCCTAGTCGTCTAGGTGAGAGGCGACGGCCTGACCACTTAGCCACAGTGCGGCCCCGGTGGACAGATGAGAACCGTGTTGCTCAGAACTAGTACATCCAAAGACTGAGTCGCCTCTTGGTGGCTGACCAGAGTGGGGCGGATGTGAAGAAATGAAATATCTCTCAAGAAACAGAAAAACAGGAGGTTGAATCTTTTTAATGTAAGATGTTTGTATTGTGGAGTTGCTCTAACAAATGTGTTGTAAAACTTGAAATTCTGGGTTAGTTTATTTATGTATACAGGTTTCATCACTAGGTCTTCCTTCTCACTATGCAGTTTACACACCTGCTAAGAGTAGGCCTAGATAAGCATGTAAGTTGACTGTATGTATGTATTTACAGTGCTTGCATAAGCACATTTTCCTTCAAAATTATAATATGTCAGCACAATATTTTCAATAAATGTAGGAAGAAAAAGAAAAACAACTTAAAATCAGAATATTCATTTGTGATACAGAAGGTGGCATAACTTGTTATTCCAGGTGAAACATGAACAACATTATGTGCAATAAGCTGTACTGCTTGATATGGGGATTAAATTCTCCACTCAGTAGATTTGTCTCTTGAAAACCAAAGTATTACTGTTTCCTGTGCTGTATTCTGAAGTGTCATCTTCTTCTTCTTTTTTATTTATAATTTATTTAATAGGCTTTATAGGACAACATCATGTAACAATAACATCTTTGAATACAATATTTACATATTAAATTAATAATTGTATATAGGTTGTAACATTAGTTATTGGAATTCTAACAATAATACTTATATATAATGTAGTGTTTATACAACAGTGTATTAGAAGTATACAATAGTTACAGTGCAGTAGCAAGTTTACAATCTTTTATGTATTTGAACAATGATGATAACTTGGTTGGTTCATCGAGTGCTGCCTGAAGATCTGGAGGAATTTGGTGGCTGGTTCTGTACTTAGAATAATGGGCACATTCCATTATGATGTGTTTGATAGCCTCTGGCCACAGTATTCACAGGCTGGAGGTTGCTGTTTGGTGAATACATAGTCATGAGTTTGTTTAGTGTGTCCAATTCTTAGTCTGAGTATCATATGTTGATAGTCTCTGACTGCTATGTTCACAGAATGGAGGTTACTGTTTGGTGAACATATAGTCATGAGTTAGTTTAGTGTGTCCAATTCTAAGTCTGGTGAGTGTCATCTGTTGATAGTCTCTGGCTGCAATGTTCTCAGGATGGAGGTTGCTGTTTGGTGAACATATAGTCATGAGTTAGTTTAGTATGTCCAATTCTAAGTCTGGTGAGTGTCATCTGTTGATAGTCTCTGGCTGCAATGTTCTCAGGATGGAGGTTGCTGTTTGGTGAACATATAGTCATGAGTTAGTTTAGTATGTCCAATTCTAAGTCTGGTGAGTGTCATCTGTTGATAGTCTCTGGCTGCAATGTTCACAGGGTGGAGGTTGCTGTTTGGTGAATACATAGTCATGAGTTAGTTTAGATGTCCAATTCTTAGTCTGGTGAGTATCATCTGTTGATAGTCTCTGGCTGCAATGTTCACAGGATGGAGGTTGCTGTTTGGTGAATACATAGTCATGAGTTAGTTTAGTATGTCCAATTCTAAGTCTGGTGTGTATCACCTGTTGATAGTCTCTGGCTGCCATGTTCACAGGGTGGAGGTTGCTGTTTGGTGAATACATAGTCATGAGTTAGTTTAGTATGTCCAATTCTAAGTCTGGTGTGTATCACCTGTTGATAGTCTCTGGCTGCAATGTTCACAGGATGGAGGTTGCTGTTTGGTTAATACATAGTCATGAGTTTGTTTAGTGTGTCCAATTCTAAGTCTGGAGGGTATCATCTGTTGATAGTCTCTGGCTGCTATGTTCACAGAATGGAGGTTGCTGTTTGGTGAATACATAGTCATGAGTTTGTTTAGTGTGTCCAATTCTAAGTCTGGTAAGTATCATCTGTTGATAGTCTCTGGCTGCTATGTTCACAGAATGGAGGTTGCTGTTTGGTGAATACACAGTCATGAGTTTGTTTTGTGTGTCCAATTCTTAGTCTGGTATGTATCATCTGTTGATAGTCTCTGGCTGCTATGTTCACAGAATGGAGGTTGCTGTTTGGTGAATACATAGTCATGAGTTAGTTTAGTGTGTCCAAATCTAAGTCTGGAGAGTATCATCTGTTGATAATCTCTGGCCACAGTATTCACAGGATGAAGGTTGCTGTTTGGTGAATACATAGTCATGAGTTTGTTTAGTATGTCCAATTCTTAGTCTGGTGAGTATCATCTGTTGATAGTCCCTGGCCACAGTGTTCACAGGATGGAGGTTGCTGTTTGGTGAATACATAGTCATGAGTTTGTTTAGTATGTCCAATTCTTAGTCTGGTATCATCTGTTGATAGTCTCTGGCTGCAATGTTCACAGAATGGAGGTTACTGTTTGGTGAATACATAGTCATGAGTTAGTTTAGTGTGTCCAGTTGTTAATCTGGTATCATCTGTTGATGCCGGCTGAGAGTTTTGAATATTTTAATAAATGATGTGTTACTTTCTACTTCATGCAGTTTACTATTGCTATTATTTTCAATCCAGTTGTTTTTCCTTTTTGTATCAGCTTGTCCACAACATACTGTATACCATCTTCATGTGGAATAGGGTTAGGGGGATAAACTTCTACGTCGTTTTCTGCGTGAAAGCTCTCAACAGATGTAATATTATCTGCAGTTTGAGAAGCAATGTGGTCACTATCAGATACATGAATATCTTCTATGAGCATTTCATCAAATTCTAAGGAAACAATGGTCTTGATAAGCTATGCCAATCCCATCCTTTGTAGTCAAGTTTTCCAGACCTTTTTAAAAGATTAGCGGAACTTATTTTCAGGGTTACTCTAGATGTTAGTAAAATCACGATCTTATATTCTAATATTATTCTTATATTTTATAGGTTTTCTTTGTTTTACGAAAAAAGAACAACCAAATATCGTTTCTTCATGTATATCATCACGCAGGCATGGTGGTGCTCACCTATATCGCCCTTAAGTACTATGCAGGTAAGTAATTAAACTTATGCTGAGCTCAGTTTCCCAAGATAGCGGGCGCAAACGTACCGCAGAGCGATGCATTTTTTTTTCGGGCGTAAAATCCTTAGCATGGGTTCCTTCTGAAGGGTAGAAAAATTGTTGGTATGGTGTCGTAAATTTACGGTACGTTAAAGAATCTCAAGGACCCTCTGAAGGGGATTAAACAGTCTTTCACGGCTAATATAGAATTGGACGCTAAAAACTACATCAGTTAAAAAGCATCCATAATTGAAAGCCCAATTTAAATTAATGACAAGGGTACTACGTGCAATCTCCATATAACAACCATTACAGACTTGTGTTGTAATAGGTCATAAGATCAATACTTTAGTTACAAAAATATTAGTCAATGATAAAAATCTAAAAATAGTAATTATTTTCACTTTTGTAAACAACGAAATTTATATTTATAGACTAAGAATTTCATATGTACAACGGTACACATGAAGTGTGTTATTTATTAAAGGGTTTATCTAATTTTCTGAAGAAAAGAGTTATAATTCAAGGCCAAAAGCATTGAATCGGAGCAGCTTTTCGACTCGTTAAGAATTTTCTGTTTCAAAAAACAGATACTCAAAACTATTAGGAAGATAGGAGATAATTGCAGTATGTATTCTAACGATATACTATGTACTTCTGTATATCAAGGCGGTATAGCTATAATTCAGATCCAACGTGAGTAAATCAAGTCATAGAGCACAAACTTAAAACATTTTGTTTTATGATTATAATGTCGAAGTGAAATTAATAAATACACCGTAAGTTTTATTTATTTTTAGCTAATACAAATATCTATAATGTGATGCTACAGCATGTAGGTTAATGTAAATAGTTCCTAGAAATAGACACCAGAATGCGTGAGCGTTTTCCATTTGCCTCAACAAGAAGCAGGATTTAAAACCAAAGTTGTGTTTTGTAAATTTGTACACTCTGAGTCATGTATAAAAGAAACTAACAAACAGGCGAGGAATTACAGCATTTCCAGCACAGTTATTATTACGCGATAACAGCTGTGAGAATACATTATGAATTAAGGTCCTTGGTTTGAATTTATAACTTTCGAGGGCATTTTAAGTTTTGAGTGTAATTTTCGACTATTAGGCCGAAATTACCAGGAAAACGTGTATATTGATGCTTTTAGCATATGCGTTGAAGATTCTAAGTACTTCTTAGTCTAGAGGGCCTTCTTCGATTCCCGACTCTAATGAACCTTAATTCCAAGGTGAATAACTCTTACAGTATGAAGAGAGCGAATAAAGCGGAAGCGGTTGCTCCTCCCTCTGTTCTTGAATATTGATACAAATAAAAAAAGATAGCATTAGAGACTTAGTGTGAGTCAATAAAGGGTCCGTTTTTATAAATTCTAAACTAAGATTGTTACTTAAATAAATATACACAATAAGGGCTAATATTGGGAATATTACACTAGTTAATAACTTTACAAAAAGAACACAGGTTTGATTCCCGTCCTTTCATGACCAGACTTTTTAGCATTTCACGTGCACTGCAACTTTTAAAGCTGACTAACACCTGAAACACGCATATAAATGTATTAATATGCTGAATTAGCTATACAACAACCTTAATCTTTAGAATACCGAAAGCTTGGAAAAAATTCAACTAAATTAAATAATACTTTTACCAATAGGGGGTGTGCTCACAATGCTGCCATGGGGCTATAAAGGAAAGCCTAAGCCTAAAAATTAGTGAAAATATGACGAAAACCGGATTTTTAGGGGGGAGGAAAATGAGCTAACCCGTTGGATAACGTTTATGCGGAAACAACATAGTAATGCTTGAGGGCTTCCAACTTCACATGCCGAATACTAGTTAAAATGAAACTGCGGTGTTACAAGTAGTAAAAGCGGTCGTTAAAGACTACTACAAAATGAAAATGTATGGATTTATCTGTATAAAAGTATATACATGTTAAAAAGATATTAAAACACACAAAAACATGGGACTGACATATAATTTAACTTCTTCAAACCTCTAAAACATGGCTGTGCTGTACTAGTAGGAAAAGCGTATACGGTTCTTCTGGCTACTGTCCTTGTCTCGTGGGTAGAGGACGGTGTGGAAGGAGAGCATATCGGGAATAGACATGCTGAAAACTGGTTTTAGGGGGTGAAGATAATAAGCGGCATATGAGCTTGGTAAGATGATGCTCGGGGTGTGGTTAAAACATGATAATCGGTTTTAGGAGGGAGGCAGATGCACTAACCTGTCGGACGGATTTGTTGAGGAACAACAGCGGGAAATGAATGTTGAATTTTCAACTGTACATGCCTAATTCTCGATTATACGATACTTCATGCGTTTATGCAAAAAAAAGTATATAACAACTATAAAATCTATTAAAACATGAAAAAGAAACAAGCAACTGATATATAATTTAACTTCTTAAAGCCTCTAAACTATGAGTACTAGCTCGAGCAGTAAACGCAGAAAAACCAGGGAAAGGTATTACTTAAGCTGCGTGATCTCCTAGCAGGTCCGTATAAATAGGAGGGCTGTCTATAGCAGATCTTCATTGTGGCAGTTTTCTTCGAGTTGGGTATAGCAGCTTCTCTTAGTCAAATTAGATACCAATAGCGAGAAGAACGTGTTACTGTGATAAAAGTTCTGTCCCTTTAATCTACTTGGAATTATTTATCAGATTTGAGACATACTGAAAGCTACAATCAACGAAGCATCTACGATTCCTAAATGCGGTTGCAGTTGTATTAAGTGTGGTAAATGCTTTCAAAGAAGCTATAACAAGTGATGGCATGAAATGAGCTGCGAAAAACTTTTCAAATGTAAACACTGTGCTGCAACCTTTAGCAGCAGATACAAGGAATTCGTCATGAAGAGCATTGCAAAGCAGGCATGCCTCTGAAGAAAACAAAACCCAAGCCTACCTGACACCAAATACTGACCTCAATGGAAAATGAAAGAGTATAAGATATCGTTTGAAGGGTGCCTGAAATCTTACTTCATCCAATGCAATTCGAGCAAGGACATGAAGACTTGCCTGCAGGAAGCTAAGCGGAAGATTATGCAATCTGTCCAAAAAAGAGCTCTTCATACATAAAGCTGTGAAGATTAACCTATTAGTGGAGTGCCGATTTGTAAATAGTACTGGAGAAACTACTGGCAAGACCTTCAAAACCAGAAATCACGCATTGTTTCTAGAAACTGATTTGGATGACCTGCTGGAGAATAAATTCAAGAAACTGGATGGTGAAATGTAGGAATCACAACTTAAAGGAAGCTTGCTGTGGAGGAGTTACGCCTTTGAATTAGCAAGTACAATCCCCTTCACGGAAGCAATTATATTCCCCTACCTGCATCTATTGAAACAAAGAAAGCGTGTGTGAACCCTGAGACCATGGAAATGAGAGATGTTTTTATAGGCTACCCTTGCTCAATTCGTCAACAATAAGCCTCAACGTGTCAGCAAATGCAAGAAACTCGAGGAAATATACGACGTGCACCACATTTCCTACACCATTGGACTGGAATCTCTGCATTTGAAAAGAAAAATAAAAATCTGTCAATGTGTTTGGGCTGGATGAAAAGAAAGAAGTGTTTCCAATAAAGGTTGTAGAGGAAGAACTAGCTGATCATCGCGACCTTCTTCTTCTGAGTAATGGAAGTGGTACGCATGACTATGTATACATCAAGAACTTTGAAAAGCTCATTCGAGAACAGAAGGCAAAATATAAAGGACGAGTAAACACCTGTAAGCCCTGCTACACTCATTTTGATGACCGATGTGGACGCAGTGGAGTGGAAGAATTGATGGATAATTTCCACTATCTGCAGCCAGAATGCTACCGCTAGGATAGTTATGCCCACAAAGGAAACCTCTATTATTCAGTTGAAAATGTGGAAAGGATGTTGAAACTCCCGTATGTCATCTACGCAGATTTTGAGAGTATTCTGAGTCGGTATTACTCATACGAATCTAATTTGAAGGTTTCTCACACAACACCCTATCAGAAGGTTTCTCCAACGAGTTTCGCTGTTTACATCAAACCAGCGTCATCTGTTGAGCTGCTGCAGACTGATCTTCCTATTGTCCCTTATGTATATAGAGGATATGATGCTGCTGAGAAATTTATGGATTATCGAATATCTCTTGCAAATAGGATTAGCAGTATATACAAATCTGCTAAACCTCTTAAACTATTGGATCAACTACAGGAGGATTTTGAGTCATCTACTGAATGCTACTAGTGTAATAAAAATTCACTGAAGAAAATTGGAAGGTCAGGAATCTTGATCATTTGACTGGGGAATAACGAGGAAGTCTCCATAATGAATGCAATCTAGCCTGCAAAACACCTAAATATATTCCTGTCCTCATGCACAACTTAGGCGGATGTGATTCTCATTTCATTGTTAAACAACTAGGGTGTAAAGTGAAAGAGTGGAGATGATTCCGTGCTCAGAAGAAAAGTATATTTCATCTCGAAGCATGTTGGAGATATTAAGCTTCGGTTCGTGGACACATGCCGTTTTCTCAGTTCAAGTTTGGATAAACAAACAAAAACTCTTACATCGTTTCCTGAGACATGCAAATACTTTGGAGAAGAGAAAATTGGTTTGATGACATGCAACGGATGAACTATGATTATATCACATCATGGTATGTTTTGAAAGAAACATGCTTACCTCCAAAGGAAGCGCTCAACAATAGACTAAATGAACAGCAAATTAATGATCAGGATTACAAACATTCTAAAAATGAATGGAAGCAGTTTAGTATCCAAAATTCGGGAGAATGCAGTGATCTCTATTTAACTTCAGATGTTCTGCTACTCGCAGATGTTTTTGAAGCCGTCAGAGAGCAAACAATGAATACTCATAAAGTTGATCCTGCACATTACTTTACATCTCCAGGACTTATCTGGGATGCTATGCCTTTGTATACCGGGATTGAGCCAGAATTGTTATTGGATTATGAACCGCTTCTCATGGTACTATCTGGCATAAGGAGAGGATTATGTCAGGTGTCTCACCGGTATGTCCAGGCTAGCAACACCTAGATAAGGAGTTTGATCCTGATAAACAATTCAATTTATTACATACGAAGACGCAAATAACCAATGTAGATGGGCTATGCAGCATCCACTGCCTAATGGAGGATTTTAGTGGGTTTCTCCGGATAGTATGAATATAGAAACACTAAAAGAAGATGATCCTCTTGGATATATGTTCGAAGTTGATATGGTTTATCCTACCGAGCTTCACGATTTTTATAATGATTTGCCATTGTTCAACCAAACATTCAAGCGTAAAGAAATTAATTGCGCACCTTGGAAGCAGGAAGAAGTATGTTTTTCATTGCATTACGTTAAAACAGGCGCTCTCACATGGACTACGACTAGCAAAAATCCATCGTGTGCTACAATTTCAACAGTCCTGCTGGTTGAAACCTTGCATAGCGTTTAATAACAAGCTGAGGCAACAGGCTAGAAATGACTTTGAAAAGGACATGCACAAACTCTTCAACAATGCTATGTTTGGAAAAACCATGGAGAATTTACGAAATCGAATGGATATACGCCTTGTTGCAAACGAGAAAACCTTGGAAAAGCTGACATCTAAGCCTAAATTCTTCGACAGAAGTACATATGGACCTAACCTAGCAATAGTTCATATGGCATCACCACAGGTTATATTCAACAAGCCACAATGCATCGGAATGAGCGTACTAGATATATAAAACCTCTCATGTTTTCATACCAACATGATGTGCTATTGACGTATTATGGGACTGAAAATGTGAAGCTCATTCATGTACATGGGTACTGACTCCTTCATTCATTGAGTTACAACAGCTGACATATACCAGGACAAAATACAACTTCTTGAATATTTAGATACATCTAATTACTCTGCAAGCCACATGTGTCACTCACACAGAAGAAAAGAGTTTTGGGAAAGTTTAAAGATGAAGCTAATGGAAAAATCATCCAACGTTTTGTCGGACAGAGACCTTAGATGTATGCTCTCGATATTGAGGGAGGAATGATAAAACATATTAAAGGTATAAAACGAAGTGCTTTTAAGCCGTATATCACATTCGACAGTTACGTAGATTGTCTTAAAAGCAGCGAAATAATAAGAACTTCCATGAATTTGATCATGTCACAGCAGCATAACATTTCGTCTGTAAAAGTCAACAAAATCTCTCTATCGCCCCATGATGATAAAATAGTGATTGCTGAAGATGAAATATCAACCTATGGCCATTAGAAAGTGTGAACGTTTCACGACAGAATAATACATGCATCACTCAACATCGGAAACGTGGTAGGCAAATTGAAGTTTACACTGCAAACGCTTCCATGCTCCTAGTAAAATACACATAAAGATAGGAGAAGAATGAGGGGCGGCGGGAACTCTGCCATTACAATGTATTTCTCATGCTAGTCTCAAGCCCAGATAAAAGAGGAGAGTCGCCTAACCTTTAATGCTTTAATGTGTTTACATAAAAGCGATTAGAAATAAAAAGCTGAGAATACTAACAATAAGTCAGAAAATATGCTCAACGCTTCTACAGTAACAGCAGCAGCAACAACAAAAACAACAGCATTAAATCATTATTCTAGATAAAAACATCTTGAACAAAAGAAAATATACTGTAAAAAGCAACAAAAGACAAATAAAACACGAGGAACCATAATGTTCACAAAACAATAAACATTTCCACAACAAACACTTACACTCATGTTCTAGTGTCAACCTAGGAAGAGAGACATCATACAAAAAGACAAACAAAAAGATGGAGAAACGAAAAGTTAGGTTATGTTAGATTTACAACCTAGGAAAGACTGGAAACCATACAAACATATCTCTTCGCTTCACAAGATGTCATTTGAACATGTAATAGTATGCAAAAAGCATATATAATATGACTCTTAAAGGACTGCACAAAGTTGAAACAGAGCACAGAAATGATCCAAACTATGGTAAAATATGTTAACCTGTAAAATACTAGATTGAAAGCGATCAAACTGTCCAGGAATATATAAAAAATGTTGTAAAACATGGGGAAAATGCCAGAAACACTGAAACGATGACATCAATTACTGAAAAAAATGCTTAAATTGTTGCAGAAACACATAAACTGGCACAAAAATTACATGAATTACTATCAAACATAAGAAAAGGGTCTACAATGTCGCTCCTAAACGAACTAAAATGTCGTCAGTACATCTTCGTAGATATCACAAAGCTATTAATGAGCTTTCAAAAAATACATTCAAAGTGGATTGAAATACCCATTTCCTCATGGTTGAACACTTTCCTATAGATTGGCATATCTTAAAGGTCTTAAACGATCCATAAGGAGACAGAAATCACTACAAAACACTACAGAATATTGCAAAAGAGGCTCACAATGTGTTAAAATGCTTATAAACATGTTAAAGATATTAGAAAACTGATAAATACTCTAGAATATTAGCAATACGCCTGAAATGGCTAAAATATCTGTTTTAGACTCCTATATAACAATAAAACTGTTCGAGATGTATGGAAAAGGGCTAAAATGTCTCATCAATACCCCGTCCTACAGTCGTAAACACCCACCCCAAATGGCATGACAATAAAAGCATATTAAATAACACTGGCAGCGCTACAAATCACTATTAAAATCCTGAAAAATGTATGTAAAAGCACCAAAAATATCCCAAAACGTAAAATTGCTAAAAATCTTTAGAAAACACTGCAAAATAATGTAAAATATTAGCAAAACGCCTTAAAAGGCCTAATATACATATTTTTAGAGTTCTAAATAGCCTCAAAATACCGCGGAATCAGATTAAAAGAGTTAAAATGCTTGATCAATGCCCCCTCAACTAGCTGTTCTAGAGTCCTATACATCCTCCAAATGACATGCAATGTCATTAAAAAGCATACTAAACAATAGTGGCAGTATTAAAATACTCTTACAAATCCCGAAAAAATGCATGTGTAAACATCGGAATCGCTGAAAAATAATCATAATGCGTACTAAAATGCTTACAAAAGCGTTAAAAATGAATAGTAAACACTGTAAAATAATGTAAAATATCAGTAAAATAGTCCGAAAATGGGTCAAATACTAGATTTGGAGCTCTAAATACCCCAAAAAGGATATGAAATCAGTCAAACAGTGCTAAAATGTGTGATGAGCACTGTGAAACAGCTGATCTAGAGACATAAAAGCCCTCCCCAATGGTACGAAATGTCATTAAAGG
This sequence comes from Hymenopus coronatus, assembly GCA_030762935.1. Classification (NCBI taxonomy): domain Eukaryota; kingdom Metazoa; phylum Arthropoda; class Insecta; order Mantodea; family Hymenopodidae; genus Hymenopus; species Hymenopus coronatus. Next base: position 37,295,197 of record CM060893.1, read on the forward strand.
CATTCGAAACACCTGTCTTAGCACTCAAAAAACTTAAAAAGAGCTTATAAATGTTCTGTACACACTCAAAAAGGACAGCAACATAACAAAACAAAGGACTTCAAACGACGCCTCGCAGTACTAAAAATCATTCTGAAAAAAAAAACAACATACAAATAGATGTAAAACAAAGCAGCCAACCTTGTAAAAGACCCCAAAGGACTGAAAAAATACCTCTAATACTCACATTCTAACCCAAGTTCCTTATTCTCGTAGCATGACATTTGAATTCCCTATTTCTCTCATGTATGTTCACTTGCCTCTGGCTCAGCATCTCTCTACACCACCACCACCACCACCACCACCACCACCAGTACCACAACCACCACCACCACCACCAGTACCATAACCAACAGCGCCATGACCACCACCACCAGTACCATCACCACCAACACCACCACCACCACAACCACCAGTACTACCACCACCACCACCACCACCAGTACCATCACCACCAACACCACCACCACCACCACAACCACCACCACCACCACAACCACCACCACCACCACCAGTACCACAACCACCACCACCAGTACCACAACCACCACCACCAGTACCACAACCACCAGCACCATGACCACCACCACCAGTACCACCACCACCACCACCACCAGTACCATTACCACCACCACCAGTACTACCACCACCACAACCACCACCAGTACCACCACCACCCCCAACACCACCACCAGTACTGCCACCACCACCACCACCACAACCACCACCAGTACCACCACCACCACCAGTACCACAACCACCACCACTACCACAACCACCAGTACCATGACCATCATCACCAGTACCACTACGACCACGACAACAACCACGACCACTACCGCAACCGCTAGCGCTGCCACTGCCGCTGCTAGCCCTCAGCGGCTCACAGCTTTTGAGTACGGGTTTGGCGACTCCGAGGTACCTCACATACACCTAGCGCTCTTCATCTTTCCTTGCTGAGATCTCTGTTCTGTTTTTCGTTTCATATCACTTTTCTCCTTTTCGTCTGATTGTGTTTCTTCCCATGGCTTGATTTTTGGTGCCGACTTGGCTTGTTAATAGATACACTATATACTCATAATGGCTGGTACTTTTAAAGATACTTTGTTACGGGGACAGGGGCATCGGAATCCCCAGAACCGGTCGGTAGTGTTGGTGCAGGGGCAGGCCACACCCGTCCGCCATCAAGCTACTTCTCGACGTAACCGGTATGTCAGTAAATCCTACTGTATATGTGTTAGAAATGGAATCTAAGGATAGTTCTTTTATTATTGCCTCTGATACGGAAAATTCACAGATTCGTCAATCGCCTGGAGATTACTGATGTCAATCATTCCAAGCTACAAACTTCGACGATACAACAAGATAAAGGACGGTAACGACAATCACCTGGGAGAGGAATTCTGGAAAATGGTTGCTGTTCATTAAACTTATGCATGCAGAAGGAACATTACATACTTAATACTCTTGAGCAGAAAACTGTTAAGGAAATTGATATACTTCGGAAATCGATAAAGGAAATACCACATAAAAAAAGGAGATCAAACAAGCTGTAGGCATGCTAGCTGAATATTCTAAACGTTTGCCGGAGGCCACTAATTTTGTTTCCGAGCTTATGGCGGAATCTATGATGGCTTTCAACTCTGATCGCACTCTTCTGCCTGTAAAGTCTGTTGATATGGGAGTTCAAACTTTGAGTCCGAAGCAGCTCGCGACTAACCAACTGGTAGCAAAGATAGAAGAGGAATTTATTATGGAGCTTTCAGGTAGGAACTTCTCGATTTGTTGGAGATTAAATGGCCTGAAGAAATTTATAACTGTTGTACTTTGCAACTCGATGGTCTCGAAATTAAAGAGTTAGCTGATCAACTGTTTTATGCATGACTGCGTTCTACAACGGGCCTTGCTTGCTTGGTAAAGGTGATGGGTACCAGTCAACTGGAAACGGGAACCATGGTATGTAGTGTCGCCACAAACGGTTGCATAACTGAAAATATTGCCGCTGTTACAGCAGTACTAAGGTCTAACTGACTGTAACGAAAGAAGGTGGTTGCAGCCGGAGGGATAAACTTGATCTGAGGAGAAATCTAGAAAAGATAGTGGATATTGCTGACCAGAAAGGAAGGGTCAATACTGTCTGCAATGTCACAAATCAAACTGGTGAACTGACTGTCCGGAAGATGCTGGAATATGTGTGCCGACGGCGCTCCGTATCTTTGCCGATAAAATTGCACCCTGCACGACAGGCTCGTGAAGGAAACCTTACGGGAGAAGGTATGGCGGAGATCGTCCGACCAAAGGGGTCCAGTGGTGCTGATGTCTTAATCCTAGAACTATTGCCTGGGACTTCATATGCTGATATTCTAAGAAACATGAAGAAGTAAGTATCATTGGATGGGATATTACTGGAACGTATACATAAAACTAGTGACGGCAATGTGCATTTGAAAATTAAAGGCAAAGAAATCGGCAAACGTCAGGCCTTCAGAGAAGAATTAAGCAAAAATTTGACTGATATGGCTAGGGTACATTTACAGACCCTGAAACAAACTGATGCTTTTATATATCGATGAATCTATAGATTTAACTGGTGTGACAAATGTAATTTCAAAGGAACTTGCTAAACCCTCGGTTGATATATCTATCAAACTGGTGGAACAACCCAATAAAAACGGCCTTTGTCACTCTTGACAAGGTTTCAGTTCAGCGGCTGTTGTCACATCATCGGATAGGCTGTGGCTGGGAGAGTACGCGAAACCAACAACCTGTCTCGCTGTCATCGACTAGGCCACATAGCAACAAGATTGTAAATTGCCGCCCTAAGTGGAACTTTGCCATAATTGTGGAGGTACTGATCACTAGCGGAAAGAATGCACCAACATGCCGCACTGCTATATATGTAACGTTGAAGGGCACAAAGCAGAGTCGATGAAATGTCCCAAATACCGGGAACTAATTTATCTGACGAGGGAGAAAAGGGTTAAGCTGCACACTGCTCCATGAAATTTATGCAACCGAATGTTGATCGAAGTAAGAGGGCCATGGATTTAGCCCGGCACACATGCTTTTCTAATTTATCTGACAAGGTCATGTCCAAGTGTAGTTCCCAATGGGTGACGGATGATAAACTTGTCGCGGCAATATACTTACCCTTTAATTCCCTCCCAGTGCGACATACAGGAGAGAGAGAGCTGGTTTCGTTTGGATAGATACTGATGACCTGGTGCTATATTTCGCCAGCCTATAATCTAGCAGGCCTTAATAATTTTCTGTCTGCATTAAATGCAAGCATACAGCAACAGCATAAGTGCTTGTTGATTGGTGGAGGTTTTAATGCTAAAGCGCTCTGCTGAGGTTCTCCAATCGAGGATCGGAAAGGTAGTGCATTGGCTGAATGGGCCGTTGAACACTATCTCATTATTTTAAATGATCGGGATATGCCTACTTTGAGTGCAATGGAGGATCCTCATATATAGAGCTCACAATGTACAATCAACATCTTGGGAGCGTAGTACGCAACTGGCGTGAGAGTGATGAAGAAAGTTACTATAAAAGTATTTACGCCGAGGTGCAGACGTCCAGGTCATCTCCACAGCATTACTATAGATCTAAGGCTTGGATATGCAAGGAAAACAGACGAGATCAGTTATTGGCGCATCTCGAAGAACAAATCCGTTCCAGTTTTCTCCATCAGACGTATGGGATGGACCAGGCTATATACAATGCCTGCAATTTTGTTCTCCCTAGGAAATATTCCCACGCTCGACGCAAAAGTACGTGTACTGGTGGAATTACGAAAATTTTCAGATCTCCGGAAACAGTGTACTAAAGCCGAACGTATTGCTACTAGACTTAACAGACGCACTGCTGGCTCCGTTGAACAACGAATTGCTTCATGTGACTATAAAAATCGTCGTAAAGCCCTAAAAGCTACGATACTGAGAGCTTAGCAGTATGCGTGTAACACTCTTTGATGAAGATATCTGGGGTCTGGGTTAAAAATTGTTGCTGGTAAAATTGGCTTGCCATTACCACTAAAACTCAACGATGCAGAACAATTGCAGGCTGCTCGGACATTGTTTCCTGCCCATGCCCCGATAGCTTGGCCAGCAATTGCAATTGATAGAACGAATATTCCAGTCTGTACTACTGAGGAGATTCGGGCTGCAGGTAACAGGTTCAAGTCCGGTAAAGCAAGTGGTCCGATTGGAGTCCCTCCTGAGGTTGTGAAGCTTCTTGCAACACACATATATCAGACTTGTTGCAGGATCTTTTTAATTCTATTTTAAGTTGTGGTGAGTTCCCCAATAAGTGGAAACTTGCGAAACTCGTTCTTATTGAAAAACCAAGTATGTCACGAGGATGTCAGTCTTATAGACTTATTTGTCTACTTGATGTTTTTGGGCAAACTTCTGGGGTATATAACCAACAGACGTCTAATTGCGGAGAGGGGTCTACCCCCCCCCCCCCATCAATTTCGTTTTCGGCAAGGGCTGTTGACCAAGGATGCTATCCATCCAAGATGTATTAAATTTTGTGATGGCAAAGCATTTTCTCCTATTTATGTGTCATTGATTACCCTAGATCAGCCATAATTGCTGAGCTCAGGCGGCGCCACGTAGCGCCATATCTCATCAACATTATCTGAAGTTACCTCCACAATAGGAAGATTTTGGTGGGTGATACCCAACAATTGGATATGACTTGCGTGGTACCTCAAGGTTCAATTTTGGGACCTACACTATGGAATATTTATTATGATGATGTATTCCGTGTGCAGTTACCGGCGGGCAAAACATCAATTTGGGACCTGGCCCTTCTTGTGTCTGGGGATTCTAGGGAAGAGGTGGAGCACAAAATTGAATGGTCTACACACGAAACTGAAATGTGGATGTTAAAGAGGGGTCTCCAGTTGGTTTGCCGAAGACTAAAATTGTTATTTTGGAAGAAAAACGATCTCTCAGGGAAGTTAACGTAAATGTTGGCGGAGTGGCACTGCGGTTTCAAAGGCAATTAAGATATCTTGGGCTCCAGTTTGGCCATAATCTGAATATGGGTGTCCATGTAAAATATGTGGTTGACAAGTCAGAGAAAGCGGTTGACAAGTCAGCCTTGAATCACTTAATGCCTAATATTGGAGATCTCAAGCACGAAACCCGGAAAAACCTCAGAGGTATTGTTAACTCCATTATTTTATATAGTGCGCCAGCTTGGAGGGCCTGCATGGGAAAAGCAAGTACCACCACTACTGCTACTACTGCTGTACTACTACTATTATAATAACTACCACTACTACTACCACCACTACCACTACCACTACCACTACTACTACTGCTGTACTACTACTATCATAACTGCTACTGCTGTTTTACTACTACCATCACTACCACTACCACGACCAATACTACTACCACCACTATCACTACCACTACTAACACCACTATCACTACCACTACCACTACTACTACTGCTGTACTACTACTACCACTACTACTACTACTGCTGTACTACTACTATCATAACTACTACTGCTGTACTACGACCACCACTACCACTACCACGACCACTACTACTACCACCACTACCACTACCACTACTAACACCACTATCACTACTACTACCACTACTACTACTGCTGTACTACTACTACTAACACCACTACTGCTGTACTACTACTAACACTACTACTGCTGAATTACTACTATCATAACTACTACTGCTGTACTACTACCACCACTACCACTACCACGACCACTACTACTACCACCACTACCACTACTACCACCACCACTACCCATACCACTACTAACACCACTATCACTACCACTAACACTACTACTACTGCTGTACTATTACAAATACCACTACTACTGCTCCTGTACTACTACTGCTGTGCTACTACAGTACTACTACTACTGCTGTACTACTGCTGTACTACTATAACTACTACTGCTGTACTACTATTACCACTACTACTACTACTACTACTACTACTGCTGCTGTACTACTACTACTACCACTACTACTACTGCTGTACTACTACTGCTGTACTACTACTACCAGTACCACTACTACTGCTGTACTACCACTACTACTGCTGTACTACTACTACTGCTGTACTACCACTACTACTGCTGTACTACTACTACTGCTGTACTAATACTACAGCTGTACTACCACTACTACTATTGCTGTACTACTACTGCTGTACTACTACTGCTGTACTACTTCTACTGCTGTACTACCACTACTACTACTACTGCTGTACTGCTACTACTGCTGTACTACTACTACTACTACTATTGCTGTACTACTACTGCTGTATCTCTACTACTACTACTGCTGTACTACCGCTACTACTACTGCTGTACTACCACTACTACTACTGCTGTACTACTACTACTACTACTACTACTGCTGTACTACCACTACCACTACTGCTGTACTACTACTACTATTGCTGTTCTACTACTGCTGTACTACCGCTTCTACTACTGCTGTACTACGACTACTGCTTACTACCAGTACTGCTGTACTACCACTACTACTACTGCTGTACTACAGCTACTACTACTGCTGTACTACCGCTACTACTCCTACTGTACAACTACTACTGCTGTACTACTACTACTACTGCTGTACTACCACTACTACTTCTGCTGTACTACCGCTACTACCACTGCTGTACTACTACTGCTTACTACTAGTACTGCTGCACTACCACTACTACAACTGCTGTACTACTACTGCTGTACTACTAATGCTACTACTGATGTACTACTACTACCACTGCTACTACTGCTGTACTACTACTACTACTACTGCTACTACTGCTGTACTACTACTGCTACTAGTGCTGTACTACTACTACTGTACTACTACTACTGCTGTACTACTACTGATGTACTACTACTACTGTACTACTACTGATGTACTACTACTGTACTACTACTAAAGTACTACTACTACTGTACTACTACTGTACTACTACTACTGTACTACTACTACTGTACTACTACTACTGTAATACTACTGCACTACTACTGCACTACTACTACTACTGTATTACTACTACTGTACTACTACAGTAATACTACTGTACTACTACTGCACTACTACTACTGTACTTCTACTACTGTACTACTACTGTACTAGTACTACTGTACCACTACTGTACTACTACTACTGTACTACTAATACTGTACTACTACTACTGCTGTACTACTACTTCTACTGTACTACTACTACTACTGTACTACTACTACTGTACTAATACTGTACTACTACTACTGCCACTGCTACTACTGCTGTACTACTACTTGATGTACTACTACTGTACTACTAGTACAGCCACTGCTACTACTGCTGTACTACTACTGTACTACTACTGCTGTACTATTACTTCTGTACTACCACTACTGCCACTGCTACTACTGCTGTACTACTACTACTGCTGTACTACTACTGTACTACTACTACTGCCACTGCTACTACTGCTGTACTACTACTATTGCCGTACTACTACTACTGCCACTGCTACTACCGCTGTACTACTGCTACTGTACTACTACTGTACTACTACTGTACAACTACTACTGTACTACTACTACTGCCATACTACTACTACTGCCACTGCTACTACTGCTGTACTACAGCTACTTTACTACTACTACTGTACTACTACTGTACTACTACTACTCCTGTACTACTACTGTACTACTACTCCTGCTGTACTACTACTGTACTACTACTACTACTGCCATTAGTACTACTACTGTACTACTACTACTGCCACTGCTGTACTACTACTACTGCTGTACTACTACTGTACTACTACTGCCACTGATACTACTGCTGTACTACTACTACTACTGCTGTACTGCTACTGTACTACTACTACTACTGTACTACTACTGCTGTACTACTACTGTACTACTACTACTGCCATTAGTACTACTACTGTACTACTACTACTGCCACTGCTACTACTGCTGTACTACTACTGTACTACTACTGCCACTGCTACTACTGCTGTACTACTACTACTGCTGTACTACTACTACTGTACTAGTACTACTGTACTACTACTGTACTACTACTACTGTACTACTACTGCTGCTGTACTACTACTTCTACTGTACTACTACTATTGTACTACTACTACTACTGTACTACTACTGTACTACTAAAGTACTACTACTGTACTACTAAAGTACTACTACTACTACTGCCACTGCTACTACTGCTGTACTACTACTACTTGATGTACTACTACTGTACTACTAGTACAGCCACTGCTACTACTGCTGTACTACTACTGCTGTACTACTACTACTGTACTACAACTACTGCTGTACTACTACTTCTGTACTACCACTACTGCCACTGCTACTACTGCTGTACTACTACTACTGCTGTACTACTACTGTACTACTTTTACTGCCACTGCTACTACTGCTGTACTACTACTATTGCCGTACTACTACTACTGCCACTGCTACTACCGCTGTATTACTGTTACTGTACTACTACTGTACTACTACTACTGTACTACTACTGTACAAGTACTACTGTACTACTACTACTGCCATACTACTACTACTGCCACTGCTACTACTGCTGTACTACAGCTACTGTACTACTACTGTACTACTACTCCTGTACTACTACTGTACTACTACTGCTGTACTACTACTGTACTACTACTACTGCCATTAGTACTACTACTGTACTACTACTACTGCTACTGCTACTACTGCTGTACTACCACTACTGCTCTACTACTACTGTACTACTACTACTGCCACTGCTACTACTGCTGTACTATTACTGTACTACTACTACTCCTGTACTACTACTGTACTACTACTGCTGTACTACTACTGTACTACTACTACTGCCATTAGTACTACTACTGTACTACTACTGCCACTGCTACTACTGCTGTACTACTAGTACTGCTGTACTACTACTGTACTACTACTGCCACTGCTACTACTGCTGTACTACTACTACTGCTGTACTACTACTGTACTACTACTGCTGCTACTACTGCTGTACTACTACTACTGCTACTACTACTGTGCTACTACTACTTCTACTACTACTGTACTACTACTGCTGTACTACTACTACTGTACTACTACTACTGCTGCTACTGCATTACTACTACTACTGTGCTACTACTACTTCTACTACTACTGTACTACTACTGCTGTACTACTACTGTACTACTACTACTGTACTACTACTAATACTTCTGCCGTATTACTACTATTGCTACTACTGCTGTACTAATACTACTGCTACTACTATTGTACTACTACTACTGCTACTACTGCTGTACTACTACTACTGCTACTACTGCTGTATTACTACTACTGCTATTACTGCTGTACTACTACTGTACTACTACTACTGCTACTACTGCTTTACTACTACTGCTACTACTGCTGTATTACTACTACTGCTACTACTGCTGTACTACTACTACTGTACTACTACTACTGCTGTACTACTACTGGATTACTACTACTACTGTTGTACTACTACTGCTACTGTTGTACTACTACTGCTGTTCTACTTCTACTGCTGTACTACTACTACTGCTGTACTACTACTACTGCTGTACTACTACCGATGGTGTACTACTACTACTGCTGTACTACTACTACTGGTGTACTTCTAATACTACTGTACTACTACTACTGATGTACTACTACTGGTGTACTACTACTTCATCTGTACTACTACTGCTGTACTACTACTGCTGTAATACTACTGCTGTACTTATACTACTGATGTACTACTACTACTAATGTACTACTACTACTGCTGTACTACTACTACTGCTCTACTACTACTACTGCTGTACTACTACTACTGATGTACTACTACTACTAGTGTACTACTACTACTGCTGTACTACTACTACTGCTGTACTGCTACTGGTGTACTACTACTTCTGCTGTACTACTACTATTGCTGTACTACTGCTAGTGTAGTACTACTGCTGCTGTACTACTACTGGTGTATTACTACTACTGCTATACTACTACTGGTGTACTACTACTACTACTGCTGCTGTACTACTACTACTACTTGTGTACTACTACTACTACTGCTGTACTAAAACTACTGCTGTACAACTACTACTACTGTACTACTACTACTGGTGTATTACTACTACTGGTGTACTACTGCTGCTGTACTACAACCACTGGTGTACTACTACTGCTGTACTACTACTACTGCAGTACTACTACTACTGCTGGACTACCACTACTGCTGTACTACTACTACTGGTGTGCTACTACTAATGCTGTACTACTACTCCTGCCACTGCTACTACTGCTGTACTACTGCTGTACTACTACTGCTGTACTACTACTGCTGTACTACTACTACTGCTGCTGTATTACTACTACTGATGTACTACTACTACTACTACTGGTGTATTACTACTACTGCTCTTCTACTACTGCCACTGCTAATACTGCTGTACCACTACTACTGCTGTACTACTACTACTACTGCTGTACTACTACTACTCCTGTACTACTACTGCTGTACTACTACTGCTGTACTACTACTTCTGCTGTACCACTACTGCTGCTGCTGTACTACTACTGCTGCTGTACTAATACTACAGCTGTACTACTACTACTGCTGCACTTCTACTACTGGTGTATTACTACTACTGCTCTACTACTACTGCTGTACTACTACTACTGCTGTACTACTACAATTGCTGTACTACTACTACTGCTATACTACTACTACTGCTGTACTACTACTACTGGTGTATTACTACTACTGCTGTACTACTACTTCTGCAGTACTACTACTACTGCTGTAATACTACTACTACTCCTGTGCTACTACTACTACTACTGTACTGCTACTACTGCTGTACTACTACTACTACTGCTGTGCTACTACTACTACCAATGTACTGCTACTACTGCTGTACTACTACTGCTGTGCTACGACAACTACTACTACTACTACTGTACTGCTACTACTACTACTGCTGTACTACTACTACTGTACTTCTACTACTGACACTGCTACTACTGCTGTACTACTACTACTGCCACTGCTACTACTGCTGTACTACTACTACTACTACTACTGTAATAGCACTACTGCTGTACTACTACTACTGGTGTATTACTACTACTACTGCCACTGCTACTACTGCTGTACTACTACTACTACTGTAATAGCACTACTGCTGTACTACTACTACTGGTGTATTACTACTACTACTGTACTACCACTATTACTACTGCTGTACTACTACTGCTGTACTACTACTACCACTACCACTAGTACTACTGCTGTACTACTACTACTACTACTACCACTACCACTAGTACTACTGCTGTACTACTACTACCACTACTACTACTGCTGTACTACTTCCACTACTACTGCTGTACTACTACTACCACTACTATTACTACTGTACTACTACTATAACTACTACTGCATTAATACTACCACTACTAATGCTGTACTACTACTACTACTACTGCTGTACTACTACCACTTCTACTGTTGTACTACTACTACCACTACTACTGCTGTACTACTACTGCCATTACTACTGCTGTACTAATACCACTACTACTGCTGTACTTATACCATTACTACTGCTGTACTACTACTGCCATTACTACTGCTGTACTAATACCAATACTACTGCAGTACTAATACCATTACTACTGCTGTACTAATACAATTACTACTGCAGTACTTATACCATTACTACTGCTGTACAAATACCACTACTACTGCTGTACTAATACCACTACTACTGCTGTACTAATACCGTTACTACTGCTGTATTAATACCATTACTACTGCTGTACTAATACCATTACTACTGCTGTATTAATACCATTACTTCTGCTGTACTAATACCATTACTACTGCTTGTCTAATACTACTACTACTGTACTATTACTACTACTGGTGTACTACTACTACTGCTGTACTACTACTACTGCTGTACTACTACTACTGGTGTATTACTACTACTGGTGTACTACTACTGCTGTACTACAACCACTGGTGTACTACTACTGCTGTACTACTACTACTGCTGCACTACTACTGGTGTATTACTACTACTGCTGTACTACTACTACTGATGTACTACTACTACTGCTGTACTACTACTACTGGTGTGTTACTACTACTGCTGTACTACTACTACTGCCACTGCTACTACTGCTGTACTACTACTGATGTACTACTACTACTACTCCTGCTGTATTACTACTACTGATGTACTACTACTACTACTGGAGTATTACTACTACTGCTGTACTACTACTACTACTGCCACTGCTACTACTGCTGTACCACTACAACTGCTGTACCACTACTACTGTTGTACTACTACTACTGCTGTACTACTACTACTGCTGTACTACTACTACTACTGCTGTACTACTACTTCTGCTGTACTACTACTACTGCTGCTGTACTACTTCCACTGCTGTACTAATACTACTGCTGTACTACTACTACTGCTGCACTTCTACTACTGGTGTATTACTACTACTGCTGTACTACTACTGCTGCTGTACTACTACTGGTGTATTACTACTACTGCTGTAATACTACTACTACTACTACTACTACTACTACTACTACTACTATTACTACTACTACTACTACTACTGGTGTATTACTACTACTGCTGTACTACTACTAATTCTGTACTACTACTACTATTGCTGTGCTACTACTACTACTGTACTGCTACTACTGCTGTACTACTACTACTACTTCTGTACTACTACTACTGCTGTGCTACTACTACTACTACTACTACTACTACTACTACTACTGCTGTACTACTACTACTGTAGTTCTACTACTGACACTGCTACTACTGCTGTACTACTACTACTGCCACTGCTACTACTGCTGTACTACTACTACTGCTGTACTAGCATATACTGCTGTACTACTACTACCATTACTACTGCAGTACTAATAATATTACTACTGCTGTACTACTACCACTACTACTGCTGTACTAATACCATTACTACTGCTGTACTAATACCACTTCTACTGCTGTATTTTACCACTATTACTGCTGTACTAATACCACTACTACTGCTGTACTATTACCACTGCTACTGCTGTACTAATACCACTACTAGTGCTGTACTAATACCACTACTACAACTGTTCTAATATCACTACTACTGCTGTACTAATAGCATTACTACTGCTGTACTAATACCACTACTACTTCTGTACTAATACCACTACTACTGTACTAATATCACTACTACTGCTGTACTAATACCACTACTACTGCTGTACTAATATCACTACTACTGCTGTACTAATACCACTACTACTGCTGTACTAATACCACTACTACTGCTGTACTAATATCACTACTACTTCTGTACTAATACAACTACTACTGCTGTACTAATACCACTACTACTCTGTACTAATACCATTACTACTGCTGTACTAATACCATTTCTACTGCAGTACTAATACCATTACTACTGCTGTACTAATACCACTACTACTGCTGTACTAATACCATTACTATTACTGTATTAATACCATTACTACTGCTGTACTAATACCATTACTACTGCTGTACTAATACCATTACTACTGCTGTACTACTACTGCCATTACTATTGCTGTACTAATACCACTACTACTGCTGTACTAATACCACTACTACTGCTGTACTACTACTGCCATTACTACTGCTGTACTAATACCACTACTACTGCTGTACTACTACTGCTATTACTACTGCTGTACTAATACCACTACTACTGCTGTGCTATTACCACTGCTACTGCTGTACTAGTACCATTACTACTGCTGTACTAATACCTTTACTACTGTAGTACTAATACCATTACTAATGCTGTACCAATACCATTACTACTGCTGTACTAATACCTCTACTACTGCTGTACTAATATAATTACTACTGCTGTACTAATACCACTACTACTACTGTAATAATACCATTACTACTTCTGTAATAATACCACTACTACTGCTGTACCACTACTACCACTACTACTGCTGTACCACTACTACCACTACTACTGCTGTACCACTACTACCACTACTACTGCTGTACTACTACCACTACTACTGCTGTATTACTACCACTACTACTGCTGTACTACTACTACCACTACTGCTGTGCCACTATCACTGCTGTACTACTACTACCACTACTATTACTGTACTCATACCACTATTACTGCTGTACTACTCCTACTGCTGTTCTACTGCCACTTCTACTGCTGTACTACTACCACTACTACTGCTGTACTACTACTACCACTACTACTGCTGTACTACTACTACCACTACTACTGCTGTACTACTACTACTGCTGTACTACTACTGCTGTTCTACTGCCACTTCTTCTGCTGTACCACTACCACTACTACTGCTGTACTCCTACTAATGATGTACTACTACCACTACTACTGCTGTTATACGACTACCACATCTACAACTGTACTACTACCACTGCTGTACTACTACCACTTCTACTGTTGTACTACTACTGCTGTACTACTACTACTGTTTTACTACTACTGTTGTGCTAGTACTACTGCTGTACTACTACCACTACTACTGTTGTACTACTACTACCACATCTACTGCTGTAATACTACCACTGCTGTACTATTTCTACTACTACTGTTGTACTACTACTACTACTGTTGTACTTCTACTACTTCTGCACTACTACTACTGCTGTACTATTACCACTACTACTGTCGTACTACTACTACTGTTGTACTTCTACTACTGCTGTACTACTACTGTTGTACTACAACCACTAATACTGCTGTACTACCACCACTACCACTACTACAACTACAACAACCACTACTACTACTGCTGCTGCTGCTACTACTACTGTTGTACTATTACCACTACTACTGTTGTACCACTACTACTGTTGTACTTCTACTACTGCTGTACTACTACTACTGCTGTACTACTACCACTACTACTGCTGTACTACCACCACTACCACTACTACAACTACAACAACCACTACTACTACTACTGTTGTCCTACTACTATTGCTGTACTACTACCACTACTATTGCTGTACTACTACCACTACTACTGCTGTACTACTACCACTACTACTGTTGTACTACTACTGTTGCTGTACTTCTTCCACTACTACTGTTGTACTACTACTACTGCTGTACTACTACCACTACTATTGCTGTACTACTACCACTACTATTGCTGTACTACTACCAATACTACTGTTGTACTACTACTACTGCTGTACTACTACCACTACTATTGCTGTACTACTACCACTACTACTGTTGTACTACTACTACTGCTGTACTACTACCACTACTATTGCTGTACTACTACCACTACTACTGTTGTACTACTACCACTACTATTGCTGTACTACTACCACTACTATTACTGTACTACTACCACCGCTACTGTTGTACTACTACTACTGCTGTACTACTACCACTGCTATTGCTGTATTACTACCACTACTACTGCTGTACTACTATAACTACTATTGCTGTACTACTACCACTACTACTGTTGTACTACTACTACTACTGCTGTACTACTACCACTACTACTGTTGTACTACTACCACTACTACTGTTGTACTACTACTACTACTACTGTTGTACTACTACCACTACTATTGCTGTACTACTACCACTACTATTACTGTACTACTACCACTGCTACTGTTGTACTACTACTACTGCTGTACTACTACCACTACTACTGTTGTACTACTACCACTACTACTGTTGTACTACTACTACTACTACTGTTGTACTACTACCACTACTATTGCTGTACTACTACCACTACTATTACTGTACTACTACCACTGCTACTGTTGTACTACTACTACTGCTGTACTACTACCACTACTACTGTTGTACTACTACCACTACTACTGTTGTACTACTACTACTACTGTTGTACTACTACCACTACTATTACTGTACTACTACCACTGCTATTGCTGTATTACTACCACTACTACTGCTGTACTACTATAACTACTATTGCTGTACTACTACCACTACTACTGTTGTACTACTACTACTACTGCTGTACTACTACCACTACTACTGTTGTACTACTACCACTACTACTGTTGTACTACTACTACTACTACTGTTGTACTACTACCACTGCTGTACTACTACCACTGCTGTACTACTACCACTGCTGTACTACTACCACTACTACTGCTGTACTACTACCACTGCTGTACTACTACCACTACTACTGTTGTACTACTACCACTGCTGTACTATTACCACTGCTGTACTACTACTACTGTTGTACTACTACTACTGTTGTACTACTACCACTGCTGTACTACTACCACTACCACTGTTGTACTACTACTATTGCTGTACTACTACCACTACTACTGTTGTACTACTAGCACTGCTGTACTACTACCACTACTACTGTTGTACTACTACTACTACTGCTGTTGTACTACTACCACTGCTGTACTACTACCACTACTACTGTTGTACTACTACTACTACTACTGCTGTTGTACTACTACCACTGCTGTACTACTACCACTACTACTGTTGTACTACTACTACTACTGCTGTTGTACTACTACCACTGCTGTACTACTACCACTACTACTGTTGTACTACTACTACTACTGCTGTTGTACTACTACCACTGCTGTACTACTACCACTACTACTGTTGTACTACTACTACTACTGCTGTTGTACTACTACCACTGCTGTACTACTACCACTACTACTGTTGTACTACTACTACTGCTGTTGTACTACTACCACTGCTGTACTACTACCACTACTACTGTTGTACTACTACTACTACTGCTGTTGTACTACTACCACTGCTGTACTACTACCACTACTACTGTTGTACTACTACCACTACTACTGTTGTACTACTACCACTACTGTACTACTACCACTACTACTGCTGTACTACTACCACTGCTGTACTACTACCACTACTACCGCTGTACTACTACCACTGCTGTACTACTACCACTACTACAGTTGTACTACTACCACTACTACCGCTGTACTACTACCACTGCTGTACTACTACCACTACTACTGTTGTACTACTACCACTACTACTGCTGTACTACTACCACTGCTGTACTACTACCACTGCTGTACTACTACCACTACCACTGCTGTACTACTACCACTACCACTGCTGTACTACTACCACTGCTGTACTACTACCACTACTACTGTTGTACTACTACCATTGCTGTACTACTACCACTGCTGTACTACTACCACTGCTGTACTACTACCACTGCTGTACTACTACCACTGCTGTACTACTACCACTACTACTGTTGTACTACTACTACTGTTGTACTACAACCACTACTACTGCTGTAAAACTACCACTGCTGTACTACTACCACTGCTGTACTACTACCACTGCTGTACTACTACCACTACTACTGTTGTACTACTTCTACTACTGTTGTACTACTACCACTACTACTGCTGTACTACTACCACTACTACTGTTGTACTACTACCACTACTACTGTTGTTCTACTACTACTACCGGTGTACTACTACCACTACCACTGCTGTACTACTACCACTGCTGTACTACTACCACTACTACTGTTGTACTACTACTACTACCACTGCTGTACTACTACTACTACTGTTGTACTACTACTACTACTACTGTTGTACTACTACTACTACTACTGTTGTACTACTACCACTACTACTGTTGTACTACTACTACTGTTGTACTACTACTACTACCACTGCTGTACTACTACTACTACTGTTGCACTACTACTACTACTACTGTTGTACTACTACCACTACTACTGCTGTACTACTACCACTGCTGTACTACTACCACTACTACTGTTGTACTACTACTACTACTGTTTTACTACTACCACTACTACTGCCGTACTACTACCACTGCTGTACTACTACCACTACTACTGTTGTACTACTACTACTACGTTTGTACTACTACCACTACTACCACTGCTGTACTACTACCACTACTACTGCTGTACTACTACCACTACTACTGTTGTACTACTACCACTGCTGTACTACTACCATTGCTGTACTACTACCACTACTACTGTTGTACTACTACCACTGCTGTACTACTACCACTACTACTGCTGTACTACCACCACTACTGTACTACTACCACTACTACTGTTGTACTACTACCACTGCTGTACTACTACCACTACTACTGTTGTACAACTACCACTGCTGTACTACTACCCCTACTACTGCTGTACTACTACCACTGCTGTACTACTACCACTGCTGTACTACTACCACTGCTGTACTACTACCACTGCTGTACTACTACCACTGCTGTACCACTACTACTGCTGTACTTCTACCACTACTACTGTTGTACTACTACCACTGCTGTACTACTACCACTGCTGTACTACTACCACTGCTGTACCACTACCACTGCTGTACTACTACCACTACTACTGCTGTACCACTACCACTGCTGTACTACTACCACTGCTGTACTACTACCACTGCTGTACTACTACCACTGCTGTACTACTACCACTGCTGTACCACTACTACTGCTGTACTTCTACCACTACTACTGTTGTACTACTACCACTGCTGTACTACTACCACTACTACTGCTGTACTACTACCACTGCTGTACCACTACCACTGCTACTGTTGTACTACTACCACTACTACTGCTGTACTACTACCACTACTGTACTACTACCACTACTACCACTGCTGTACTACTACCACTGCTATACTACTACTACTACTACTACTGCTGTACTACTACCACTACTACTGCTGTACTACTACCACCGCTGTACTACTACCACTACTACTGCTGTACTACTACAACTGCTGTACTACTACCACTACTACTGCTGTACTACTACCACTGCTGTACTACTACCACTGCTGTACCACTACTACTGCTGTACTACTACCACTACTACTGTTGTACTACTACCACTACTACTGTTGTACTACTACCACTGCTGTACTACTCCCATTACTACTGCTGTACTAATACCACTACTACTGTTGTACTACTACCACTGCTGTACTACTACCACTACTACTGTTGTACTACTACCACTGCTGTACTACTACCACTACTACTGTTGTACTACTACCACTACTACTGCTGTACTACTACCACTACTACTGTTATACTACTACCACTACTACTGTTGTACTACTACCACTACTACTGTTATACTACTACCACTACTACTGTTGCACTAATACCACTACTACTGTTATACTACTACCACTACTACTGTTGCACTACTACCACTGCTACTGTTGTACTACTACCACTGCTGTACTACTACCACTGCTACTGTTGTACTACTACCACTACTACTGTTGTACTACTACCACTACTACTGTTGTACTACTAACACTACTACTGTTGTACTACTACCACGGCTGTACTACTACCACTACTACTGTTGTACTACTACCACTGCTGTACTACTACCACTACTACTGTTGTACTACTACCACTACTACTGCTGTACTACTACCACTACTAATGTTGTACTACTACCACTACTACTGTTGTACTACTACCACTACTACTGCTGTACTACTACCACTACTACTGTTGTACTACTACCACTACTACTGTTGTACTACTACCACTACTACTGTTGTACTACTACCACTACTACTGCTGTACTACTACCACCACTACTGTTGTACTACTACCACTACCACTGCTGTACTACTACCACTACTACTGTTGTACTACTACCACTGCTGTACTACTACCACTACTACTGTTGTACTACTACCACTACTACTGTTGTACTACTACCACTGCTACTGTTTACTACTACCACTACTTCTGTTGTACTACTACCACTACTACTGTTGTACTACTACCACTGCTACTGCTGTACTACTACCACTACCACTGCTGTACTACTACCACTACTACTGTTGTACTACTACCACTACTACTGTTGTACTACTACCACTGCTACTGAGGTACTACTACCACTACTACTGTTGTACTACTACCACTACTACTGCTGTACTGCTACCACTGCTATACTACTACTACTACTACTACTGCTGTACTACTACCACTACTACTGCTGTACTAATACCACTACTACTGCTGTACTACTACCACTGCTGTACTACTACCACTACTACTGCTGTACTACTACCACTGCTGTACTACTACCACTGCTGTACCACTACTACTGCTGTACTACTACCAGTACTACTGTTGTTCTACTACCACTGCTGTACTACTACCACTACTAATGTTGAACTACTACCACTGCTGTACTACTCCCACTACTACTGCTGTACTAATACCACTACTACTGTTGTACTACTACCACTGCTGTACTACTACCACTACTACTGTTGTACTACTACCACTACTACTGTTATACTACTACCACTACTACTGTTGCACTACTACCACTGCTACTGTTGTACTACTACCACTGCTGTACTACTACCACTGCTGTACTACTACCACTACTGTACTACTACCACTACTACTGTTGTACTACTACCACTACTACTGTTATACTACTACCACTACTACTGTTGCACTACTACCACTGCTACTGTTGTACTACTACCACTACTACTGTTGTACTACTACCACTACTACTGTTGTACTACTACCACTACTACTGTTGTACTACTAACACTACTACTGTTGTACTACTACCACGGCTGTACTACTACCACTACTACTGTTGTACTACTACCACTGCTGTACTACTACCACTACTACTGCTGTACTACTACCACTACTACTGTTGTACTACTACCACTACTACTGTTGTACTACTGCCACTACTACTGCTGTACTACTACCACTGCTACTGTTGTACTACTGCCACTACTACTGTTGTACTACTACCACTACTACTGCTGTACTACTACCACTACTACTGTTGTACTACTACCACTACTACTGCTGTACTACTGCCACTACTACTTTTGTACTACTACCACTACTACTGTTGTACTACTACCACTACTACTGTTGTACTACTGCCACTACTACTGTTGTACTACTACCACTACCACTGCTGTACTACTACCACTACTACTGTTGTACTACTACCACTGCTACTGCTGTACTACTACCACTACTACTGCTGTACTACTACCACTACTACAGTTGTACTACTACCACTACTACTGTTGTACTACTACCACTACTACTGTTGTACTACTACCACTACTACTGTTGTACTACTACCACTACTACTGCTGTACTACTACCACTACTACTGTTGTACTACTACCACTACTACTGTTGTACTACTACCACTACCACTGTTGTACTACTACCACTACCACTGTTGTACTACTACCACTACTATTGCTGTACTACTACCACTGCTACTGCTGTACTACTACCACTGCTACTGCTGTACTACTACCACTACTATTGCTGTACCACTACCACTACTATTGCTGTACTACTACCACTGCTACTGCTGTACTACTACCATTACTATTGCCGTACTACTACCACTGCTACTGTTGTACTACTACCACTGCTACTGTTGTACTACTACCACTACCACTGCTGTACTACTACCACTACTACTGTTGTACTACTACCACTACTACTGTTGTACTACTACCACTGCTACTGTTTACTACTACCACTACTTCTGCTGTACTACTACCACTACTACTGTTGTACTACTACCACTGCTACTGCTGTACTACTACCACTACTACTGTTGTACTACTACCACTACTACTGCTGTACTACTACCACTACTACTGTTGTACTACTACCACTGCTACTGCTGTACTACTACCATTACTATTGCCGTACTACTACCACTGCTACTGTTGTACTACTACCACTGCTACTGTTGTACTACTACCACTACCACTGCTGTACTACTACCACTACTACTGTTGTACTACTACCACTACTACTGTTGTACTACTACCACTGCTACTGTTTACTACTACCACTACTTCTGCTGTACTACTACCACTACTACTGTTGTACTACTACCACTGCTACTGCTGTACTACTACCACTACTACTGTTGTACTACTACCACTACTACTGTTGTACTACTACCACTACTACTGTTGTACCACTACCACTGCTGAACTACTACCACTACTACTGCTGTACTACTACCACTGCTACTGCTGTACTACTACCACTACTACTGCTGTACTACTACCACTACTACTGTTGTACTACTACCACTACTACTGCTGTACTACTACCACTACTACTGTTGTACTACTACCACTACTACTGTTGTACTACTACCACTACTACTGTTGTACTACTACCACTACTACTGTTGTACTACTACCACTACTACTGCTGTACTACTACCACTACTACTGTTGTACTACTACCACTACTACTGCTGTACTACTACCACTACTACTGTTGTACTACTACCACTGCTACTGCTGTACTACTACCACTACTACTGCTGTACTACTACCACTACTACAGTTGTACTACTACCACTACTACTGTTGTACTACTACCACTACTACTGTTGTACTACTACCACTACTACTGTTGTACTACTACCACTACTACTGCTGTACTACTACCACTACTACTGTTGTACTACTACCACTACTACTGTTGTACTACTACCACTACCACTGTTGTACTACTACCACTACCACTGTTGTACTACTACCACTACTATTGCTGTACTACTACCACTGCTACTGCTGTACTACTACCACTGCTACTGCTGTACTACTACCACTACTATTGCTGTACCACTACCACTACTATTGCTGTACTACTACCACTGCTACTGCTGTACTACTACCATTACTATTGCCGTACTACTACCACTGCTACTGTTGTACTACTACCACTGCTACTGTTGTACTACTACCACTGCTGTACTACTACCACTACTATTGCTTTACTACTACCACTGCTACTGCTGTACTACTACCACTACTATTGCTGTACTACTACCACTGCTACTGTTGTACTACTACCACTGCTACTGTTGTACTACTACCACTGCTACTGTTGTACTACTACCACTGCTGTACTACTACCACTGCTACTGTTGTACTACTACCACTGCTGTACTACTACCACTACTACTGTTGTACTACTACCACTACTATTGCTGTACTACTACCACTACTACTGTTGTACTACTACCACTGCTGTACTACTACCACTAGTACTGTTGTACTTTTACCACTACTACTGCTGTACTTCTACCACTGCTGTACTACTACCACTACTACTGTTGTACTACTACGACTGCTGTACTACTACCACTACTACTGCTGTACTACTACCACTGCTGTACTACTACCACTACTACTGTTGTACTACTATCACTGCTGTACTACTACCACTACTACTGTTGTACTACTACCCCTGCTACTGTTGTACTACTACCACTGCTGTACTACTACCACTACTACTGCTGTACTACTACCACTGCTGTACTACTACCACTGCTGTACTACTACCACTACTACTGTTGTACTACTACCACTGCTGTACTACTACCACTACTACTGCTGTACTACTACCACTGCTGTACTACTACCACTGCTGTACTACTACCACTACTACTGTTGTACTACTACCACCGCTGTACTACTACCACTACTACTGTTGTACTACTACCACTGCTGTACTACTACCACTGTTGTACTACTACCACTACTTCTGTTGTACTACTACCACTGCTGTACTACTACCACTGTTGTACTACTACCACTGCTGTACTACTACCACTACTACTGTTGTACTACTACCACTGCTGTACTACTACCACTACTACTGCTGTACTACTACCCCTACCACTAATACTGCTGTACTACTACCACTGCTACTGTTGTACTACTACCACTGCTGTACAACTACCACTACTACTGCTGTACTACTACCACTGCTGTACTACTACCACTACTACTGTTGTACTACTACCACTGCTGTACTACTACCACTACTACTGCTGTACTACTACCACTTCTGTACTACTACCGCTGCTGTACTACTACCACTGCTGTACTACTACCACTACTACTGCTGTACTACTACCATTGCTGTACTACTACCAGTACTACTGTTGTACTACTACTACCACTGCTGTGCTACTATCACTACTACTGTTGTACTACTACCACTACTACTGCTGTACTACTACCACTGCTGTACTACTACCACTACTACTGCTGTACTACTACCACTGCTGTACTACTACCAGTACTACTGTTGTACTACTACTACCACTGCTGTGCTACTACCACTACTACTGCTGTACTACTACCACTACTACTGCTGCTACTACTACTACTGTTGTACTACTACTACTGCTGTACTACTACTACCACTACCACTACTACAACTACAACAACCACTACTACTGCTGTACCACTACTACTGTTGTACTACTACCACTACTACTGTTGTACTACTACCACTACTACTGTTGTACTACTACCACTACTACTGTTGTACTACTACCACTACTACTGTTGTACTACTACCACTACTTCTGTTGTACTACTACCACTACTACTGTTGTACTACTACCACTACTACTGTTGTACTACTACCACTACTACTGTTGTACTACTACCACTGCTACTGCTGTACTACTACCACTGCTACTGCTGTACTACTACCACTACTACTGTTGTACTACTACCACTACTACTTTTGTACTACTACCACTACTACTGTTGTACTACTACCACTACTACTGTTGTACTACTACCACTGCTACTGCTGTACTACTACCACTACTACTGTTGTACTACTACCACTACTACTGTTGTACTACTACCACTACTACTGTTGTTCTACTACTACTGCTGTACTACTACTACCACTACCACTACTACAACTACAAGAACCACTACTACTGCTGTACTACTACTACTGCTGTACTAATACCACTACTACTGTTGTACTACTACCACTACTACTGTTGTACTACTACCACTACTACTGTTGTACTACTACCACTGCTACTGCTGTACTACTACCACTACTACTGTTGTACTACTACCACTACTACTGTTGTACTACTACCACTACTACTGTTGTACTACTACTACTGCTGTACTACTACTACCACTACCACTACTACAACTACAACAACCACTACTACTGCTGTACTACTACTACTGCTGTACTAATACCACTACTACTGTTGTACTACTACCACTACTACTGTTGTACTACTACTACTGCTGTACTGCTACCACCACTACCACTACTACAACTACAACTACAACTACTACTACTCCTACTATTACTACTACCACTACCACCACTACTAAAACCACTACTTCTGCTACAACTATTACCACTATTGCCACTACGACCATCAGTACCAAACTACGACTACCACTACTACTATTGCTACTCTTACTACTACCACTACTATTACTACTACTACCACTACCACTACTGCTGTACTACTACTTCAACTACCACTACTACTACAACAACAACTATTACAACAACCACTACAACTACTACTGCTGCTACTACTACTACCACTACCACCACTACTATACCCACTACTACAACTATTGCCACTACTGCCACTACGACCATCAGTACCATACTACTACTGCAACAACCACTACAACTACTACTGCTGCTACTACTACTACTACTACTACCACTATCACCATACTACAACCACTACTACTACAACCACTACTACTATAACTATTACCTCTACTGCCAATACGACCGTCAGTACCATACTTCTACTACTACTACTACTACTACTACTACTACAACAACTACTACTACTACTACTACTACAACCACTACAACTACTACTGATACTACTACTACTACTACCACTACCACCAATAATACAACCACTACTACTACAACAAGCACCACTACTGGCACTACGACCATCAGTACCACACTACTACTACTACTGCAACCACTACTACAACCACTACTACTGCAACTTTTAACACTACCACCAATACTACAACCACTACTACTACTACAACTATTAACACTACTGCCACTACGACCATCAGTACCATACTACTACTACTACTGCAACCACTACTACAACCACTACTACTGCAACTTTTAACACTACCACCAATACTACAACCACTACTACTACTACAACTATTAACACTACTGCCACTACGACCATCAGTACCATACTACTACTACTACTGCAACCACTACTACTACAACTATTACCACTACTGCCACTACGACCATCAGTACTATACTACTACTACTACTACAACCACTACTACAACCACTACTACTGCAACTTTTAACACTACCACCAATACTACAACCACTACTACTACTACAACTATTAACACTACTGCCACTACGACCATCAGTACCATACTACTACTACTACTGCAACCACTACTACAACCACTACTACTGCAACTTTTAACACTACCACCAATACTACAACCACTACTACTACTACAACTATTAACACTACTGCCACTACGACCATCAGTACCATACTACTACTACTACTGCAACCACTACTACTACAACTATTACCACTACTGCCACTACGACCATCAGTACTATACTACTACTACTACTACAACCACTACTAATACAACTATTATCACTACTGCCACTACGACCATCAGTACTATACTACTACTACTACTACTACTACTACTACTACTGCTACTACTACTACTACTACTACTACTACTACTACTGCAACCACTACTACAAACACTACTCCTACAACTATTACCACTACTGCCACTACGACCATCAGTACTATACTACTACTACTACTACTACTACTACTACTACTACTACTGCTACTACTACTACTACTACTACTACTACTACTACTGCAACCACTACTACAAACACTACTCCTACAACTATTACCACTACTGCCACTACGACCATCAGTACCATACTACAACTACTACCACTACCACTACTAATACTACTACTACTACAACCACTACTACAACCTCTATGACCACTACTACTACTACAAGTATTACCACTACTGCCACAACGACCATCACTACTACCACTACTACTACAACCACTACTACTACAACAACTATTACCACTACTGCCACTACGACCATCAGTACTACCACTACTACTACTGCTGCTACTACTACTAACACTACTACCAGTACTACTACTACTACTACTACTACTACTACTACTACTACTACTACTACTACTACTACTACTACTACTACTAGTACTATTACTGATATTACTTCTACTACTACTACCATTACTACCATACATTTTGCTAGATGATATAGACCAATAATACTTACCACCTTGAATCGCTTCCCCCTGAAGTAATGCCACCTTGGGCAGTACCCAGGCGAATTTTACGTTTATTCTTGCAGGGTTTTTTGACCACTACTACCACTTTCTATTACTACTACTGCTGATATTACTACTACTACTATTAGTAGTAGTAAATAGTAGTACTGCTATTATTATACAAATAATAATAGTAATAATAATAATTACAATAATGATAATAACCATCATCATAATATGAACATCGAAACACTACCTCCTCTCAGGTATGTTTATTGTTACGGCACCCTAATGCTTTGGTTTAACCTTACAGTGGATATAGTCTCTTATCTTGAATAAGAACAGCATATGCATGCTTACCCGATCTTGGTGGATACAGATAGGCGAAATAAAGAATGTTTATCTAAAGTGTGCCTTTATTCTATCAAAAATAAAAGCTCTGTAACTGAGGTGGAAAGGATATTAATCTTTTTAACCTGTTTGCAGTGTTCTTATGTATCATCACAGTCCCTAATTCAAACCTCGGCGCTCCTCTCAACGAACGTGATTCCCTCACCAGCTCCCCCTGATACACAAGAGGAGCAGAACGTAGTCCACTCACGTTAGTACCGCCCCTGATCGATGTTTACTTGAATTTTCTCCATTTGGATTTGTTCAAACGGATGAAGGGCTGTCTGTACGGCTTTGTTGAGCCGCTATATTTGTGTTTACTTTCTCCTTATTGCCTATGTTAGACCAATATATTCTTTCCCTTAAACCACGAATGACCTCACCAAGGTTTTGGAATGAAGGTAGTTATTTTTAACATCTGTTTTCGTTTGAAGAGAAGACATGATTTACTGGTTACTATATAGTGGGCAAGGAAGCAAATACTGAAGTCATCAAATTGAGAGAAATGCGGTTTTTCAAAGTTTATTATTATTATTATAAGTGACTGGAGAACCTATGGTATATTGTAGTTTCATATTTGCTGTTATCCTTCAGGAAATATTTAACTGTTTATTTTTGGTACTTTTTTCAGGAGGCCATAAGACTTTCATCGGATTAATAAATTCTTTCGTCCATATGGTGATGTACAGTTATTATCTAGTTACTTCTGTATGCTCCAAAAATAAGAAGAACATCTGGTGGAAGAAACACATAACACAACTTCAGCTGGTAAGTGTTTGTTGCACTGATATCTCTGTTCTGCTCTGTTACGTTTCAAATAAAGGGCTGCGGCATGGTGTAGTGCGAGTTAGTGCGATATATCTGCCCCGCTTTTAACAATTTGAAGCCGTGCAAAATGTTCATGAGGCCCAGCAGGTATTTCTAACGTTTTTAATGCAGTTCCACGACCTTAACTCGGTCTTGGTCTATCCGACAATGAATTATACCGAAATATTTTCACAGAAAATGTAGATTACTTAAATAAGTAATTTGAGATAGGAGACTTATGGCCTGTTTATTGAAATTTCGAAGTAACGGCTATAAGTTTCTGAAGTGCCAGTACGCCACTGGCTATTTTACCAACCATTCGGGAGCATAACACGAAAAACGAAGGGACATATTACAGCGTACTTCTCTAGCGTAGTGGTTATGATACTGGCTTTCAAGAGAAAGATAGTTTCCGAGTTCGGGCCTCGTTCACGTATCGCGGCACTTCGTCTGGAATGAAAACAAAAATCATAATAAAAACATTTACTCTGACAGGAATCAAGAACGTAATTAATGAATGCTCAGTCTCCCACTGTCAAATGCTTAGTTCGAGATTTTACAGATTTTTGCGACATTAAACCTTGAGAACTCTAGTAACAAGATGCTAAAAATCGATATTTTTATACTCGGGCAGCAGTTTTAAAGACATTCTAAGCCATTTTGTCAACCTGCTTTGCTTTAACACCGACTTATCAGCACCTGATTCCCTCACGTTTAACGCTATGTAGTTGCGTTATGTTTATCCGGGGACCATGCATCGCCGATCTCAAATTACTTATATCAGTCACGTGCACAATCTCGCTAATTATTTCGGGGTAGTTCATTAGCACCTGTATATCAGTTATCGTGTAGTCTGATTTATGCTGCCATCTGTCCTTGCTTTAGTCAACTATTAGAAATTTAGGAGAGTTAGTAAATGTTCAAATGCTGCATTTTCATCGATTTCTGTGAACTGGAGCAGAAATTCAATATACAAATGTAGGTCTGGAAAATTCTGATTCCGAGGGAGAGTTTTTCGAACTTTTAATAAATAGAGTGTAAGCAGCTTTACACAGATTCTTTCCAACTCATATTTGATACTTGTAAATTTAAAATAAAATATTAATACGGAAGTTATGGCGGTTCTCTGACTTGTTGAGAAATCCTTGAATACCATACTTTTAGATTGTGCCAATACTTCTTGAGAAATATGATTGAAGTACTGTAAATAATAACTCAAATTAGGCGTAAAAACCCTGGGTTTTTTGGCACCCCAACTAGAGAAACGCCTGGGCTTCAATCTGTTAAACGAGTGTATAATTTTTAACGAAAGCTTGAAACCTGTGAAATGTAGACTTTTTGATTCTTCTTTAAAGTTTGATTATCTCTTGCATTCGTTGACTTAGATCGGTTTTGGCAAGTATTTTTGCATAGTAAAAAATGTATATTAGTAACTAACACAATCCGCACTCCCTTCGTGGCATTAACAATGGGTCTCTGCCCCAAGCCTCTACACTTCGCGTTTTCCTATTTCTAAAAATCTGATGTGTTCCATTCACATGACTTTCTCTACATCTCTGCAACAAATTATTGTTAAAAACCTTATGCTTCTATTTACTTCATGCTAATAGAGAAACAATTAGCAGAAATAGTCTTAATATTTGCTTCCTTGTAAGTAGAAGAGAAATAAGGGAGTACTGTAGGTTAGAGTGGCAGTCAAAAACTGGTTGCTATGTGATTGAAGTTTCTTTGTTTGTGTGGACAGGAGTTCACAAAGTTCTGTTTGAGAAAAGTGTTTTTTTAAAGCTGAAACCAAAAACAAGGAATATCTCAAAAACGAGCAACTCCACGAAAAAAATGCACCTAACATAAATTGTGTGTTTCAAGGTGCTCTACATATTTTTGTGAGGTAATTCTTTCTTCATCTCTTACGGTTTAGCAGTTATGTAAAATTCCATAAAATTCATCCAGAATAAAGTAATTTTCAGAGGTTAATCGCAGTAAATTCAACATATACATTTTATTTGTCAGGTATATATCTTTAATATGTGATATATTAATTAAAATCGTTTGAGCCATTTTTGAAAAAATCAAAATTTTCAAAAAATGGTACATATAAAGGGTAGTTTGAGGTGGGGGAATCTTTCTCAAAATCTTCGTGTCGCATCCCTGGAAGAATCTAAACTTAAATATCAAGTTTGGTACTTTACCGACTTTTCGTTTTTGAATTATCGTGGTCACAGGCACACATACACACATATACACACACGGGCCTTTTTTTTTTTTTTTCTATACAGGCGACTCTAAAACATATATTTCCGGTGAAATCTCGGTATCGAATTTTTGGTGGAGTGCAATACCTTCTCTATACACTATGTACATGGTACGTGTAGAGAAAGTAAAAACAGTTGCTACGCGATAAAATTGTATGTAATAATTGTTAATTTATAATGGTGCAGAAGTGGCGAGGTAATAAAAAGAAGTATATGTTTTACAATAGCTGACCAAAATGTGTCATCGTGTTATTATGGTTTGGTTTTCGGACTCATGTTGCTTTAGTGCATACGAGATGTTAACTAAAGCTGCTTAGATATGTGTGCAGTTTGAAACACCCAAACATAACCAAGTTTCTCTCTGCGTCTAGAAGTAGGAGTTATACTCACTGAGGGGCCAAGGAAACAGATAACAATGTCTTACATTATTATAAAATGTGCTGATAATACATATTTATAAGATAGTTTCCGTTATCTGAAATTAAAACTGCTATAAATTTACTGTAAATTGGGGCGGTAATGTGGTTACGGGTTCGTATCTCTGGTGCAGGTTTTGGGTATTCGGAATTGTATGGATTTGTGGGTGCCCTATCTCAGGACTTTTACTAGCACGGAAACTCTTTGACGGTGTGGTACAACACAAGTGCTTTATTAATTTAGTTCGGCCTTTTCCGCCGTCGAACACACACACATTCCTCCTAAATTTTCTCCTTTGAAACAACACTTTACCCCACCGCGACCAGTGATACTTATTAATTTTGATGCAGTGAAATCCTCCGTATTCTGGTCTGTATTACAATAATTATTTCCCTCACAACTAAAGGTAGCCTGAGCGACTCCACCTCTGACTCTAAATATCACATCTCGGTTCTGCTGATGTTCTAGCCAAGTGCCTCAAAAAGTGTCCCCTGGCCAGTGATAGCATCTCTTTTCCCGTAATGTTCCCCTCGGGCAGTTCCTCTCACCCCCTTCCGGTCAATGTTTTACCCTAACGGTATACGGTGCTACCAGCTAGTGACAACTCGGCTACTTATACGTGTTTGAAATATTTCCTTCCTTCCCATATTCAATGTACATTTATCTTTCCCTTCTTGATATAATTTATATTATTTGCTATGATTTATCTTTCCCTTCTGAACAACTTTTTGCCCCGTGACAAGACATGTACTGTCACAAAATGCAGATAACTATTGACATCTGGCATTTAATATAATTTGAAAACCCTTTATTAGCTATAGTTTGGATATGTGGTATTTTTACGCACGAAGAAGGTAGAATGGCCGATTTGCCTAAATAAAGTATATACACACTTTTCACACGGCTGCAAGTTATTGCTTATTGAGAAGTTAATAAAGCTCGTCTTGTAGCCTTTCATACATTTATTATTATTATTATTATTATTGTTCTTATTATTCACATGTAACAGAACCGAAAAAAAACCGCACATAATGATAATTATAACAACCGCAATTTACACATTGGTTATCCACAACATCTCTCCACCCCGGTAAACCTCGAGAAGTTTGACCAGCTGGGTGGTTCGGCTGATCGTCAACCTAAGTGGCTGGCGAAGAATCAGCGTTGACATCTTTCCGTCTCTTCCATGCTCTAGAAGCATGTTGGACGCTACTGGCAGGCACGGAAGACGAGGACGAGCTAGGTAAATTTATACTTAAGGCAAGACAGCTGAGATCTCAGAAGGCTGCTAATAGAGGGGGGGGGCGGGAGGAATAAGAACAACTAAACAAAAACGACTACAATGTTTTAGATATATTACATCATACTAGGGCATTGTTGTGTTATGGTTTTATATATTGTGTATATATTTTAAGTGTATTTATTTATTGTAAAAGAGTACATATATGAATGTGTACTCTGCGCTGTAAATTTAAATTGCTGTATCTGAATATCGTTGTATTTTTATTTCAGTGTTTATTCTTTTAATTCCTTGTTGTTGTTTTAATATTACTTTTCATTGTGTATTACCTTTGACTTTTTATTTTCGTGTGTACTCTTTTAATTCTTTGTTGTTGTTTTATTACTTTTTTTCGCCCGCCTGGGTAGTGTGGTGGTAGCGTGTCTGCTTCACATTTAAAAGGTTGTGAGTTCGAATCGAGCTTAGGGTGAGTTACCCGGATAAGGATTTTTTCGGGGTTTTTCCTTATCCTGAGAAGATGAACATCGAGTAACTTTAAGCTGCGTGGACTCCGAGAACATTTGATCATCATTTCACCAATGAAAGGCATGTACGGTCTGTGGACCCGTGCGATTGTTGAAGTGGAATGTAAAATATTGATATGTCAATAAATACACTTATTGATTTGTTCAACTCTGCACGTTCCTCCATATGTGTCAGGAAGGAATGTCCTCTTGAAACAGGACGATGCCTCCTACCCTGCGCGCTTTTTGGCGTCCTGTTGAGTTTTTTACTTCAGGAATGTATGCAGTTACAGAAGGCACTACTTCCAACGTTGAAATAAATCTTCTCTAATTTTTTGTTTGACTTGGAATTCCTTCGTGAGGTCCCTTTGCGGGTTTGGTTTTAGTCCTACGGGATGGCCGTGAGCTTTTCACCGATCAGGAAATAATTAGATGTCACTGCATCATTGTCAGTGTCTTGGGCAATGACCTCGAGTTCATAGCGGCATCAATACCCGTTACAATGATTTCAACTCCTCTTCGTCTATTTGAGAGCGTCCATCGCTTGGTGGAGCCGATCATTCTCTCTCACTACCTCTCCACCAAGTTGCATGTGGCGTGATGAAACTTTTGGTATGCAAAATAATCGTATAATAATATTAATAATAATCATAAACACCTTTATTGCCTTTGTGCTTTATGTTTACGTTGCAGTAGCGCTGTAGGTGGCAGTTGGCTTGCCAACCGCAAGCTTTAGAATTACTGAACACTACTAAGTTGGCTGTGAAAGACGAAATACAAGAATATGACCTTAGTAACCTTAGTTTTTGACCATCCCTCGTGTCACTTATATTTGAATCTGCTTCTACACTACTGCCACTTCTACCATGTTTAAGAAGTAGTTATTTAATAGATTACTGATTTCACTTACATATACAAGTGTATCTCTATCATTTATTTGAGTATTCTTTGTTATATCGCTATCAGTTTTTTACACTTTTGTTTACTATTTTCCAGCATGTTTTGGGAACACAATTTGACACTGTTTTATTGTACTGTTTATAATTTATCAGGGACTGCTTATATAGTTTTTATACGCGATATGTAAGCTCTTTCTGCACATTTAATCTTGTCACTTATAACATTCATATTCATCTTTAATTTTTTTTTCTCGAAAGGCTGTTATTTTTTATGTTAATTTTATTTTGCCACAAGTATTAATCGTTACCTTCTTTATCTTTACTGAACAGTCCAAGTTGTAGTGGCATTTGAGCATATTAAAGAATAAACTCCACTTATTATTTAGTGGTGTTTGATGTGTATATTTCAGGCCAAATTTCTTGAGCTAAGCTATCAATTAGTATTTAAGCATTGCTTTCTCTAAATATCGAGAAATATAACTTCCATGGCTGTGAAGTGGTTATGTTATCCACAATTTGGGACGTGTTATCTGAAATATGGAAATCATTATTATTGCCGGCGCAAAACTTCTGCAATCGTGACCCTGACCGCCAACCCAGCTACCGAGCCCAGCTTATCAGAGTTTGTGATATGATACTTTGCCTACTTAAAGTCACAGTGAGCAAACTTTGTACAATCTGTATCGAAAGCGTTCCGCATATGTTTGTATTCAAAGTGGGCAGTAGATAGCGTTCATTTTATTTATTTTATTTGTTTAAACATGACTCGTACGTGTTCATAGTTAAGTGGCAAAATATTACTTAGTCAGAGCAGAGAAATAGTTGCAAATGTCCTTGAGTTCATGAAACAAGAGTCAGAGATATAGGAAGAAAATGTATGTTCCCCGAGTTCTCCAAAAACCTGTAGAAAGTGAACGAAAGAGCAGTCAAGGAAACTGACATTTCAATGAGTTTCGTTTCCAGGGTTCAAAGATAAGAAAGAAAGAAAAATAAAACTTAATATATCACTTTTAAATTAAAAGATGTGGATCAGTCGTCTCGCCAGCGAATTGCAGAAATTGGCAGGCCAGAATGGGAAAATGTATGTCGACATGTTGAGAACATTGAAAATCATTAGAAAGAGTTGTAGAAAATCAAAAAAGAATTCTAATCCAGGATAATGGTACAGAAAGTAGCGATAACGTTGATGATAATGACATAAGCAAAGACGAAGGACTGTCAGGTGTGGAAGAATTGGAGGCAGACGATTGACATTGTTTATATAGTAGGCCATTTGTATAGATGTTTTGTAGATATGAATATAAATATGAAAACACATGTTTATCAGTGCAGCGCCGTATAGTGCAGGTGACAGATATTTGACATTGACTGTGACAGGCACTCTTCCAGCATGCATGAATCGACTGGTGAACTGCTTATCTGAAAGTACAACTCGCTTCCTAGCTCTCATCAAGATTTTCACATGTCCAGATCTGCTACGCCACTTATAATGAATGTTAATTATTTGTTATCAATGTTGGTTATTATATGGATCTCTGTTTTACTACAGCAATCAGTTACTCTGGTAAAGACTAAGTCTAAGATATTTACATTATAGCTTTGTCTAAGATCAGAGAAACCGAAACTACTAGATTCCACATTAAGATCACCCAATAGTATAGTTTCACTGTTTTTTTAATGCACTTCTTTTAGTAATTTATCTAGGCAGCTTAGGAAATCTGGCAGACTTGAGTTTGGTGATCTTTAAATGTCTATAGCCTATTTTACCGTTTCTGTTTTTACAGTTATTCCAATAATTTCAAAGATTCTTTCTTTACAATATTTGCTTAGCCATTTAATTTTAATGCATTTAAATTCTTTCTTAACAAATAAAATTAGTCCACAGTTGGGTGTTTACTTCATCAAAAGCTCCAATTGTTTATAATGATGCAACTTTAAATTTTTTAACTGTTTTCATTCTGTAAACGTACCTATATTAGGGCCTATTTCTGAAATCATTGCTTCAGTATTTCTTTATATGTATATTTAGGATTACTCTAACTGCCTTACTATTATCTTGTTGTACATTCTTATGTTAACTGTTGCACAGTCAGTCTGTATTAGTTATGGCACCTTCTATTCCATGAATACAATACAAAAAATTACAAGAATGCCATATGGAGACTTTCTACGCCGATTTTGTGTTCATTGTAGTATTTGTGTTACTAGATATTTGAAGTCCACCAATATTTATGAAGCATAATTTTTAATTAGTTTCGTATAGAAGTTCTTTTACTTTCTCTATACGTACTATGTACATAATGTATAGAGAAGGTATTGAACTCCTCCCAAAAATTCAATACCATGATTTCACCGGAAATATACGTTTTAGGGTCTCCTGTAATCAAAAAGAGCATTTTCAGAAAAAGGTGCATGTGTGGGTCCGTGTGCCTGTGAACACGATAACTAAAAAACGAAAAGTCGGTAAAATATCAAACTTTGTGTTTCAGACATGAAGATTTTGAGAAAAAATCCCCCCACCCTAAATTACCCTTTATATGGAACTTTTTTGAAGATTTTGATTTTCTCAAAAATGGGTGTAACTATTTTGATTAAAATTTCGTATATTAAAGATATTTACCTGAAAACTAAAATGTATATCTTGAATTTTCTGGGAATAGGCTCTGAAGACTGCTTTATCCGTGGTGGATTTTACAGAATGTTGCATAACTTCAAAACCGTAAGAGATGGACAAACATTTACCGGACAAACGTTTACCAGACAAAAAATGTAGAGCACTTTAAAGCACACAATTTATGTTATATGCATTTTTTTCGTGGAGTTGATCGTTTTCTACATATTCCTTGTTTTTGGTTTCAGCTTTAAAAAACTTACATTTTTCTCTTACAAGAATTTGTCAACTCCTGTCCATACAAACAAAGGAACTTCAGTCACATAGCAACCAGCTTTTGACTACCACTTTAACCTATGGTACTCCCTTATTTCGCTTCTACTTACAAGGAAGCAAGTAATAAGACTATTTCTGCTAATTTTTTTTCGATTAGAATGAAGAAATGAAAGCATGAGCTTTTTAACAATAATTTTCGGCAGAGATGTACAGAAAGTCATGTGAATAGAAAACATCAGGCTTTTTAAGTATGTTATTCATTTTAAACTTGCGGAGCGCTTGGAGGATATGCGCATCTGCGCAATTTAAGATAAACCCTTGCGTTACGTAGAGGACTGCGTGAATGGCGTTTCTTCGCTCTTGCGTTACGTCGGCGCTTCTGTCTATTGTGAATATAACTTCAGCTACATCGAATACAATAGTGCAAGGCAGTCACCAAAATTGGTTACATGTGTCTTTATAAAGAAAGTTACTAACAAAGTAATCAGTGAACTAGCTAGCACCTTTGCAAATTTTACTTTCTATAATGGTGTATAGAGAAGGTATTGCAATCCATCCAAAAATTCGATACCGAGATTTCAGGGAAATTAATGTTTTAGGCTTCCCTGTATATATATATATATATATATATATATATATATATATATATAAAAAAAGCATTTTCACAAAAATGTCCGCGCGCATATGTATGTAGGTGTGTATGCCTGTGAGCACGATAACTCAAAAACAAAAAGTCGGTATAATATCAAACTTGGTATTTAAGTTTAGTAGGTATATTCCAGGGATGCAACACGAAAATTTTTAGATAAATCCCCCCACCCCAACTACCTTTTACATGGAACTTTTTTTTGGGAATTTTTTATTTTCTCAGAAATAGCTCTAACGATTTTGATTAAAATATCGTAAATTATAGATATTTACTTGACAAATAAAATGGATATCTTGAATTTTCTGGGAATAGCCTCTGAAGAGTACTTTATTCTGGATGAGTTTTATGGAATTTTGAGTAACTGCTAAACCGTAAGAGATGGACAAAAACTTACTACACGAAAAATGTAGAGCACGTTAAAACACGCAATTTATTTCATATTAATTTCTTTTCGTGCAGTTCATAGTTTTTTTAGACATTCCTTGTTTTTGGTTTCTGCTTTGAAACACTTATGCTTTTCTCATACAGAAATTTGTCAACTCAAAGGAACTTCAGTGGCATAGCAACCAGCTTTTGACTATCACTTTAACCTATGGTACGCCCTTATTTCGCTTTTACTTACACGGAATTAAGTAATAAGTTTATTTCTGCTCTTTTTTCTGATTAGCATGGAGTAAATAGAAGTATAAGCTTTTTGAGAATAATTTGTAGCAGAGATGTAGAGAAAGTCATGTGAACGGTACACATAAGATGTGAGTATTGAGTTTCAAATAACGCCGCTGAAAAATCAATCGATATCCGATACCAATTACCCAAATAGGGTTATCATCCCACTGCTAGTTTCAGCCTTCTCTATGTCTTATATTTATTAGCCTGACTCATAAATGAGTTTGCCAAGTGACACAAAACAATATACATTTAGAGGTTTTTAACAAAAATGTGAGTATAAATGAGTATTAACAAAAATATTTTACCACACGTTATATAAAATTAGGCTACGAGAACAAACTGTGACAGATTATAAAAAATATGTAAAAATAAAAGTTTTAAAAATAAAGGAGAAAAAAATACAAAAATGCAGCGATTTATAAACCATAATACATTACGTTCTGTTCAAAGCATATAAATGATTTAGAAAAATGGCTACGGAATGTTTTATGATGTTTTTGTTGATTGCTTGTTCCACAGTGCTGTTAATTTGATATGTTGCCCTCTATTTCACAAACATAATTGTCATTGTTCCTCGAGATCCAAAAAATAGGCCTACTGTTCTTATTTTCCTGAGATTGTATTTTTCTTTAAAATATAATAGTAAATATAATAATATGTAATAAACTACTCTTTAAAATATAATAGTAAATATAATAATATGTAATAAACTACTCACAGAATTTTGTGGGGTAGTTTGGTAGGAAGAGAATGTTATGTAAATGCAGTACATGTCATTTCACTGTGTGTTAATTTATTAAAAGCATATATAGCGCATTTTACATCGCTGCAGCAAACTTTTCTAGGGTTTCCTGTTTTGTTTTGCTGTTTTTCCTTCCTCTTGCGTGTTCTGGTGATGTATTAATATGCTTGTGCTATTTGTTTTGTGCTAGAGTCAACTTTTCTAGGGTTTCCTGCTTTGTTTTGCTGTTTTTCCTTCCTCTTGCGTGTTCTGGTGATGTATTAATATGCTTGTGCTATTTGTTTTGTGCTAGAGTCAACTTTTCTAGGGTTTCCTGTTTTGTTTTGCTGTTTTTCCTTCCTCTTGCGTGTTCTAGTGATGTATTAATATGCTTGTGTTATTTGTTTTGTGCTAGATTCAGTTCCTTCTTTTGGCTGCCCACGACGGCCTATGTGCTTTGACGAAGGACTGTCCATATCCAAAGTGGATTTGCATAATGCTGGTTCCACAGGACCTCTCCATGATGTTCCTCTTTGCCGATTTCTACAGAAAAGCCTACCTCAAGAAGCACACTGTTTGAAAGTTTTATACATTGTTGTACATTGTAAAAATTACAGCATTTTTATGTACTTCGCTAAATGTTTTAATATTAATAGGAAAATATCCTTTATTTCACTATAATTGGCATGTGCGTAAACACGGTCTGACTTAAGATTCTTTTTTTAATAGCTCAACGTCCTTTAACCTGATTGGTCATATCGGACGATGACTGAAATTAGTGAAACGATGCTCAAAAGATCTCAGGGTCTATGGAGCTTAAAGTTACTCGACATTTGCCTTCTCAGATTAAGGGAAACCCCAGAAAATGAAACCTTATCCGACTAATTCACCCTAAGCGAGATTCGAACTCACGACCTGTTGAATGTGAGGCAGAAACGCTACCACCACACTACCCAGGCGTATTTAATAGAATTTTGCACAGACACACAAACTCACACATACACACACATAAATATTAGCTGACACTGTGGCCTCTTAGCGTTACGGTTAAAGGACTCAGCTCAAAAATATTCTTCCAATTAAAATTTAGATTTATTACTTTAGTGACTATTAGAAAGTTATTATAAAACTTTACTTGAAAACTTAGAGGCCTATTTGGGGTGTTTCAGGCACTCAGGAGGATCGGATAAGTCAAAGAGTAACTGTTCTTTATCAACAACCTATTTTTACCATACCCGGATTGTGTAATCAGGAAAAAAAGGAGGAATACAACTGAGCTGTTTAAGTACATCTTTGTGTTTTGCCGGAGTTTCATACTCTTGTGGTAAGGATTCACTGATCGCAAGAAATAAAACTCGTTAAATTTAATCACAATAAAACATTTTGGTGTTAGACCAACCATAAATTGTTAGTATTTGTCCCAACAAAAGATGGCAGCATGATAAGAACGTATTTGATTTGGGGGTTAGACCGATTTTACCCACATGCCTTCAAGTATAGACAAAATTAGATATCACTTGAATCCTGCAAAAGAAGAGAGCGTGTATTACTGTGCTTCTGAAAAGGTTAACATGCGCTTTATCTTCGTTGATAGAAGCCTCTTAGATAACGCACAGATTATTCTGGGAAGTCGCCGACGTTTTGCAGTGCACCAATCAAAGAATGCAGAAATCACAAGTGACTGAAAGTCGTTAAGTACGCGTGGAGTAAAAAAACACGTTGCACTATCTTCACTGTTTTTTCTCGTTAATCTCATTCATGTAGTTCTCTTATGACCTTCACAGGTACAAGTGGCGTGTACAATGAATTCTTAAATATGTGAAAGGCTTGGGACTCATCTAGCTTTGATACTAGAAATCGTAGTAATAATCAATTATCAAGCTAGTTTTCCTTAAAAAATATAATGTGTGCCATTTACATGAATTTCTCTATATCTCTGCAACAAATTATAGTTAGAACGCTTATACTTCTATTTGCTTCATGCTAATCGAGAAAAAAGTAGCAGAAATAGTTTTATTACTTCCTTCCTTGTACGTAGAAGCGAAATAAGGGACTACCATAGGATAAAGTAATAGTCAAAAGCTGGTTGCTATGTGACTGAAGTTCCTTTGTTTCTATGGACAGGAGTTGACAAATTCCTGTATGAGAAAATAAAGTTTTTAAATGTAAAACCAAACAAAGGAATATCTAAAAAAACGATCAACTCCACGAAAAAAAATGTACATAGCATAAATTGTGTGTTTTAACGTGCACTACATTTTTTGTGGAGTAAGTTTTTATCTATTTACTACCGTTTAACAATTATGCAAAATTCCGTAAATTTCATCCAGAATAAAGTAAGCTTCAGAGGCTATTCCAAGGAAATAGAAGATATACATTTTATTTGTCAAGTAAATATCTTTAACTTACGATATTTTAATCAATATCGTTAAAAACATTTATGAGAAAATCAAAATTTTCGAAAAAAGTTCCATGTAAAGGGTAGTTTGGGGTGGGGGGCTTTTCCTCAAAATCTTCGTGTCGCATCCCTGGTAGAGACTAAACATAAATACCAAGTTTGGTATTTTACCGACTTTTCGTTTTTGAGTTTATCATGTTCAAAGGCACACGAACAGACGGACCTTTTTCTGAAAATGATTTTTTGGTTATAGGGGACCCTAAAACATATATTTCCGGTGAAATCTCGGTATCAAATTTTTGAGTGGAGTGCAGTACCTTCTCTATACAATATGTACACAGTACGTGCAGAGAAAGTAAAAAGTAGTGAAATTAGATAAACCAAGCTGCTAAGCCTGTCTTCTTGCGCTGCATAAGTCACCATGGATAAGGTAAGAAATATCTTGACGATACTTTATGAAAACAGAAGGGTGTTCTGAAACACGTGCGAGAGACAGAGCGAGACAGAGAGGGACAGAGATAGACAGAGAGAGACAGAGAGGGACAGAGAGGGACAGAGGTAGACAGAGAGAGACAGAGGGAGACAGATAGAGACCGAGAGAGACAGAGGGAGACAGATAGAGACAGAGGGAGACAGAGGGAGACAGATAGAGACAGAGAGAGACAGATAGAGACAGAGGGAGACAGAGAGAGACAGATAGAGACAGAGAGAGACAGAGGGAGACAGAGAGAGACAGATAGAGACAGAGGGAGACAGAGAGAGACAGATAGAGACAGAGGGAGACAGAGGGAGACAGATAGAGACAGAGAGAGACAGATAGAGACAGAGGGAGACAGAGAGAGACAGATAGAGACAGAGAGAGAGAGAGACAGAGGGAGACAGAGGGAGACAGAGAGAGACAGATAGAGACCGAGAGAGAGACAGATAGAGACAGAGGGAGACAGAGGGAGACAGAGAGAGAGACAGATAGAGACAGAGGGAGACAGAGGGAGACAGAGGGAGACAGATAGAGACAGAGAGAGAGACAGATAGAGACAGAGGGAGACAGAGGGAGACAGATAGAGACAGAGAGAGACAGATAGAGACAGAGGGAGACAGATAGAGACAGAGAGAGAGACAGATAGAGACAGAGAGAGACAGAGGGAGACAGATAGAGACCGAGAGAGAGAGAGACAGCGGGAGAAAGATAGAGACCGAGAGAGAGACAGATAGAGACAGAGAGAGACAGATATAGACAGAGAGAGACAGATAGAGACAGAGGGAGACAGAGAGAGACAGATAGAGACAGCGAGAGACAGAGGGAGACAGATAGAGACCGAGAGAGACACAGAGAGAGACAGCGGGAGAAAGATAGAGACCGAGATAGAGACAGAGAGAGACAGAGGGAGACAGATAGAGACAGAGAGAGACAGAGGGAGACAGAGAGAGACAGATAGAGACAGAGAGAGACAGAGGGAGACAGAGGGAGACAGATAGAGACAGATAGAGACAGATAGAGACAGAGGGAGACAGATAGAGAAAGATAGAGACAGAGAGAGACAGAGGGAGACAGATAGAGACAGATAGAGACAGATAGAGGCAGAGAGAGACAGAGGGAGGCAGATAGAGACAGATAGAGACAGAGAGAGACAGCGGGAGAAAGATAGAGACCGAGATAGAGACAGATAGAGACAGAGAGAGACAGAGGGAGACAGATAGAGACCGAGATAGAGACAGATAGAGACAGAGAGAGACAGAGGGAGACAGATAGAGACCGAGAGAGAGAGA
Organism: Hymenopus coronatus; assembly: GCA_030762935.1. Taxonomy (NCBI): domain Eukaryota; kingdom Metazoa; phylum Arthropoda; class Insecta; order Mantodea; family Hymenopodidae; genus Hymenopus; species Hymenopus coronatus. The sequence goes on from CM060893.1 coordinate 37,338,245, forward strand.
CAGAGGGAGACAGATAGAAACCGAGAGAGAGAGACAGAGGCAGAAAGATAGAGACCGAGAGAGACAGATAGAGACAGAGGGAGACAGATATAGACAGAGAGAGACAGATAGAGACAGAAGGAGACAGAGAGAGACAGATAGAGACAGAGAGAGACAGAGGGAGACAGATAGAGACCGAGAGAGACACAGAGAGAGACAGCGGGAGAAAGATAGAGACCGAGATAGAGACAGAGAGAGACAGAGGGAGACAGATAGAGACAGAGAGAGACAGAGGGAGACAGAGAGAGACAGATAGAGACAGAGAGAGACAGAGGGAGACAGAGGGAGACAGATAGAGACAGATAGAGACAGAGGGAGACAGATAGAGAAAGATAGAGACAGAGAGAGACAGAGGGAGACAGATAGAGACAGATAGAGACATAGAGAGACAGAGGGAGGCAGATAGAGACAGATAGAGACAGAGAGAGACAGCGGGAGAAAGATAGAGACCGAGATAGAGACAGATAGAGACAGAGAGAGACAGAGGGAGACAGATAGAGACCGAGATAGAGACAGATAGAGACAGAGAGAGACAGAGGGAGACAGATAGAGACCGAGAGAGACACAGAGAGAGACAGAGAGAGACAGATAGAGACAGAGAGAGACAGAAGGAGACAGAGGGAGACAGATAGAGACCGAGATAGAGACAGATAGAGACAGAGAGAGACAGAGGGAGAAAGATAGAGACCGAGAGAGAGACAGCTAGAGACAGATGGAGACAGATAGAGACAGAGAGAGAGACAGATAGAGACAGAGGGAGACAGAGAGAGACAGATAGAGACAGAGAGAGACAGAGGGAGACAGATAGAGACCGAGAGAGGCACAGAGAGAGACAGCGGGAGAAAGATAGAGACCGAGATAGAGACAGAGAGAGACAGAGGGAGACAGATAGAGACAGATAGAGACAGAGAGAGACAGCGGGAGAAAGATAGAGACCGAGATAGAGACAGATAGAGACAGAGGGAGACAGAGGGAGACAGATAGGGACCGAGAGAGACACAGAGAGAGACAGAGAGAGACAGATAGAGACAGAGAGAGACAGAAGGAGACAGAGGGAGACAGATAGAGACCGAGATAGAGACAGATAGAGACAGTGAGAGACAGAAGGAGAAAGATAGAGACCGAGAGAGAGACAGATAGAGACAGAGGGAGACAGATAGAGACAGAGAGAGAGACAGATAGAGACAGAGGGAGACAGAGGGAGACAGAGAGAGACAGATAGAGACAGAGAGAGACAGAGGGAGACAGATAGAGACCGAGAGAGACACAGAGAGAGACAGCGGGAGAAAGATAGAGACCGAGATAGAGACAGAGAGAGACAGAGGGAGAAAGATAGAGACCGAGAGAGACACAGAGAGAGACAGCAGGAGAAAGATAGAGACCGAGATAGAGACAGAGAGAGACAGAGGGAGACAGATAGAGACCGAGAGAGACACAGAGAGAGACAGCGGGAGAAAGATAGAGACCGAGATAGAGACAGAGAGAGACAGATAGAGACAGAGAGACACAGAGAGAGACAGCGGGAGAAAGATAGAGACAGAGAGAGACAGAGGGAGACAGATAGAGACAGATAGAGACAGAGAGAGACAGCGGGAGAAAGATAGAGACCGAGATAGAGACAGATAGAGACAGAGGGAGACAGAGGGAGACAGATAGAGACCGAGAGAGACACAGAGATTGACAGAGGGAGACAGATAGAAACCGAGAGGGAGACAAAGGGAGACAGTTAGGGCCACAGAGAGAGACAGAGGGAGACAAGATAGAGACACTGAGAGAGACAGAGGGAGACACAGACAGACAGAGGGAGACAGAGAGAGACACAGAGAGACAGGGGGAGACAGATAGAAACACAGAGAGAGACAGAGGGAGACAGATAGACACAGAGAGGCAGAGGGAGACAGATAGAGACACAGAGAGACAGAGGGAGACAGATAGAGACACAAAGAGAGACAGAATGAGACAGATAGAGACACTGAGAGAGACAGAGGGAGACAGATAGAGACACAGAGAGAGACAGAATGAGACAGATAGAGACACTGAGAGAGACAGAGGGAGACAGATAGAGACACAGAGAGAGACAGAATGAGACAGATAGACACACTGAGAGAGACAGAGGGAAACGGATAGAGACCGAGAGGGAGACAAATGGAGACAGATAGATACACAGAGAGAGACAGAGGGAGACAGATAGAGACCGAGAGAGACAGAGGGACACAGATAGAGACACTGAGTGAGACATAGGGAGACAGATAGAGACATTGAGAGAGATAGAGGGAGACAGATAGATACACAGAGAGAGACAGAGGGAGACAGATAGAGACCGAGAGAGACAGAGGGACACAGATAGAGACACTGAGAGAGACATAGGGAGACAGATAGAGACACTGAGAGAGATAGAGAGAGACAGATAGAGACACTGAGAGAGACAGAGGGAGACAGATAGAGACACTGAGAGAGACAGAGGGAGACAGATAGAGACACAGAGAGAGACAGAGGGAGACAGATAGAGACACAGAGAGAGACAGAGGGAGACAGATAGAGACACGGAGAGAGACAGAGGGAGACAGATAGAGACACTGAGAGAGACAGAGGGAGACACTGAGAGAGACAGAGGGAGACAGATAGAGACACTGAGAGAGACAGAGGGAGACAGATAGAGACGACACTGAGAGAGACAGAGGGAGACAGATAGAGACACTGAGAGAGACAGAGGGAGACACTGAGAGAGACAGAGGGAGACACTGAGAGAGACAGAGGGAGACATATAGAGACACTGAGAGAGACAGAGGGAGACAGATAGAGACACAGAGAGAGACAGAGTGAGACAGATAGAGACACAGAGAGAGACAGAGGGAGACAGATAGAGACACTGAGAGAGACAGAGGGAGTCAGATAGAGACACTGAGAGAGACAGAGGGAGACACTGAGAGAGACAGAGGGAGACAGATAGAGACACTGAGAGAGACAGAGGGAGACAGATAGAGACGACACTGAGAGAGACAGAGGGAGACAGATAGAGACACTGAGAGAGACAGAGGGAGACACTGAGAGAGACAGAGGGAGACAGATAGAGACACTGAGAGAGACAGAGGGAGACAGATAGAGACACTGAGAGAGACAGAGGGAGACAGATAGAGACACTGAGAGAGACAGAGGGAGACAGATAGAGACACTGAGAGAGACAGAGGGAGACAGATAGAGACACTGAGAGAGACAGAGGGAGACAGATAGAGACGACACTGAGAGAGACAGAGAGAGACAGATAGAGACACTGAGAGAGACAGAGGGAGACACTGAGAGAGACAGAGGGAGACAGATAGAGACACTGAGAGAGACAGAGGGAGACACTGAGAGAGACAGAGGGAGACAGATAGATACCGAGAGAGACAGAGGGACACAGATAGAGACACAGAGAGAGACAGAGGGAGACAGATAGAGACACAGAGAGAGACAGAGAGAGACAGAGGGAGACACTGAGAGAGACAGAGGGAGACAGATAGAGACACCGAGAGAGACAGAGGGAGACAGATAGAGACACTGAGAGAGACAGAGGGAGACAGATAGAGACACTGAGCGAGACAGAGGGAGACAGATAGAGATACTGAGAGAGATATAGGGAGACAGATAGAGACACTGAGAGAGACAGAGAGGGACAGATAGAGACACTGAGAGAGACATAGGGAGACAGATAGAGACACTGAGAGAGACAGAGGGAGACAGATAGAGACACTGAGAGAGACAGAGGGAGACAGATAGAGACACAGAGAGTGACAGAGAGAGGGACAGAGAGAGACACTGAGAGAGACAGAGGGAGACAGATAGAGACAGAGAGTGACAGAGACAGGGACAGAGAGAGACACTGAGAGAGACAGAGGGAGACAGATAGAGACACAGAGAGTGACAGAGAGAGGGACAGATAAAGACACTGAGAGAGACAGAGGGAGACAGATAGAGACACTGAGAGAGACAGAGGGAGACAGATAGAGACACAGAGAGTGACAGAGAGAGGGACAGATAGAGACACTGAGAGAGACAGAGGGAGACAGATAGAGACACAGAGAGTGACAGAGAGAGGGACAGAGAGAGACAGAGAGAGACAGAGGGAGACAGAGAGAGGGACAGAGAGAGGGACAGAGAGAGACAGAGAGGGACAGAGAGAAACAGAGAGACAGAGAGGGACAGAGAGAGACAGAGAGGGACAGAGAGAGACAGAGAGAGACAGAGAGGGACAGGGAGAAAGAGAAAGCGAGGGACAGAGAGACCGAGAGAGAAACAGAGAGAAACAGGGAGAGACAGAGAGAGACAAAGAGAGAGAGAGACAAAGACAGAGACAGAGAGATCGAGAGAGTCAGAGAGACCAAGAGAGAGACAGAGAGAGACCGAGGGAGACAGAGAGAGACTGAGAGACACAGAGAGAAACCAAGAAAGAGACAGAGAGGGACAGAGAGAGAAACAGAGAGGGACAGAGAGAGACAGAGAGACCGAGAGAGACAGAGAGGGACAGCGAGAGATAGAGAGACTGAGAGAGACAGGAGAGACCGAGAGAGGGACAGAGAGAGACAGAGAGAGACCGAGAGAGAGACAGAGAGGGACAGAGAGAGACAGAGAGGGACAGAGAGAGACATAGAGAGACAGAGAGAGACAGGAGAGACCGAGAGAGGGACAGAGAGGGAGATAGAAAGGGAGAGAGACAACTCACTACAGAAAGTGGGTTTATATACCCACTGCCTCTGAATCCTTGCACTTGACAGTTCGGGTGGATTCGCGTAAGGTTGGCTATGCTGCCTTTGCGGCGTTGCCACAGTGACTAGTAAACAAGAACAGAACAGCTGATTACAAGTGTCTCTATCGTGTGTAACGACAAATATCAACAGTGTACATAGCAAATGAATGCCGATGAATAATGAAACTAATTCGTTATTATTGATGTTAACTAAAAATAACAGTGATACTGTAACCATGTAGCATACATTAGGTATTTACGATAATATATAACAGAGTAATGCAAAATAACTCGTTACAATGAGAAAAAGGTATAAAAATGATTTTCAAGAGTTTAGAATTTAATGGCCCAATTCCATCTAGATGCGTTTCCGTTGACTGACCGACCGGAATGCTTCTAGTGATAGGCTCAGAGAGTCAAACGGGTAAAGCTTTTCATCTGTTTTCTGTGGATGTACCAACTTAACTCCTAACTGTCTAGTGCGAGGAATCAGCGGCGGGGGTATAGTGAAGTTATCGTACACACCTAAATGCTGCAAAGATTGGAAGGTTGGAAAAACGTCATCGTTAGAATGTATTTGCTGATGAAATATTTGGAAAAGAACTTATGCTCAGGAAGTCGGAGCAGCGAAGAGTGAGATGCTCAATAACACAATGACCGCAAGTAGTGCTGCAATAACCTTCACACTTCTGGCCCTGGTTCACCATTATAGACGCAGGCTAAATTTAAAAACCGAAGAAAATAGGTTGAAAATGGCCTCTCTCACAGCTATCACAATATTCTCCGTGTCCGTTTTAGGAACTGCTAAGGACTTAAAAATGTTACAACACTTAAAACAATATGGTGAAGAATTGCTAAAAATCTGAAATTTGGTTTCGACCAATAACATTTGGTGCTAAATATGTCTATTTCAAGTTGAAAATACTAGCTTCTACCTGCCCCGTCATCAACCAGGCATGCCGTACCACCGATTATTTAACCTGGATCCTCCCCATCCTAACCACAGGCGAGATAGAGCACCCGGCGGGCCTCCCCGCCCCCACCAACATCATATTTCCGGCCGTGAAATAGAGATTGTTTTGGCGGCAGAGTGCAGCTTGACTCGGACCAAATTACTTGCAGTTTTTCTTTGTTTTATATATTACTCGGAATGTGTGTAAACAATCTGTGAAAGTTGAAAGATATTCATGGTTTAAAAATTGCTGCAGAAGAATATGAAATTCTAAGACTTACAAAGAAACAGTGTTAAATTGTGAGTTAAACTTTAAAACCTATTTTCTCGTGTTTTTATTTTTCAAAACTTCAAGTTATTCCACACGATGCAGTTTTCGAAACAAAAGCTCGAAAATTTTATACTGGATAAAAATAGTACAAAAGAAAAGTGACGAGATGATTTTTTTCTAATATCACCAGTGCTTGTGTAATTAAATAATAAACTTCATACTTCCATAGCAAAAATAAAAAAGTATTAAAAGGGCAATTAAATATTTTTTCTCCTAAACCAATTGTCAGGTAAAAATGTCTTCTCATTAATTCAAAATCTTCTCGGGCTTCTAGCCAGGTAATAACTTGGCTTGACACCAACGTTTCGAAGAAGTGCATCTTCCTCGTCTTCAGGGTGAACTGTCTTCTCATTAATTTACTAATACTGTATTTATCAGTATAACTGCAAAGTATTATGTTTCTCTAAATGAAATTGCATCGTGTGGAATGATTTAATTACATGACAATAAAATACTATAAATATATTAATATTTTGAACAAAGGTCCAAAAATTAGCATGTAAAATATTCTTAATACTGCAATTGCTGTGTTAAAGTTTCAAATCAATCCAAGCAAAATTGTATATTTTCACAGCTTGGTGTCCTTGCATTCCAACGTGCGAGTCAGTAAGACAAATGGCTAGAGATGGGAGATCCGTGGTTCAAATTCGGGTATGCTATTGAATTTTTCAGTGTGGCTCTTTTTATTTTATTTTAGTAGTGTTTAAAACCCGCTTTAAACTAATGATACATGAATGATGATGGAGCACCGGTGGAATGCGATGGCGGGTAAAACCGGAGTACCCGGAGAAAACCCGCCCCAGCGCCGCTTTGTCCACCACAAATCTCACACGCGGTTGCTTGGGATCGAACCCCGGCCGTCTAGGTGAGAGGCTAGTGGCCACGGCGCGGCCTAGTGTGGCTCTGCCATTCCAACTTCTTAGATGTCTAGAGTTATCCGTAGGAACAAAATTTTTCCTATGAAGAGCCATAATCCATTTGGATTTCGCATCTTAAACTTCAGGAAAGGAAAACGAACACTCGTTCTTAATTAGCTTTTCAATTTGGTAGACTACAATTCTGGGGTCTTATGTGTTTAGCAATACGATACTATTTAAAACCATTGTTCACAAGTAAAGTATGTGCTTATTGTATTCCAACGGCCAAAGATTGTGGCGTTGCACCATATGCTAATATTTCAGCATGGCTTTTTCTATAAGTGAGGTTAATTAAGGGGACAATAAAGAAAAGCATCCTGAATCTCATAATTAAAAGATAGAGCATTTTGTATATTTCTTCTCCTTGTCACAATACTGTCTTTGCAAAGTTTCAGCTGGCTTCTCCCATAGTTTCGTTATTGATTTTTTAAATTAAAATTTAATTCTCACACATAAAATGCTTCCTGCAGACAGTTTTCATGTTTCATGTATGAGGTGTATCCAGAAAGTAAGTCCCGATGACGGATAAAGAGAGCAAAACACCATTAAGTAATAAATATTTATTGGTATAATTACATAGACTCACTGACTACCCTTGTACATACCTATCACCATTGTTGAGGTATTTATCGTAACGTTAATTGTATGCCTAAGTCATAGGATTCTGCCAACAGCGTCCGCAGCCACGAAGTCACTTCATTCTGCACCTCAGCGTCACTGTGAAAACGATTCATGAGACGGAAGAGATGCAAGTCACTTGGAGCGAGGTCGGGGCTCTAGGGTGGACATTCGAAGACCTTCCATCCAAACTTATTCAACACATTTCGTGTGGCGTTGGCTGTATGGGGTTTTGCATTGTCATACACAAGTGTAATGCCTCTTGTCAACATTCCCTGTTCTGGATTTCCCGCGTGAGTTTATGCAACGTCTGGCAGTATTGATCAGCATTTACGGTCTCCCCTCGTGGTAAAAATTCGCACAAGACTGGATCCCAGAAGATAGTGCACATGATGTTTTGACAGAGATTGTCTGCTTGAATTTGATCTTCACAGGTGAGCCACTATGCCGCCAATTCATTGATTGTTGTTTTGTCTCTAGTGTGGCATGCGGCACCCATGTTTCATCCCCAGTGATAATATTGTCAAGAAACTTCCGCTGCGTATCGCTGTAGGAATGTCAATGCTGCGGCCAGACGTTTGGTTTTGGGTTCATCTGTCAGTTGTCTAGGCATCCATCTTACACACGCTTTGTGAGTCAAGCCACCAGGTGACAATTTCGTGCAGAAGCGAGCGAGACATCTGGGGAAACAGACAAGAGAGTTCTGAAGCGCCGGTTCTGCACAATTGCTTGCCGCACACTTTCTAACACTTCTGGCGTCACCGAGGACGGTCGGCTATTGGTTCTTCCCTCCGTGAATTGCCTGCAGCATCGTCTTACCAACTGTCACACAAAATGTCCTGTCCATACGCGTGACACAACTGAGGACGGATATCAGCTAGAGATTGCTTTTGAGCATGCAAAAATCGGATGATCGCATGTGGCGGGAGACAATAACGGGTCAGCCATTTTCTCCTAGCACAGAGCGGTAACCACTGTCGTCACAAAACTGAAACTTTACTACAATGTTACCATATACTTCCTCTCTTCTCCTGCGCACGCGTATTCCTATTCGTTTGGTGGTGCCATCTCTGGACGCGATCGCGTCTTACTTTCTGGATGCACTTCATATAATGTTTGGTAAGAATGCTATTAATGTATATACAAATGAAGTTTGGTTTGTGTTGTCCTGTATAACGAGTACAAAAGTACCGGAACTTTTTATATCCACAATTTTATTTCTTTTTAAGTGTAGTTTTAATATTTATTGCTACAAAGCGCTTAAGTAATTGTCACCGAACCCCCAATCAAATTATAAAATTAGAGCTTTAAAGAACTTATTTTAAGTGCTACAATAACATGGTCAAAATTTCCTGAATCGGTGTTTTTAAGTAAAGAAAAATATAGCTTTTGAGAAATGGGAGAAATAACATTTAATGGGAGAGGCTGACCACTATAAATTCCATGCGTGTTTTTTTAAATGTCCACTCAGATATTTAAAAATGATGACGAGTAAAAACATATATCTTGTAACCATTCACCATTCATGCAGAGAGACACGTTAAATTAATCTCTGCGTAGATGAAGAATGTTTCGGTCATGCGATGCTGGTAATGGTATCAAGGGTATAATAGAAATAAAGAACAAAGACAATTGTGTTTACCGATATGCAATGCCAACATGGATAATGACGTCAATTATGTAACGATTCGGCGCTTTATAATCTGGAAAAACAGAAGGCAGCATTTTATCAAATTGTAAGTAGATTAAATGCCAGGTCTACTAGAGATGATGCCAGGTATCTTGACACCATGTCAGAGGGCTACATGATGAATGTTTTTGGAGATCGTACTGGGAAGCACGTGCTATACCATCAGCAAAACAATAAAATAAACACATTGGCGTCAAGTTCAACGAGGAGTATCTTAATGCAATTTTGAGCTGGCAGACATACTTTAAATGTAGTAAGTGATAATTCCCTGATTGCAATTGACCCTATGTGCAACAAAGGAATTACATTGTTGCAATGATAATTGTTGAAAGTGTCTCCAATCGATATGAATCGCATGTACACTGTAGTGCGTGTAACTGCGACCTTAAGAGGCCGATATGTTTAGCCAATCATGCAAGCATTGGCGCATTTTATTCCAAGTCAATGTCATGAAGAAATTCTGTACATCTTACAATAAACTTCTAAATTGTAGGCACATAAAACATCTCAAAAGTGTGGTGAGAAGTTTAGCGGAAATTGCAAGTATCATACAAACGACGGGCAAATATGCTAGACAGGCTTAGCAGCTTGGTTTATCTAATTTCACTACTTTTTACCTGCTCGTTTCATAGACCATAAAGCACTCCGCACATTGGTGAAAGGAACGCCATCAAGAACGTGTTTATCTTGTGCATGTTCTTATAACCCTGAGCTCCTTGAATTGAGCGTATGGTAGTCATAATTGTGCGCTCAAACAATTGTGGGTGTTTACGGAGGACGCCGTGAAACAACTGTTTGAGCGCACTATATAAGAGAGGATTGAAGCCTGAACGAGACTTCATCGTCATGGCGTATAACCTCAAAGCATACGACGGTCAGTTTTAATTGAAGTACATGGTGAGCCATTTAAACCAGACGCCGGCGTTTATCATGAACGGCAGTAAGCTATATGAATTGACGTAAGGTGAGGTCACATTTCTCTTCTCGCTCAGCTTTACCAATGACACTTTCTCGCTTTTCCAAAAATTACCAAAATGAAGGAACGCAAAGGCAAATCGGCACTATGTAGCTTCCATTCCCTAGAAAAAGTATTACTGTTCGGAGAGAATGTCGGTAAAGGCTGGAAGAGCCTTCCAACAGCGAGAGAAGAGTGGTCTCCGAACATATATTCATCTTCGACAGGTAACAGCATATGTTGGCATTTTACAAAAAAATTGTATGGATATACAAGTTGGTTCACCTGTTGCTTATTATTTTTGGAGATAGGTAACACTTCATACTCTGATAGTAATAAGATCCAAATTACCGTCCTTACCCGCCGTTTGGTAACCATGGAAATCTAGTCTGTTTTTCATTGGAAAATAGACCTTAGTATACATAGTTACGTCCATTCCAAAAACATGCGCTAATAACTCTTGTTATAGTACATGTTATATCAATAGGACCGCTGTCATATGTTCTGTAACGTAAATTATAATGAATGAAGTCTAAATGAACGGCTTAAGCTACAAAAAGCGGACACAAATGATTGTAGCTCAACTGGTTAATTTCAAGAGTTGAAGCTTTCCTGGCGACGAATATGTCTCCACATCACCTCACCTGGCTTGAAGCCCGAGAACGTCTAGAACATGGTTAATTTCAAGTTCCCTGATCACCACCAGCATGTCAGAGCTTGCAGTCCCACCTTCTGCGTGCACTTTTTTTTTATGTATTCTCCATCGAGGTTGAAAGTTCAGTGTTTGTCACCAATAGTTTTTGGTGTCAACAATAAGGTATACGAATGAAGGACAAACGACAGTTCATTTTATGTTTCTTTAGTCTTCGATCCTTAATTTTCTTTCTAATTATTTTGAAAAAGAAACTTCACTAACACTTTAAATAATAAAGGAAGCGTTCAAAAGGCACAAAGTAATAAAAAAAATCTGATGTGCACCATTCACATGACTTTCTCTACAAAATTCCGTAAAATGCATCCACAATAAAGTGTCCTCAGAGGCTATTCCCAGAAAATTAAAAATATACATATTATTTGTCAGGTAGATAGCTTTAATATACGATACTTTAATCAAAATCGTTAGAGCCATTTTTGAGAAAAACAAAATTTTCGAAAAAAGTTCCACGTAAAGGGTAGTTGGGGGTGCGGGGATTTCTCTCAAAATCTTCCCTGGACGATACTAAACTTAAATACCATGTTTGGTATTTTACCGACATTTCGTTTTTGGGTTATCGTGTTCACATACACAGGGGCACACGGACACACGAACACACTCACACACACGAACCTTTTTCCGATAAAGCTAGTTTTAGATAAAGGGGACCTTAAAACATATATTTCCGGTGAAATCACGGCATGGAATTTTTGGGTGGAGTGCAATAGCTTTTTTATACATTGTGTACATAGTGCGTATAGAGAAAGTAACAATTTCAAAATACTAGAACTGCTAAAATGTTATCGATTGTTCTTCGTAATTAGAGAATGCTGTCTACAAAATGTTGGCAGCTGGAACCCTCAGTGAGTTAGCAAATTCTACCGGAAGACACTTTACGTCTACACATGCCCCACTAGAAATAAATGCAGGGCGTAAGTATGTAGGCATGTTCTTTGTGCCAAATCAAGAAGAAAGAAAGCGTGGAAAAAAATTGTCAACTTTTTGGTAAGATTCGAACCTGAAACGAGCATCCTGGAACTCATGGTAATACCGCGCGTTAATCAAATACGCTACTATACAGCTATAACTCGTCAAGGAAAAGGCTATAATGTTAGTATGCAGAAGATAGATCTCGGGAAGGATGTTTTCAGGTTAGTCTAATCTGCGGGTTGCATAAAATAAGAGAGTAAGGGACAAGTGAACCATCTTGTAAATGTAAGTACACACACACACACTTATTTATGCCTCCTTAACAGTCCCGTATAGCATACATATAGCAAGATACAGAACAATGTGATCATTTAGCATGCTAGGACGAGAAATTAACACCCTACGCCACAAGGTGCATGGGTATATAAAGGAACAATATTATAAATATGTAGACATCTTCCGTATCTGCTTTTGTGACGACTGCATGCCACAGGGAATGAAATCATGACCACCAAATTCGATTTGTTGGCTATTTCATGGTGGAAGTATGGGAATGTGAGTCAACGCCATGATGAACACTAACAAGGGTCTCGCATACCATGCGAAACAGCCTTACCCTGTTCCTTAACCCCTTAAAGGGATGATCTTTAAGAAGAAAAATTGTACCAAGACGTATTACGAAGCAAAGGGGGGGGGGACTGGATAATATGAGTGTGTAATCTGTACTCGTACGTGAACAGACGAAGTCCTATTCAGTGAAGTATCCCAATATTCAGATGGATTGTTTTCCACACTTGTATGTCAGCTGAAGTGCAAGAGATGCATCACCCGTGCCGCCGAGGAGCATCAGCAGCAAGCTCATTTTCCCACAATGGCATACCTTTGCAGAGGGGGATAACCAGGATGAGTGCCATCAGCGAGACGACGAGAGGATTTTGATGGGAACCTGGCTTGTCGATGAAGCTGTCCTTGGGTAAGGGTACTACTAAACCAAGTCTAGGGTATATGGCAGTAGGAACGTGTTGCAGTATGAACCGGTTACCGGAGATAAAGACTGTTACAGGACTACCTTATCACCAAGAGCGAAAGCTACATTAAGACCTCCAGTTATGACACATCGACCTCAAAGGAACAGTAAATGAAGCAATTCCATGACCGCTTAGGCGGAATTCTAGATCTGAAGCCATCGCACCTAAACATGGTAGCTGAAGTTGAATCTACCGCCAATATCACCATTGCGGCTTACACCATCCAGCAATTGCTTTAGTGCTCTATTTGCGAAGTGACAAGAACAGGAGTATCACTTCAACACCGACACGTTAGTCGCCACCGTTTCTAGTGAATGGACACCGTCCATCGGCCGCCTCTTAAACGACATTTACAGGAACGCAGATTTCGAGATAATTCACTAGGTGATCATCAAAGTCAGTATGAAGACCTTTAGAATAATAGCTAACAATGCCATTCTCATCGATGACTGTGTTTACTGTATAAAATAATTCATAAATGAGACGCTAACTGCTATTGGAATGTATTCCAAAACCTGACAACCTGAGCGAACCGTTCATAGTGTGACCGTGCGATCTAAGCTATTCAATTTTCCTAACCCAATGCTGATAGCGGGTTCCTCGCGTTGTGTAAAATGGTTCTTTGCGAAAAAAATTGATATCCGCTTCGAGAAGATATTCAATAAACGAGCTGTAGTGGTGCTTGAAGTGGTAAAACTAGACAGACAAATAAGAGTAACGTGATAATAAAACATTGGTAAAAACGAATGAAGTATAACAAATTAAATAAATAAGAAAGAAAAACAACGCGAATAAACAGAGAAAGTTTAAGAAAAGAAACAAAATAATAGAATACAATCACAATTAAAAGAGAATCAAAACTACTTAAACAATGTTAGCTGTATTAAAAGGGAAAAAGAAACATGAAATCAAATCGCTTGAAACACGAAAGATCGTGAGTCAAGAAAGAAAAGGTGTAAAGCAAGCAAGCGAACAAAAGGAGCTGATATGCAGAAACTCAGCTGTGAGCAACGAAGGGAAAAGCCCCAAACAAAATTTACGCTTCAACTACACACAGAACATGTAATCAGGCGCGTTAAAATGTTAGTAGCAGTTAGGACATAGCGTGGCGTCTAAAATCATGAGAACCAACGAAAACGCGTCAAAATAAAAAAATGCAAAACAGTTTCGGCCAATAAAATCGGTGAAAGTAATGAAGATAGCAAAAGTCTAGGCAAATCCTAGAAAAGGGGCGGCGAATAGACTCTTGCCTAGACGCGGGAGCATCGGAAAAGCACATCGACACTCATAAGTCTGACACCGTGAAGTGAACCCCCGTCGAGTCGTAACTCAGAGCAAAATGAGAAGTTATTAGTCCTTGATGTGAAAAAGTTTGTTCACAGGGGAAGGTAATGAAGGTGCAGCGAAGCGCGAAGGGAAGGTGGAACAACTAAAATAATTTGCAATCGGTTTTGTTTTGCGGAGGCTAATGAGTTCCTGTATTTTGGACGGCTAGGGGAAAAGTGAAACATTACGTGCGGGAAAGTGAAGGACACTTAGAAACCAGTAGCAGAGTTTCATTCAGGTTTCTCCCGCACACCCTGAGGCTATCACACAATCCCTCAGCCAGCCGGCGATCTAATCCGTTGCCTTATTCCTCTCGAAAGCCCCGAAACAAAAATGCCCGCCACATGCTTAAGTACCACTCGCAGGACTATTCCTCCAAACTCGGAAAGAGACCCTCAAGTGCGAGACCCATACAGATATTCCCAAACTATGTTTTATGTTCGATAACTATCACGTTATCCTCAAACGTATGGATACTGGAAGGGAGTGGGGTGAAAGTGTCCAATTTTGCAAGCAAGACTTCATCACAAGGCTTTGAGATTGCTCATTTTTCTACAGGGACAGAACTATTGGAGCAAATGCCTCAGTATAAGCTATGTGACGGCATTCTAAACCTACAGAGACAATATGCAGATCGAATCTAGGTTTCTCTTTCGAAAGGTTAATCGAACATCCACCCGGGTATCTAATGTTGGACTCTGCCACCCCCCGCCCGTCTTACGTCGTCATCATCATCCGACACGTTCTTTCAGTGCTACCCTTTCACTGACCCGAGGGATTTTATTCACGGCTACTGTCAGGAATTTATTTGCTCATTTAATTACCCCAATTATCTGCTTAAATGGATAAAGTTGTTCTCCTTTTCTATTCGGGGATGCTTGCACACATGAGAGGGCCAGGAACGGTGGGGAAAACTTGAAAATATATACAGCACACAATGCTGAACCTTGAACATATACATTTATTTAATAAATATTTAATTATAAACACGCGAATTTTACTTTACAAAATAACAGACTGCAGCACTTAAAAAAAAACTTGACCGTATGTTATTTTGTTCTGATTTAATTTAAACTCATAAAAATAACTGAAATATATATATGGACATTTTACCAGGACTAGATTAACGAGGACAATGTACAAATAGCAATACAAAGGAAGATGCTTTCGACCTTCAGGCCAGCCCCATTTTACCTAGACTAGACACAACGTGGTGCTAAAACTCCGCAACCAATAACCAGGTTTCTCTGCCCAGCAATTACTTACTCTTCTCAGGCATTCCAGCTACCAATTCCAATTTAAACATTTCCAACTCAATGTTGGATATTAAAATTAAAGTGTTAGAAGCGAATGAGTTACTTCGAAAAGAATACCTTTCTGAGGCCGAAAGCAGGCTTTTACTTTATTCTAAAACAAGAACGGTCTCACAGTTATTTAACAGCGTAACGTAGAAAATGAATTCTTCTGAAAATGCCATTTCCCATCGGCAGGAAATCCGCACAATGGTGATGCAAGCGATGCGTGCCGTGATACACTTCCTTCTTCAAACACGGCTGCTATTCTCAGGCCCTGTCATCAACGGTATGTTCGTTTTAAAAGGGTCGTTTCTAACGACTTGGTGGACGACACTGCTGGTTGACTGCCAGTAAAGACTGTTATGACTCAGCTGAACATTGGCAATTTATAGCCTGCCACAGTGGTGAAGAACGGAGCGCAGAGAGCCGTAGAAAGCAGGCCTGCCAACTTCTATGAAGCATACAGCAAGTCGAGCGAACAGCGAAGGCAGCTGATACATTTCTGGCGGCCGCTGCAGAAACTGCTAATACCTAGCAACGACAGCCCTGATGGCCTTAACGGAAATTATAACTACAATTGAACACAATAAACGCTTAACCGATACAGTTATCGTACCACCACACACCGAACGAAACCACCTCGTAATTCATTCCAAACGAGATATTGATTCTAAAATTATACATTTCTTGCCTGTGTTTCCCAAACCCAAACCTCTTCCTTTATAACATGTATTTGACGCTCTTAGCTATTTTATAAAAGAATTCAGGTAGTTTGATGTAAACCTTTTTTACTTTCTCTACACGTACTATGTACGTAGTTTATAGAGGAGGTATTGCACTCCACCAAAAAGTTCGATACCGAAATTTCACCGGAAATATATGTTTTAGGGTCCCCTGTATCCAAAAAAAGAATTTTCACAAAAAGGTCCGTATGTGTGTGTGTGTGTGTGTCAGTGTGTCCGTGTGTCTGTGAACATGATAATTCAAAAACAAGTCGATAAAATACCAAACTTGGATGCGACACGAAGATTTTGAGAAAAATCCCCCCACCCCAAACTACCATTTAGATGGAACTTTTTTCGAACATTTGGTTATCTCAAAAATGGCTCTAGCGATTTTGGTTAAAATATTATATACCAAAGATATTTACCTGGCAAATAAAATGTATATCTTGAATTTTCTGGGAATAGAATCTCAAGACCACTTTATTCTGAATGAATTTTAAGAAATTTTGTATAACTGTTAAACCGTAAGAGATTGAAAAAAATTTAGGGCACTTTGAAACACACAATTTATATTAATTGCATTTTGTTTGAAGAGTTGGTCGTTTTTGAGAAATTCCTTTTTTTTTTTTTTTTTTTTTTTTGGTTTTAGCTTTAAAAAGCTTATACTATTCCCCTACAGGACTTTGTCAAATCCTGTCCATACAAACAAAGGAAGCTCAGTCACGTCACTTTAACCTATGGTACTGCCTTATTTCGCTTCTACTTACAAGGAGTGAGTCAAAGGCGAAGATGTCATCCTTCCCTCTGCCCCAAGACAGTTACACTCCATACAAGCCTGTCAAAAAGTGATTTCGCACAAAGTAATAAAAAGTGGCCAATATGGACGATATGTGGGAAGGCGATTTAATACCATCAACACCGCAAAGACAAGGCATAAGTCTACATCCTAACCGTCATTAACGGTTCCAACACATTCCTAGACTGTTGTAGACGACCAAGAATAAAATATGTTAAGAATTTATATTGAATCAATGTGCAACATTGCATGAAGAATAATCATGTAAAAACCGGCACCTTTAAAAGCAAAAGAACGTGTGAACTGTTTGAGATGTGTGCACGTGTTTCCAGTCCCTCTAGAGTCGTACAATGGTTCATATCACAGGTCCTTAAAATGACACCAAAGGTGTTGAAAGAGTCTAAGATTTTTAGGTATTCCATGAGCTGTACTAATATCTCGTGAAGCCCAAATTTTCGATTGGTTATCATGTACACATCTCCAAAGAGAAATGACATTTAACAAGGAGTAGAAGCAAAATTGAATGCACGAAATATTTCAGTAGGTGATGTGCGTCCAGTCCGTGGTATATAAGTTGAAGTATCTGGTCAAGAAGCCATAGCCATATACGGCATATTTCATACCTAGAAATTACAAAAGTCACACTTCCCAACACTTTCAGCATGTTACAAATTATAGGTGGCGCGCTCAACAAAGAAATCTTGGTGAAACCAAGGTTGTGTCCTATCAAGTTAAACCCGTTAGTCCAGTCTTTGACAATCGATGGGACATGATAAATACAAAACCGTTTTCCCCTCACTTTCTTCAGCAATGCTTAAGCAATGGACCACTTTATCGATAACATGACATCGAGATTCTCAAACCTCTTGCTTGAGAGAATAGCTGTGCAGGAAATCGGTGAGCCTAAATGTTGCCGTCACGCATTCCGAACGATTGCCGTATATTCTGTTAAATGATTAAGTGTTTCTGTTGAGCGCACGGCTAAAGCGTGATCAGTAAATCCGAAATTTTAATGACACACCCCACAAGAATCCAACCCGAACTAAAACCAAATTCCAAAAGCCCAATTTCGGCGCAGAAAAACCAAAAACCGCTGTGACATCTCCCAGCCAGGGGCCCGAGGCTCCACAGCCAGACAAAAGCGAGACAACAATTGAAAAGGAAGTAAGTGTAACAGATTTAAAATCTGTAAATATGATAAATAATCATAAGTGGTAAATGATTAGTGGCTTTCATTTTATTATTTTAGATAGAGGAGAAGGAGGAGAAAGAGGAGGAAGAAGAGGAGAGGAGGAGAAGAAGGCGCAGGGTGCGAATCCCGAAATACGTAAAGACGATTAAAAACAAACCCGAGAGCTGAGTCACTACATCGAATTCAAATTTACACTTAACACTCACTATAACTAACATGATAGGTTTACAACCCTATAGCGACGCCATCACCTCAATTTAATGACTCCCGAAGCTATGGGCAAAATCTTCGTGCAGTCATAGAGAGCGTCACGCGGAATACAAAAGGAGTAACAATATTTAAGTGTGCGATGAAAATACATTTTAGCCAAAATTGGTTACCCTTGACTAACCAGTTCTTCAAAACGGTGAACATAGGTTCAAAATTCCAATAATGCCAAATCTTGCCACTCACCGACAGTTTCTGCTCTGCTGTGATTCTCACCTTCGCAACACAAACAACAATAATGGATTGCTCACTGCCACGTAATGCGGCCTCAAACAGATGAATGGCAAATTTGATTATCCGAAAGGCTACCGAAAATGTAATGGACTGTTTTTTGATCTAGGGCAACACTCCAGAACACTGCCATTTTTAAAGAGTGTTGAGAAAGCAGTTGTAAGGGAGGCGCTATAGTGGTTACTCATATGCTGTTCAATGTGGTCTCTACTGAAAGATCGTGTAGGAGGCTGTTAAACAACCTCTGAAGGAGAGCAGCGGCAATTTAAAGCGAAAGGGCGATGAGAAGTTCAATTCGGACAGAAGACGCCTCAAGAGCAGAAAATGGACCAAATCCAAAAAGAGCAAACTGTTGAAGGTTAAAAGCGATTGGCCTAAGGTGTATTTTAGTCCTGGCAGACGTAGTCGTTCACATGAATTTCAAACCGGACATGTCTAAGATCGCCCGATTCAGATTGACTTTGAGGACGGCTAGCTCTTATTCCTATTACTTCCAAACTCAAAAATGAAAAGTCCTTCTATTATGTGTCAACATTCGGGGAATGAGACAGGCACTTAGTGCTGAAGATGGCCTTGAAGAGGCTCTAAATAACAACGTTAATGCCAAATTGGTCAACAATTCCTTAATTTTTCTGTTTCAAAGATAGAGGTTTTCCTCAAAAGCTTCATGTTATTTATACAAAAGCACGTTACTCTTAGAGAGCTTGGCACGAACCATTTTCAATTACTCCGAAGAATTCATGCATGCCAAATTAGAATCCTCTCTCTTCCCGGCTCGGCTGCCTTCTACACCGGCTTTGCGTTTTGTGCTGCAGAAGTTGCCATCCTGCTTGCAGTGGTCTCCTCCGCCCTTCACTTTAACTCTGCGACGGGTCTTACACGCGGGTTGAATGAAAAGTAAAACCTCTACCTTCGTAACTCTTCAACAGATGGCAGCGTTGGTATGCGAAAGATACAGGCTTGTTTCGTAGCCTCTTCTATACAGCTCCACTTGGCGGGAAGCTTTAGCATTGAAAGGTTGTAATGTATGGAACCATGAGCAGATGGTCGGTCTACTTAAGCAACGTGCAGTCGTTGAATTCTTGACTTCAGAAGGTGTCACCTAAAAGGCGATTCATTAGAGAATGAAAGCAGTTTATGTGATTGTATTGATGCGAATACTGTGCGTCGTTGGGTGAGTAAGATTAAACATGTTGAGGTGGGAACATCTGATTTGCGTGACAAACAAAGAGTTGGACGTGCTGTAACAGCAACCGCCGAGTTTCACAAGCAAAATGTTGACAGATTGATTCAAGACGATCGTCGCATGTCAGAGAGAAATTGCAAGCACAACCGGCACTTCATAAGAACGTAGGGTCACATTATTGCTTTGCTTGGCTATGGAAGACCTGTGCACGACTGATACTCCGGATACTGTCTCCTGAAATGAAAGCGCACAGACTCCTCTCGCGTTACGAGAATGAAGGTGACGCCGTTCTCCATTTAATTGTAATGATTACACCATTATGACCCGGAGACGAAACGTCAGTCTATGAAATATCTACTCAAAGATTCGACCCAGGAAAGGAAATTCAAGACGCAGCCCTCGGCTGGAAAAATCATGGCCACAGTGTTCTGGGATGGTGTTATCCATATTAATTTCCTTGATCGTGGAACAACAATAAATTCAGAGCGTGACACCACAGTGCTGCGAACTCTGAAACGATGGCTAACAAGGGTCCGAAAAGAAACGAGAAATGCTTTCCTGCAGCATGACAATGCCCAACCACACACTTCACGTGCCACCACAGCAGAACTTCAGAGACTGAATCTCACTACCGTACGGTATCCTCCATACAGTCCAGATTTATCAACGTCTGACTTCCATCGGTTCCCGATAATGAAAGACAATCTGCGGGGACATCATTATGCTTCTGATGAAGACGAAAGAACTGTGAGACTGTGATTGCGGAAACAGAGGGTAGACTTCTTCCGTGACGGCTTCAGAAAACTTGTTTATCTTTGGCAGAAATGTATCCAATTGACTGATGATTATGTGGAAAAATGAATATGGGTAATTAAAAGTATTATTCTCAGGCTTATTTCTGTTTTTGATTTATTAAAATATTCCCATTCAAAACCAATTATTGATGGTGCATGCCTTACTTTTCATTCAAGCCTCGTATTTCCCACTCTCTAGCCAAGTCAGAGCAGTGTCCTCTGAGAGTCTCCTACTCCAAACGCTAGCTATCAGCTACTACTGTCTTCAAGTGAATCTATGAGAAACATTAACGACCCTTCTACCATGTCTGCGAGTTGCAGCTGCGTTTGAAACAGAAAATGTATAACGCAGTCATCTTTCACAACACTATTGAGGTCGATAGTACCAATTTCCGCATTGGTTGCATTTAGGAAATTAAACCTAGAGAGGAGTCCAGACACTACATGGAAGGGGTCATTTTTCCGAACTGCGTTTCTGTTAAGTAAGGGTGAGACCATTCCTATTTTCACAATGAAGTAAAGGGTTCTTTTGGTCCCCAGAAATATTCTCTGTTTTAAAGAAAACTTTCAGTCACTTCAAGTAAATGATTTACATGTTAGGAAGCTAGATCTGGCCGGGAAATTGCTGGACGGAGAAACCTAGCTATAGTTGCGGTGTAGAAACGGAAGGTTGTCTCCGGCCCAGGTCAAAATTAGCTAGCATGGAGATTGAAAGCCTTTATATTCGCATTTGAATATTGTTCTGCATGAATGAAGTTGTCTTTAAGATGTTCATATATTCAGTGTGCTTACTTTTAAGAACTTTATATTTTCAAAGGACAACAAATAAAAATGGTGAACTTTCCTAATTTTATAGCTTGTTTTCAAAGTCAAGCTTACGTATTCACTATATTAAAGTCCTTACTATATATATATATATATATATATATATATATATATATATATATATATATATATATAATCAAGGAAGTCGATGCTGTGTGTTATATATATTTCAAGCTTTCCCCAACGTTTCTCGGCCTTTTCCAGGTACAAGCACTTTTTAAAATGAATTAAGAAGAAGAATTGTTATTCGCTTAAGCAGCTGATTGGGGAAACTAAATAGAATAAGTTTCTGGTAGCATTACCCTGAGTTTTGGACTGTAATGAATAAAACCCAGCGGAAGAGTAACAGTGTTTAAAGGAAAATGCCCGCTGATGACGACGAGAGTGGGTCAGGGGTGTGGCATTAGAGGGGTTTTTCTGCAATGCAACATTAAGTGACGTTATGGGTTTACCAAAGACAACAACATAATATTGCTCACCGTACTACTGCCCATTGTTCTGTTTGGGGAGGATAACCTACTTTTGAACAACGTCAGCGTGACAATTAAGCTAATACCTATTTCTGCGCAATTTAATTGTTTTCCGACGAACCAAACTTTAAAGGCTACACCGGAACCGTATCGGCCTTCCAGGGTATAAAAGTCGTACGGCTCTCGCGAACCATCAAGTTTGCGCATCAGGTTGTGTTGGCAAAGAGCAAAACTAAATCCATCTTCAGAATGTCAGTGTTCTATCTCATAAAGTTCAAAGCAATAATGTTTAGAGATGTCTTCAAAATGGGTTGAATTTGCAAAATTTTAACTCTTAGTTGCCTGCATTAGTATACTACATATACCCTTTTCCTTTAATTCAAGTTTAAAACTGCAGTTCTAGTAAAAATATTTCGGAATAAGCCTATAAAATTATTATATAAAATAATAGAGAAAATAGAAATGAAAATAAATGTAGATCCTTTCTTAATATTTTTCTTTCCAAATAAAAGTTTAAATTCTTCTAAACCAGTTTTCATAATCCTGTCAAAGGTACTACCGAAAATTAATTCAAATGGCCTTGAGTGTTAGATGATAGGTAATGGACTGGCCATATTTAAAGCCAAATGTTCAAATGCCAGTGACTGTGGTAAAGGACGGGAAGAGCCCAAGTAGAATAGTCCGTGTGCTGCTTGGAAGCTAATAGGGTTACATTTGGCTGTAGTTATGTCGGTTTTCTCTTTTTTATTTTAAACAATCACTGCTATTTTAGAGCAAAAATTGTATATATTTTTACAATATAAAAATCTGGGCTGAAGGTTACTATAATATGAAATTGCTCCTAGAGAACAACCCTATTTGTATAGTTACGCTTAAAACAACCGGAACTTATAACTACCTAAGGCAACAAAGGGTTAAAGAGACCGCCTTACAGTTTATTGTCAATGAGTAGTCCATTTTGAATCCACACTTACTACCTGTCCTTGAAACAGATCCTATCTGCAACGCTTTCAAACGCAGCAGGATACCTAGTAGTCCCAAACTCTAAAGAAACTAAACAAGGTTCTTATCACATCGACTTACTCTTTCTTGTTTACACCATTTTAGTTCCACTGACGCATACTACAGCTCCTTCAAGTGAGAGCGATGACATACACAGACCGCATTGTGACACTGCTACATTCTTAGGACTGGTCGTCTCGCCAGCACCATCGCAGCGGGCTAGACGATCCAAATGCACTGTCCGCTTCTTCCTGTCGAGCGTGGTCGACACTTCGTTAACCCTTTCCGCCGCACAGGGACCACAATGGTTGTTAGAACTGGGACCTACTCTCCTTGGTCCGGTTCGGAGAAACAACCTCGCCAAAACTTGCGGCCGGGAACCTTCCCATTTGCTCATCGGGCGTAACAGATATCGACATTGTTGCTCGCACCCTAGATATGCTGATGAATCGGACGGTACACGAGGTGTTTTGTCTGTCCGTCTACCTAATGAGCCCCAGCGGCCCACGCACTCTCCTTCTGGGTCATCTTGCGCACTCCGGTGCGCCACCTCGTCTTCGCCGAGTCGAAGTTCCTCCTGCCGATATCGACCGTCGCATTGTGGCTCCCGAGGACATCCAGCCCCAATTACACTTCTTCAGCCACCTCGCAATGAGCACCTAAATACATATGGCGTTCCATCCTAGTGTCAGTTCCAGTGGGAGCTCCTTCTCCAGTGACAAGGTTTCGCCCGATGACGTCACTATCTCACAGAGCCGATTCAGTTAACTTGCTGTCAAGCCCATTGCCATGTCTAAGCGAATTATGGTCACGGCTGTGCCGGCATCCACTGGTATCCGGCACAGCTTCCTTCGTATGCGGCTGTCAAAAGCACAGCGCGTCAAGCGAAGGGACGCTGATGATGATTTTGGTGAACTCCTCGCCACGTTGGGTATCATTCGTATCCCACCTGCCAATCGACTTGATTGAGAACAGCACCTCACTAGATGCCCTGGAGGCCGCTTCACCAACACATACTATATGAAGCTTGTTGTCTCGGTTGTGTGGAATCCTTCACCAGGTGCCTGAGTCGACCACATTCTCAGTGCAAAACACTTGAAGGTTGATGTGGCTGTCCTTGTGTTGATCATCTTTCTACGTAACACCGAGTAATCCTCATCTCCTCGGTTATCCTGGCCGCCGGCTGCTTCCTCCTAGGTCCGCGCCTTTGTGTTTATGCGCAGGCGTCACGCGGTCGACTTCTTGGCGTGGACAGTTTTGTGCTAAATGCCCCACACTGGCCACCCTCTTAGTAGAATTCCCTGTGCTGAGTCTCTGTCTTCGCTATAGCGAATACTCCTGGTCCTTGAGGTGGGTGCTGGTGTGATCTTGATCGCCTCCATACTAAGCGCTTTTCTTGGATAGTGTTTCACGTTCGCTACTACTACATATGGCACCGCTGGCGATTCTAAGTAATGCAGTTAATGAATCGTGGATCGCCTATAAACGCAATAGGCGCTATTGTATCCCGACGTCACGCACCCATCTACGAAGGTGTAGCCACCTTGCTATAACACGTAGGTGGTGGTAAATTCAACAGGGCTTTGTTCGCAAGCTGCTCAACAGCAAGGATGAATTCCTGTCTCGTCTCACCTGTTCGTTGCAGCATCGCCTTAGACTGACTGCTATAGGCTGCACCCAAGTGATGGTTCCCAAAGGGATGTCCTCTTAGATCTCGCCGGAATTTGCCAACGTCAAGATCGCATTCAGTACTTCAGCCGCACGTATCTGGAAGCTTGTTCTCAGCTGGGCTGCTTCGTATGCTGACCATCGGTTGCGGGCGACGACGGCAGCGAACTGTCAACGGAAGACTTTGAAGGTTGACGTCCCATCGTACTTGGATGCTGTGTCGTACCCTGCATCTCAGCTTTAAGTCTTTCAGCCTGTCGTCGAGCATCTTTTCTACTATGGCGTCCATTTCCTTGCCGTCGGTGTCGACTCTTTCCCTCAATGCATTGAGGTGTTCCTCGAGGTCGCCCAGGGCGTCAATGCGTTCTCCGATCTCGTCCATCTTTACTCCAAGCTCCTTCACGTTTTCCTTCATGTCTGCTAGTTGTTCGTCGATTTTGCCAGAAAGCTCCGTTTTCAGGTTCTCCACTGCCAACTATATTCCTGTTTTTATTTCTTCTTTTACACTCTTTGGTTCGGTCTTCAGGTTCGTTTGCACATTCTCTGTGGAATTCTCTGTCGTTAATTCATTTCGCATCTTCTCCTTACGGAGTGCTATTTTCTTCTACATCTCCATTCTAGTTTTCATTTCTTTCATTTCAGTCAACAAACATTTCACGTCCTCCATCTGGGCTTAAAAATTCCACTCCACACTGTGTAACAAATGTCTTTATTGACTTAAGTTGTTTACAAATAAATTCTTAAATTCACTGCAAATAATTCAATCGATGTTTCGACGAGTAGACAGTTTACGGTAGTACCCCAACCCACCACTCGCGCTATCATTCCAGTCACTCACGATCCACAATTCAATATCATTCAGAAAACATTCTAGGCTTGCAAGACTTCCTTCATTTATAACTAGAAAATGACTCAGAGAACTTTGTGGAAACTTGTGAAAACCGAAGCTTCCAGAATCATTTCGAAGCTCGACAAGAATCAATAGTCTCGCTTTCCGAAGGTTCGTATTGCGTCGTGCTGCTCTTCATTGTCTACCACATTTCAGCTCTACCACAACATATCAGAGCGAACGTGAAGGCGGACACATACGCAGACTGCATTGTCACAATATGTTTTGAGACCTGTACCGCTGAGCCCAAGTGGTGAAATGTATTCTTTGTAGAAGCCGGCAAGTTAAGCAAAAAAGCCCCAGGCTTGAATCTATGTGTAGGTAACGGCAGGAATGAGGTGAACTTATGTGTAGGTAATGGCAGGAATGAGGTGAACCTTAACACTGAAACGGTCATCCCAACTTGACCCATTTTATTTACAAATTTGCACCATAATCAAAATAGAGTAGAAAATAGTTACAAACCTCGCGCTCGTCACAAATAAAGAACGAAAAGCCATAGGGCCACTTCAAAACGGTGCTGACATGGGAGCGAGAAGATTAAGACATTTAACCAATTTAAATCCAGAAAAATGACAAGGTTAAATGTAGTTATTTTTGACAAACCGAAAACTCGCTCCCGAACAAATTCTCACGGCGCAAGTGCCCTCGTAGAAGATGGCGCCCTCCTAGCGCCATGTAAGATGACCCCATGAAAGGTGAGCTGACTGACGGCTGCCCAAGGAAGCGCAGCTACCCAAGCTCCCCCCACCCCTCCAGTAGGGAACTCGTGACGTTTCCAGGCCTGCACAGCAAGGTGCAGATCCGCCAGCTAGGCTTCCAGGAGGCTGACATAAGCGTCTGCAGCGGCGTAATGATGAAATAAGCAATAACGTAACATTCAGCTTGTAACATACACGTTACAGACCCCCGAATAAAAAAAAAGAAAGAATACAAAAATGGATAAATGTACGCGAGTGGATGTGTGTGTACCAGCATAGTTTAAAAACATTGGCATTTAAGTTAAGTATCTGCCAAGGTTGCGCCAATTTATGTCCTTTGCAGTTTTGCTTTGGAGATAATCTTTTCCGAGATATTCCTGGTTATGGCTTCCACTTTAAAAGCTTATTTTTTTTTTTCAACACGTCATTCGCGTTTCCTTTCTTTTACTCCTGGCTATGCATAGAGAACGGAACTTTAATAACAATCGCACAATGACAGTTTATACATTTGACTATCGCTTTAGCTTAGGGTCTTTCTATAGTTCCCTTCTGCTTATGAGGAACTAAGTAATGAGACCATTCTGCTAATGCTTATGTCGATTATCATGAAATAGATAGAAGAATAATCTTGTTTAAGAACTTCGTTTGCAGAAAATGCAGAGAAAGAACATAACATTTTTAATTAGGTTTTAATTTTTTATGCAGGAGGTTTTTGTTTAACTTTCCTAAACATCATCTAAAGTATATGCTTGAAAATTTAAGTTTCTTGGTTTCCCCTCTTTTTTTTGCTTTCCATCACAACAATTTATTACCACGAATACACGTTTGAATACTATTTCCCCATCTTGAAACCTTCTTGTTTCTCTTGAAAGAGTTTATAGGTTAAAAAAATACATATTGAGAGGAAGGTACAGTTTAGAGGAACCACATTTTATGTCAATGATAAACGATATAATAACACATTTTATGTTAATAATATTTTATTTTATATTTATTTGTGGTTTAAGGAATTTCATGAATAAGTTGTTTCATTATTTTATCAATCCAAAACATTTCTCCCTTAATATTATATTCCCCCTATATTACAAGAAGATAATAAAAATCTTCATAATGTCATTCTAGGTATCAAATTTAATAATGCAGAGTGATTTATGTAGAACTGACACATTTCTTTCTTTAATTATTCCATTGGAAATTCATTCAATGACCCAATTTTAGCACAAAATTAAGCAGAATTTTGCGGAATTTCGATTCCTTGCGCAGATGTTTATGTTTTATTCCTAATTGCATTGTTGGCAGCTGTTTCGACATTTTGTTCTTGTAGTCAACGTTAAAATGCAACACGATGCAGAGCTGAGTCAAGGATATTTTCAGCAAGATGGCGCTACATGCCATACATACATGAATCCCTTAACCTAATTGCAAGTTTCTTTGACGACCGGGTAATTTCCAGGAATCTGTGGCCACCGAGATCTCCGGATTTGACATCGCCGGACTACTTTCTATGGGGTTACTTAAAAGACAGGGTTTACGCCACACGTCCCCACACATTGGACGTTCTGAAGCACATCACAAAGGAGATTCAAGCTATTGACAACAGAGTTCTCCAACGAGTGGCCAGTAACATGGAACGACGTGTTGAGTTGTGTCTTATGCAGGATGGAGGACATTTTCAACATTTGCTATAGAGGTAAATAATCTCCCAAAATTCCTCTACAATTTAGGTATAATAAGTTGTCGCTAGCATAACACGTTTTGAAACAATTAATGAAAGAAATGTGTCAGCTCTGTATAAATCAGCCTGTAAATGTGGATTTGTCATTGATAGAGAAATTCGTGTGAATGCAACGAATGAAACTCCACCGCCCCTTTACCCCAAAGTTGATATATGCATAATGCTTTCCTATGACACGGCACTTGAGAATGACATGCGAAGTTACGTTCAAGCGTGGATAAAATGGAAACGAAATTTTATGGTTTAAAAGTAAAAATTGACTGCCTCTGTGTTCAAATTCATTGGAATGACTTCTCACCCGGAGGTGCCGGATTTCACTTTCTGTCGGATAGGACTTTTCCTTTAATTAGAATTTTTCCATATCCTTCATAGAAAGTGTGAAAATCACAATGAAAGTTCATGTGAAAATGGGTTAAAAAGGCCCAAAACAAACAGAAGTCTAATATGAAGAAAATTCAAAGTGTAAATATCATTCAACGCTTCAGTAAAAATCTGATGTGTTCCGTTCACATGACTTTCTCTGCATCTCTGCAACAAATTATTGTTAATAACCTTATGCTTCTATTTACTTCATGCTAATCGAGAAAAAATTAGCAGAAATAGTCTTATTACTTGCTTGCTTGTAAGTAGAAGGGAAATAAGGGAGTACCATAGGTTAAAGTGATGCTATGTGACTGAAGTTCCTTTGTATGGACAGGAGTTGACAAATTCCTGTATGAGAAAAGTATGTTTTCCCAAGCTGAAACCAAAATCAAGGAATATCTAAAAAGCGATTAACTCCAGGAAAAAACTGTTTATAACCCAAAATAAAGTAGACTTCAGAGGCTTTTCCCAGAAAATCCAAGATATACATTTTATTTGTCAGGTATATATATTTTTAATATACGACACTTAAATCAAAATCATTACAGCGAGTTTTAAGAAAATTAAACATTTCGAAAAAAGAGCCATGTAAAGAGTAGTTGGGTGTGGGGGTATTTTAGAGAAAATGTTTTTGTCGCATCATTTCCGGTGAAATCCCGGTATCGAATTTTTGGGTACAATTTAATACCTGTAGAGAAAGTAAAAACGCTTGATATGACCATAATAGCTCATGGGGACTCTACAAGAGAACAAACAAATGGAAATTGGAGGATAAAAACATTAGGCTTCATTATGGCAATGATGACCAATGGTGAACTTGCAAGAACCATGAAAGCGTGAAGCAGCGAAAAATATACAATTTAAGTGAGCGCCACCGTTGAATATAAAACTTGCATTCACTTTGCATTTGAATAATCGGATGTGACGTAAGGTCCTACAGTGTAGGCTATGGCGTTGTTTACGAGCACCACAGAGGAGTACATGCTTGTCCACTTCTTCGCATGGACAACTGCTTGGAGTAAGTATGGAACTTCCTCAATTCTATTTTTGTACAATTTCCGCTTACGGTGACTGCGTTTTAAAAGTAAAAATATCTGATGTGTTTTATTGTAAGTAGAAGCGAAATAAGGGAGTACCATAGGTTAAAGTGAAAGCCAAAAGCTGGTTGCTATGTAACTGAAGTTTCTTTGTTCCTATGGAAAAGAGTAGACAAAGTCCTTCGTGAGAAAAGTATATAATTTTCAAAGCTGAAACCAAAAAACAAGGAATATCTAAAAAACGATCAACTCCACGAAAAAAATGTATATAACATAAATTGTGTGTTTTAACGTGCTCTACATTTTTTGTGTGCTAAGTTTTTGTCCATCTCTTACGGTTTAGTAGTTATGCAAATTTCATCCAGAATAAAGTAGTCTTCAGAGGCTATTCCCAGAAAATTCAAGATATGCATTTTAGTTGTCAGGTAAATATCTTTAATATACGATATTTTAATCAAAATTGTTAGAGCCACTTTCTTGAAAATTTTCGTGCCGCATCCTTGGAAGATACCAAACCTAAATATAAAGTTTTATTTTTAACGGACTTTTCGTTTTTGAGCTCTGCTACCCACAGCCACACACACACATATATAAACACACAG
Organism: Hymenopus coronatus; assembly: GCA_030762935.1. Lineage (NCBI taxonomy): Eukaryota > Metazoa > Arthropoda > Insecta > Mantodea > Hymenopodidae > Hymenopus > Hymenopus coronatus. The sequence goes on from CM060893.1 coordinate 37,368,226, forward strand.
ACACACACAAGGACATTTTTCTAAAAATGTTTTTTTTTTTTTGGATTCAGGAGGTCTCAAAACATATATTTCCGGTGAAATCTCGGTATCGAATTTTTGGGTGCATTACAACACCTTCTCTATACACTATGTACATAGCACGTAAAGAGAAAGTAAAAATCAGGCCAGTGACAATAAATAAATATATATTTTAGCGACATAACAATATTTTAGTTCAGTGCTGTAGTTTCGACGTTAACCATGTGCAACTACGGATATAATTAATAACAGAGCATTACTTTCCCTATACGTAATATGTCCAGAGTGTATAGAGTAGGTATTGTAATGCACCCAAATATTCGATATACGTGATTTCAACGGAAATACATGTTTTGGGTTCCCATGAATCCAAAAAAAGCATTTTTAGAAAAATGTTGGTGTGTATGTGTGTATGTCTGTGGGCAGCATACCTCAAAAACGAAAAGACCGTTAAAAACCAAACTTGATATTTAAGTTTGGTATCTTCCAAGGATGCGACACGGTGATTTTCAAGAAAATTCCCCCACCTTCAACTACCCTTTACATGGAACTTTTTTCGAAAATTTTGATTTTTTCAAAAATGGCTCTAGCGATTTGGTTAACATATCATAACTTAAAGATATTTACACGACAAATAAAATTTATATCTTGAATTTTCTGGGAATATCCCTTGAAGCCCACTTTATTCTGGAACAATTTTTATCTGCTAAACCGTAACAGATGGGCAAAAACTTACATACAAAACATGTAGAACACGTTAAAACACACAATTTATATTATATACATTTTTTTCGTGGAGATGATCGCTTTTTATATATTCCTTGTTTTTGGTTTCATCTTTAAAAAGCTTATACTTTTCTCAAACAGGAATTTGTCAATTCGTGTCCGTACAAACAAAGGAACTTCAGTCACAGAGCAACCAGCTTTTGACTATCACTTTAATCTGTGGTACTCCCTTATTTTAGTTCTACTTATAAAAAAGCAAGTGATAAGACTATTTCCGCTAATTTTTTTCCCGATTAGCATGAAGCAAATAACAGCATAAGCTTTTTAACAATAACTTGTTACAGAGAAGTAGAGATAGTCGTGTGAATGGAACATATCAGATTTTTTGTTTGTTAAATTTATGTTAGGCATTTACTAAATATTTTTCGACCTTATATGTAATATAGAATAATGATATTTATAAAAAGCCGATGTTTTTCTAATTTCTTATGACTTTCTAGCCATTGTCCTTTGTCTACAATTGAAAAATCCTTCTCAATTTCTCTAGCCCGATATGTACAGTGTATAGAGTCAATAGAGAAGGGACCCCCTGAATCCAAAAGAGCATCTTTAGAAAGATATGTGTGTGTGTATGTTGACAGCATAGCTCAAAAACGAAAAGTCTGATAAATACCAAACTTGGTATTTAACATTGGTATCTTCCATGAATGCAGCATGAAGATTTTCAAGAAAATTCCCCCACACATGGAAAACTTTTTGAAAATTTTGTTTTTCTTAGAAATGGCTCTAACGATTTTGAATAAAACACCGCCTGTTAAAGCCATTTCTATCACAAATAAAATGTATATCGTAATAGCTTCGCCACACCAGTTCATTCTGGATGAGTTTTGCTGAATTGTGTATAATTGGTAACCCGTAAGAGATAAACATAAACTTACTTCACAAACAATGTAATGTTTATCTCAACTAGCATGCAATAGATGAAAGAATGGGTTTATTAACAATAATTTGTAACAGAGATGTAATGAAAGTTATGTGAATGGAATACATCAGATTTTTAGAAAAAGATCCGAGCGTGTGTATGTCTGTGGACAGCATAGCTCAAAAGTGATAAGAACGTTAAATACCAAACTTGATATTTAAGTCTGGTATCTTTCAAAGATGGGACACAAAGATTTACAAGAAAATCTTGCCACCTCAAACTACCCTTTACATGGAAAGAAATCTGATGTAATCCATTCACATGCCTTTCTCTATAGCTCTGCAACAAACTTTTGTTAAAAAGTTTATGCTTCTATTTACTTCATTCTAAGTTAGAAAAAATAGCAGAAATAGTCTTATTACTTGCTTCCCTGTAACTAGAAGCGAAATAACGCAGTAACATAGGTTAAATTAATAGCAAAAGATGGTTGCTATGTGACTGAAGTTCCTTTGTTTGTATGGACAGGAGTTGACAAATTCCTGTATGAGAAAAGTATAAGTTTTTTAAGGCTGAAACAAAAAACAAGGAATGTCTAAAAAACGATCAACTCCATGAAAAAAATGTATATCACATAAATTGTGTGTTTTTATGTGCTCTACATTTTTGTATAGTAAGTTCTTGTCTATCTCTTACGGTTTACCAGTTACACAAAATTCCGTAAAATTCATCCAGAATAAAGTAATCTTCAGAGGCTATTCCCAGAAAATTCAAGATATACATATTATTTGTCAAGTTTATATCTATAATATATGATATTTTTATCAAAATCGTTACAGCCATTTTTTAGAAAATCAAAATTTTCGAAAACATTTTCCATGTGAAGGGTAGTTGGGAGTGGGGGGATTTTCTTGAAAATCGTCGTGTCGCATCCTTGGACGATACTGAACTTAAATACCTAGTTTGGTATATAACGGTCTTTTCGTTTTTGAGCTATGCTGCACACAGACACACAGACACACACACACACATACACAGACACACACAAGGACATTTTTTTAGTAATGCTTTTTTTGGATTCAGGTGGTCTCAAAACATGTATTTCCGGTGAAATCTCGGTATCGAATTTTTTGGTACAATGCAATACCTTCTCTATACACTATGTACATAGTACGTATACAGAAAATTAAAAATGTGAACTTTTTGTTTTTCTCAAAAATGGCTTTATCCATTTTGATTAAGATACCGTATATTAAAGATATTTATATCTCAAAGAAAATGTATATTTTGAAATTTCTAGGAATAGCCTCTACAGACCTCTTTGAGTTTGGCAGAATGGTTAAACCTTAAAGATAAACAAAAACGTATTGCAAAAAGTTGTAGATATCATTAAGCACATAATTTATCTCATATGCGTTTTTATGTAGAACCGACCATTTCTGAGATATCCTTCGTTATTGGTTTCAGTTTTACACTACCTGATTATTCTCAAACGGGAAGTGACGTTTTATATAATCTCTAGTTTTATCCAGACCATGCAAAGCAAACCGAACTTCTGTTGTTTCACATTGGATCATCTTTTAAAAGATTTGACTGTCGATTTAGCCTAGTGTGTTCCCTTTCTGCTTACAAGGAAGCAAGTGGTAAGACAGATTCTGCTTGTTATTCTTGACTAGCATGTGACAGAACCATTTTGTAAGGACCTTTCTTTATTTAACATCTAGAGAAAGTCATGTGTATGGAATACTTAGAGAAGTATTGCACTCCACCCTAAAATTCGATACAGAGATTTCACAGGAAATATATGTTTTACGGTCCCCTGTATCCCAAAAAGGTATTTTGAGAAAAAGGTCCGCATATCTGTGAAGACGATACTCAAAAACGAAAAGTCGGTAAAATACCAAACTTGGTATTTAAGTTTAGTATCTTTCAGGGATGCCACACGCAGATTTTGAGAAAAATCCCCTCAACCCAAACTATCCTTTACATGAAACTTTTCGAAATTTTTGATTTCCATAAAAATGGCTCTAACGATTTTGATTAAAATATCTTATTTTTATGTTATTTACTTACCAAATAAAATATATTTCTTGAATTTTCTGGGAATATCCTCTGAAAACTACTTTATTCAGAATGAATTTTACGGAATTTTGCAAAGTTGCTAAACCTTAAGAAATGGACATAAACTTAACACAGAAAATGTAGAGCATGTTAAAACACTTAATTTATGTTATATACATTTTTTTTCGTGGAGTTGATAATTTTGAGATATTCCTTATTTTTAGTTTCAACGTTAAAAACTTATACGGTAACAGCGAAACTGGAGAATGCCTGTGATAGGGTGCTGTATAGGAAACTTCTGGATTAGACTTGCATGAGTAATACGGACTAAGGATACTCTCAAAATCTGCATTGATGACATACAGCAGTTTCAACATCCTTAATATATTTTTAAACTGAATGATAGAAGTATCCTTTATAGGCAGAACTATCCTAGCGATAGCATGCTGCCTGTAGATAGTAGCATGTTCCTTTAATTTTTTTATTCCACTTCAACCAATCAAAATGAATGAAACAGCGTTTGTTATGTTTTGTCTTTTGTTCTCGAGTAAGCTTCTTGATGTATTCATAGATGCGTACCATTTCCATCATTCAGCAAAAGAAAGTCCCAATGATCAGATAGTTCTTCCTCTGTAACCTTTATTGCAAACTCTACCTGCTTTTCATCCAGTCCAAACACGTTGATCTTTTCAAATGTGGGGATTTTAGACAATAGCATAGGAAACATGATGCAAGAGAAACCATATTTTTCCTCGAGTTTCTTGTGTTTGCTGACACGTTGAGGATTGTTATCGACGAATTGAGCAAGGATAGCGTATAAAAAGCATCTCTCATCTCGATGGTTCTGGGGGTTGATACACGCTTTCTTTGCTTCTATACATGGAGGTAGAGCAATATAACTGCTCCCATGAAGGGGGTTGTACTTGTTACTTCGAAAGTGTACTCCTTCCACAGCAAGCAGAACTGAATTACTTCCTTTAAACTGTGATTCCTACACTTCAGCAGCCGATTTCTTGAATTAGTTTCTAGAAACACTGCCAGATTCCTGATTTTGAAGGTCTTGTCAGTAGTTTCTCCTCTACTATTTAACAGGTTTATTTTCAAAGCTTAAGTATGGAGAAGTATTTTGGAACAGATTGTAGAATCCTATGTTTAGCTTTCTCCAGGTAAGTCTTGATGTCCTTGCTAGAATTGCATCGGATGAAGTAGAATTTCAAACGTCCTTCAAACGTTGTTTCATAATCTTTCACGTCACATTCATTTCCCATTGTAGTCAATGTTTGATGTCTGGTAGACTCAGTTTTGTTTTCTTCCGGGTCATTCCAGCATCGCATTGCTCTTCATGCCGACTTGCGTTATAGCTTTTCCCGAAGGTTTTAGCAATGTTTCCTTTGAAGAGTTGACCGCAACCCATTTCATGCCACCTCTTGTCATAGCTCCTTGCCACACTTAATAAACTGTTGTTCGTATATACTTCGTTGAATGTAGCCTGCTCTCTGGCTCTAATCTGATAAATCCTTCTAAATATGATTAAAAACCAACACTTTTCTCACCTGCACACGTTCTTGTCGCTATTGATAACTAGTTTCACTAAGAGGAGCTGATGTACTCGAAGCAAACTGGCGCCATGAAGATCTGTTTTTTTTTTTTCTCTGGAAGAGGAGACAGCGGGAGAGTTGGAAAGATGAAAGAATGGCTTATCCCGCCATTGATGAAGTGCGGAAGTAAGTTGGAAATAAGGGGATGTGAAGAAGATGTTTCGGGATTGGGGAAGTTCCTTTAATCCCTCGTTAGTGCGGGAGGTTACTGCTGGCCGAAAAATGGCGCAGTAGATGGTTACGGTGGTTGCTGCTGACACCATGACCAACAGGCCCTGACTGCCACCCGGGGTGTTATGAACGGTACAGGAAGTAAATCGGGATACTGTTTTTTTGGTCTCTTGATAGCTGTCTTCGCTGTTGGCTCAAGTTTCGTATGCATTGGCTGGTCGCTAGGAAATGTCTTTCAAATGCATATTCCGGGTAATGTATATCGTCTTGAGCTGCAGTGTCTTGTTGTGGATGGCTTGTCTGTTGTTATTAGTGCTTTATTTGTGTCACATTTTAGAGAATGTTGTGTATTGCGGTTGTCGGTCGGCCAGTTGCGTGAATCAAATGAGACCCTCCACCAGGAACTTTTGCTTGCCGGCAGCTGTGTCGAGTTGCACTGCGCAGCTGGTGGTAGAAGCTCATAGGGCTGATACGGTGGTGGCTGTAGTCCTGCTGCAAGTCCTGAATTCCAGCCTCGATGGTCTGTATTTTCATTTGAACTGGTTCTGTGCTGCGGAGACGGCGGCGATGACGGTAGATACCTCATTGGCCAATCGGGCGCTGATGTTCAGGACCTCAGAATGGAGGTTCTGGAGGCATCACTCATGGCGCTGTCATTCGAGGCTGCGGTTTCCGACGGCGTTTGTGTGGTAGTGTGGATTCCTGTAGTCCTTTCGTAGCATCTTTGAGTGCTATTTTGTTGTGTTGCCAGCGGCGTCTGCGGTGATTGGAAGATCTGTTATTTTTTATTTTTTTTTAAGGGAGGGCCTTTTACCCCCCCCCCCCTGGTGGCGATCGCCTGACATTCTCCGGCAAGCATCTACATCGCCTCCCCATGCTGTTAGTACTAACATGCAAGGATGCGGGGTTAGGTGAAGAAAGTTAGGGTGTAAGTTTAATAGATCCCGCAATAAGCACTGTGGTGATTGGTGTAAGGTATAAATATGGCAAGGAATATGCTCAAGGAAAGTGAGTGAATTCCTGAGTGGCAGACATGACAAGATGTCCTGACTGCCAGACAGGGGAATAGGTGGTAGTTAGTAGGACATGCAGTGGTTGTGCGGTGTGTTCGTGCGTCGGTGGTATGAGTGAGAGCAAATTACGGGGTACGGCATGCATGCATGTTTTTTTGTTTTTTTTTTAGTTTCAAGTGGAGGGGAAAAATCCACCTTAAGGACTAACCCGGGCTGGCATGCCCGGAGTGTCGGGGTCTCCCAGAGTGGGCCTACCGACTAAAAAACCCCTCAACCGGTATTTGAAGGTAAGGATGCTGCGGTACCGCTGTTGCACCCGCGCAGTAAAAGGTAAAGGTGAACTGGCCCGCTGTGCGGCCGCCAGGGGAGAGGGTTGTGCTAGTAGACCGGCTTGACCGAGGCCCAGCCGGCCCCCGTAGCGAATTATAGGTGAGGAGTTTAGGAAATTGTGGGTGGTTGGGAATTGTTGGTGAAACATGGGATTGGGAGTGCAGGGAGAGCTGCCACTCTCTCCCTGTGGTGATGATGTCGGTACTACCGGTTCTTCCTTCCCCTGGGGGCTGGACCGGTAGCGATGTAGGCGAGAATGTCAGTGGTAAGTCCTGTCTGAAGGTCGTGTAGTTGTTTGGATATGGATTGATGTAGTTGGTGCTGCAGTTCTCGGACACACACGACCGAAGCCTCAAAAGACCCCAGCCGCGGGCACTGGTCGTCGCTGTCCTCGGCAGGTGGATGGACGAGGTGGCTCTCTATGCGGTCCAGCTGGCGCTGGATAGACGCAAGCACCGCGCCATTATCACCTGCAACACGATCAGAGTCCTGGTGCTTGGCCTCCAATGCTGCGAGTCGTTTGTTGGTTTCCCTCTGAAGTTCCTCGAGACGGAGGCCGAGTTGGTGTGTAGCCGCCTGGATGGCGGCGATGTGCTGCTGGATGGAGTCCACGGCGTCCTTTAGGAAGGTATCCGTCGGTGAAGAGTTGACTGGTGAGGTGTTCGGTGTAGATGGTGATGGTTGGTGGTGCTACTGTGTCTTTTGTGGAGGTGAAGGCCTACTCCGGGGATACAGGGCGCACGTGGCTTGTCCTGTGTAGTGCGAGTTCCCGGAGTATGTAGCGCAGTAGCGGCGTCGACGGCGCAGATCATGGTTGGAGCAAGCATAATATAAATTGTGTGTTTTAACGTGCTCTACATTTTTATGTTGTAAGTTTTTGTCCAATTCATACGGTTTAGCAGTTATGCAAAAAAAAAAAAAAAATCGTAAAATTGCTGCAGAGCTGTAGAGAAAGTCATCTGAATGGATCACATCAGATGTTTATGTTATACTTTTATAAATGCAAACATTTTTATTTGAATTAGTATTTTGTATGTGAAGTTGGAAACCATGTTATTTCCGTATAAAGGCTACTTTATTCTGCATGAATTATTATAAAATTTTCTCAAAATCTTCGTGTCACATCCTTGGAAGATACTAAACTTAAATACCAATTTTACCGGCTTTTTGTTTTTGAATTATCGTGTACACAGACACACGGACACACACACGGCCCATTTTACTTTCTCTATACGTACTAGGTACATAGTGTATAGAGAAGATATTGTGATGCACCCAAAAATTCGATACCAGTATTTCACCGGAAATATATGTTTCAGACCCCCTGAATCCAAAAAAAAAGCACTTTTAGAAAAATGCCCGTGTGTGTGGCTGTCTGTCTGTGTGTATGTGTGTGTATCTGTGGGCAGCATAGTTCAAAAACGAAAGACCGTTAAATACCAAATTTGGTATTTAAGTTCAGTAGGTATCTTCCAAGGATGCGACACGAAGATTTTCAAGAAAATTCCTCCACCCCCAATTATCCTTTACATGGAAAAAATTTCGACAATTTTGATTTTCTAAAAATTGGCTCTAACAATTTTGATTAAAATATCGTATATTAAAGACATATACCTGACAAATAATATTATATCTTGAATTTTCTGGGAATAGCCTCTGAAGACTACTTTATTCTGGATGAATTTTACGGAGTTTTGTGTAACTGGTTAACCATAAAAGGTAGACAAAATTTACCAAACAAAAAATGTAGACCACATGAAAACACTTAATTTATGTTATATACATTTAGTTCGTGGAGTTGATCGTTTTTTAGATATTCTTTGTTTTTTGTTTCAGCCTTGAAAAGCTTATACTTTTCTCATATTGGAATTTGTCAACTCGTGTCCATAGAAACAAAGGAACTTCATTCACATAGCAACCAGCTTTTGAATATCACTTTAACCTATGGTACTCCGTTTTTTCGCTTCTACTTACAAGGAAGCAAATAATAAGGCTATTTCTGCTAAGTTTTTCTCACTTAGCATAAAGTAAATAGAGGCATACGTAAGCTTTTTAACAATAACTTGTTGCAGAGATGTAGAGAAAGTCATGTGAATGCAACACATCAGATTTTTATGAAAATGCTTTTTTTTTTTTTTCTTTTATGATAAAGGGGACCCTAAAACATATATTTCTGGTGAAAACTCGGTATCGAATTTTTGCGTGGAGTGCAACTCCTTCTCTATATACTATGCACACAGTGGGTATAGAGAAAGTAACAATATTTCCTAATACATTCTCTGTAAATCAGTAATTGAAATATGTATAATGACTGAATTTTGTCAGATATACTTAATGCTCATATTATATATCTCTAATTGTTGCAAGAGCAGAAGGCGGTTAAAATTAAAATTCATTACAAAAATTTAGGCTTGTGGTGAAGTATTTTAGCTTCATCGATTTTGAAAATTACTCTTTCATTATACAATTTTCATAATTAATAACGGTGGTTCAACTGCTCTTAATCAGCATTATAATTAATCTTTTCGATTGGTTTGATCTTCAGCTATACTCTTTTTTACGAGTGGTAAAGTCAAGACCTTGGCAATCATTCAAGCTTCCTTGAGAAATATTCTTTGCTGTTTAGCCTAATTAAATGCATTGACCTTGTCTGAACAAAGCATAATCACCTTAAGAACGCCAGTGCTCCTTTTCTATCAAACGTAGTAGAATGATTCCATGTAGTATCATAGCTACATTATAATTACGAAATGTTGTAGTTTTTAACCCTTTTCTTTAACAAAAGTAGTGGTAGTATTTTATTAGTTTACAATAATACAGTATTTGCGTCACACAGTCGCATGGGTGGAGTGACCGTACATGCTGTCGAAAAATACTTGAGTTTTAAATATTACCTACATATCTATTTTATATCTCTTAACAATATTGGAAATGCAGACACACACACACACACACACACACTCTCCCTCTCTCTCAAACTCACATTCACACACACACAGAGTCACATACACATGCTCGCGCGCTACAACAGAACCAAAGAACAATAATAGAAAGAACACTCTGATATCACACACACACACACACACACACACACAGAGTCACATACACATGCTCGCGCGCTACAACAGAACCAAAGAACAATAATAGAAAGAACACTCTGATATCACACACACACACACACACACACACACAGAGTCACATACACATGCTCGCGCGCAACAACAGAACCAAAGAACAATAATAGAAAGAACACTCTGATATCACACACACACACACACACACACACACACAGAGTCACATACACATGCTCGCGCGCAACAACAGAACCAAAGAACAATAATAAAAAGAACACTTTGATATCACACACACACACACACACACACAGAGTCACATACACATGCTCGCGCGCAACAACAGAACCAAAGAACAATAATAGAAAGAACACTCTGATATCACACACACACACACACACACACACACACACACACAC